>OY743224.1:45866878-46482776 GCA_963555765.1 Orthonevra nobilis | reverse complement strand
ACCAAACTTAAGGTCGACGCATAGAACGATTTCGATAAAAAATAAAATAAATAAAAACCAAAGTGATTTACACAAGTCGTGCAAAATCAATGAAAATTAGGATAAACGTCAGAGATTCGGTTTTTAAACGCTTTCTCTTTAAAGATGTAAAAAATCTGTGTGGGAGGGAGTGTCTGAGCAAGTGAAATGAAGTAAATTTACCTTAAAAAGGTGTGCTTGCATTTAAGGATAGGATAAGAGATCAATTTAACTCGCTTAACTCATCGAATAATCACTGCTCAAAATCAGAATTATTTAAAAAGAAATAATGACTCGAGACTGCAGCCTGGAGGAAACAAATCACAGTTAATGACACATGCATCGTCATTTTGCGACCAAACATAAAATCAAAAAATGCGTAAATACAATCGTTTGAGTCGTACTGAGTTCGTGCTGTCGTGTTTTACAAGACATACGTAGCTCGGTAAAAATTTAACATCGATCAACAGTAGAAAGTTATCTCAAGAAAAGCGTTTTCCTCAGAATTCATACGAGACGGAAGATTGAGAAACTGCTTTGAATTGTGCTGGAATTCAGCGGGCAAAGGAAGGATAAGATTTATGTGGTTGCCTGTATAAAATGGAATAACAAGCCAGGAAAATCAGCCGTGATTTAAAGTGTGTAAAGTATCCAAATCACCAAAGTAAAGAAACCCATGTTGTACTGAACACAGATAAGACAATGAACATTTCCTATATTTACGTCGATTTGTTTTACATATTTATACTTTCATAGAGGAATACGTACATTTATCATATAACCATTTTTCTATTTTTAGTGAAATTCTTAATAAAGCAAGCTAGCAGAAGATTTGTAGGAAGGAACAGAAGGAAACGCATGTGATATATGCGACAATTAAAATGTTTTTTTTTCAGTGACAAAATTCATATTTCACCAACAAAAAAAGAATTACTTACAGTTTGTTAGCCTTCTCGGGAGTTTGGAACTCCAAGTACAAATTATCGACTTCAGTGACTTTCTTTTCATCAAGAAGCTAAAAGAAAAATTTTATTAAATTCAAGTTTCAATTGATCGAAAATTTAAAAATCCACCTTAAATATGGCATAACCAGCCGGTGTTTCGTATAAAACGAACATGGTGAGCCGTATTCCACTTATTTAAACCAAAAAGTTAATTAAATATAGAAAAATAAGCAAGAGAATTTAAATTTTAACAATTCCACATCCTGTTCAAGAAATATTCAGCGGCAAATGAGGAAGACGCATGGCTGTGTCGTCTGCACGTGGTTTGATTTTTTCACCCAAAACGCCTTCAGAGCCACCAAGCTGTGAAAAATGCAAGCACATGTAATAAGGTTTAAACACAAGAGTTTGTGTGAGAATATATATTTTATATTTAGTTTTTACTAACTACAAATGAAGTGGTCGCTCAGTTTAAAAAGTTTACATATACATATATATATTAAAAATATACACTAAAAGGGAGGATTACATTGAGGCTTAAGATAATTTTTAGGTATTTATCATGGAGCTTAGCTTAGTTTGTAGAAATTTAAATACAACTTTGATGCAATTTAAGTTTAAAGATTTATTATTTTGAATTTCTTTTTTTATTTTAATTTTAAACAAGGCACACCAGACATTTCCGATTTTTTTTTTCAAGGAAAAAGCCTAATCTGACTGTTTCATTCTCTTCATCGCAGAAGATGTATAGTGCTCGAAAGTTCTATTCTCATTTCTTTATATAATTCATATAGCAAAATTAATTCAAACTGATTATAAAGTAAGCTTGTAGTTAAGCTACTTGTATGTATATTTTGTTGCGAAGGTTGAATTAAAAATTTTTTATTTAAATGAAAATCCAGCGATGTAAATATTTGGTACAGCATTAAATATTTTACTCACAACTTCCGCATTCCTGAACTTCTTTATACAAATGTATGAAGAGCTCGTGTACAGTGTCTATTTAGGAATTTGTAGAATTTAAACAGAATGCTCGTGTCACCAAATCCACAACCTCTTTGGCCGGCAAAGGCCATTTCTATGTGATCAAGTTCATATGCCATGAACTCATTCATATAAATTATTTAAAATAAATGTTTTACGAAAAAATTATAAGAAAATATGCGCTGGTTTGGAATTTTTAAAATATAATGTTTAAAAAAAATCGACGAATATTTTATTGATTTGCTAAGCATTATTCAATTCGTTTTAAGACGAATTGTATAGATTGCCGTGTTATAAAAATATAGAAGAAATTTAAATCATTAAAATTTAGGCGGACTTGAGCTCCAAAAATATTGAATTTTAAGAAATTGTGCACCGGATTGGACATTTTACAATAAAACAATTACAAAATGGAGAAGTTTTTTTTATAATTTTCTAAACTTTATTTAACTCGTTTTAAGTCGAATTTTTAAGATTGCGGTGTTATAAAAATGTTGTTGAAATTCAAATAAGGGCCTATGATATAATAAAAATTGCTAAGCTGCACATACTGCTGTGTCCAAAAAATAAGGTAACATATGAATTTAAATTGCGCGCGTCGAAGGATTTGGAAATTTTTCTTTCTTTTTAGGTTGGTAGTACTGTCAGTGACATCTATGTGAAATTTCATGTCAAAATATATTCATAGTGTTTGAGATACGCGTCGTTTTGTGAGCTGCTAAAAGTGAGTTTTTCGTTTTTTGCGATGTCGAAATTTATTGAGCAAAGAATTTGCATTAAATTTTGTTTGCGGAATCAATTTTCTGCTGCGGATACGTTGAGGATGGTGCAGAAAGCCTTTGATGACGAGGCTATGTCTAAAAAAAATGTTTACAAGTGGTATAGTGCTTCCCAAGCCGGCCGTGAAAGTGTCGAAGACGAAGAGCGTTCTGGGCGACCATCAACCTCAACCGATGAAGCTCACGTCCAACAAATCAAAGATTTGGTGTTGAATAACCATCGATTAACGATTAGAGACCTTGCTGATGAAGTTGGCTTATCGAAAGGCTCAGTCAATACCATTTTGAAGGATGCTTTGGGCCTCAAGCGCGTCAAATCTCGACTGGTACCGAAAACATTGAATTTTTTGGAAAAAAAGGCGTCGCGTTGAAGTGTGTGAAACAATGCTTTCCGACTACCAGGATGTCATGAAATGCATTATAACTGGCGATGAGACTTGGATCTATGCTTACGACCCCGAAACAACCGATCAATCGAGCGAATATCGTGCCAAAGGAGAGCCGAGACCAAAAAAACCGCGCCAAAGTCGCTCAAAAATCAAGGTCATGTTGACTGTTTTCTTCGATTATCGTGGTGTTGTGCTTTATGAATTCCTTCCAACCGGCCAAACAGTCAACAAGGAATATTATTTGAACGTTATGCGTCATTTGCGTAACGCTATCCGCCTAAAAAGGCCGGAATTGTGGAAAGACAATTCTTGCTTTTTACACCACGATAATGCACCATCCCATACCGCACTAGTAATTCGTGATCATTTCGCCAAAAACTCAACCCATATCATTCCGCAACCACCTGATCTGGCGCCGTGCGACTTCTGGCTGTTCAACAAGCTCAAAAGACCGCTCCGGGGACACCGTTTTGATACGATAGAGGAGATTCAAGCCGCAGCGAAGACGGAACTGAAGGCCATCCCGGAAAGTGACTACAACCAGTGTTTCAAAGATTGGAAAATCCGTTGGCATAAGTGCATTGCATCGGGAGGGGATTACTTTGAAGGGGATGAAATTGATTTGGAAGAATAAATAAAGAATTTTCAAAATAAATACAATGTCAACTTATTTTTTGGACACAGTAGTATATTCAATATTATTTAAATAACTTTTTTATTTCTTAAATTGGGTATTTATTTTATAAATTGGGTATTTATTTTATAAATTGGTTGAGCGGTACCATTCTGAACAAACACTCAGATTTAAAATATCTTTAAGACATATGTATGAGCTTACTTATTAACGATGAAAACTAATGGGCCTTCGCTTAAGGTACTTATGTCCCTGAGGGATAATCTGCGGATGTCCTTTTGCATTTTTACCATTGTTGTATCGAACAGCCCGGTGCGAAATTAATTGCGTGACACAGCAGAGCATTCAATAATCTGTTTCGAAAAGTCTTCGAGCTGCCTGCTCTACATGTCCTAGTCACCGGAGTCGTGGAGGCTAGAACCTTCTCCTTCTCCGTATCATACATTTGGAATGGTATGAATAACGTGGTTCATATCTATATTAGTGAACTCTTGACGTTGCAGTATTGCGGAAGTTAAGCTTTTGGAATTCAGCCTTTTTATCTCGAAACGGTGAAGGACGTCTCTCTTTGGTCCGAAATTGTCGAATCTTCACAGTATAGCTTAACCGGGATGATAAGTGGCGTGTTCAATATCTGTTTGGTTGTCCATGATAAAAATAATAATTTGCGCACTGATGTTGTTTCTGGTGTTTATCGCATTTCGTACCTCAACTTTATGCGTCGAAGGTTAGAGGAGCGCACTTCAATTCTGTGTCGATATATGCAAAAGCACCATTGATTGATCGTTGCTTTTTCACGATGTCATTATCGTTTTCATATCCACTTGCCATGGGCAATTCTGTGATAGCGCTTATTCCGGTCGAAATTAATAGATTCAGAATTTTTAACGAAGACTGGTTTCGATTTGCTACCGAACGTTTCACTAACTGACGTGGTCTAGGGCAGCTTATTTTCACCTACCTGCAAAAGTTCATTACTTCACCTTTTAACTCTAATATATAAAATAGTCATTCGTTAATCTCGAACCTTTGGAAGAAAGCGGTCAAAGAAAAAAAGTCAAATGTTTAGATTCAGCCTTTATGTTTTCTAAGTTTACAAATTTTACAACATAATAGAAAATACAATTAAATATATATACATAAGATACTAAGGAAAAAACTACACGCTTATGTTTGAACAAGAGGATCGTCATCGGAAAACCTATTATGATCATAATTGTTAGAGATATTTATATCGTTGATGCCACCATCATCTATTCGCGTAGCACCTGTCTTTGGATCGTAATGAGAATTTGCAAACCTAGTAAACGATGTACGAACTCTCTTATTGCGTCTAGTTACGTAAAACACTAATGCAAAGAAAACTATGGCTAAAATTATGACGATCGGCAATAGCCACAAGTAAGACGAAGATGAAACTTGTTTATACCACTGTGAAGAAGGCATGAACTCAACATTTTCAGTTTCGTGTATTTCCGAAGTATAGCCCTCGTTGGAGATTATACGCACACCAAAAGTGAAGACTTTTCCTACAGCATCTTCTATACCCAATAGTGATGGATTCACGATCAGCGGCGGGGCTTTGGAGATGATTGTTTTGAAAATAGGAGCATGAGATATGCTGGTGTAGTTGGACAATATGCCTTCGAATATCACCAACTCATAATCGTACCTTGAATAAACAAAACACAAGTTAGATAAAGGATACGTTTAAAAAAAATGATTATATATATATACTTGAAATCGTAAGTGGCATCAATTTCTTTCCAATACACCGTATACGATCCGTCGTTTTGCTGCCATACTTTTAATTGCTTCGGACTCTCCAGCTTTGGCGCGTGAAGAAGAATAGAGGCGTCTTCAGATTTTTCGATATTTCTTTTGACAGTGATTTGGTAAATAGCGCCATGTGGTATGTCGACGATATAATGGGACATCATTTTGTTTGGAATAGTTTTCAGTTCAATTTGGAAAGTTTTATTCTGTTTTAGCTCGGAAATTGTAATGAGATATGGTGGATAGGGTTTGGTAAATGGACATCCATGTTCCCATTCGATGAATAAGACGCGTTTATGTTCGTTTATTTTAGCAGTTAAATTTTTCGGAGGATGCTTGTAGTCGTCGTCTGTTATAATATTGAGGGGCTTCCTTGGCAATGGACCAGGACCGTCAGTAGTAATTATATTAACACCTACTAAATAGGACAAGCACGATTCCAAATTCGGTACAAGGGCATTCGTATTTTGAGTAATAACGCGAGGTTCTGTAAATAAAAATATTCAATTATATAAGAAAAAGGTGTCTTTAAACAATAATTCGTTTACAAAATAGCTTACGCGAATCAATAATCTACTTACTTTCCAAATATTGAGACATCGTAGTACCATAATAAATCCCATAGGTAGCATTTGGAGTCTTTATTGGTTCCCATTTGATACTCATTGTGCGATCGTTGTTATTAAGAACTCGTATTTTTTTAATATCTGTTAGTGGCTCACCAGGCAGCTGAACTTGAACGGAATGAGGGGGTCCGATATCGTCTCCAGCCACTGCTTGAACTTTTATTGTGTACGCTACTCCGCGTAGAAGATTTTTTAACGTATGCTTATTAACATCAGTTGTTATGCTCTGCAAATGAGGATATGGTTCAGGAAGTATTAAACTCAGAAGAAAAGATTTTGCATATGGTGAGGGTCTCCAAGTCAAAAGCACAGTACTGTTATCATCACCGATTGTATATGTAAAGTTTGTTAGATCAACTCTCGTGCTCAGTGGCTTCAAATAAACTTTAACAACATTTGAACGCTGTGACATTTGCCTTTTATTTGTCGCGGTAACCTGTTAAAATAAAATACATTTTTCAATATTATGTCTTACAAAACATGAATTTAAGATAGTTTAACTTTAAATGACTTAAACTGTTTACATCTATACATCTCTTCCTTGAAGTGCATTTCAAAGTACATAACATTACATCTTAAAGTACTACGCAGCATCTTTCTTTCTCCTAAACAGAACAAAATTTGGCTTCTATTCAGGAATTTTTAATTGTTTTTCGAAAGAATCTTTTTTTTTGTCTACATTAAAGTATTCCCTTGTTTACGAAAAGCTTAAGAAATTCGATTTGTGCGATAGCGTTTTGCTGAGGGTAACACTGTGAGGAGTGATCCCTAGTTTCGGTATCATGATATTTACTATTTTTTAAACATTGCTAAACTTTATTCAATTTTCACAGCTAAATTCAATGAAAAATCTGATCCATTTAAAAAAAACTACTAACTAAATTGCAAGTTATAACAAAAAAAGATTCACGGGAATCGGATTGACAAAAATTCACGATTTGAGTACTTCTCGTATAAATATGTTCCTTGTTTAAGCAAACACGTATTTAAGCAAAACACATGATTCTATTTATCGATTTCAAGATCGAAGAACAATTGTATAAACTATTTAAATAAAGAAAAAGAAAGCATTTCAAACTCACCCAAAACTCGTATGTTCCATTTATCCAGTTCTTAATGTTAATCGTGGCCGAGAGATTTTTTGTGTTGCTTTCGCTTTCATACATGCGCGGTGCTGCAATGCTTTCTTTTTTATAGTAAACAAAGTATCCACCCAATTCACCATTAAAATTATCTGGCCTCTTCCACGCCAAGTCAACATTTGTTTTATTGAACGAGACAATAGTTAAATTCTTTGGTTCAGTAGGTTTTCCCTCCAAAGTTTTAAAAACAGCAAATAAATAAGGAAGATGAGCAACCCCACCTCTTTTCCTTACGTACACGGTCATATTGTATTGAGTGAATGGCAACAATTTATCAAATATATTATATTCTCTGCCCATCCAAAATGTGTTATTCTTCCAATTATTTAGTTTGACCTCAGCTATGGATGGAAGATATTCAATCAGAGGACTTCGGTCAGATGGTGGTATTGCCCACGAGAGCATAAGAGACGATTCTGTAAGTTTTGTTTCACTTATTTTGTACTCAATAACTTGAAAAACGCGACTGAAATTTGCACAATTATTTTCATCGCTCCTGTCGAAACAATTTATTCTATTATCACATTTTTTATGCAAAGGTTCGCATTCGTCGTCGCAATTAAAGAAAGCCGGTCCACATGTGAGATCTTTTGCAGGCATTTTAGTTGTAAAGAGAATATCACAATCTTTTTCATCACTTGCATCAGCGCAGTGAATTATTTTATCACAATATTTGGCAATAGGTAGACAGAGCTTATCTGACGTACATCTGAATTCATCTTTTTGGCAATGGTCACTGACATTTTTGGGACAGTGCTCTTCATCTTCCCCGGAAGTACAGTCTTTGGTGCCATCGCAAACGTAAATTTTTGGTATACAATAACCAGAATTGCACTCAAATTGATTGAAAGCACACGTGCTGTCCTGAATTTCTTTCGAACTCACCGTTTTGTTTATAGTGTTGTTAACTTTCACGTCAGTGCATCCTTGTTCATCGCTGTTGTCCTCACAATCATTTGCTTTGTCGCATTTCCACCAAATTGGAACGCATTTTCCATTGGCGCATTGAAACATCCAATCATGGCATATAATCGAGGGGAAATTATTTGTTGGTGTTGTTTTAGTGCAATTTACTTCATCATCACCCGAATCGCAATCAGCGTCTCCATCACATTTCCACGTGCGATCAATGCACTGACCACTGTTACATTGAAATTGCCATGTGTCGCATTCCTTCTTCTGGCAATCGAATTCATCAGATGAATCCGCACAATCTGATTCGTTGTCGCACTTCCAATTGAAAGGTACGCATTCACCACCAGATTTGCATTGAAACTCGTCCTCTCCACAGATTGCGGGCAAAGTTTTGTTTACTGCAACTCTACAATTCAGCTCATCTGTTCCATCGGAGCAGTCTTTATCGCCATCGCATCTCCATCGGTCCTTTATGCACTGCCCATTCTTGCATTGAAAATCGGTAGCAGTGCACTCGTTCAAAGGACAGTTTTTCTCATCGAAGCCATCTTCACAGTCATTTTGGAAATCACAGACCTTATACTCTGCAATGCATTTGCCATCAGATTCGCAAGTAAACATATTTGGTGGGCATGTTTTTTTGTTCACAGAATCTTTATTAGAACAATTCTGCTCATCGGAAAAGTCACCGCAATCATCTTCACCATCGCAGGTGTAAAAAAATGGTATACAATTCTCTGTCGTATTGCACATAAAGTAACCACTGCCGCATGTCGTTGTCTTTTTGAAGCATGTTGCATTCCCGTTTCCGTTGGCGCAAACACATTCGTTGGTTTTGTTTGACATGACAAATCCATCCGGACAAAGGCATGCATATTTTTCACCCGGCATACCAACACAAATGTGCGAACAAGTGTGATTGCTACATTGATTACCTCCATATTGAAGAGAATGAGCATATACTTTGAGGTCCATTGGATGCGTTAAATTGTTTGCGATTGTCTTTATCATTATCCCATGATCTTTGTCCGCTGAATAGATAGAGTTCATTTTCCAATCATCCCAAAACATTTGATCTTTGAATACGGCTATGGCAAATGGATGGACAATTCTTGCATCGTGGTGCAAAACTTTGGAGAAATGTTGTCCATCTAAGTCCGAGCTACCAATGTAATCCTTACTAGCATCAACCCAATAAATTCGTTGAGCCAAATAGTCAATAGTCACCCCATTTGGCCAGACTACAGTTGGCTTTGTAAATAGTTGTTTAACTTCTGAACCATCTAGATTGCTTCGGGATAACGATGGATCAACACTTCCCCAGTCGGTCCAGAATAGAAAACCTTCTAACGGATGTACAACTATTCCCCGAGGTTTGATTAAAGTTGGCGCCTCCAGTATAGTCGTTCGCATTTGAAAAAGTGAATCGTTCGACGTTTTTACAGCTTCTATTCTGGCGCGAGTACCATCAACGAAAAACAACAGCTCCGAAATCCAGTCATATGACATACCTTCAACGGAATCTAAATTGTTTTCTAAAATTACATCGCCTACACTGGTTCCATTGAGGCATTGTCGCATGATTTTATCAGAAAATATATCAGCATAAAACACACAGTTGTTTTTCATGTCGAAATCAACAGAAATCACATTTTTCAAATTGCTTATTGGTAGTTTCTTTACACTAAGGTCATTTAAATCCACTCGAGATATAAGCTCTCTTTGTGCCACTAGTATAAAAAAGTTTGGCTCTTCAAAAGGACACGATAGTGTTTGTGGCTGATATCGATTTTCAATACCACCAACACATTCATCACCTTCGATTTTCCGATAGCCTCTAGTACGGTTATAAAAACTCCCAGGCTCGCATGTCGAAGGTATTTCATACGGATCGGTAGGTAATATTGATTTCTTATCTAGGATGCAAGCATTGTTTGATGGTTGTCTTACAAAACCATAGTCACAATCGAAGTCACGTTTCGAACATGGACACACTTCAGTCTTAATCACTCTTTGGTATTCTACTCCATTAAGGCAATTTGAACGTGCGATTCTCTTCTGCAATGATAGCTGCTTGCCCAACGTACACCATAACTCATTGTTGCTTGATGTGGATTTAGGTGTCCAGAATTTATAATCAGCTTGTGTACAATTACGAGAAAATGCCAATTTAAAGTCAACTTTAACAATTAACCAACGATGCTCTTGTTTTTCCGAACCGAATAGCGTAAAGATGGTCGAATTTGAATTTGCTTCGGTCATCAGACCATAGACCTTTAAGTCTTTAGTATGGAATGTGTACGTTTGCCAAGAGTCGCCTTCATCTGTTGAATATAATATCTGTCGTGTCTCGCCCTTTGATTTGAAATATTTGACCGCAACTAGAACTCCACCATGATCTCCAAAGTTAAAGAAATGATAGCCTTTCAAAACTTGCTTCCATGTGAGACCGGCGTCACGGGATAAAAATACGCCAGGATGACCCTTTAAGGACTTTCCAATTACTCCTGATGCCATAATTATGCCCGGCGCTAGTTTGGAACTCATTATTGTAATTGATCTATCAAAGAAAAACGAGAAAAACATGCTCAGTAACAATTAATCTTATTAAAACAACTGGTTACTTCTAAATTCAATAAGCATTCAACAGTGATAATGTGTAGCGGTGGAAAAATGCAAGGACAAGGTGCAGAAAAAACAGACCATACTGAGACTATACAGCTTCTGTACTTCTGAATACAGAATGAGATGTCAGAATTAGGAAGGATCAAGAACCTTTTTTTCGAATTTCTCAACGTCCAGACAAGAGTGTCCATCCACCAATTGAAATGGAAATCATTTTCAGACACACATTGTTCGGACGATTACACTCTCAGCTTGCAAATAAGCAGTGTGTAATTGCTAGTCACGCAACTTCTACGTTTATACAATACTTCCATATTAACACGTTAGTATAGATAGATATGACTTGGCAACTTACGACCTTCATGTCTGTTTTGGAAAAGTTAAAAACACACCCCTTGCAAGTCCAATTATGTATTTTTCTTCGCATTAAAACTAATGAAGGTGTTATAGTTATTTTAAGAGGGTTTTCCAATTAGACGTTAATTTGAGCCTTGTTTTGATCGGGATAATTAAAGCTAACTTTTCATGATTGTTGCCATTCTCTTCTTTTGTTTTGAACCACTATCATTCCACAAATAATATTTGGGAGAATTGAGCTATGTTTCAGTTGACACTTAATGTTATCTATATCCAATAGGTTTCTGAAATGCACGAACTTGATCCTGAATTCCAACGGAAAACATTTGAAATATTTCTATTTTCAATGCTTCATGAAAATGAGTCTCATCACAAAAATGCAAGGAACGAGAAATAACTAGATAGAATATTGCCGTAAACCTAGAATAAATTCCGCGATATGATAAAGCCACCATTACTTCTAATGAATTACCTTGTGACCGGATATAATTGGCTAAACTTTTGGGACAAATGCAGACTACATTCTTGGGTACAATTAATTGGGTTTCCCTCATCATCAATGGTCGGGGGTGTAATAGGTTGCCAGTTATGGCCGTGATCGAAAGTTATTAGTGAAACGAGATGTTCAGGGCCAACTGATGTTTCGGTGTATAGTAGAGGCGTAAACCGCTGCACCTTTGAAGCAATATAGATTCCTTCCATTCCTTCAACGCAATAGAGATCAGTAAAAGGTTCATTCGTTGTTTGTCTGAAATTTAAAAGAAAAAGACATTATATTAATAGAATTTACAATCAACTGACATCATTAATACGTACGTTATCCATCCAGTTTTCCATATAACATTAGGTATGAATGTTAATATATTTTCCAAACTCTTGACAAATGTTAAAGTTTTGTGCTCTTCATCATATTCGGACACATATAAGTGCGCCAATCTATGGGTATGAGCTGCAGATATCATAAGCTTTTTCCCCTTCACATCGCAAATGTGCAAACCCTTGATGTCCAACTCAGTTTGAAAGTTGGCTTTGATGAAAATGCTTCTTCTATACGAAACCCATAGTTCGACAGAATTACGCGACTTTCGAGTGGCAAACATAAAGTCTTTTTTGATAATAAATTCATCAACATTCTCAATCAGAACACTGAATTTCAGTCGATCCCTGTAATTTGAAAATTTCTTTGGGTCCGCGTACAAGATTGTAGAATTTCCTGTAACAATTTATATATATTTATATATAAGAACTATAAATAATTAAACATTTTATACCTGACGGTTCGCCTCTTTCCACATACAACCTGAGCGGTGTATCTGGTCCGCTAGACCATGAAAAAGACTTGACGTATTCTTGTAAGACATTAAAGTTTTGACCCGCATCAGTCGTGATATAAAGCTTCCTCTCAGGATCCTTTTTATCTAATATGAGAAAGATGTTGGGATCAGCTTCATAAAACGAAATGTCGGACGGTGTGAAATTTAACATGGTCCTTGACACTTGTAGAACTTTAGGCGACAAATTAAATATAGCTTTATTTTTTGTGTCCGTAAAGATAATTGAATCGTATTGGGGATGCGAAAGAAATTGATCAAGATTTGCCGGCTTTAAAGAATCATTTAACACAACCGTGAATAAGTTTGACTTGTCTAAAAAGGATTCTCCATAGTCATACGAAATGAACACTTTTGGTGGGTTCTGATCAATTGGCTTTGATTCATCAGTTGTTTCCACAGGTGGATCCCGAGCTAGACAAATCATAATTTCAGAGCCATCACCCATCCAATGTACCATAAGCTGGGCATGCACATCATTAAGTGCATTGATCTAAAAATAAAAAAGTAATATTTTTGGTAAATCTGTAACGCTGGTTTGAAAAAATAAATCAATTTATAATAGTTTTATTTTATATTGTAATATATCATCATCATCACAAAGCAATGGTTTAACCAATTAACGTTCCACATCACTTGTTTATTGAATATGCAAAGATTATCCGGATGAATCGATAACTGCAGTCAGATTAAATCAAATATTCATAAAAGTACATTACTGAGCAATGTTGTTTCTGGGCAATGTTCAATCTACTGGATGGAGTTATACGCTTTTATGTCGGTTTGATCATACCTAGTCCTGTCTGCGGGCTGCACCACTACAATCGTCATGTTTGTTGTCATATCTTATATCTACAGCTTATTTAAAAATAAGTACGTAATTTGTGACGAAGGAAACATGGATCCTTTAGCTCCGGAATTGACCATCAGGAAAAGACTAACTAAGGCAAAGATACTCTCTCTATTTACATAGTTTCTTTTTATTTAACAAAATCTAGCCTTGGATTTATTCCATTGCTCCAAAATGATGTGAATGAATGTTGATTGTTATGAATTAAGTAAAGCTAGAAAATAATATGCGTCTGAAAAGATTTCCTTCATAAATGCCCTTTAAAAAAAATTGGTATTGAGAAGAGTTGCGTGGAAAATGCGAAGAATACTATCATTGGAGTTAAGTCATACTATAATCTTTCTTTTTGGTTCCCAGAAGTGCTGAAATGTTCTTACATTCTTGGTTCTTTAAAGTATTATTTATCAGAAGATTGAGAGCGCAATCTGTTTTTGTATGCTTTTAATTTTAGGTAACTCCGACTTCTATTCACATTCCAATTTGTTTGTAAATATTTTTTTTAACGTTTTCGGTTTGATGAACATGTGGAATTTCCGGGCCGGCGTATTTACTTCATAAAATGCTGCTCGCGCACGCAGTGAGTTTATAAGTATGCAGGGGTATACGAAGCAAGTCTGTTTTGCATGGCATGCGTTTCTGATTTTAGCGAATTTGCATTAGTGAAGCAATTTTAAGCACTGTGTGCAGAGTTGAGAAGAATTCAGTAACAAACAATTTTGAAAAATCAGAAATTAAGATGCTCCTAAGAATCATCATGCTTTATGTCACAGATCGCAACTTTGGACCGATTGAGATGAGATGGAGACCATAGTTAGAATTGAACCCATAAACTAACTTTAAGAACAGAGAAAAGTCCGTTCGTTCGTTAGGAGCAGTTCTGAAAACGGTGTAGAGGAGACAACAAAGGAAAAATACGGAGATTAGGTTTCGTTTTTGTTTTATTGGTTGTAATTTCAATAGTTTGTTTATATATACACGTCCGCTGCTTGCATATTATTTTGTAGCTGTTATGTTTTGTTTATTTCTTGTCATTTTCGCCTTTGCTTGTTCCTTTTTGAGGCTTAAGAGTACATATTGGAATGCAATGGTTTGTAATTTTGATCTTTTTTGCAGACAACTCCGATTAGATTTTGGGTTTTTTTTTCGCTGTTCATTGTTCATTCGTCAGTATCTTTTATATTTTGTTTACTTCTGGTCATTTTTGCCCTAATCTTGGCGTTTTCTTGTTCGTTTTTGAGGGTTTAAATTATTGGTATGTTATGATCCGTAATTGTAGCCCCTTTCTCTTGACGCTTTTACATTTTAGTTCGTTAAGTATCATACTTTACGAGATTGTTTATTTCATCGATGTTACTTGCAACTTACAAACTTACATGGGTCTCATGTAAAGTTCTGTTAAAACGATTTCCTATTCGATGTTGGAGGCGTTATTTTCATCTGATTGAATGTAAGCTAAATATTTTCACAATATTATTTGCTTGCATGCGGTATGGATTTAAGGAATACTTCCTTTTTAAGTAATGCATTAATTTAGTCAAAACACGTGTGGATGCATCAACTGAGGCTTACAGGATTAGTATATCGCTAACTAACGAAAAATATTTAAAATATATATGAAATAAAAACATTGATTTCATCTTATCCTGCCGTATTCAAAAATTCGTTGATAAAAATCAAGCTGCGTCCTATTTTAAAGAATCCATAATAATCGGTGATCATAAAGGCATTCAACTAAGTTAACTAGGTAGTTAAAGGAGACATTTTTCTCAAAGCTGCTCTCGTAATGTAACAAGTGTCTTTTTATAAACAAATGTTTTTTTTTTTAATTCATACAGAGACCTTATTTCGTTTTGCTTATGATGCTTAGAGTGTATTGTTCATTTTCATGCTGTAGGTTTTACCCGGTTGATTTAAACTTTGAAGTACGTGAAAGGGATTTAATAGATTCTAATGATTTAACAAACTGTGGTAAGTATTTGGGAATATGTACTTCAGCTCTACAAAAGCAAATTTAAATACCACTCTTTAAAATGATGTGACAAAGAAGTATAAACAGCAAGCTCGTCCCTAACTGTCACAGGACCAAAACAGAAAATCGATTTTAATGTTGTGTATACAGTATAGAAATATATACAAAGCGCGCTAGTCATGCATGCAGAAACCTAAGCACCGTATCAATCTTATCAAATGCGACTGATACTGTTAAAAAAAAAACGAAAATCCCCAATCTCCGTCTGTACTTATCTTATCGTATGAATCAAACCATAATTATTGTCGTGCCATATCGAACAACAATGAAATAAAGTTAATGCGCACAAGTTCATGCATACAACACAAAGTCAATGAAATTAGAGCAAAAAAAAAACTTTCTTAATAAAATATATGTGAAAAATTTGGACCCACCTTTACGTATACATTTTGGGATTCCTGGCTTTCAAAAATATACCGCTTTGCTCTATGTTCGCTTGCTATTTTTTGCAATGCATCAGTCTGAATAATACTAAGTTGGTCATCATCGTATTTATTTACTAAAAAAGTATTTTCTTTGGTCTCAACTAGCACAAAAATCAACGCAATAACAAACGTCTTAACACTTAGTTCCACGGATAACATTTTGGACTTAATAGTAAATTTATTATTTTTGTTAACATCCGAATGTATTTTATTCTTCTGGTGACAATCAAAATTTAAGTTTAATATTGTTTAAAATAGAGATCAAGGATAGACACACGAATGAACATACTAAATGACTGACAGATTTGGACTGTGGTGTATACAGTTTTCCAATAATCATGGAAACTGAGGAGCTCTGATAACAGGCAGTTGACTTTTTTACCGGCCCATTTTTATAGCAATATATTGATGGCTCGCTTACACTATGATCTTTTTAGCGAGATTTGAAATGTACATTATTACTCGGCTATGGATTTCATATAATTTTGCATTTTGCTTATAAATTAAAGTAAGCTGGTGTAAATTCAAAGCTGAGCTTACGAAGTTACGAAGTTAACTCAACACTAGAGTAGACATCACTTCATACTTCATGAGAAAAGCTGCCCTGACGGTCCACGACATGGCCGAACCAATGTAGTTGACGGATAGGTCTTCTGGATTTTATTCAAATCCTGGCACAGCTCGTAAAGGTTAAATTTAGCGGTTGTGCCTTCGCTTTCATTCGCTCGCCTCACAGATAGGACCAAATAACCGACGAAAGAGACGTACGTCGTCATTATCACAAGTTGCTGAACGTTTTTTTTCGGAATTGGAGAGAAATTTTTCATCCAAATAAAAGTCTCCAATAGCCCAGAGTGCATCGAAGAATGACCTAAATGGGCGCTAAGTTTTTTTTTAACTATACTGATATGTCATTCGAGATGTTGTGCAGTTTGTATGTAAATATACTATACTTTCTCTATAAAAACTTAACTCCACAATCCAAAATTGTACTCGGCAGCACTCAAGTGCCAACAAATTTCACCATTCCCTTCACGAATGGATAAATAAGCAATTTGACATTTAAATTTTTTTCTAATTTGGTGAATTAATTTTATGTCAATTACGTCATTTCATTTGACAAGACTGCACATAGGCAATTTAGCCAACGACAACTCACTTCGCACTTTTGCAGACAGTGCTTTTTTTGTGACGCATTGTTTTACAAGTCTACGTTTTTTGTGGAATTCGGGATAAAATACAAAAAAAAAGAAGAAAGAATAATGGCAAGTGGAAGCACAGGTGTACAATTGAACACGCAAAGCTTACAGCTTCCTCCTTTGCGGGCTCTCGATGATTTCCTCTTGGGGTCTGCGCGTTTCCAACTGCCCAACCTCCAAGATATGGATAAATGGGGCAATCGGGTGGTGAAGAATCTACTCTATTACCAGACGAATTATTTTCTTATGTTTTTTGCTATTTACGCACTGATGGCTTTCCTCTACCCGGTCAAAATAATTTGTGGACTTTTTGTTCAGGCAATGCTGATTGCAATTGTGATTCATTTCTTCGGTGATGCGGCAAATAAGAGTCGACGACAAACCCCAGAGAATCCACAGAAATGGTATTACCTGATCGTAACACTTGTCGTAGGTTATTTCCTTCTCCATTGGTTTGACGCTGTACTCTGGTCGTTGTTTACCTTGCTATTACCATTCTCAAGTAAGTTCGACTTATTTTTTGTACTGAAGAGCAAGTGTATTGACAATTGCACATTTTATTTTTCTATTCCAGTCACATTCGTACATGCATCACTGCGCCTGAGAAACATTCGTAACAAAGTTGTCAACACAATGGAGAGTTTCGGCCCTACAACCCCGATGAGCGTTTTTCTCAATGCAATGAACATTACTGCAGAAACTATTTTAAGTTAAATTTATTATTTTAAGCACGCAAAATACATATATTTTATTATTCGTTCGTTGACTTCAAAATGTTGTTAAGCTGATTTGTACTTGACGCAATCAGAGAGCCATCAGTATGTGCTCCGATAAACCTAGTCTTTCTTGACAGAAATTTTATCTCGATATCGTTTGATTTCCTTTTGCCGTATCATTTTATCCAAATCACGATTTCTGTGTTTTTTAATTGCCAAAGGAGGGTTTCTAATGTCACTTCTTGACCTACTACCTGATTGGCTTTTTGATGCCAAAAGCTGGGAAACAGATTGAGGGTGCATTAAACTGGATTCTTCTTGATCAGCAGACTTTGATTCTGCCTCGTCGTCGTTCTTATTATCTGACATTTCATCGAGCCCAAGAGTAGAAATTTCTTCTAATTGCCTCCTGAATACAGCAGCACTTCTGGTAATGCAAGCCTTTGGATGAGATGGTGGCAACCAAGACACATTGTTGTTCGCTGTGTTCCAATAATAAAAGACCCCACAGCCTGGATCATACATTTCTTTCCAACCCTTTGGGAGACGGTATTTTTTCAGCAACACGGCTTTTCTTTTAAGGTAACCCTTATCTGGATCCGTGATACCATTACCCCACCGGGTAACACAGTACAAGTTACATTTGTGATAAATGTTGTACTTGTTCGGGCATCCCTTGTAACCACACAAGTTGGCTTCGCCAATTCTCAATTTCATTTTTTCTATCCAAAAATTCTCCTCTATTCTTCTAGTGGGCTCATAGGTATCATACTGTGAGGGATATTCAATATCATCGTAGTCCTCGGCAATAATTTCTTCATTTTCGTGAACTTCTTGTAATTTGTTTTCATTGGGCGCTGGAAAACACAAACTTTTCAATTTTACTTAACCAAAGTGTTAATTCTACATACCATCGCCTGATGACCCCGATTTGACAAGTCCCCGAGAGGCCAAACGCTTCAGCAAAGCCGGTGGTAAAGCCATCCTGTCTCGTGAAACCTACTTTATTTGTTAAATCTTCTTAAAACATTCGTTTTTTAGGAACTGTTTAAATTGAGTGTTAACCTGGTAAACAATATGCACCAATTTTTTTTTGACATGTAGAATGGACGGCTTCCACGAATGGATGTTAGTGTCTTACGGTATAAATTCAAACGTTCAGCGAATAAAGTTTCGTGCCGTGTCTTACCCTAAATAAAAAAAATATATAACTCTTAATACCATGGTGAATAAACCAATGCTTGGACTATGTTGGTGAATAGAAGCAAAATTGTCAAAGGACCTGTTAAGACGATTAATTTTGAGTGCCCCATGACGAGAGTTTTATAGTGAGAGGAGTGAGTGGTAAGGAAAAGCGGCAGTCACGAAGGTGATATAAAAATCGGGGTGGGCCGTCACGTTCCACACCCGATATTTTCCGTTTCTATTCCAGTTTATCATTATGTTTCGATCGTGGAGTAGTAAGGTTGGCGGAAAAACATCAGAATTGGTTCGGTTGTGAGTTGAGGATCGTAAGTAAACATGTGTACTCGGACGAGAGAAGAAATAAATGCTCCAATTCACTCATTACTACCCTATTCTTTATCTAAGTAGTGCAACAGTGAGCACAACAGTGTGTAGACAAGACACTACCTGACTGCTCACTACTCACTCTTAACTAAGTCTAAACAGGCTCAAAGAAACTTATATGTTTAGTTCTTCAATCCACATTTTAATTCGATGCATTTAATTATTCGCCGGACATGCAAACGAAAGGTTCCGTACCCCCGTAAAATATTTAACACTACATATTTTTTTTAAGGTACTTTAGAAAAGCAAAAAAATGCCGAAATAAACACGATTTATGTATGGGGATCACCATTTTTGTAATTTGTTATTATTTTATTATATGTTATCATAGCTATACGCGTAATGTGAAAATTGCTAGTGTCTGTCTTTTGCTGTTCAAATACAAACCTGTGACGGACAGCGAAGCCTTAGTGGAAATGTTTTTTTTTCCTGTTTGAGATATTAAGAATTCTACTTGACATACGAAATATAATATCTCTTAATTTACAGAAAAGATGGATCAAGCGCCTGAAATACTCGCTCGCAGAAAAATTTTTCAACGATGACTTCCAAAAACTACCACAGCTAGACGTGATCTTATAATAAGTATCTACTCCGACGAATAATTACTTTTAAGACGAGGTTGTTGGAATGAACCATTTCCAAAGCTTTCATTTAAAAATTTTCTAATATTAATAATTTCTTCTTTTTAAGGTGATTGTGATGACTACACGAACTCAATGCCGGCAAATATAAGCACTAATAACTAAGATAAAAATTTCCACTTGGAATCAAAAGCATATAAATAAAAAAAAATCGGTCGTTTATAAAATTTTCCTTTGTTCAGATTTATTTCGCTTGTACATATTCTGAATTCAAAATTCTAAATAAGAAGGGTAAAAGCGTTCTGTTTAAATGTAAATACAAAAAGATACCCTGGACGAACATTCTAGTTTTCATTTTCTTCATCGTCGTCATTCTGTCCGTCTTCCTCATTTTCTGCACCATCGAAATGCATTCCCTCTTGGTCACCTTCCTCATCTTCATCGCCGTCCACTTCGGCGTTCTCAGCTTCAGCACGTTCCATACGCCGCTGTAAGTCGGCTTCGTCCATAGCTGTGACCACTTTCGGTTGCATAATTACTTTCAGTTCACCCTCGTTCTCGGTGATCTTTTTGCGAATGTTCTCGATAGCGACTTCCAGAGCCTTGAGACCTTCAGTTTTCTCAGTTGTTGACGTAGTCATCACATACAGAGGTGGTGCGATGAGATTTATTCTGATGGGCATCTCTTCCGTTGATACGTCTAGTCCAGATTTGAGCGCGGCTTTCACTGCATCGATCCCTTCGTAACCATAACAAGAGCATTCAATATCCGCCCGAATCTTGACTGCCTGCGATGTCAGCTTTCGTTGAATGTTTTGTAAGAGAACTTCCTTGGTGCTAGCATCCAAACCGCATTCATCGAGAATTGATGGATCCTGAACAGACTGCTTGAAGATATCGTAAGCCGACGCCTTGTTATTGTATTTCTTTTCAAAATACCACGCAGTTTTCTGGTATAACTCTTCAAATCTTTCATTTGAGTTGTACTCAAGGATATCGGCAACATGCCGCAAGATAGAATTCACTGCTTTCGCTTTGGCGAAACGTTCCGTGCACTTCTCGACATCTTCGGCCGAAACACGTCGCTTGGACAAGTCAATATAGCCTTTCTCTTTGTCAACACGAATCACTACAACAGGTTCTGTCTTTCCAACTCTGATAAGTTTATTTATGGATCGAATACGACGCCGGGACAACTCAGAAAGCAGGATCATGCCCTCGATATTGTTGTACTCAAGCAGGTGAACGTACGCACCCATTTCGGCGATGGACCGCACATTCACCATGACGACATCTTCGATTTCGGGATATTTTTCCTTGTAGAAACGACTGGTCAGAACCATTTTGCAAACAATTTATCTGGATATGGATAAATTATTTAATTGGCAATTTAGCTTATGAAATTAATGCCGAATAACTCACAAAAACGTGTACACTTTTGCAGCTATGTCCAACGAAAAGGCAATTGACAGCGGCTGTCAAAATTGTATTTGTGTGAGGCTATCAGGGCTGGCTCGATTCGATAGGTGCATTCAATTATATTGTTTCGTTAAATCATCTATGATGAAATTTGGTTTGTACTCTTTTAAGAAGACTTTGTAAATATTATACTTTGAATATTAGCCTGAGAGTAATATAATTATTATACTTCAATGCTGATTTCTCATTTAAGCTATAACATGAACACGCATGTGGCATGTTTCCTCTTCTGGGATAAGTTTTAGTTGATCTGTCAATTTTGATTAGTTTAATCAATGCATTTTAGTTCCATCTATAATTTTTTTTCAGGATTGGAGATCCTGTGTCTATCTAACCAGCATATTGTCTAGTCCGGCATGGCGGTGATTAAAGAAATTTACACATTGCGTCATTTGCTCAAAAGATAAACAGAATTCAAGACGAACCTCAAAGCCTATTGATTAATCTTAAAGCCACTTGCATCTCACTTTGGCAGTTATTAACATGAAAAGAACTTTATTTTCCAAGTATGTCCGCCTTCAGTTAATCGTATAAATACGATATCAGCATCATCGCTCACTTCCACTGCCATTCTTGAAACTTTTATGAAGAATGAAAAACGAGCAAAGCAGGATACATTAAGTGGACGGATTATTTCATAGGAAAGAGATGCATTATTTTTTCCATCAGACAGTTAAAGAAGAAGCAAGAGGAGCCGTATAGATGAACCACTGCCACTAAGTGGGTGTGTAGAAGTTGTTAATCAGAAATTGAATTAAGGTTCAAGATCAAAATGGAGGGCGGCTAACCTTTGCCCCAGTGCATAGCCTCATATTGAACGATTTCAAAGATGAAACTCCTCTTGAGACTTTCAACTTCTAATTATTCACACAAGTGTCAAGACAACTTTTTATATATCTACATACTATTTGAACGGGATACCTATGTATGTACTACTGTGTCCAAAAAATAAGGTGACATTGTATTTATTTTGAAAATTCTTTATTTATTCTTCCAAATCAATTTCATCCCCTCCCGATGCAATGCACTTATGCCAACGGATTTTCCAATCTTTGAAACACTGGTTGTAGTCACTTTCCGGGATGGCCTTCAGTTCCGTCTTCGCTGCGGCTTGAATCTCCTCTATCGTATCGAAACGGTGTCCCCGGAGCGGTCTTTTGAGCTTGTTGAACAGCCAGAAGTCGCACCGCGCCAGTTCAGTTTCACACACTTTAACGCGACGCCTTTTTTCTAAAAAATTCAATGTTTTCGGTACCAGTCGAGATTTGACGCGCTTGAGGCCCAAAGCATCCTTCAAAATGGTATTGACTGAGCCTTTCGATAAGCCAACTTCATCAGCAAGGTCTCTAATCGTTAATCGATGGTTTTTCAACACCAAATCTTTGATTTGTTGGACGTGAGCTTCATCGGTTGAAGATGATGGTCGCCCAGAACGCTCTTCGTCTTCGACACGTTCACGGCCGGCTTGGAAATCACTATACCAATTGTAAACATTTTTTTAGACATAGCCTCATCATCAAAGGCTTTCTGCACCATCCTCAACGTATCCGCAGCAGAAAATTGATTCCGCAAACAAAATTTAATGCAAACTCTTTGCTCAATAAATTTCGACATCGCAAAAAACGAAAAACTCACTTTTAGCAGCTCACAAAACGACGCGTATCTCAAACACTATGAATATATTTTGACATGAAATTTCACATAGATGTCACTGACAGTACTACCAACCTAAAAAGAAAGAATAATGTCCAAATCCTTCGACGCGCGCAGTTTAAATTCATATGTCACCTTATTTTTTGGACACAGTAGTATATCTTAAAGGAAAAAAAAATTATTGTAAGAAATTCACAACAGCATTATGAATGCTGAATCTCACGTTAGCGTAAAACAAATATTTATTTTTATATGTCTATCTTAACTATTTTAAAAAACAAAAAACAGTCCATTTTCAGCACATATGCGATAAACTTGCCATTCTAGCGGCCTAAGTTGGCTACCTTCCTTCATCCCTTGTTTAATTAGTATGCCATCCCTGTTTAAGACTTAGTTTCTGCTTTCAAAATTGCACCCTTTGAATTTTCAATCAAAAAAAAAATTAAAAATAAAAAAACAAACCAGAAAAATATTAAAAAAAAACGTATCTTCAAAACTATAACAAAGTCGAATAATTGAACAAAAAAATTCCTAGTTTACCCTGTGCAAGGCAAAATAATTGGTACAAATCAAATCGTATAAGGTCGGTGGAACTAAATGACAAACAGCCGCGATTATGCGCGGTAATTTTCGCCAAGGCACTTTTTAGTACCAAACAAACAATATAAAAATTAATAAAAAAGTACAAAATTTTCGGACAAAGTTTTCCAGACTCGGTTTTCAGCCAAATGCCGCTTTGAAATTTGATGCAAAAAAAAAAACAGCCCTGAGTGCATCCAAACCTGAAATCCATCAACTGTGACAGGAAAGACCAACGTGCTTTCGCCTTTGTATAACCAAACCAACTCGGTTGCTGCTGCTCGGCCGGTTTTTTTTCGCTCTACACGCAACTAAGTAGCCATCTCATTCGGGTGCAACATTCACAGAGTTCGTCTGCACTGCGTTAGAAAGAGAAGCCAACATATTCGATCTCAATTACATTGCATCGCCATTTTTATCCCAATCGCCAGCTGAGAATTCGCCGCAGTACCCCCCAAAGAATCAAAAAATAGCTCAACCACCTCAACGCCATACTCGCCGCTTTCTTACCCAAACGCAAGTCCATCAATCCACGACAGAGACAACATCTAGTGCACTCAAGCACTTCGCCCGACTTGGTGCTCAGTGAAGAAGATTTTATACCATTTTGAAAAAATAAAACATGGCTGGAAGAGCTGGTTTTGATCACGCTAGGTAAATATTAATTCAAAACTATTGTTAAACAATTTACAATGTGTGAAAAAGTGGCATTAACTTGTGCCAACTTTGTGCCTAAATTGGATTTGTTGAAATTTTTTGTATTTGAGGCTTCCTCGTGCGTTGAAAATTTCCCGGGCAATGCAATTCATTTTTTTTTTTATTGGCATTGGGGCGGCGAGTGAAAAATGTGTTCTTCTTCTCGCTCGAAAGTGATTATCGTGTGCTTTGCGCTTTAAATAAAAAAAAGGCAAAATGAAAAAGGATGAAACTCCAAATAAAGAAACAATTTCGTCTATTTTTTGTTTCTTAAACAAATGAAGAATTATTTTGTGGCCTCTGATTGTCTAGGTTTGAGAAATGAATTTGCATGCATAGCATTAGTTAGTTGGGTCGAGCAGTATCAACTTATGTGGCAGCTGAGAGTTTATAATTACTATGTACATTGTTGGCAATTAATTTGTTTATATAACACCGTAGTATGTGGATGGTTGATCAAATTTAATGTTTGGTTTTGTTTTTAATTTTTTTTTTATAGAGGAGGATATGGAGGCGATCGTCCTAAGAAGCAACTCCCAACGGAGCCACCGTTTATTGCTTATGTTGGCAATTTACCCCAAGGCCTGGTGCAGGGTGATGTCATGAAGATTTTCCAAGATTTCGATGTGAAAAATGTGCGTTTGGTGAAGGATCGTGAAACTGATCAGTTTAAAGGATTCTGTTATGTGGAGTTTGAGACTCTGGATGATCTGGAAAGAGCGCTAGAACGCGATGGAAGGATCAAATTAGATGATATCTCCGCCCCGCTTAGGATTGACATTGCCGAGCAGAGAAAAAATGACCGGTAAGTTTGATTGTCTACTCTTTATCAACTAAATTTGATTGGCATTGTGTGTTTTAAATCTGTAAACCTGAACCTCTGAGCGGGGTTAAAAACGATATCTGCACACGTGTTCTTTTAAATATTAATTGTTAAATGTCACACCCTTGATCTTTTTGGAAAAGAAGGGTACTTTGATTTCTTCTGCTTATTACATATCTTAGATATTAATCGACATTCATTGGCACATATTCAGTTTTTTTATGCTTTTACAAGGGGTCTCGAGTTCCTCATGACAATTTAAGCGGCTATATTTTATAATTATGATATAAACCAGGCTTTAATCGCTTTCTATATTTAGCTTACGATTGAACTGGGTGTTCTATGACTCACTTTGATCACAATGGTTCATTGTACCTATAGAGATGGGCTTTGGTAGCTCGGCTCCATGCAGTTGTGAGTATGAATTTCAGAGGTTGCCTATGATTTGTGTCCTAGAAGGAGCTTATGCCTTGAGTTCTCTTTCTTGCGCGACACACAGATGACGGATGTATACTCTTTGCTCGTTCCATCTCCATCTGCAACTGTGATGCTGGAGTCTTATCGATAAATTTCTCCTGGAGATTCCGAATAGGTGCTGTATTTGACCATTTCTCTTTATCGATATATATCTCGTTTACGACATCCATTTGGTTACAGTGTTGCTTTTAGATTTTATCCTTATGAACCCCATATTAATGGTAGCGTGGCTGTCATCGTAGATTTAAAAATATTGGCAACCATATTCTCCATACTGATCATTTCAGTAGTAGTACGTTGAAAGTGCAGTAACTTTCACTTTCAGTCATACACCTTTACAACAGTGTTGTCAAATGAAATTGGTGTAACACGGCATTGGATAGGGCGTCGCGGTTAAATCATGAATGCTTTCCGTACGTTTGCCTTGCGAATGAGTGTGTTGGCTCGTAGCGCTACCGGGTTGAAATGGAAGGCGTGCAGTGGGATGAAATGTTTACATGGCCAAGGTCCTATCTGGTGCTCGTACTGTGCAGTAAGATTTTTAAGACTATGTTTAAGGAAGGGAACAAGCATAGAACTATGATTTTTGGTCTGCTGCGGACTAAAATTTTTGATAAACCTTATAAATGTTTTGGGGTCTGGGTTCCTAGGTTAGGCTTGAATGTTTTCTTCGGGATTGCTCGATCTTCTTTTTGGAGTAATTACACCAATTGAGATTCGTAGATTATTGTGCTCGATGAATTTCCTCTACTGGGTTGGTGTGTTCTGGCGTTTAAAGTTAAAGACTGCAACATTTTTTAGTTAAGTATAAGGTAATCAGCGGAATCGCTATGTGACTACGTACCGTACCGTCTGCTCTATTGTTGGAAGGACTAGGACCAATTTCCAATTGGATTGTATGTACAGCATTATTTCCCCAAGTTTGTCTCTCCCCAAAATAAATTTGGAACTTGCTGGAGAATAATATTTTATTAAGCTTGGCATCGGATATTGTTAAAATTTGGTTTAATATATGAGGAGCTTAAGACTAAACTCGAGGTGTAATAAAGAGTTGCCAAGTGCTGCTGTAGCCCCAGTGATACCTTCAAGTAGTCTCTGCTCTTTGACCTCTAATATTTTTGTATGCCTATACTGAATAGGTGATCATTTATTAACTACCTCCCAAGTTGACCAGAAGATCAGTTTGGGTTTGAGGCCACAAAGTTTATCATAAAGCAATTGGCACTTGACGAATCTCCTGGTGGATTGTAAATAAACTGTGGATCCAACTTAAAACAATTTGTTTAATTTACCGATTGCCGTTTTGAATAAGAATCTAAATGTTTATTTTTTGTCTTCTCTTTTAATTTATAGAGGCGGCGGTTTCCAAAAACGTGGACCACCTCGACAAGGAGGCGGTAATCATCAGCAATTTAATCGCAGTGGGGGTGGTGGTAGCGGCGGTGGCGGCAATGGTGGCGGTAACCGCAACGATAACAGAGGTGCGTACAATGATAATTACGGGCACAATGATAGGAACCGTGTCGGCGGTGGTGGTGGTGGTGGTATGAATAGAGGATATAATGGTAATGCTACCATTGTATTTTCTGCTATCAAGGATAACTAATAAAAATGTGGATTTGTTTTCTTCTTTTTTTTCCCTTCAAATGTTTAACAGATCGTCCAGCGAATCGTGGTCGATACGGAAATTTCAATGACGACCGTAATTTCGATCGTAATCACGATCGTAACAATAGGGAAGGCAGTTTCGGTGGAAGCAGTCGAGACGGGGGTGATCGTTATAATAATTTTAGTAGACCACGTGGTAGTGCTGGCGGCGATCGTGATCGCCAGTATAATCAGAACTCCTCTAACGATAGACCTCCCTCGTCAGTGGGATCTTTAGGTAAGTAAATCGAATGTTAATTGAATAATTAAGCGTTTTTGAGTTCAAGCTTGTAATTTTTGTTAAACCAAAATTTGAAAATTGTCGTAAGTTTTATTTGTACCTCCAGCGGGCTAAGTAAAAAGGGTTTAAAAAAAACATATTATTCGAGAAATAAAAAACGACTGCTTGAAAAAATGATTTTTAATAAGAAAAACGCATACATTTATTTTTCAACAAACGGCATTTCTCCCTACTTGCAATAAGCGTTTCAAACATCAAAATTGCATATAAAGGAATTGACCAATTGTAAAATGAATAAAAGACAATTGCTTAAACGTTTAGTAACGCATTCTTCAAAAGTATTGTTATGTTTTTTGCTTTGCAATGTTTATTTTAGTTGCTTAAATAACTTGCTTACCTTTTCACTGAACAGCTTCGAGTTTGAAGCCTATCCCGGTTGTGTCGGATTTCCTAAAAAAAACGAACGCCTTTTGATAAAAAGAGTTATGCATGAATTCTTACAGAGTGCACTTTATCCCAATATTTGAATAAATAATGATCTTTTGTTCTGTATTCGTTTTTTTCCCCACCAACAGATGACAGTGAAAGACCTCGACTTAATTTAAAACCCCGAACTATACAAGCGCCCATTAACGCTCTGGCGGAGACAAAGCAAGCTGCTTTAATATTTGGCAATGCCAAGCCACGTGAGGAAAAACTCAAAGAACTAGGCAAGGATGCTGTAGATGAAGACTATTCAAGCTCCTAAATAATAATAATACATAAACAGAAAACATAAATTACTACAATTTATCAAAACACAGAAAGTAAATAATAATTTCACAGCCCAGAGCTGAGTAAGCGAATAATTTTGTATGAGAAAAGAGAAAAATCAATGTGCGAGAGGGGATTCCCAAAAAGAAAAATAAAAACAACAACAAACAATTAACAAAAAAGAGAAAATAAAATTTATCTATGAAAATACAAGCGAAAGGAAATACAAAAAAAAAACGTAATTAAAACAGAAAAAAATAATAAGAAAGCAAAGAAAGGATTCATAAAAAAGCTGAGCTAGTTTCTTCTTTTTTTTTTAAATAATAAAAAAAAACAAAAAAGATATTTGTATTTAAAATTAAATATTAAGTGGATATTGAATAACAATATATTAAAAAAGAAAAAAACAAAATAATTACTAATAATATATAAAAAAAAATATATATATGCGTATATTACTTTGTATAAAAAAAATAAAATCAACTTTTTAAAATATTAATTACCTACACTTACACTTTGATATATTTATATGCAAATATATCTAGTAATAATATTTGTAAAGGAGAAAAAAAAAACAAACAAAAAATACCTAAATAAATAAATTTCAATTACCCAAGCTGACGAACGACCTAATTAAGTTTAAAAAGTGAATACGCCGCAAAGGAATACACACATCGGCTATACGCGGATAAGTATTTCCTTTGTTGTCGCAGCTTTTTCGTTACGTTTTTTTCCTGCTTATCATTATAATTAGATCTTTTTTTTTGTTATTTTAATTAAATACTATTTAGAAAAAAAAAACGCTAAGTAGTATCGTATCGGTGGGAGGGATCTCACTTTTTATTTATTACAAAGAAAAACAACTTATTGTTTCTGAATTACCTACATAATATTTGCGCCCCCATAATAATAATAATAATAATAATAGTAGCATATATATATTATATATAAATATATTAAAATACTTTCCTTTTCATATTTGCAAATATTATTTTGAAGCAGACAAAAAGGAACCAAAAAAAAGAAAAACAAAGCTATTTTAAAGTAAAAACAAAACCAAACAAAAGCAAGAAATTATTCTCTTATAGCAAACAATAAATGTATCAGGAGTTGTATTGTGTTACTGCTGGTCTTAGCGTCTATTCTAATTATTATTTTTTTTTTTTTAATTTTACACGTGTAAATGATTGTTTTTCATAGAAAAATACAAATAAATAAAAGTCATAAAAAAATAATAAAAACACTAAGAAAATTTAATTAAGATTATTTTATTTGATTTTGTTTATGTTATTTTTTCTTTATACTCTTTGGGTTGCTCTATATATTCAATTGTTGTGGTTTGTGTTTTCTGTTTTCTAAGAAAAAAAAGTTAATACATACCTACACTACTTTACATTAACTTATAATGTATTTGTATGAAGACGATGTGCGATAACAAGAAGCCACATTTATTCAGTTTGTTTTGTAAATTTTCTTCTTGCATTTTAACAATTAATGCAGCATGCATTTTAGCTTCCTTTTTTGTTATAGACTTAGGGATTTTCGAAGATCCAATAACAAGCTATTTAAAAAACAAAAATCTTTCTATTTTAAATGAAGTTTCAAGAGTACACCAGGTTTTGTCTCCGACTCTCTTGTTAATGGTCTCTTGTCTGCAACGTTATAGTTTTGAAGATCAGTGGCATTCCCGAGCAGAAGAATAATCTTTTCTATAAAAAATATTTTCTCGGAGAAAAATGTTTACTTTAAAATAGATGAAAAAGACGACTCAAACCAAGGTTTTTATGGTTGTATTTCAAAATTTCTGGGGACATTTTTATCTAGCGGTCACACAAAATGTTTCCAATAGTTCGTGACTGGTAAAATAATTGTTTGTAAGCACACATTCTAAAAATAATTATTCAGATCCTCTTGTAAATAGAACGAAACTATTCGAATATGTTGAATAATCCAATAAATGACATAGTCGTCGAAAAAATCTTCAAAGATTGCAATTTTGTCGTTCAATATCACCTACGCCTAAGTTATTTCGGATCCTTTTTCCATACATAAGAATGCTTGAACAAATTTAATTGAATAGTATACATGCCTTGACAATTCTGGCGCATTGTAATCAGTTTCAAGCAATTTCTCGCTTCAATTTGAAAGCCAATTTTGAATTTGAAATCTTTAATATAGTTTCAAAGTTTGTGGATATGTGTTGAGGGCGGCTAGCGTGTCCTCAGTGTTAGATTCGTTATTATTTAAAACTTTAAGATTGCAAAATAAATTCTCTATTGCCATGAAACCTCCCAGCAAAAGCCCCTACGTTTATTCCTTATGGAATTAGATCGAATGGTTTTGTTCTTTTTGCTCTGCGCACAAGGTTCGTCAAAGTCGAATTGTTGCAATGTTGCTATTGGATACGGATACTTAGCCTGCCACGTTAGCAATATCTTAATCTCTATGTTACACGAAAGCTTGTAAAACTTTATTTTCGAAAGATTGAATTACACGGAAGATTCGAAGAATCTTAAGGTGTAGACGAAAGGTTATACAAAAGTAGACTTAAACATACTGGAATTCCTTTTTTTCGATTTAACTTTGATAACCAAATTTTGGACTAGACTTTATGTGTCCTTTGTATACCATTTTTTTTGAAGTCGATTTATGTATGGATGATCCTTTTGCTATGAAGACGCTCATCTTGGCACTATATTTTGCTTCCATTTAAATAGGGAATTCGTTCACCTCTCTACAGACCACAGATGCGAGTATATTGCTGATTCATTTGTGTGGTTTTAATGGCTTCCACAAGCCTTTTCATTCTTTATCAATTTTTGTAATCAAGACAGGTGGAGGTTTTTTTTTTCCTTGGCGGTCAAGAACTGCTGCTAAAATTCATTTAATTGGACATGTGTACAGCATTCGTCTATTAGTGTTTTTATTTTGTAGGTATTTGGAAAACTCCCCCCTAACGGAACATATTTTTTATCTTTATTTTCTGTCATGAAAAATCAAGCATGCATCCTGACAATCTCTTTAGGTGATTATATAATGAACTTATCAACTGAAATTATTTGAGTAAAAAAACCTTTACGGACTGAATAAATGTGGCTTGTTGTAGTCATATGAACAACATATTTTTTACCTTTTTTAAAACTAATTCATTTTTGTTAAACGTATTAATGTTATGATGTAATTATTTATTGAAAACCCGCTAAGGCTGACTCATACAAACACAATTTTCAAGATACAATACTAAACAAAAACAATAATACTAGATTATTGAGCTTAAAAATTATAACTAACTTAAACGAATAATTAAAAATTCATTTTTTTTTCTTACAGTGAAAAAACCGTAAATTTTTTTGAAAAGTGTACACTTCTTTCATACACAATTTTGAACTATAAAAAAAGTATGTTTAAATTTGGTGCTACTAAATAAAATATTAAAAAAACTGTAACAATATATATATTATAAAAAAAAATTAGTACTTTGATTTTTTTATTCGTTTTCAATTATTTCATTTTTCATTTGATTGTATCAAAGAACATAGTAAAAATTCTTAAAAAATACAAAACACATTGTGGAATAAAGCAAAAAAAAAAAAAACACAAAACACATATAGCAATTTTATATTAGTATGTAGCTAATTGCAAACAAAAAATAAAAAAAAAACTATAAAAAAAAAATTGATAAAAAATATAAAATACAAAAAAAAAATAATTAAAAAAAAACAATGATGTACGTTTTATCTAAATCTATGCAAAATGTATAAGAATATTTTACAGGTCTACAAAATATATGTAATGACAAATTTTCTATGTAAAAAATAAACAAATATTAATTAAATAGAAATGTAATGTGAAAAAAAAACACAAAAATACAAAATAAAACATGAAGAGTACACTTAAGATGAAAAAAAATGACAAACTTTTTGAAAAAAAGTTCAGATAATTGAATATACATAAAGAAAACTTTTTAGAATGCAAACAAAATAACTAATATAATGTAATTAATTTAACAAGATCAATAAATATTAATTTTAAATTAAAAAACAACAAAATGCTGCAGTTTATATTGGAACTTCTGATTTTACAAAAGCAATTGTTTGTTTTTAATAGAACATTTTAGGGGGTTATGAATACCCTTACCACACGATAGAGGCTAGAAGTGATGAAAACTTCCTCGTCGCTTATGATGTACTGCAATCGAAAGGAGAACGTAAGTTTCGTTTAGACACTATTGACTGATAGACTATTTAACTTTTGAAAGAAAACATTTTCAATTCTTTCACTTAAAATGCGCTGAAGAGAGACGAGCGCATCAAAGCCAATCTTGTCCATCAGCACGTGTATTTAGCACCTTTTTACTTTACATATAACAAAGAAAAATAAGCATTTACTGCCATTTGCAAATGTTATAGTAACTTCCGATTTGGTAATTGGGCTGCCTTGTACCAGAGCTTTAATCTTACAATCCCCACAGCATCCTTTGCGCAAACTTACGACTGTTTTGGACTTTCCTCTCGTTTAGTGAGGCGAATTTTTCACGATCAACATCATAAGCATTTGAACCAGTTAGCTATTGTACAGGAACTTTCCGAACGCGACTTAAATTTAGGGGTAAATGATTACGAGGTGCTTTTCGAATGCGTTCAAGTCAATGAAATTGTTTAGGTGAAGCCCATTTTCATTCGGGCTGATGCGGCGTCAACAATCAGGGCAAGAGCTACTGAACACCAATCGCCGCGCAATGCGTCAAAAGCATTTGCATTCACCTAAAGTCACAGCGTAGCGTGCAATTTATGAAGAAGAAGTATATGAAGAACCTGATCCCTCCTCTGCCTTAGATTTATTTCTCAAAATCTTAAACAGCCATGTTGTTTTATGTACTGTAAGCAACGACATCAGAAATATTAATTTGAAAAGACTCAAACCTTGGATGACCAAGAATTTGCTGAAAAAAATAATTTATAAAAACAAACTTCACTTTAAGTGTAGAAAACATGCTAACGATGACCGTCTGAAGAAGAAATATCTGAAGATTTGCAATGAAGTTAGATGTGAAGTTCCTATTTTTAAGGAAAAAATTTATATGAATAAATTTACCACAGCTAAAGGCAATTTGAAAAAGGAATGGTACATAATTAATGAGCTCTTTAATAAAGGTTTAAAAAAAGGTTCCTTCTGGTTCACCATCATGTATAAAAATTAATAACGTGGAGTTGACAAACAATGAAATTCTCGCAACGTCTTTTAATGAGTTTTTCACTTATGTTCCTTCAATCATCCTTGCCAATGCAGGTTTTAAAAATAAAATGAGTTGTGATGATATTTGCTTGAGTAGAGAATTAAAAAATGCAAAAAGCTTTTTCTTTGAGCCAATTACGTCGTTTGAAGTTCATAAGGTAATTATGCATCTGGACAAATCTAACTCATCCTCTCGAAATAGTTACTCAAATGCCTTCATAAAGAACAAATCTTTTAACATTGCGGATATCTAAGCTCATATTTTCAATAAAAGCATTTATGGTGGTATCTTTCCTTCTACTCTAAAATTGGCTGAGGTTATACCCATATTTAAAAATGGTGATCGAAAGGATATAAACAATTATAGACCCATTTCTCCCCTCTCTATAATTATACAAAAATTTTTGAAAAGTTAATAAAGAGCCGGGTTATTATTATTCTTGAGTACAGCTCATTCTTAAGCTCTGTGCAGTTTGGCTTTAGAAATTGTAAATCTACTGAGGATGCGCTCCTTAATTTTTGCTCAAATATTTACAATAGTCTAAATCACAAGAAAAAAAACTGCGTACTTATTTATTGACATAAAAAAAGCGTTTGATACAGTGAATCATAATATTCTCTTGTCAAAATTAAGAAAAGCTGGTTTTCGAGGTTTTATTCTTGACTGGTTTGAATCGTACCTCAAAGATAGAAAACAAACGGTAAAACTAGGCACTAAATTCAGCGAAATTTTTGATGTTCGTACTGGCGTACCCCAAGGCTCTGTTCTTGGTCCTATATTATTTCTTATATATATTAAATCTATTTTTGATCTGCCTTTGAAGGCCAAACTAACTGGTTTTGCAGATGACATTGCATGTGTACTACTGTGTCCAAAAAATAAGGTGACATTGTATTTATTTTGAAAATTCTTTATTTATTCTTCCAAATCAATTTCATCCCCTTCAAAGTAATCCCCTCCCGATGCAATGCACTTATGCCAACGGATTTTCCAATCTTTGAAACACTGGTTGTAGTCATTTTCCGGGATGGCCTTTAGTTACGTCTTCGCTGCGGCTTGAATCTCCTCTATCGTATCAAAACGGTGTCCCCGGAGCGGTCTTTTGAGCTTGTTGAACAGCCAGAAGTCGCACGGCGCCAGATCAGGTGAATACGGTGGTTGCGGAACGATATGGGTTGAGTTTTTGGCGAAATGATCACGAATTACGAGTGCGGTATGGGATGGTGCATTATCGTGGTGTAAAAACCAAGAATTGTCTTTCCACAATTCCGGCCTTTTTAGGCGGATAGCGTTACGCAAACGACGCATAACGTCCAAATAATATTCCTTGTTGACTGTTTGGCCGGTTGGAAGGAATTCATAAAGCACAACACCACGATAATCGAAGAAAACAGTCAACATGACCTTGATTTTTGAGCGACTTTGGCGCGGTTTTTTTGGTCTCGGCTCTCCTTTGGCACGATATTCGCTCGATTGATCGGTTGTTTCGGGGTCGTTAGCATAGATCCAAGTCTCATCGCCAGTTATAATGCATTTCATGATATCCTGGTAGTCGGAAAGCATTGTTTCACACACTTCAACGCGACGCCTTTTTTTCCAAAAAATTCAATGTTTTTGGTACCAGTCGAAATTTGACGCGCTTGAGGCCCAAAGCATCCTTCAAAATGGTATTGACTGGGCCTTTCGATAAGCCAACTTCATCAGCAAGGTCTCTAATCGTTAATCGATGGTTTTTCAACACCACATCTTTGATTTGTTGGACGTGAGCTTCATCGGTTGAGGTTGATGGTCGCCCAGAACGCTCTTCGCCTTCGACACGTTCACGGCCGGTTTGGAAATCACTTTACCACTTGTAAACATTTTTTTTAGACATAGCCTCATCATCAAAGGCTTTCTGCACCATCCTCAACGTATCCGCAGCAGAAAATTGATTCCGCAAACAAAATTTTATGCAAATTCTTTGCTAAATAAATTTCGACATCGCAAGAAACGAAAAACTCACTTTTAGCAGCTCACAAAACGACGCGCATCTCAAACACTATGAATATATTTTGACATGAAATTTCACATAGATGTCACTGACAGTACTACCAACCTAAAAAGAAAGAAAAATTTCCAAATCCTTCGACGCGCGCAGTTTAAATTCATATGTCACCTTATTTTTTGGACACAGTAGTATATACTAATTCATCCGTTATAGATTTGATTGCGGATATGAACTATGATCTTGAAATCTTAAGACATTGGTTTTCGATTTATAAACTCGTAATCAGCGACAAACCCAAGCTGATGTTTTTTAATCTACCAACTTTTGAACACGTTTCACCAGATCTCGTTTTCCACAGTTGTGACTGTCAAAATATAAGTGTGAGCTCAGATCGTTCAAGACTCCTCATACATTTAATGTCAATTTGCCTTGCTCGACGAAATGCTTCAAGATTGAAAACGTCCGACATTTTAAGTATCTTGGTCTTGCCATTGACAACAAAATGAATTGGAATATGCACACTGCGTTCCTAAAAAAATACTTATCAACGACTACTCGTATATTATATCATCTAAGAAAATTTTGTTCCAAAATTTTTTTAGAAATTGTCTATTATGGTCTAGTCCAGTCTAAAATCCAATATGGCTTAGTGTGTTAGGGTGGGACTTATCACTTCAACATACATCCCCTGATAGTGGCGCAAAAACATATTTTAAGAATTATGTGGAAAAAAAGACGTCGAGAGCATAGTTTCCCACTTTTCTTGTGTTCTGGCATTCTCCCTTTAAAACATCTCTACTTTTATAAAGTGCTCAAGGTATTTTTTGTAAGAAGCGGTAATACTCCCAATCAAGCATCTACTTCATACGAACTACGAAGTAATGAAAGCTGGCATGCCATTATTCCAAGGCATTATACGCAGCAGTTCCTGAATTTTTATTCTTCGGTAGCACCAAGGCTATTTAACAAGTTGCCTCCTGATTTACGAAGCAATTTAAGCTCTATTTCTCTTCATAAAAAAAATCAAAACCTGGTTATTTTGCTTTGATTTCGAACAAATAAATAATTTAATCAGCTTAGTAGTATAATAAGCATTCATTCATTCATTCATTCATTCATTTTATTGAGACATACATAAAAAAAAATTACATGTTTTTTTTTGAATACATTTGGTTTCAATTAGCCGACTGTAATAAATATAATAAGCATAATACTAATACCTCCTACTATTGTTTTTAATATTACTTAAATGTTTCCTTCAATGTATTTATTTTTGTTTTGCCTTCTTCTTCTTCTGGTATCTCTACTACTCACTCCACAACCTTTAAATTAAATATACTAAAGTTTATTCTTCCACACAATACATTCGATACTAGTTAATTAAACTAAAGAATGTATAAATTTATTTCTCAATAAATATTATATGGTATTGAAATCTTAAATAAAATTAATTAAGAATTAAAAATGAATTAATTAAGAAGAAATGTATCCATGTTCTATCTGTGAAATAAATAAATCAAAATCAATCAATCAATTGTTGAAGAAAATATGGTGTTTTTTTTTTAAGAAATAACCAACATGGACAGTCACGAAAAAAGCCAGAAACCGGCTCTTCTTCTTCTTCTTCTTCTTCTTCTTCCGTGATAAGACCTCCAAAATTGTGCAAAACTGAGATCGAAGATGATTCTGGCTCACAGAATGGGTTCACTCATGGGAACCTTCCACTATGCCCAGTCTTTGTCTGACTGGAGAATAATTTAAATTGAAAAAACACCCATTTTGACATTACACAATCATTTTATTTAAATTCTGTTTTTTTTTTTTATAAATTTTTCCTCTATACATTACAAAATATATTTTAGTATAATTTTTATATTCTTTTTTTTATGATTTTTTCGTTTGGATAAAATATGAAAAAAAATATAATGAAACATTTATAATAATTATTGTTAGTTTTAAGAAAAAAAAAATATATTTTTTATGATAAACATCATCAGAAAGAATAGAAGCAACATAATGAGAGCTGACAAATCAGTTTGATTGATGAACGTAATAGCTTATACAAAATTTAACAAATTATACATTATAAAAAAAAATGTAATTAAAACAAAAAGAATTAAACATTTGCTAAGGGAAATATACAAAAGTACAAGTGTGCTTATTTATTTTAGTTTGTATTTATTGGCATACAAGTATTTATTTAAATAACTAAGAAAACTTTCTATCTTTTGTTTTGGTTTTTGATTGCAAAAAAGAAAATTATAACAAAACATATTTTTATCTTATTTTTTTGTTTTTTTTTTTACTAAATTTCCACTACAAAAAATGTTTGAACCGAAATGGTGGCACGATTTACATGTATTGGTCGAAATATACATATTTATTTATTTAATTAATTTTCATTTAGAAAAGATAAAATTGTATATTTTATTATTAAAAATTTAAATAAATGCAATTTTAAAGATTGTTTTTTTTTCAGCTATAAGATACATTTTTTGTTCAAGTAAATTTATGTTGAATACACAAGATAGAAATGTTTTTCAAGCTCAAAGACCTTAAGCAAAGCAAATTAGAGCTGTTTAGAACTTTTATTTTATTCAAGTTTAAAGGAATATAATCTACTGAAAAAAAAATATAACTTTGTGCAAAACTATTGAAATATATTTAAATATATGTAAATACTCAGGTTGTAACGAGAGTTGGTATTTTCCAAAACAACTTAACCGAGTTGAAGGTGTTAGGTTCCTTTCATTTTTGTTCTAAAGTCAATTGGCATGGGTTTATTAACTAAACAGAATATCATACAACGGAGTTTCACTGAATGCAAATTAACTTGAATAAAGTTCAATTAAAGTTTTTAAATTACTCCTGATGTATAGTTTAAATAGAAGATTTGTCCTGAGATTTTACTTTAATGCATAACATATCGAGGATTGTTTTAAATAATTGAAATAAAATAACCAACTTTTGTGCCAACCTGTGTCTAACGATAATCTTATCTCTATTTTGAAAGGAAGAATTGTTTTCTTTTTTTTTATGAAGAAGGATGTTCACACATTAACAGCGTATATTTGTGTAAACATAATGTTGTTTGTTGTTTGAAAAATGTACACTGACTGTTGAGAAACTGTATTACATGAATTTTACATTTAATATTTGTAGATATATTTAAGAATCTATATTTGTTTGCAAAAATATTGTTCTTGACAGGATTGTTTCCAGCATTTATTTATGTATTTTTTTGGTTTGTTTTGGTTTATTTTTTTTTTTTTTTGCTCATATTTTTGAATTGTATTTTTCTATTTTGTTTCGATTTTACACTTAAGTTTTGGGCTACTACATATTCATCATCATTGACATAGACCTTGATACATCGGCGGCACTATTTTGTTCTACAGAATCTAGCAAACTTCACGCTTTCGCGCCGGGAATTTTCGAAAGAACCTTTGATAGGTCGACACCGCTTAGTGCATTTATGGCTGGTGGCAGTTGTCCAACTAAGCGTGCCACATCGTTGGTGATGTTGTCATTTCCACCAAGTAGAACGATCTCTTCGGTTTTTGCCAATGGAGCGGCGATTTCGGCAGCAATCTGTAATGAAAAAAGGGGAAATACATTTAAAGAATGATTTTTTTTCAAAACAAATGTGGAGTATGTGTTGCTGAGAGTTTGAGATTGTCCTTTAATTAATCATTGAAGAACTTTCTACTCTTCCTTATCACGAAAAGAGATGGCTCGGTTGTGATTCATATCGGGCGAAAATTCTGTTAAAAATATTTTGTTCTTATTTTGCTCGATTTTCAGAGGCCCAAATTTTTGCCAAAAATCAATTCTGGGACGAAATTTTGATAATTTTTACTCGGCTGAAGTATTTGTGAACTCGAATAACTGAGTTTACGTCTTCAGTAGTTTCATGAAAAAAGTAAATTTAGAATCCTGGGCTATAGCCCATCAATTTTTTTTCAAAATTAGTTCGATTTTCAAATGCCCAAATTTTCGCCAGAAATCATTTCGCGGACGACATTTTGAGAACAGTTTTCGTCGGTTTTCATGAGTCGGAATAACTCCGTTAACGTTTTCAGTAGTTTCATTAAAAAGGTAAATTTAGAATCCTCGAAATTATAGCCCATAAAATTTAATCAAAATTAGATCGATTTTAAAATGGCAAAATTTTGGCCAAAAATCTTTTCTGGGACGACATTTTGAGAAATGTAACCCAGCTGTCGGTGTTCATGAATCTGAATTACTCAGTTTTCATTTTCAGTAGTTTCATGAAAAAAGTAAATTTAGTATCCTGGTCTATAGCCCATCAAATTTTATCAAATTTAGATCTATTTTCAAATACCCAAATTTTGGCCAAAAATCATTTATGGGACGAAATTTTGAGAAAATTACTTGGCTTAAGTATTTGTAAACTTGAATAACTCAGTTTTCGTTTTCAGTAGTTTCATGAAAAAAGTGAATTTAGAATCCTGGGCTATAGCCCATCAAATTTTTTTCAAAATTAGTTCGATTTTCAAATGCCCAAATTTTTGCCAGAAATCATTTCGCGGACGACATTTTGAGAACAGTTTTCGTCGGTTTTCATGAGTCGGAATAACTCCGTTAACGTTTTCAGTAGTTTCATTAAAAAGGTAAATTTAGAATCCTCGAAATTATAGCCCATCAAATTTAATCAAAATTAGATCGATTTTCAAATGGCAAAATTTTGGCCAAAAAACTTTTCTGGGACAACATTTTGAGAACTGTTTTCGTCGGTTTTTATGAGTCGGAATAAGTCCGTTAACGTTTTCAGTAGTTTCATGAAAAACGTAAATTTAGAATCCTGCGAATTATAGCCCATCAAATTTAATCAAAATTAGATCTATTTTCAAATGCCCAAATTTTTGCCAAAAATCATTTCTGGGACGAACTTTGGAGAGTAATTTTTCAGCTGAAGTTTTTCATGACTCTGAATAACTCAGTTGACGTTTTCAGAAATTTCAGAAAAAAGTGAATTTAGAATCAAACCTCTCAAATTCTATCAAAATGTAAGACGAATCGAGTAGCTTTTGTTATTTAATTTGACTTACCTTAGGCAGCGATTCGAGAACAATATTCATAATGGCAGCATCTCCGTATTGCTTATAAACAGCAGCCTTCATTTTCATCCTCTCGGCATCGGCTTTACCAACCAGTTCGATAGCATGAGCCTCAGCTTGTCCAATCATACGGATTTTTTCAGCGTCAGCACGAGCACATTCAATAGTTTGCTCTCTGATAAAAAATGAAATAAAAAACCCATCCTTTATCTGCTCCTTTGAGATACAATGATTTTAAACTTACCGCTTACCCTGTGCAATGGTTTGCACACGATAGCTTTCTGCCTCGGCTGGCAGCTTAACCGTAGAAATCAGCTCACGATCCTTACGTTGTACCTCTTGAGATTCGATTTCGATTTGTTTTCTACGTTCGACAACATCGATTTGGATTTCTTCGTTACGAATTCTCTGCCGAATTTTAGCAGCTTGCAATTCGTAGGCTAGTTGAGATTCAGCTTTCTATAAAAATAAAACAAAGATTGTATTTGTTTTGTACTGTGCAACTAACAACATATTCACAAGGATTAATTCAAAATAAGTTCAAAACAAAGTCTTTCAACTTTTGTTAAGTGTTTTTTAAAACATTTGAGAACACCGAAAATTTCATCGAAAACAAAATATTTTGATATATTGTTAATGGAACTTTTGCCTAGCGATTTGCTGTAGAGTTCACATTTTTTGAATGAAAGTATCCCGAGAGCTCTGCTGCGGTATTTGCGCAAAAGCGGACATTGATAGTCATGCTGCCAAAACTTTTCTTATCTATCACCCCTCGGATGTAAAGGGTTTTTCAATAAGAGCGCTACAAAAGTTTTTTTTTTAATAAAACAAAAACGGTTTTGGATATCAATGCAATTCCTGTGAAATTACGTTCGATGCCATTATGTATGGAAGTCGATTTCTTTTGCATGACCACCACGGGCAAGCTTGCAGAAGTCCAGACGCTGAACCCAATTTTCGACGGTTTTCAAGCATAAATCGGCCGATACTGCTGCAATTTCACGTTCGATATTCGTACGAAGATCATCAATCGTCGTTGGCTTGTTGGCATAGACCATAGACTTGACGTAGCCCCACAGGAAATAGTCTAACGGCGTCAAATCGCACGACCGAGGCGGCCAAGAGACTGGACCATTTCGTGAGATAACACGTTCTCCAAACTTGGTTTTAAATAAATTGATTGTGACATTCGCTTTGTGGCTTGTGGCGCCGTCCTGTTGGAACCACATGTCCTCCAAGTCCATATCATCCATTTGGGGCCAAAAATAGTCGGTTATCATTGAGCGGTAGCGATCCCCATTCACAGTAACGTGCTGGTCTGGATCATCACGGAAGAAGTACGGCCCAATGACGCCGCCGGCCCATAAACCACACCAAACCGTAATTTTTTCGGGATGCAATGATGACTCATGGAGTACGTGGATTGCTGCCTGACCAATACCGCATATTTTGTTTATTGACGGAGCCATTCCGCCAGAAATGAGCCTCATCGCTGAAGATGATTTTTCGATGAAAATCCGAATCATTTTCAAGTTGTTGCTCAGCCCAATTCACGAACATACGACGCTTCTGGTGGTCAAGCGGCTTCAGTTCTTGCGTCAATTTAATCTTGTAAAGATGAAGGCCAAGATCTTTTCGCAAAATTCGCCACAACGACGTCACAGAGATGCCCAACGCTTGAGAACGACGAGTGACAGACACATTTGGGCTTTCTGCAACTGAAGCCTCAGCGGCAGCAATATTCTCGACACTACGGGCACTTCTTTGTCTCACTGGCACGGGAACATTTTGTACTGTGCCTGTGGATTCAAATTTTTCCACTAGACGCTCAATTGTTGATCTGCCAGGACGATTATGACGACCATAAATTGGACGTAGCGCTCTTAACGTTGAGGCCACTGACTAATTTCGACTCGTTGTTGGCTCTTATATCTTTCCACCATGAACTGAAGAGAAATGTCAAAAGAGCGTCAAGAAATATGGCGTCGTTTGCTCTACTTTTGTAGCGTCCTTTATTATCGCCTCCAGGTGAATATGTTATTGGCTTATTTCTCATTTTCAGAACACCACATTTAAATGAACCAACTCCTTAAATAGTAATTTGGAAACACTAAAAATCTATTGGGAAGGCCTTAAGAATTTTAAAGGAGCTTACGGTCACAAACACTGATATGAAGAACTTTATTCCTACCAGGGTGAAAAGTTTAGTTTAGTAAAGAGTCAGGTTAAATAAAAATCGATTAGCGAAGTAGCCACCAAGAAGGCAACAGAGGATATGGGGGAGCTTCCGCTTGCCAGCTCGCAGAAGAGAGGAAGGAGCATTTCCCAGCAAATTGAAAACTAGCAAAGGTCATTCCTTTTGCTAAAACTACAAACACGACGAACGCATGCGACTATAGGCCGATCAGTATTCTTCCAAGCTTATCTAAAGTATTTGAGAAAATTCTGGCTGAACAGATTCAAAGTTTCTTAATATCAAATTCATTGCTATATCCACATCAGTCTGGCTTCAGAGCAGGGCATAGTTGTTCAACAGCTATGGTCAATATTATGGAAGATATAAGACGAGATTATGATAAAGTATGCATTACTCTCTTCGGTTTGCTCGATTTCTCAAAGGCTTTCGACAGGGTAAATCATGCATTGCTCTGCTGGAAACTAAAAAATCTTTTCTCTTTTTCAAAAACTGCAGTAAAACTTGTTAGAAGTTATCTCTCTGACAGGTTCCAAAGAGTTGTGGTCGGCGAGAAAATGTCTGCATTCAAGTTGGTAAGCATTGGTGTTCCTCAAGGCTCTTTACTTGGCCCGATACTTTTCTGTATATTTATTAATGATCTTCCTTCTGTATGTAGAAATGTCTCGATTCATATGTATGCTGACGATGTTCAACTTTACATATCCCGTCCTAGATTTGAGATGGAGGAACTTACCGCGCTTTTAAACTGTGATTTGATGGCTGTTTATAACTGGTCGATTGCCAATGGGCTGCTTTTAAACCCCGACAAATCTAAAGTCTTGCCTATATCTCGCCAATCAGTAAACCACGATCATATACCCGAAATTAAATTTTATTGATACTAGACTGAAACTTGTTGAACACGCAACGATATTAGGCTTTTCAATTAACTCAAATTTCACCTGTCACCATCATGCTAAATCAATCGTTGGGCGAATCTACGGATGTCTCCGTAAATTATGGATTTCAGCATACTTTACTCCAGTAGAGACCAGGTGGAAATTAGTAAAGACAATGATAGTCCCAATTTTGAGGTATTCTGAAATGGTTTTTTGTAAACCTGATTCCGAATCTCTACATAAGATTCGGGTAGCATTTAATGACGCTGTCAGATATATCTATCAGTTATCTCGATATGATCATGTTTCGCAATACTCTAAAATTATCCTCGGTTGCTCCGTTCAGGATTTCTACAACATTAGATGTTGCATTTTTCTCTACAACCTAATTTGTAATAAAACGCCCGAGTATTTGTATAAGACACTGCAATTTGCTCGTTCAAACAGAACACGTCATCTCATAAGTCAACCATACCGCTATCTAAACTCTTCTCGTCTCTTTTTTATCCATGCTGTAAGGATATGGAATGCTTTGCCTAATCGCATCAGGAGTGCGCCCAATCTTCCTTGTTTCAAGTCTGCAATATTAAATTTCTACTCAACTCAACAAGAATAGCACAGCACTTTTATCTTTTTCTCTTCTTTAACTTAATCTCACTCCGCCTATTTTTCCTCTATCTATCTTTTTCTCCTTAACCATAATTTAAATATTTTGATATAAAATTAAATTAAATTATATTATATTATTTGTAGATTCTAATATTTAAGTTTTTGTTCTTGGTTGTTTTTTATTATATACTTATGCAATAATTACCTCTTAAATATATAAGCTTTGTACGTAAAAAGACTACTTATTAATCGAGAATAAATAAATAAATAAAGATAAAGATAAAGGAGCCTGCACCCTCTGGAACAGACGTCAGCAGATAGGTTTACTAGCGCCAATCCGCCGGAATTTCTCAGAGGAAAAAAAGCGTGACGCCATATCGGTTACGTCGCGAATAGACGCCTACAAAATCCACCAAAAAATAGGTGTCAATAATAAGGCGGACAGAGTACAACACTTTTGTTAAAAAGGCTGCAACCACGGCGAAAAGGACTGATATCACTAAGGCGGAGTCTAAGATTGTGAAGCAGCACGACACCAACACGGCAGCGGTCATTGCAAAGGACTGACACTGCAAGGGTGAACAAAAAAACAAGGTGAGAAGCGTAAAATCATCATTGACAAAAAAAACCTCCACAACTCCATTTGGCTCTGGTGGGGTGAAGAAATGCGACATGTCAAAGTTACCCACTTAGGTAGTGGTGAAAGTCAACTTGATTCATATAACAATGGATTCCAAGTGAAAAGACTTCGGTCCCAAAGTTAATGGTCACGGGACGAAAAGGAGGAGGTCAGCAAACCGAAAGGCCGTAGTAAGAGTGGAAGGCCAATGAAGCGAGGTAATTAGGTGGACTTTGAATAACCAGTTAGGCAATACTCTTGACAGCATGCCTTAGCCTGCAAACAATCGAAGATGTAAAGGTTTATCTACGCCTGTCTTCAGAGACCAGGTATCACAGGATGTCGTGATAAGGACTATACCAAGGACCAACTTCCTCAGGATGCCGCAATAGCGATCCTAGAGAGAGCCGACGGTCGTTCTATCAGACCTGTGAATCGACAAAGGAGGTTCAATAATTACTGTCTACATCTACCACTCGTTTCGAATGTATGACAAGGCGATTATACGAGATTGATTTGCCTGTTTTTATTAGACACATATCCGCCTCAAGCGGAAGTAAAGGGTCCGCCATCTCACTTTTTTTTTCAACTAGTGCTTATTTCGTAAATGGTAACACTTAGCTCATGTCTGATTTGACAGATAATTAGTTTTATCCTTCAGCTGAACAAATATGGTCGTGTATAAGCTTGAACAACACTGGGAAATATTGCGACATTACTTTGAAAATCAATGTTTTCGTTTCGCTAAGTGGGCCTGCGATCGACTTACAGAAGATGCCGATTTTGCCAAAAAATCATCTTTTCAGATGAAGCTCATTTTGATCTTGGCGGGTATGTAAACAAGCAAAATTGTCGCATTTGGGGCACAGAAAACTCGCATGCATACATTGAAAAAAGCCGATGCACCCAAAACGAGTCACTGTGCGGATTTTGGTCCAGAGGCATAATTGGGCCATTTTTCTTCGAAAATGAGCAAGGAGTGGCCTTTACAGTCATGTAACGAATTTTTGTTCACAAAAATTTAAAATTGGCAACATTTGGTTTCAACAGGACGGCGCAACGTGCCACACAGCCGAAGCTACACTCGATGTTTTGCGCCCTGTTTTTGAAGATCGCATTATCAGCCGCAGAGCTGATGTCGTTTGGCCACCTCGGAGCTGCGATTTGGCACCGTTGTACTATTATTTGTGGGGTGCCCTCAAAGATAAGTGTTACGCCGACAATCCAGAGACAATTGATGCTTTAAAGGGCAATATCCGTGAAGCCATTGTTGAAATACAGCTGCACACAATCGATAATGTGCTTAAAAATTGGACCGATCGTGTAGGCTACTGCATGGCCAGCCGAGGCAGCCATTTGAATGAAACTATTTTCTATTATTAACCGGAAGGATTGTTTTTTCAAATAAAAACAGAAATTTGAGAAAATATTCAGCAGTTTTTTTATAGCATTTTCAAAAAAAGAGTTATTTGGCGGACCCTTTATAACCCACATGGCTTAACAGGTGCTTCAAAGACCATCCCGCGTCTGAGTAAAAATGAGGAACGAATGTAACTCATAGGCGACAACATTATTCGCAGAATTGAAATTGGTCTATTTTTGATTTTTTATGTCAACCAATCACTTCACTCCCAGACACAAGAGCATGTACATCAAAAATTTTATTAATAATCCTTTTAAAGATTGTGTTTGAAGTCCTTTTCGTAGTTACTTAGTTGGATCATTTAGGAAACAAAAGTGACAAATTAAATTTAAGAAACTTACCGCTGTATTTATTTCCTGATCGAAATGAGCCTTCTGCAATTTGTACATTCGAGAATTGTCTTCGATTTTCGTATCTGTGGAGTATTTGACGTCCATGGCAGTTTTCTCGCATTCAGCCTCACGAATGCCAGCATCACGATTTGCCTCTGCCACACCGGCATCGGCATCACGCTTAACGCTGGCCGTTTGCGCTTTACCCAATGAAGCCAAGTATTGCACATCATCGTAGACATCCTTTATCGTAAAGGACAGAATTTCAATACCCATACGGCCGACATCAGGTGCGGCTACTTCCCTTACTAAGGCAGCAAATTGATCGCGATCTTTGTACACTTCTTCGACTGTAAGAGTTCCTGTAAAGAAAAGTAAAAAACAAAAATAAGATGACTTATCAAGCGACTTTTGTCTTTAAAAAATATGCAATATTTTTGTTTACCTTGTTACCACAATGTATGTTATGCCAACAGTCATTGACACCTTAAATAACCCCATCCACACGATTGTCATATTAGAATAATTTATGTATACAATGAGAGCTGCGGATTGAAATACACTTGGAATTTATTTGCAAAATCCACGAAAGCAATTAATTAAACCCCGACTACTTCAGTTTGAGCACGTAATGAGGCACTTTTCAGCAAAGACGCAAAGACGCAAAGACGCAAAGACCCAATCTCTTGAGACTTTAAATCGTTCTTAACATAGACGCGAAACTTTTCGTGTCGCATTAGGGATAAAAATATTGATAAGATAAAAGCCTTAGCTCGGGAAGGGTATTGCGATAATGAAATACGTTGTTTGCGATACATTTGTAAATATGTCTTGGATGATTTTACAAAACAACTACCCGTAGATATTACAGATATGACGTCAGAAAGGGGCACGGCTGACGTAAGCGAACCCATAAATTTCAAGACTCAATTAAACGAAGTTCAAGGAAAAAGAAATCAGATAAAAAGTTTTAAAAACATAAGTAAATTAAAAAATTATCTATCAAGGTGTACGGGGCGTATGTGGAACATCTAAGATAGTGCATCATCCTAAAGAGGTGACATTCGATAAGAGCTCTGACGTATGTAATAAAAAAAATATTTGTAAAATATCGGTCTGAGCCTGCCTACGGATAGTCATTCTTTTAATGCAATCTTTTAACATGATAGCACATTAATACGTCGCCGACGGTTTAGCATTAGCGTAGGGTTTTCCTTTTTCTAAAGGAATAAGGGCCTTATAATGGTATTTTTTGAATGCTAAGGGCTTGATTTATTGCAACGGTTTATATTTTGTAAGAGGCCTTCCTGTAGTTTAATAGTAAGGCTGCTAATGTGAACTCCTCACATTAGCAGCCTTATCAACTCCTTCGTTACACTAGTAACACGTTCTTTACTGATGAGGAAAAAGCAAATGCGCTGGCGTTAAACTTTGCCAAAAATCACACAGTATCTTCAAACATGGGCGACGCAGCAAAAAATACTACTGTGTCCAAAAAATAAGGTGACATTGTATTTATTTTGAAAATTCTTTATTTATTCTTTCAAATCAATTTCATCCCCTACAAAGTAATCCCCTCCCGATGCAATGCACTTATGCCAACGGATTTTCCAATCTTTGAAACACTGGTTGTAGTCACTTTCCGGGATGGCCTTCAGTTCCGTCTTCGCTGCGGCTTGAATCTCCTCTATCGTATCAAAACGGTGTTCCCGGAGCGGTCTTTTCAGCTTGTTGAACAGCCAGAAGTCGCACGGCGCCAGATCAGGTGAATACGGTGGTTGCGGAACGATATGGGTTGAGTTTTTGGCGAAATGATCACGAATTACGAGTGCGGTAGGGGATGGTGCATTATCGTGGTGTAAAAACCAAGAATTGTCTTTCCACAATTCCGGCCTTTTTAGGCGGATAGCGTTACGCAAACGACGCATAACGTTCAAATAATATTCCTTGTTGACTGTTTTGCCGGTTGGAAGGAATTCATAAAGCACAACACCACGATAATCGAAGAAAACAGTCAACATGACCTTGATTTTTGAGCGACTTTGGCGCGGTTTTTTGGTCTCGGCTCTCCTTTGGCACGATATTCGCTCGATTGATCGGTTGTTTCGGGGTCGTAAGCATAGATCCAAGTCTCATCGCCAGTTATAATGCGTTTCATGATATCCTGGTAGTCGGAAAGCATTGTTTCACACACTTCAACGCGACGCCTTTTTTCCAAAAAAATTCAATGTTTTCGGTACCAGTCGAGATTTGACGCGCTTGAGGCCCAAAGCATCCTTCAAAATGGTAGTGACTGAGCCTTTCGATAAGCCAACTTCATCAGCAAGGTCTCTAATCGTTAATCGATGGTTTTTCAACACCAAATCTTTGATTTGTTGGACGTGAGCTTCATCGGTTGAGGTTGATGGTCGCCCAGAACGCTCTTCGTCTTCGACACGTTCACGGCCGGCTTGGAAATCACTATACCACTTGTAAACATTTTTTTTAGACATAGCCTCATCATCAAAGGCTTTCTGCACCATCCGCAGCAGAAAATTGATTCCGCAAACAAAATTTAATGCAAATTCTTTGCTCAATAAATTTCGACATCGCAAAAAACGAAAAACTCACTTTTAGCAGCTCACAAAACGACGCGTATCTCAAACACTATGAATATATTTTGACATGAAATTTCACAAAGATGTCACTGACAGTACTACCAACCTAAAAAGAAAGAAAAATTTCCAAATCCTTCGACGCGCGCAGTTTAAATTCATATGTCACCTTATTTTTTGGACACAGTAGTATATTAGTAAACTGTGAAGTTCAATGACTAAATACAGATGTTGTTGAAACACCTGCAAGTGCTTATGTATCTGAGGAAGGAATAAGAAACATTATCAAGAACCTAAAGACATGAAAAGCAGGTGGATTAGATCTAATAAGAAATCTATACGTTAAACATTTGCGAGGTCGGCATTAAAATACTTATATGATAAACGGATGTTTGAAATTGAAATATTAACCTGACCCCTGGAAATTCGCAAAAGTAGTGCCAATTCTTAAAGCTGGAAAACCACCTAATAATGTGGACAGCTAAAGGCCTGTTAGTTTGCTCAGTAGTTTACGTAAAATCTATGAAAAAATACCAAAGGAGAAACTACTAAGATTAATAGATGAGCACGACATATTTCCCGACGAACAGTTCGGCTTTAGAAAATGGCACAGTTCTTCCCACCAGGTGCTCAGAATTTGTAAGCATATTTAAACTTCACGTTCTCAAGGTAAATCCACCGGTATGATATTGTTCGATATAGAGAAGGCTTTCGACTCTGTATGGCACGACGGCTTGATCTTTAAAATGATCAACTTCAATTTCCCCAAATATTTGTGTAAAATAGTCCAGAGCATTTTGTCGTCCCGTCTTTTTCAAGTCCACGTTAACAATGGTATCTCGGATGATATGCCCGTCCGACCCAATGGGTGCTCCTCAAGGTGCAGTACTGTCACCAATTTTGAACAATTTGTACACGTCAGATTTCCCAAACTTGCTTCAGTGTCAGGCCGCCACCTTTGCTGATGACACAGCAATATTTGCTTCTCATAAATTCGCTCTCAACATTGAGACGAATCTTAACCATGCGATTCAAATATTGGAAAAATATTTCAATAAATGGAAAACTAAGCTAAATGGGGATTAAACGCAAGCTATCTTTTTCACCCGAAAAAGAAAAGCTTGTTTTCTACCCAGCACGCAAAAGCAACTCCAGCTAAATGGAAAAAATCTGTTAAGTATCTGGGCATTTATCTAGACACAAGACTGACATTCAAAGAACATATTACAACAACGCTGAACAAAGTTAAATAAGCAACTAACATAATGTACTCCTTTATTAAAAGGAAGTCGAAACTAACGAAGGAAAATAAAATAATAATTCTGAAGGTGATCTTCCAAGCATTACTTCTATATGGGTGTCCAGTTTGGGGTAATAGCGATAAATCCCACAATAAACGCTTGCAAGTGTCACATAATAAAACACTTTAAATGATGCTAAATCTACCATGGCACTACTCAACGATTGATCTCCACGAAAGAGCGAATGTTGAATTGTTTTCTGACAGAATTCAAAAGCTGAATACGAAATTTGTGTCGAGCTGATTCTTTGCTGATAATATCCTCGTAAACCAATTGAGCAGTTAAGTACATAGCAAAAAAAAAAATAAAAAATTGTTGTAAACAATTACACACTTCTTTATACATTTTTTGATCTAATTATTTATTTATTAAGTAATTTATTAATTTATTTATTACATATTTATTTATTTATTTATTTATGCATTTGTTTATTAATTTATTTATTTAATTTTTTACAAATTTATTTACTAATTCAAATATCTATTTATTTATACTTTATATATTTATTTATTTATTTATTATTTTATTTATTTATTTATATATATATTTTATTATACGTTTGTTAATTCTTTGATTCGTTATTAATATATACAATTGTTTATTTATCAATTTGTTGTTTTGTTTTCGTTTATTTTTTCTTATTCGTTTATACAAACGGATGTTTACTTCCAATCTAGTCAAATTTTTTATTTTTTTTTATTTTTATATATATATTTTTTTTTGTATTTGCGAAGGTTTTTCAAAAATTTCGAATAAAATAAATCGATCTATCTATCTAACTCCTTCGTTATGTATATTGAGAAGTGCTTTCGTTCTGGATTGCAACATTTTGCGTTGCTGGAGAAGACTTTATAATCATACAGCTACAAATACTGTGGAAAAATCATAACCACCGCATTATTTATCGCTCTGAACTTTATACAGCGATGAGTGAGTTCGGGATCCTGAGCGCTCGAATACAGTCGATGTATTATTTATGTAGTTTTGACCAAAAACGTCGGAATTATTCCGGTCGGTATTTCGGTATTTCGGTTTTTCAAAACAACTTTGGTCAAAACTCGTTACTCGAAGGATCATGCTCTTCAGAGCTCCGATCTGCCCAATCCCATTGTTGGAGGCGAACATTGGAATGCAAGAGAGCAGGGCCGATTTGAGGGACTTTTAAAAAATAAAATTCTACCATGGTTTGCGAGGAGGACAGAGAAGATTAGATAAAACCTTGAACTGTACATGCTGTTAAATGATATGGATCTAGTCCGGAAGGTAAACGTCCATCGAGTACATTTGGTTTGCAAAATTGAGCAAATGGACAGACATGATTAAGCTAAGAGTGTCTTCGAATCTCAATCTTACGCGTTCAAGGAAAAAGGAAAGGCAATCACAGACGATAGGAAGCTTGGTCTAATCAACTGATTGATTGTATGCTATAGTTCAGGGTCGGCTTCTCTGATCGATGACCTTAAAAAAATAGTTGGTAAGACAGGAAAAAACAATGCTGTTTAGACAGCTCAATGTATTCGTAGAGGCAAACAATAAGGTGAAGTTTTCTCATCGCTATTGTGGCTCTTTTTAGTCAACAAATTATTAACTTCTTCTAAGAATAAAGGTTCTACGAAAGTGGTCATAGTCGTTTGTAGAAAGTACCTTCTTGCTTTTTGTACTCTTATGAAAACAGCTTTAATAGACCTTAGAAGTTGTCGATCCCTATACCCAGCAGGAAAGACTGGCCATCTGGCCCTTATACATATACTGCACGTTGTTGCATTTTGTTCTGCAAGGAACTGAAAAGCTATACCATTAGAAAAAATTACTCTCTAAAAACCTAAACTATACGAGAACCCAAGGAACTATGAAGCCGCTAAACAATCTCGTCGGATATCACCAGATCATCAGCATATGGGCCTTTCGCGACGGAAATATCTACGATGAACTTGTTAGAAAATGATCGCGATAAGGACAAGAACACATAAATAAATCGCTTACAGATCGACATATCAAGTCCAGAATACACAAAAATGGCGAAGGTGGGGATAAACGGGCTCACAGAAATGGCAAAGTTGGATACTGATGCCCGAAAGAGCTATCGCGCCAAGAATCTTTATTCGTATATATATAAATATAGCCAAAACTGAAAAAGAACAGAAACCGCCATATTTGATTAAAAAAGTGTTGAATATCTTGATCGGTGTCCAGACGGAATATTGCACCATAGGCTGTCGGACCAGCTGCCAAGGCGAAGGGCTTACACCATTAAACGCATTTGTGTGAGAATTTCCTTATCTACTGATGCGACGTCTCCGAGAAAAGGAGAAGATGCACACTTCCATCAGACATTTTATATATAATGCCCAAATCCACGTTTATAATATTCCTGCATCGAAAATGGCTGTAAATCGGGAAGAAAAAAAATATGAAGTGTCAAACTGTTAAAAATAAATTTCTCCGACAAAAAGATCTGTCTGAAAACTTATGGAATGCAGTGTATATCATTCTGGCATTCTTGGCATTCTTTTATCTATTAGAAAAGTTCATCTATGGGATATTTCCCGTTGAAGAAATAAAACCCCGGATAAATACACACGTTCGAGGAGCTAAGCCATCAATCCAAAAATCCTCAAAAAATAGCTTATGGAATTATCAAGGATTCGAAATTGATAGTAAAAAATCATGGTCGTCATAAAAATTGATTGTGCCAATATTTGAAAAGTTTCACGCAGTAATGGCTCGACATTTGTATCCGACTATTCAATCAGTGGTCGTTACATATTCAAACCGCTTGTTGGAACATTAAGAATCAATCATAAAAATACGATACACTGTGGCGTGACGGCTGAGGCAGTTTTTGAAGCTTTGGCGAGCCGTGACTTATAAAACCATCAGACTGCGATTTGTGGAATAAATTTGATATATTGAACGATGGCGATAATTAATGAGGATGAAATGGTGTTTTGAAACAACATTGAAATAGGAAAGCTGCTTTCGTATGTGTTTGGAAACTGGAAACTATTTCATGAAATTACGAGTGGAAAGATATATAAAAAGTTTTTCCTCGTTTTTCAAAAACCACACATTTATCACGAATGAGGTTAGAATTGCAGATTTTGTAATGTTTCTGACGACAGCTTTCTACTGCTCGTATAGACAGAGTTCTTCCTCGTGGCTGAGATAGAGAGAGGTAGTCCATTCGCTAGATGTAGGCGAGCCTGAATTTCGAGATATTGTGGCTTTTTAGACTTCATCTACATCTCGGTACACCTCACACAGTTCGCGATTGAAAAGTGTTCAGTATCTGCTCTGCTTATCATCCAGTTATCGGGTCGAAAAGCAAAAGTGGCAATATCAATGCTTGCCTTCCCAGTAAGGAGCTTAGAACCCACTTATTTCACCAAAGCCAAGTAGCAGATGTTTCCTAGGTTAAAAATATGTTATAGAAGGAATAAATTGTATTCGAGAGCAACTATTGACGTCAATATCTGTGTGTATGTGTGAAACATGTTATTAACTGGTGCATAATAACATCAACATTTCCTCAGTCCTGGAAAGCTGCAAGAGTGTTTCCTATAGCCAAAAAAATGTAAGCCCTCAACTCCTGCTGATGTAAGACGGATTAGCATTTTGCCTTGCCTGTCGAAGGTCATCGAGAAAGTTATTGCAAGGCAGATAACAAAGCATTTATCATTCAATAATTTGCTGTACGCTCAGCAATCCAGTTTCCGAGCTAACCACAGCTGTTCCACAACTATGGTTAATTTACTCGAAGGAATAAGACAAGATTACGATAAGGGTTATGTTACGGTCCTTTGCTTGCTTGATTTCTCGAAGGCCTTCGACAAGGTTAACCATGAATTCGTATGCTGGAAACTTAAGAACAATTTCGATCTCAGTGAGACGGCAGTTAAGTTAATAAGCAGCTTTTTATCTGGTCGATCGCAGAGTTTTTTTCGGCTGAACGATTTTCATCCTTTAGGGAAGTAAAACAAGGTGTACCCCAGGGCTCAATTCTAGGACCGATACTCTTTTGCATGTTCATAAATAGCTCCCCTTCTGTTTATAAATATTCTTCGGTGCTTTTATATGCAAATGACGTCCAATTTCACTTAGCAAAGCCGTTCAGTAACTTAAATGAACTAGCTCTACTTATTAATGAGGACCTGAAAAATATTTATAATTGGTCAGTGTCAAATGGATTATTACTAAACCCGGTTAAAACGCAAGTTATTCCCATTCCTAAGAAAAATTCTAATTTAAATCTACTGCCTGATCTACATCTCAATAATGATAAAATCTCTGCTGTGGAAACCGTCACAAGCTTTTGCTATGCAATCAATCGTAGTCTATCTGGCTACAGTCATATCAACGTGGTCATTGGTCATATCTACGGGTGTCTTCGCAACATGACAGCTTACCTCATTATCAAAGTCCGGTTCATGTTTGTAAAAGTTTCGAGGATTTTTTTCGTTATCACACACTGTACCGAGTGTATTCCAACATGACGTGGCACAGCTGGATCAGTTTTGCCAGGATCCCCAATTTGCCACCGCCTAGGTGAATTAAGGACGATGAAAACTGGGGTGGACCATCTGTTTTGAACTTTTAAAGAAGCTATTAATAAATAAAGCCTTTGGACTGAGCACGCAAGGAGAATTAAAACTGATATCGCCCGATCGTGCCATAACAACAACGTGGGAGTTTTCTCTTGGATTCGTTTTTCAAATTTTGGTTAGCAGCATTGATGGGGTAAGTTGGACCTATTCAGAATAAATCGGGTATAGCAGCTAGAATTTTTGAAGAATGAAGTTATATTCTGGCTTTAAAATGATTCGATCAGCAGAACAAATTGAGTGAAAACCTTCTCTTATATTTCCAAAAATGTACATTGTTTCCTGTTACATAAAACTAAAAGCAAATTCCTTGTTGGCATCTTTTAGCGTTTCAAAAATTGTAAAAATTACACTTAAGGCGGGTTACCAAATACCAAACACTGAGTGCCAATCCTTTAAATAAACATTGTTGTTAAAATAAAACAATGCTAACAGATTCTTGCCTCACTTCAATTCACAGGACTTCTATGATTGCTCCATGGATGCTCCATTGAGAACTCTTAGTACAATCGAACACTCGCAACCATTTACAAAAGAACATCACTTCGTGTTGTTTCCCTTTTCTATGGCACTTCCTTCCCGGAATATACTCGTCCCATGCTTTAAGAAGCATCTTGGAACAGTGTTTACTCGCAAGTAATTCTAGAGTAAACAAGCGAAGCATTACACTGAAATGAGGCAAAAATACAACTAACTAGTTTGCGGTTGCAATTGGGTGGGCCCAAGAATACACTCCACCTAAGTGGAGGAAGATTTAGAAAAAAGTTTTATGGCACGATGAATCCCTTGTTATTGCGTACGGCATAGCATGGAGCATACATTACGGGAAGGCACTTCAATTACATTTCCCGGGTTTATGATATTTTGTAAACGCTGAGAGTTGATGTAACAGCTATTCGGTTGTTAAATGAACGATTAGATTGATGAGCTCCATAAAGTGGTTTGGTTTTTAATTTTTATAATAATCGCTTTTTTTAAATCACTTTAAATACCAAAATTGAGACTTGAAGCCTCTTGACTATGAATAAAAAAGAGGAACCTGCACTGGAATAGTAAAGCGTTCCATCTTTGTCCAATTGACGCGACAAGTTTGTCTAGTACCTCAAGTTTATGGAAAAACTGAAATTCAATACGGTTAATCGGTTTCTATAAACTCGATGGCAGGAAACAGGACATTTGAGGTCCTTGTTTGTTCACGAATGGGTGCCTCGTGTGGTCCAACGTGCCGGCAAGTACGATGTAAAGGATTCGGATTTCCGAAAGACAATGTCACAGGGCTGTTGGTGTGCGTGTTAGTTTTTGAGTCTCGGATTCAGAATCTATCACTAGAAATGCGTAGAACAGTAGATCCAATAACACACTAAGAATTAATATTTGTGTTCGTTTTATAAAACTCTAGATTCTCAATAAAAAAAAACTACATATACAAATGTTTAAGAGTATTTTTGAACAATGTTTGAATAAACATGCTCGCGAGGGTCTTCCGATATCTGTGGCTATCTTGGCAAATGGCATGAGGCAGGTGGGGGTGCCCCGTATCGGACTCTAGTCAATATTTACCTATGTTCATATTGACTTTAGTGGTCGTAACTAGTCCCTTTTATCGTGGCCAAAATAAACTTCTAGGTTAAATGTATTAATGTTTTCAGGCCGTGCTATTGAAGGATTTGTCTGAGCTCCACCATATGGACCAGCGATATATCATGGTAGCAGACTACGTTTTCGACACCCGTCTCATGTAACATTAAAAGCCACATTAAGGCCTCCGCAGCATAATATACAAGCTCCGCCACGATCTATTTCCGATCGCTCGTTGCCAACTACAACCATTTTGAAAAACACACTATCAACATTGGAAGTCGTGGCGTCACATTGCATGAAGAAGCGTTTAGAAAAGGGTTTTTTGTCGGTATTGGCGGTTTTGTCTTTAGTTTCGTAGACATTCAATATCAATGGCGTGAAACTGAAAATAAAGTATTAATTCCATTCGGTCATTCCGAGAAACAAACGTGACAAGGAAACCTCGCCCGCCAATACTTATTACTAACGTGTTTTTCAACAGGGACGCTACAAAAGTAGAGCGAAAGAGACAGCAAACGACGCCATATTTCTTGCCGCCCTTTCGACATTTCTCTTCAGTTAGGTTTGCCATTTCATGATGGAAAGATATACGAGCCAACAACGAGTCGAAATTATTAAAATTTACTACCGAAATTCGGAGTCAGTGGCCTCAACGTTAAGAGCACTACGTCCAATTTATGGTCGTCATAATCTTCCTAGCAGATCAACAACTGAGCACAGTTGAATCCACAGTCACACAGGCACAGTTCAAAATGTTCCCGTGCCAGTGAGACAAAGAAGTGCCCGTAGTGTCGAGAATATTGCTGCCGCTGAGGCTTCAGTTGCAGAAAGCCCAAATGTGTCTCTCACACGTCGTTCTCAAGCGTTGGGCATCTCTGTGACGTCGTTGTGGCGAATTTTGTGAAAAGATCTTGGCCTACATCCTTACAAGATCAAATTGACGCAAGAACTGAAGCCGCTTGACCACCAGAAGCGTCGTATGTTCGTGAATTGGGCTGAGCAACAACTTGAAAATGATTCGAAATTTCATCGAAAAATCATCTTCAGCGATGAGGCTCATTTCTGGTTGAATGGCTCCGTCAATAAACAAAATATGCGGTATTGGTCAGGCAGCAATCCACACGTACTCCATGAGTCAACATTACATCCCGAAAAAATTACGGTTTGGTGTGGTTTATGGGCCGGCGGCGTCATTGGGCCGTACTTCTTCCGTGATGATCCAGACCAGCACGTTACCGTGAATGGGGATCGCTACCGTTCAATGATAACCGAATATTTTTGGCCCGAATTGGATGATATGGACTTGGAAGACATGTGGTTCCAACAGGACGGTGCCACAAGCTACACAGCGAATGTCACAATCGATTTATTCGAAACCAAGTTTGGAGAACATTTTCAATCACGAAATGGTTCAGTCGCTTGGCCGCCTCGGTCGTGCGATTTGACGCCGTTAGACTATTTCCTGTGGGGCTACGTCAAGTCTATGGTCTATGCCAACAAGCTAGCGACGATTGATGATCTTCGCACGCATATCGAACGTGAAATTGCAGCAGTATCGGCCGATTTATGCTTGAAAACCGTCGAAAATTGGGTTCGGCGTCTGGACTTCTGCAAGCGTGCCCAGGTGGCCATGCAAAAGAAATCGAATTCCATACATGATGGCATCGAACGTACTTTCACAGGAATAAAGAATTTCATTGATATCCAAAGCCGTTTTTGTTTTATTTAAAAAAAAAAACTTTTGTGGCGCTCTTATTGAAAAACCCGATATTTTATAAATATTTAATCGTCCTGCACCTTTACACATTTATGGTCAGTGCCCGGTACTTTCCGACCTTTTTTAGTATTCTGAAATGCGACTAAAAATCTGTAGCGGAGAGGAAATTCACTTTCAGCTGCTGTTTCGAAGATCCCAATCGATCTTGAACCGAAAACCGTATCCCATATACTGAGACCAAGCTCTTACGATTTTCATACAAAGATACGCCTAGTAAATTGTTTCTTATGGCGTACCTTCGTGTCTTTAATAGTCCCAAGTATACTTTGTAAATCAATAACGAATTTTTTGATTTAAATTAACAAAGCGAATGCTATTAAAATCGCAAGGGCGTGCTTGAATGGCTACCCAATAATTTCACACATTCATGAAAAATGAATAAAATAAAAGTTCGTGTAAATATAAAGACTGTCTAGACTATTAATGTAGCCAGACGACCGTAAGAAGTTCATTGGCGTTTCGTTAACCCATTCACACACAATAAGCGTAGTATCCTTTTTGCAGCGACCAGACGTCTTTTGTTTTAAACTTTTAACTACCCTTTGATAAAGCTTATAAGTTCTGGGTTTCATATTTCTTTAAGTGTTGTGTCGGCAGGAATCATTCATTTTAATTTAGTCACATTATTTTTGGTAAAGTTTTGTAGGTCTTCTTTTTGGAGATTGAAGAATTTTATTTTGGTTTCTTTCGATCTGGTATGATGCAGTCTTTTCGATTGTTTCTGGCCTCTTAAATTTGGGTCCACTTATTGGCACGGCTGTCATCCTACCATCTTTATTCTAGTTAAGTGCCCATTCATACTTAGCCTTAAAGCCCTTTAAGGCCTGTCTCTCTTTTGGGATTTCGTTGAAATTTCATTTTGTAAATTCAAAAAATATCAATCAATGACAACAGATGTGACAACGGCGATGGATTTTCTTGTGTGATTAATCTTAGAACCTTTAATCCTTTAAATCTAATTAAATGTCCTCGAACTATACAGTTCTTGGAAAACTTTCCTCAACAAAGTGTCAAAGTGTGCGCCATTTTGTGTTAACCTTTTCATTGCAACCTAAGCAATTTGAATTCATAAAAGTCACAGTGAATGATGAGGAGAAAATGTTCATCTGAAATCTGACTGTGTGTCCTTCTGAAGATACACAAGAAAGGAACATCATAAATATACAAACACTAACAAAAACCAAAATCCATTAACACTGCTGATTTTTCCCCAAGTTAACACCAAGCGGATGATGACAGCCCCTCGAAATAAGTGAAGCAAAGCTTTAAAACCTTCAGCTATTCAATTTTGGATATTCATGCAACGCCCTTCATCATTGTCAGAACTCAACCCTTGGTCTAAATGAAATGACATGGAAAGCAGATACGATACCACAATGGTTTTTAGGTTCCCTTTGTTTTCCTTGATTTATATATGCATTGTCTGCAGTCCTTGATGCAACCACAAAATCATTAGGGTTAATCCTGTCAAGGATTTAATTTACCCAAAGCTTTATTAAAAGGAGTAGAATCAAAACAAATCTTTTTGAAATAAGTACTCCTTCATTTAAACTAAACTTAACTAAAATTTTTCTTCAATCCGTTGCCGGAGTTGAGAAACTGCTTGTTGAGGCTAAATAATTCATCATGTCAGTGAGTCGTTATATCTTTAAAATGATTCATATCGGTAGTCAATAACTATGGCATTTGCCTTGACAAGATATTATGAAATTCGATGAGGAGGCTTGAAAGGACCAAATAAACTCCCCTTTCAGCGAACTTTTGTAGAATTGTTAAATCAAATCCTGCGACACTAAGCAGTTCTCGTATGCTGCTTTCTACGGCGATAGTATTACACTATTGACATTATTACATGAAAAAAAAAAACGAGGGGTGTTGATGATAAAGTCCAGTTTTCTAATGGCTCTTGGCATAAAGAATACCTTTTTCCCCAAATTTGCATATTCAAAGTGACAGGCCAACCTCTGTTTTCATGTGTGATAATAAATGGCAACCAAACCAGCTATGCAAAGTAGGGGCATTTTTTTTATCTCATTATGCACAGATAAATTTGGAACATTGCATATATCCTTAGAAAGGCATTTTTAGGATGTTGATATTCCCGCAAACTAAAGTAAAGGTTGCTAATCGAAATCAAGTTTCGAAACCACAGTCATGCTTAATGTTTAGAGTGGCCCAAAAATACTCACCCAATGCTTTTTAACTAAAAAAATTTTTGTTTATTTTTAATGTTCATTTGGTCCTTCGGGTTTTTCACATTGCTTTTTTAAGGGGCTATTCTAGTCTAGAAATTAAAAAAAATCGATTTTTCTTTTATTTTTTCAAAGTTTTACTATTCAAGAATATATCATTAAGAGGATTTTTCAAAATTAAAATTATTTTCGGAAATATCGGTATTTGGCTGACCCGGCATCCAAACTGGTTCGGTTGGAACTAATCGAACAAAAGACATTAGGGATTCTCCGTCTACCTGAATCCATATTTCTCAGTATAACCTTTTGTCCTTTGTATATGTTGTAATACTAGAATCCAAGGTGACTTGTATCTTACAATAGAATTCTATATGTACTGTGACTGAAATAAAAATATTGGGAAATATTTTTTTTAATCCTCAGCAAAGGATTACGCGTCCAGATCGACAAACAAAAAGGCGATTTCACGGCAATAGATTCACGGCACAGGAAGACACCAGTTTAACGAGTGCATCAAAGGAGGCCAGAACTGCTCCAAATGAAGAGAGAAACGCAGAAAATAGTTTTTTCGAAGTCGAGGAAGGTCCGATGTATGAATCAGGAATGGCAGATTGAATAAATGTTAGTCTACAATATCGTTTCATGACTTGGACTGCGAAAAACTTTACGCGAAACTTTAAACGCGTTTTTCTTGAAACCGTCCTTTTCAAAAAAGATTTCTCAGGTTCTACTAGACCGATTTACCTGAAATTTTTAGAGAGTTTTCTTTACTTGTCTATGTCTATGTCTGGGACTATCCCCATTTCCAAATTTCTATTACTTGTTTTTTTTTTTAAATTCGAAAAAGTGGTACAAAAATCGTTTTTTTTTTTCAGGCAGTCGCCATTTTATGAAAAAAAATCTATCCAACTTTTCCGTAGTTCCAGACATTGCGACATTATTCTAATATAGATTAATAATCTTTTTTTTTTGGTTTCAGATTGCTAAGAGGGTTGAAATAGTGGGTTTGGTTACGCGCCAATTTTTGAGACCCCCATTTCGTGAACTGGTAATTTTTGAAATTTTCACCTTTTTTATTTTTTGATTTTTTTCTGTATTCTTGTTATAAATAACTAATAAAAAAATGTATACTAAAAATATTAATTGCCTTTTTTTATGACACTTCAAATATTACATGAAATTCATGCCTCTAGGCTAGAATACGCACTTAAGATGAATTCTCGCTCAACTGTCGGATATTTGCTTTGAAAGCATTCCGAGTGCGTGGTTTAATCTCAGAGATGTGTGACTTCAAAGAACCCCGCAAAAATGTATCTGTACTGTACAAATCAATAAATTTTCAGGCTCAGGATTTTGGCTGCATTTCTTTTCCGAAAAAAATATTTTTTAGCTTAATTGACACCTCGGTCTTCATTGAATAATTTTTTTTTGTAATTTTAGTTAGATCTACAAGAATTAAAGGCAAGTTAGGGGACATGCCAACCATTTAAAAAAAAAAAAACACCTGTCATAGAAGCAAGTCGATTATTATTAGATTATTTGATTATTAGATCTTCTAGGGTTCATTGGCCTGATAAATAAATAAATAAGCAAGTTGAAAATAAATGTTATGTTCCCGGTCTGACACCTTATTCGACACAAAACCCCACGTGTACATCTCTAAAGAAAACAGTAATAATATCCTTTTTGAAACAAAAGAACGAATTATAAATCACTTAATGTAATTCTATTATTTTCATTCTAGAAAAATTGCGGTAAACCTTCCCTTGATTCAATTCTATTTTTCAAATGCAATGAAGAAGGTAAATGAACAATCAAACCACAAAGTAAGATGCTCCTTCGTTCCATCTTCGTTCCAAGTTCATCTTTTTTTTAAGATCAAGGATATTGTTTGCTCCTCCTGCATAGAACAATAAGGATGCGCTAACATTTGCAATGAAATTTATTAGCAAAAACAGAAAACAAAGAGTTCCATCCTTGACGTAGTTTCAGATATTACAATGCTCTGTGAATTTTATTTTTTATATTTTGCATAGCGAACGGAAGGACGAAATAAAAGGATTGCAATTTTACGTTTTTTTTTTTAAAGCTTTGTAAGGATTCAATGAGGTGTCAGTGTATGAATGTTGTACTGTATGTGCATTTTTTTGTTTGCAAATAGCTTACTCAAGTACAAAGTTCACAAGTTAACGAGTCCTTGAATGGCTTTACACAAATATATATTTTTAGAATCCTAGGGCACAGAAGAGTGGGGTGTAAATTGCTTCTTTCGATGGCAATCTTTGGAAACATTGATAGTCTTTTATTAATGGATAAACCTTCACGAAATCGCTTAGTGATTCTTTTCTGTTGTCATTTTTTAAGTTTTCAACTGTTGGACATATTTGAAACGCAGCAGTAGATCCAAGTAGATCCAGCTTGCATTTCCTTTCTAAGGTCTTCATATAATAGGTCCGCCATCTTACGTTTTTTTTTTCAACTAGTGCATATTTCGTGAATGGTAACACTTAGCTCATGTCTGATTTGACAGATAATTAGTTTTATCCTTCCGCTGAACGAATATGGTTGTGTATACGCTTGAACAACGCTGGAAAATATTGCGACATTACTTTGAAAATCATGGTAATGTTGCAGAATGTGTGCGAAAATTACGTACGGATTTTGGAAGAAGAGAAGCACCGTCAGCTCCGTATGGTCGTTATCTTGTGAAAAAAGTGAAAGAAACTGGCATCGTCATCGATAAACCAAAGCGCGAAAAGCCAAAAACAGTGCGTATACCCGAGAATATTGCTGCTGTGGCAGAAAGTGTGCGTGTAGCGCCATCAACATCAATTCACCATCGTTCTCAACAATTGAACATTTCGGAGACATCATTGAGACGAATTTTGCATAAAGACCCTGGTATCACGCCATACAAAGTCCAATTGGTTCAGGAGTTGAAGCCAACTGACCATCCTGCGATCAACTTACAGAAGATGCCGATTTTGCCAAAAAAATCATCTTTTCAGATGAAGCTCATTTTGATCTTGGCGGGTATGTAAACAAGCAAAATTGTCGCATTTGGGGCACAGAAAACCCGCACGCATACATTGAAAAGCCGATGCACCCAAAACGAGTCACTGTTTGGTGCGGATCTTGGTCCAGAGGCATAATTGGGCAATTTGTCTTCGAAAATGAGCAAGGAGTGGCCGTTACAGTCAATGGCGATCATTATCGGGCCATGTTGAACGAATTTTTGTTCACAAAAATTGAAGAGGAGGATATTGGCAACATTTGGTTTCAACAGGACAGTGCTACGTGCCGCACAGCCGAAGCTACACTCGATGTTTTGCGCCCTGTTTTTGAAGATCGCATTATCAGCCGCAGAGCTGAAGTCGTTTGGCCACCTCGGAGCTGCGATTTGACACCGTTGGACTATTATCTGTGGGGTGCCCTCAAATATAAAAGATAAGTGTTACGCCGACAAGCCAGAGACAACTGACGCTTTAAAGGACATAATTCGTGAAGCCATTGGTGAAATACAGCTGCACACAATCGATAATGTGCTTAAAACTTGGACCGATCGTGAAGGCTACTGCATGGCCAGCCGAGGCAGCCATTTGAATGAAATTATTTTCCATTATTAACCGGAAGGATTGTACTTTGAAATAAAAAAAGAAATTTGAGAAAATATTCAGCAGTTTTTTTAAAGCATTTTCAAATAAAAAAAGTTATTTGGCGGACCCTTTATATTGCTTTGCTTCAGACCATTCGCGTTTGGGTTTCTTGAGGCTGAAATTCATCAAAAACTTTTTGTGTGTACTGAAATTTATTTGGGTTTGGAGTCTAGATGTCTCTGATTATTTCTACCTGGTTATAGGTTGATGCATTATTCTGTTTTCCTCGCGACCTCGCCCTAAGCGTTCTTCTATTGATTTAGTCTACCAGATGATTTGTAATCCTCCGAAGAGTACAATCGCCATGATAATGCTTCCGGAGGAGTTCGGTGTTGGATCTCGGTAACACCCATCTTAAAAGAGCCGTTGGCTATATAAAGAGCAATTATTTCGTATACGCTGCTCAGATGGACTTTTATGAGCACCATAAATTTGGTGATATGAGTGGTCTTATGGTTTTATTTGTCACATACACAATTTCCAAACATTATCCGGGTATAATCGTTTTTTATTTTTTTTTATAATCGTGCACAGTCTTATAGCTGGTTTGACAGGCAACCCTACACCTCTTAAGAAACGCATTATATTTTTTGCACGGAAAAGAGCTTCCCATACACCCAATCTTAAGGACAGGCACTACTGTTACTTTGAATTAACTTTCGCTCTTGTCCTCGCTATGTTCCGCATTAATATCACTTCTCGTGAACATTCTACAAAGGAGGCCTACAAAATTGAAGTCATCTTTCAAATCTTTCTCGGCTGAATGATGCATATAATTTGGAGGCATCTCCTGCAAGACTTCCCTCCCCCAATTGCCATTAACAGCGAAAAGAAAAACGAGAATTTATATTTTTATTTATTTTCTTTTTTCGATAGAAATATTTCCCCGCCTCAAAAAGACATAAACAATAAATCAAAAGTTTTAAATTATAAAAGTGATTACCCGACATGCACACTTCTGCTCAATTCACCACATTCAAGTGCGACAAGGATGGAGAATACAAAACAGATGAACGGAAACAGTGACGAATCGTCCTGATTTTGAATCATCCTACGAAGGACGAGATAAATGAATCGCACACAATCACGAATTCCAATTTAGAAATAATTATTTCGATTCATTTCACGTCAAGTTCATTTCTTGTTGGCAAAGAAAGTAGCTTTTTAGCTTTCAGGACATCAAGTTCAGGAGTATTAAAATTCCACTCGTTCGTCTCGAAAGAATTCAATTACAGTGCGTTGATAACTTCAAAACAAATATCCCTATTATAAACATTAGTGTTAATAGGAGCGGAATAATTAGATCTGTACACCGTGAAGCTGTCAGTCAAAAGGAAGGAATCAACGACCAAGATGCCTGCAGGAACGGTTAAGATAATTTAAGCCTATGAGGAGGGGGTATGTTAGAACTACACGGCACGGTACCAAATTATGAGAATTTTAGAATGTAATTTGCTTGGAAGCATACTGAGGTTCGGATGGAGGAGAATTTCGGTTTATCGAGGCTGAGATTTGGTAGAAGTTGAATTATCACTTGTTTTCTTTTGTAGTATATGATGTTTTTGAACATGGTAGCAATGAAGGTTTAATTTTCAGAAGACATGCAAACTACGAACAGCTGCTGAGGAATGAAATATGTTTCGTCAACCACAGAGGATATCTGAGCAGGCAGCCATTGGTTTGGTTTGGTGCAGAGGTATCGGAAGTATTTCCTTAAACAAGTTTCCAAATTTGCGGTGACCAGAGAACAGGCTGTTTTAAAATTAGTTTTGCAATGTGGTGAATGGATTTTTGGTCTGCGTCAACAATTCCAGTTACTCGAAAAAGCTTATTTACAGTAGTCGGTGGAAGAGTAGTGTTTCTAATGAGCCATGGAATGGTCAGGACATGCTGCCAAAATTTATCAATTGTTGACTTTAAGAGGCGGGAGGCTCATATCATTCATCGAAATTAAAATCAATTGTCTTCTTATGTTTTCATAACATATGATATTTCAAATGTCTACAAGACGTATGATTTTTTCGCTAAGCTCATAGGAACAGCGTTTCTGCTGTCAAGTCAGGGTTGTACGTAACTTAGGTTCTTAAGGTGAATAAGGACTTAGGTTTATTAGCAATAATGGTGCATTCAATTCCATCGGGTGTGGCCAGTTTAGTTTTGGAGTTATATGATTTTGAAATAAAGAAAATGTTCCATTTCTGATGTCCTAACTCCTCCGATTCAGTCTTTTCCAGCAATGGTATGACATCTGCGTTGGCCAATTACCTCAGGTTAAGAGAATCTTTAAGAGATTCGCATACTAAGTGACAAACTTTATTGTTCATTACACTCCACCTTCTATATAAAAAGAAGATCTATACATAAGAACACTCTGCATCTGTTGTTTCTCAAACTTCGTCTTGGTGAATAGAAAGAAAACCAGTATTTGTCATTTTTCGATAGAAATACACTTTGGTGCATCCAAAAGCATTTAGACATCTTGTCCTGTGTTAATTATGCTCCTTGATAAGACGTAACGATTATCAATTCTTTGTGAATTGGGATATTTTGGAAACTTCGAAACCACAGGATTATCATGAGCGTTGCTAAATCTAGCTCTGAACGTCATTTGCAAACCATCTTTCGTACCATTTTTGGTTCGCAAGAAGACACAAGAACACATGTTAACAATGAAAAATAAGACCCCCTGCAGCCACTCAAATATTAACTAGTGAATTTTTTTTGAAGCACATGACCAACAAAGATGAAACAAAAATTTCGGTTTGGTCCGTCCAAAACTTTTCAATGTCGGCGAACTCCTAATGAAACCCTGACTGAAGAAGCATACAACAGTCTACAGCAGGTAAGGATGCTGAGATCACAACATTGAATTCGGAAAACAGTGTTAAGGAACAAAGCCATCGACTCGATTTAAAGACATTTGCCGCAACCGAACCGAATTTAGAAAGGATTAAGCGTGGATTAAAGTTCCTTGTAAGGTTGTCACTCAATTTGATATATAGTATTTTATATTATATTTTTATTTATTTATATATTTTTATATTTTTATGTGATCGTTTTAAATTCGTATTTCCTTAAACTTTTTTTTCCTGTATGGAAGTTCTTATTCTCATTACTTTCAAGAATTACAAACCGATGTCGAGCTTTTATGTCCTCCGGTTTACTCGTACAGTCCGCTGCTATGAGAAATCAAAAATTGAAAAAATATAGTGCTGCATACCATACGGTGGCGCGGAACCCTTCGTGTGAACTTATTTGAAGATAATATGCATCAGTTGGGCCCGGTCATTTCTGATGAATATTTTTTTTACCGCAATTTCAATCTGGTTTGACGAGAACTCGGGCGAAAAGTTATCGTAATCTTGTAGGACTTAGAAAACCCGGACTCGCATCCCCCAGAAAAATACCTCATGTAGCACGCGCTGTGAGTGCGTCCTGTTGCAAAAACATATCCTCCCTCATTAAAGTTTAGGCTAGAGTGGATGTAGTAAAGACGCGATTAATGGTTTGCAAGCAGGAGCAAATGGACACTCTACAACTTTTAAGAGAACATCTTTAACTCATTTGAGGTCAGGAGGTCTTTTTTGAGCTCCGAGACTTTTTGAGACGAACCGTTTTAAGCCTTAATGTTTGACAAGTTGGCTACAAAATTCTGATTGCTCCAAAATCTCTGACGAATTATTCCTTAAAATAGCAGTCACGAAGGAATTTTTAAGAGTTAAAGCATTCCATGGCTTGTTGCCCTGTATTTTGAATCTGTATCGATTCAAACAGCGGAGCATTGGGAAATATTGAAAAGATACTTCAAACTGAAGTACTGAATGATGTATTGCCGAAATGTTAATAGATTCAGGTGAAAGCTTCTTGTCTGGTTTCTAAGACTAGTAAATTTTTACTAAAGCCTTTGTATGCCGAAGTTCAATCGGAGACTTATTACGATATACATCTAGTTTGGAACACAAATAATTTGGGGTACCAAAGTTGCTTTTCAAAAGGTTGACAAATTGTCTATAAAGCAGAATGACTCAAATGAAGACATGCCTCAGGTCGCTTATCTTACACTGTTACTCATTTACAGAAAATAATTCCTGTGGGCTTAAACTGGCTTTCCGACTGTTCCCACGTCTCAGGTGTAAAGTAATGATTATGTTGTGAAACTTCGCAAAACACTTGATTGAAACATCCTCACGACAATGTTTTTGATCACTTGTGGTCCGATAATCACGGTACTGTCCTTGCACACAAAAAAATTTGCAGCGGTGCAGTTTTTTTAACTTTTGAATGAACATTTTTGTTCCTTTAAACAAAAATTCTCGTTTGGATCAAGTTCGGGCGGCAATCCTTCGCATATAATGGCTCGGATACATTTCGGGAATGAAAAACAATTTTCCAGCCAAGAGTCTATTCACCAGTTGATGGATCAAGTTTGCCCGAGACCGAAAAAGCTGGAAAGAAGCTATAAGTTCAGTTTCAGACCATCTAAGGATCAATGGTATGTGTAGGAAGTGGGCACCTTTCGTTTTAATGGATCGAGAGTTTTGCTGTTGAAGTTTTTTTTTCAAAAATTCAAATTGAACTTAATTCAAGAAACTTAGGAAGAGTGCTTGCTTTCGATTCAAGTTCAACAAGTTTTCATGTAAATTCAAATCAAATTACAACTAATAAAGTGAACAGACAAACATCAAAGGGGAGGAATTTATTATCCTCGAAATCGAAAATACACAGTAAAGGGAAAAAAAGTAACTCAAGTTCTTAAAAATTGTTTTTCTTTTTAAGAGTCGTCATGTCCGATTTCAGTTAGAGATATAAACAGATAGATTCTCATTCATCGCAGCATTCGTTGTGATTATCAACACCAAGAATAACACTCGCCAGTCTTTGCGAAACGTGCGCGAATACTCAAACACTGACATCGCCGTCGGTCGGTTTAATTAACTCTTTCTTAATTATAAGTTGAAGGAGGTATTTATACATCCACCCACATTTTAAGACAACACGTATTATCTCGTTTCGTACTTTAATCCAAACTAATTAATAGAAGCCCGTCGATAGCGGAAGCAAACGAACCAGTCACACGAACACGGAACGAATATCGAGAACTTTACGCGTAGACTGTTTGCACAAGACTAACATTAGCTACTCTCGTCGCGCTGGACAGCAAGTGAGGTAAACTTGGAAAGCTAAGTGGAGGTTTCGTGCTCAAAACAACCCCCCTTTGACTTGCATGCGTAGAAGTTACCACAGCCATTTCCAGCTGATTGAAAAGTATTATACAGGCAGGGAGGGGAAGGAAGAAGCTTTTACTGAAGTTTAGGGTGGGTATCAGGGAAGAAATGGCTCGTACCCAATGTGACGCTGGGATCAAAGGTGATAAGCAGAATTTGGTTTCAAATAAATTGATTTAATGAGGGGGAATGACAAAGGAATAGTGTGCAAGTGTATTGAGAGAGTGGCGACAGCCTCTGTCAAAACAAGAGGTGAACTATGTTGCGTTCAAGAGGTTACGAATATCCTCAAAATGCTGCCTACAACGCGGGTAGAAAGGAGTGTATTTGAAAATTCTCTAAACTATTATGAGTTGGAATTATTTCTAAACAACATAAATTTCATAAACATTTCAATGAAAATAACAAATTACTTTAAATTTTATTTATAAACTTGTTTACCTGAAAAGACAGGTCGTAAAAAATAATCCCTCATCGGAAGGATCTGATTTAAGGGGAATTATTTTTTATAAGTCGCCAAAAATCTCATATCAGAAGGTTGCTTATAAAGGATCTACGCTTGAGCTATAGCTGACCTACCTTTCAGGCATCAGGGGTCCGCGGTTGTAGCTTTCGCTCCATTCGGGCTTCCTTCAGACAGGACTGTATATCTGACGGAGAGTTTTTGTTTTGAAAGTTCTTCATATCTAATCTGTTATCTCGCTTTTTGCCCAACATGTGGCCTCATATGTAGGAGCTTGCATGATTTGTGCTGTTTAAAGCATAATTTTGGTCGTCCGAGTTTGGAATTTTGGTTCGAGGGTCTTCCATAGTCTAGGATGAGCCATTGTTTGGTTTCGAGAACAGGTAAACTCTTTTCCTACATCAATGTTGGCTTTAGTGTCACGTTTTATATTGATGACATTGCAATTTCGGTAACAGGCTAATTCGTTTCCTCTTTCAGCGAAAGGATCAATCATGCCCTTTCATTAGTGGGCCAGAGGACGAGGACTAGACGTCAACCCGTCTAAAACAGGGACACTGCTATTCCCTAGGAGAAGAACGATTCCAACGTTCGACTCCGAAGATGTACGGTACTGTTTATAAATTAAAAAAAAAAGACTGCAATTCTAAACTTAAATCTGAGCTGAAAAGCCAACATTGAAAACCGCGTTTATGTGTGTAAGAATATGTTCGGCAACACATGGGGACTCAAACCGAACGTGGGTCACTAGCTATATACCGCGATTGAGAGGCCAATCCCTACCTACGGTTCACTAGTTCACTAGGAAGGCACTTGAGAAAAAATATCATGTTGCAAGAGTCACGGAGGTTCAAAGACATGCTTGGGACCGGATCTATGAGATCGACACGAACAGCAACACTGGAGAAAATGCTGAATCCGCTACCAATGGACCTTTAGCTAGCTAGCTTCTCTGAAAACAGGTGCATAAATGGCTACTTCTGTATAGGAGGGGTTCCACGCCGATGTTACAGATATACTACAAGCCACTGAAATGATCATTGGAGATAATTAAGTCGATAAGCTCATATCCATTTTTTGTCAACGATCAAGCCGCCGTTAAGGCTCTGAACTCGACACAGATAAAGTCCAAGCTTGTTAGAATGTTCAAGCAACTACTATCAGCGGCTAATACGGTTATCATCTGTTGGGTGCAAGGCCACTCGGATATGATAGGGAACGAGAGGCCAGACGAACTTGCTAAACAGGGATTAGAATCGGAAACTAATCAAATACGACCCTTTGTTAAAACGCCAAATGACGCGGAAACGAAAGACAGGGCCAGCAGACGCTGGAATCAAACCGAATCATGTGCAATAGCCAGGCTTTTGTGCCTAGTCATCGACGCTCATAGATCCAGAGTTCTCGTAAACCTTAATCGAAAGGATATCCGTCTCGTCTCAAGCATAAAAACAGGCCATTGCACCATAGGCACTCATGCGGAGCGACTTGGGCACAATGGATCAAATGTGGTCCAAGTGAGTCTCAGGACACCCATACGGCGATATCGTTTACGTATCCGACAGACTTGAGAAAGATATTGCTTTCTATGTGGAAACCCGACTGTCGCAATATTTGTTTAAGAATAAGGTTAAAAAAAATCACACTACAGCGTACAGGTCTGAGACTGTGTAGTTCTTGGTCTTACCAGAACAGTACGTTGCGACAACACCGCATCAGTTTTCACGGGATTCCATTCTATCGCATTGTATTACTCATTTCGTTGATTGCGGTTGTTTGCAGTTTTGATGTCGATGAATCTATAGTTGTTATCGACTTGAAATTCGGTGGTTTCCAGGATTTGCCGGAAGCCACACTGATATAGGACGATCAGGGTGTTGCCAAATCTCTGAATGATCACACAATGTTTGGCGGGTGTCTTGAATCAATCAGCAAGCGATCAATTTTGTTGGTTGTTCGACTATCTGCGGATAGCCAGGATGCTGGGTTGATCTTTATTTTGATGACGAAGGTCAAACATTTTTTTAATTCATAGAAATTTTAGTTTGATCTATCTTTATTCCAAAAGTTTCATCAACATTATGTTTATTTAGCCAATTGACTAAATTTTGTTAGTTATAAACGATAAAAACTAACTTACACACTAAAACAGTATTATTTAGTTTAGGCACTTTCATATTTTGATGTGCCCTTTTTGCTTTTTTTCTTGATCCACGTTCAATATGAACAATAATATTCTCTTAATTACAAGCCCACACCGAAGCCTGGAATGTTCAAAATATAACATCATAGTAGAATTGCAGTCATTGCTGAGGATATGGAACACTTCTGCAGACTATATAACGGCGAAGGTGAATCGAATTTCGCTGGTAGGTAGTCTGAACTATTCGATAAGACGACGCAGGCCAACAAAAGACGAAGAAAAGAAAGCGGCGGCAATGACTTGGTAAGGAGTATTGATCAACTTATCTGCGACATACTATATGACCAGAATAGAGCATGCCCGTATCTTGAAGAAACTAAACATCCTTGCTTCCGTATTATGTGAACGTCTGAAGCAGTTCGTCAACAGACTGATAAGTCCATATCGGTGTAGCTTTTGACAAGTTTTGTTCAACATAGACCAAATAATACTATCACGACAGATCTTGGAAAAAACTTAGAAGCTCCAATTCGGGACCCACCACATTTTCATCAATTTCAAGGTTGTCTTTGGCAGGATCCACGAACTATATCTGAGTTTGGCATCCCTGCTAAGCTCGTCCTTTTGTGCAGGATAAAGATGGAAATCTCAAGCTGTTCCATTATGTTGGGCAAAATCGTCACTGACCCACTTGATGTCAAACAAGACAAGTTGATTCATTGTTATGCGAGTTCTTCAACATCGTACTTGGAAAAATATTCCAAACGCCAAAGATGAGTTTGGCTTTATACGAGGTGCACAAAGAAGCATATGTTGTCATCAAGAAAGAACACCCAAAGGCGACGTCTTGCTCAACTTGGTACGCACTTTGTCTACCTAGGCTCCGCTAAAACTAGCGCTGAGATCAAACGAAGAGTACCTCTTGCATATCGTTGTTTCTTTGGGATAAGAAAACAATTTAGTAAAGTCCTCTCTTGAAGAACTAAAGTGACGCCTTATAAGACCCTCAAAATCCCCATCGTTATACATGGTGCGCCTAAGGTTATTTCGAGAGAAAAGTGTCATAAATGTATTTATGTTAAATTCACAAATTTTTTAAATGATAACATAATATACTACTGTGTCCAAAAAATAAGGTGACATTGGATTTTTTTTTTAAAATTCTTTATTTATTCTTCCAAATCAATTTCATCCCCTTCAAAGTAATCCCCTCCCGATGCAATGCACTTATGCCAACGGATTTTCCAATCTTTGAAACACTGGTTGTAGTCACTTTCATGGATGGCCTTCAGTTCCGTCTTCGCTGCGGCTTGAATCTCCTCTATCGTATCAAAACGGTGTCCCCGGAACGGTCTTTTGAGCTTGTTGAACAGCCAGAAGTCGCACGGCACCAGATCAGGTGAATACGGTGGTTGCGGAACGATATGGGTTGAGTTTTTGGCGAAATGATCACGAATTACGAGTGCGGTATGGGATGGTGCATTATCATGGTGTAAAAACCAAGAATTGTCTTCCCACAATTCCGGCCTTTTTAGGCGGATAGGCGGATAACGACGCATAACGTTGACTGTTCGGCCGGTTGGAAGGAATTCATAAAGCACAACACCACGATAATCGAAGAAAACAGTCAACATGACCTTGATTTTTGAGCGACTTTGGCGCGGTTTTTTTGGTCTCGGCTCTCCTTTGGCACGATATTCGCTCGATTGATCGGTTGTTTCGGGGTCGTAAGCATAGATCCAAGTCTCATCGCCAGTTATAATGCGTTTCATGACATCCTGGTAGTCGGAAAGCATTGTTTCGCACACTTCAACGCGACGCCTTTTTTTCAAAAAATTCAATGTTTTCGGTACCAGTCGAGATTTGACGCGCTTGAGGCCCAAAGCATCCTTCAAAATGGTATTGACTGAGCCTTTCGATAAGCCAACTTTATCAGCAAGGTCTCTAATCGTTAATCGATGGTTTTTCAACACCAAATCTTTGATTTGTTGGACGTGAGCTTCATCGGTTGAGGTTGATGGTCGCCCAGAACGCTATTCGTCTTCGACACGTTCACGGCCGGCTTTGAAATCACTATACCACTTGTAAACATTTTTTTTAGATATAGCCTCACCATCAAAGGCTATATGCACCATCCTCAACATATCCGCAGCAGAAAATTGATTCCGCAAACAAAATTTAATGCAAATTCTTTGCTCAATAAATTTCGACATCGCAAAAAACGAAAAACTCACTTTTAGCAGCTCACAAAACGACGCGTATCTCAAACACTATGAATATATTTTGAAATGAAATTTCACATAGATGTCACTGACAGTACTACCAACCTTAAAAGAAAGAAAAATTTCCAAATCCTTCGACGCGCGCAGTTTAAATTCATATGTCACCTTATTTTTTGGACACAGTAGTATACAAATTCGTTCGGGGCAGCTTAAATTAAAGATGTATCTTATTTTTTGTTTGCAATGCATTTATCTGGGGAATGACTGATGTTTTCAAAACATTAATAAAATTTGTTGGTGGTGGCAAATAATAGCACCTACATTTTTTTTATCTTCAGATGGGAAGATGAGTATGAGCAGGCCTACTCGCACCCAATCAATTTTTTTCTCTTGCATTACATACAAATTAAGAACATGGATGAACTTTGCTGTTTTCAGTCATAATAACCGCTCCACGAAATAAAAAATATCATACAAACTGTTGGCTACAGAAAAAACTGAGGTTCTATTAAGGCTATAAATCATTTTATTTGGACAGAAAACTAGTTTTCAAAAATATTATATCATATAAACCAGATGTTTATATTGCTCGTTTAGATATAGCCACTTTGTTCAAACAGAAACACGCGCATGCATATAACTGGAAAAAAGATACGAAAAAAGATACGGTCTCACTCATGTAAGACCACTCAAGTTATATTGAGCATTAAAAACGTGTTTAATAACAGCCTCAACAGAACATAACACTGCCGCATGGTACAGTAGATATTGTCCAGCTTAATCCGCTTTCAAAAAATAAGCAATTTAATCACCATCGTCAACACTTTAATTAAATTCGAAACGCCGACATCAACATTCAAGGCTATGAGAGGCTCTAGCTCAGAGCAAAAACTTGACAGACGTTTATAATGAAGCCCAGAATAAACCATTCTATGACGACGTTATCGTACTTCATCTCGCACGTGTTATTTCTAAGAAAACTTCCATTTAGTATCTTGACATTTACATATGCTTTGCGCTACATTCAACTATGAGAGATACTCGTGCAAAAAGTAGTTGTAACTTTTTCACAGCATACGGCTGGTCACATGGAGAAAATAAAGCTAATTGATGTGGCATTGTATTCACATTTACGGCAGCAAAAATAAAAGAATCAAGTGGACTTGAATTTGTTACACGAAATTAGTATTTGACGTTCAATTTACTCATGAAAAAATTATAGTTAGTTGATGTCGATCTTTGTTTGGGTTCTATTCCTAGTAAGGTCATTACCAATAGAAAGGGGTCGGGCCATATGTTTAGATATAAGAGAATTTAATTTGAATCTGACAGTTGCTAGGGTACTGTAGAAACCATAAGAGTGTTCTTGTATCCGTCTTTATGACGTTGGAACATAAAAATCAAGTTAAATTTTGCGTTTGGCATGAAATCTTCCTTAGTGCGTAAGGTCGAAGGGCTTACTTCGTTTAAGTTCCGTGTGTCCCGAAATACCATAATATTTGAGCAAACACAAATTTTTAAATCATCAAATTATATATCTGTGTACATAATAAACAAAATTAACTTTTTAGATAACTTTTTTTAAAATCAAAATTACCTTACTTCGATAAACTAATAATTGCACTAAATTCGATTAAAATGAAATTCAAATTCTATTTAAAATAAATTTACTGCACATTTTAAAAAATTAGGTCTCAGACTTAATATCCCTTGGCACTGGGTTAAATTTCTGGAGTCCTTTATAAAATATGCTATTTTGAGATGCAGATCTGGTTACGAAATAAATTCTGATATCCTCCCGGTTCCTTAGTGAATATGGCTGGCCAAAAGGATACAAACACTACTCAAAAAACCATTTTACTAAATTCGTTGCGGATCAATCGCATAGCCCTGTTTTGAAGCTTCTGTAGCCTCTCCAAACACACCTTGGCCACAAAGGAATATTTTCGTAGCGCAGTAGTCAAAATATGGTTTAATGATAACGTTGTATATTCTTAATACGCAGGAATTAAATACCTTATTTCTTATTCGTTTCATGAAATCAATCTTCAGAATAACTTCCAAGTATTTTATCTGTTGAACAAGTTCAATAATTTCTCCTTCCATCCGCAAGCAAACATTAAAGGAAGGAAAGCGCATGGTTGTTCCTTTTGTCTTATTTATATTAAGTTTCAACTTATTTTGAACAAGCCATAATTCCGTAAATTCTTGTACATTCTTTTCTGTTGGTACCTGATTTGTAAATTGATGTTTCATCCGCAAACTGCATTATCTTGCTATGTTTTAAAACTTACTATATTTCATATCGTTTAATACATAAGGAAGAGCAGCGGTCCGAGGGCTGACACTTGGGGTACTCCAAGTTCAATTTCTTCTGCGGACGAGTATTGGCTATTATATTTTACTCTTTGCTTCCTTGTCGTAAGATATGATTCGAACCATTTAAGTTTTACTCCATTTATTATGGTATAAATGACATTTGACATATTCTTTATGAACAATTATCCATCGATAGTTTCAAACGCTCTTTTAAAATCGAGGGAAACAGTTTTTATTTCCATTTTGTTTTCTAAATTCTGTTTCCAGTTTAGGATGCGCCAATTTTTGGCCGTTTCACATGAATTGTTCTTCGTTTTTCAATCCATTGCCTTCTAGGTATTTAGCATGTTTATTGGCCTGAACTCCTCGCATTTCATTGTACCAGGGAATTTCGGTACAGGTACCACCACAGCTTCTTTCCAAAAACTTTATAAGCTTGATGAGACTATAGGCTTAATCTCAAAATCCTCCATAATCATTTTAATATTCATGCATTGTGGATCACTGTTTTTATTCATACACGAGCAAATTTCTTTTAGCTCCGCTGGCGTTATCAACGTGAAATGAAAAGAGCATGAAAAATGCCTTTGCTGTTTTGTTTTTTGCTCGTCACCATTTGGTTACTGGAATTTATCGCGTAAGGATTTTCACAATTTTCCTTTAAGACATGCTTTTTGATTCCGCTCCACATGTCTTTTTGATTAGATGCATTCTTCTCTCAATAGACAGATGTTTAGCTTTGTTTATGCAGCTTTAATATTTATTTATTATGTTTCTGTATACATGCCAATCAAAGTCCTCGTTCGTGTAGAACGCATTTTGATAAGCTATTGTCTTTTCTAATTTCATGAATCGCAAGTCTTTGTTAAACCAGCCCTTAATATCTGGTCTTCCTCATACCTTACGGACAAAGTGTTTTTCAACATTATTAAGTTTACTATTGAATTGATCCGCGAATAAATTGACATATCGTAAATGCGTTCCATTCTCCTTGTTGGACGTTTCGAATAGAGCTAAATTCAATTCTTAGAGATGCCTGATCCGACAGCTGGCTCTTTCATCAACACAAACATTCTCTCGATGCATGATTGATACAAAATAATCCATCAATGTCTCTGAAGACGTTATGATCCTAGTAAGTCTTTTCCCTATATCCTTTAACTCCTTTTGGTATGTTGAAATTATTAGTCAGCTTATGCTGAAGTCACCAACTAACCGCCATTGTCTTCCAATGCCTCGAACCAATCTCTCATATAGTCTCAGAACAAATTTTCAGGGTCACTTGGTGATCTGTACACCATGACAAGCATACATATGATTTCGCGTTGCTTGCATTTAGCTACCATCCACAGTATTTATGCTTATATTTTGAATAATTGTAACCTGTCAATTTCTTTTAAATAGAATACGATTCCTCCAGTCCTATTCGATGCTGAATCGCAGCGAAAAAAATTTAAATCTTTGAGGTTAGTTTCAGTATTTTCAACATCTGAGGTTATATAAGTCTCACTTTATTTAATATTTAAAATTCATATTGCTTATCTTGAGTTAGAATTTCCAGTTCTGTAAAATTGTTTTCCAATCCTTGCGAGTTTGCGTGCAAACCTTTAAAACTTGCTAGTGTTCCATATATTGTGGACTGGAACTGGACACTCCATGCTCGTAAATCCATGGTCGACATTGAGTCCCAGCTTCAATGGAGTGTTAACTTTCTCACAATTAAGATACTTTTTTATACTTTTCTATACTGTTACCTCTAAATCAACTACAAGTATTCGTGAGTTGCTTTCATTTGTACAACCCAAAGCTGTGAGCCATAATCTTATATATTTATGTATGTTCATTTGGAATACTTAACATGGAAAGATTTCGAAGACGCTAGTAGGTCTTATTTAAAACGCTTTGCCAAGTCTTTGTCCATTCGTATATTTTGTTCAAGGCTTTTTGTATCTATGTAGCTGCTGACTTGACTGTCGGCAGTTAAAATAGCATTGTCGTCCGCAAACGTCTACAATAAAAACAATAGCGGGCCAAGGACACTTCCTTGAGTAACTCTTTCTAGGGAATCTCTTTAAACGAGGAGGAATAATTTAGCACGAAAGAGTCTATTTTAAAATATTACTTCGGAAGAATCTTGGTAGGAATTCAAGCCTCAACAATTTTTCAAAAACTTGAGTGACTTAAAGGGAGGCTAAACAACAAACGGTCCTGTGAAAAATTATAGACTCTAACCAAAATTTTAATTTTTCTTCGAATCAGTAATAAAAATTTGTGATTGTTTTTTTTCCCAAATAATTGGAAAGCGATACCAATTCGAGGAATTAGAATGTTACGAGCTTTTTCCTTTTTTAACGAAAATTATGAGATCATTCTAAAAACTACCCAAAGTCCAACTGTGAAAAAGTATAAAGTCAGGTTTTTATTCAACGGGATGCTTAATTGTAAATCGAAGGTCGGTGTGCTTGCTACTGGTAAAAAACAAAACAAACCTCCTGCAGTGATGAAAAAACATTTTTTTTAAGTGATTTTCGTTAAAGTTTTAAATATGACACGTGGTTAGCAATTAACCGACATTGAATAATAATTAATAGTCGATTTAAAAATTAATGTAATGTCCCAGAGACAAATTACAACTGAAATTAATTGCCACCCAGCGCACAAGTCGGTATTGGGAAGTGCGGAAAAAATAAGCGATCTGGAAGACCGACGAAAATTTCACCGACGGTTAAACGGGCTATTCTTAGTGAAATGTCACAAACAGGAGCTTCTTCAGTCCAAATGATTCGATGTTTTGATTTGGACTGATGGCATGATCTCAGGAAAGAATGGAAAATCACGTCACACAAGCCTTTAGGAGGAGGAGGTGTTATCGTTTGGGCAACTATCACCGGTTGTCTTAAAACAGAAATTATCTATATTTCTGGAAGAATTGAGCTTCTTCCTCAATTAACGATAACTGAGGACAATGATGTAAAAATTGAGCAAGACCACGCTCCTTTCCATAAAGCACGCACTACAATAACGTGGTTTCAAGAATATGGAATTAAGCTTTTATATTGAGCACCCTTAAGTCTAAACCAAAACACCACGGAAAAACCTTTGGGGCATCCTGGCAAGATCATGATCAGGAAGAGCCAAAAAAAAAAACGTGTAATAACTCAAACAAAGAATTCTTGAAGCGTGGAATAATATACATAAGCAATCTATGTAAGAAAAAACGGACAAAGTTTTCCTTATTTAATAATTTTCTTTCTCTAAAAACAACTAGATAAAAATCTTGAGTTGAATTTATACTTTTTTCAAATTTTGTGTATTTTTTTTGCAGAAATTTCCGTTACAAAGGGAAATAAGCCATTAAAGTGTTTTTCCTGAATTGGTATAGTTAAAATGTTTAAACAATTTAATTTTAATTTAATTTAAAATTTGTTTTTTTTGATTTGACAATTACGTGCAGAAGCAGCAAATGAGTTTTTCAAAAACTTTTGCGTAATCAGCATAAGCGATATCGGTCTGCACGCCTTCTTGAATGAATCCTAAGGGCTCAGCAAATAAATCCTTTTTCTCAGTATCTTCTTTAATCAACTTAATTTAAATTGTAGAGAGTGAGGACAGATGTTTCCTCGTTGAATTTTCATCCACGCCTTTTGCTATCAATAAGACGGATTTCGAAGTCAACCCCAAATTGCTTGTCGGTGCTATTAAAACATATTCTGGATCTTATTGAAACTAAAAAAATTAAATATAATAAAAATTGTTTTCTCATGATTTCAAAGAATAGGGGTTAACAAAAAGAAAAATTTGAAGGTCAGGTCATATGGGCTGTAAAAAATGCCAGATGATTCAAGTTTACAGATTTTAAACAATTTTCTAACAAATTTTTAAGTTGAGTTGAAGTCTTAAGTCTGAAGTTTAAAGCTTTGAAATCAAATGTTCAATTTTCAAAAAGCCTATTTTTGAGCATTAGATAAAGAAAGTTAAGAAACTCGTGCCATCCCTCGAAATATGGTCTTTTGGCACGGTACCGAGGAAAGTAGAAGCCTTTCAATCCATAACATTTTGGAGGAGAACCAAGCCCCTGCTGAGGAGGCGCAATCTTAAGTTGAAGGATATTCAAACATTTTCCTTACATCATTTAATTCTAACCTTGACCGTAGATATTAAGAATTCGATTTGAGTTGAACCCAGCGCACATCAGTGCAATATTCGACCGGTTTGCATCATCCGTTTTATTCTCTAAAAAATGTGCTGTTCAACTGAACATATTCACTTCGTTAGCGGAGTATTTGCAAAACTCATCTAACCCAACCCAATTTTGTTGACAGCTACCTAACCGAAAGCCTGATGTTAAGTTGACTTCCAATTTGTTTACTTCTCACAAAAACACCTTAAAAGATAATTTCCCTAATCGCTACTGACATTCACTAACAGAAGCATTCAACCTTGTCACATTCTACACGATTGCCTAATTACTTACAGACACACACACGAATCTTTCTGTACATTAACAATCTGTTAATCATTCACCTCGGGCCATCAATTCATTCGTCAACATTGCGGAGTACCCAAGGCTAACACGTGTCCTCGTCGTCCACCTTCAATTACCATAAAACTCCTCGGTTACAAATTGCTTCGAGTGTCCTTTCGTTTACTCGTTGAATGTCAATATTAATGGGAAGCTAAAAATAAGTCAAATACAATTTATGACCTTCAAAAGTCATTGTCACAAATGTAAGGAAAGGTCCTTTAAGAGTCACGAACCATCATCAAGTGACTAGCGTCGTACGGACATAGGATTGAGTTATTTTTTTATGTCATATAAAAACCTCTTCATTGTTTTTTGTTTTGACATATGTCAGTTCGCTAAGCTATTAATCTCTTCCTCAACTGCCAAAGTGGCTAATTGCTTTAGGAGTCCTTTGCGGCAGCGAACAGGGTTATCAGAAATCGAAGCTTATAAAAACAATTTAGTGGATAGGTTCTTGTATTGATTCGTTGTAAAATATCGATTAACTATTTGGAACTTCCAAGGCCGAAGTTTAAAGGATTATCCAAGGATATTCAATGGAATTTGAGAAAAGGCACTCAAGTCCATTTCAATGAAGGACCTATTTTGTTTTGTTTTGATCGATGGCAATGAATTGTGGTTTCAAGGACTCTTTTCATGTATATGGATATGTAAGGAACTTTGAAAAAATAAAAAAAACTTACCAAGAATAGCTCGCAAGTGTCCCTCCAATGTCTGCAGGATCGTCTGTTTGATTTCCTTGACACTTTTACCCAGGAACTGTTCACTAGCGGTGCCCAATAATTCGTCAGCCTGATGGTGAAAATAATACACGTTCATCATCTATAAAAAGAGAGAAAAGAATGGAAAAACAAAGCAAGGGGTCAGAAATCAACATCCTGTTGGTCCTAATGTCAAATTCTTGTTGTTTTTTTTTTTGTTTTGTTTTTGTGTTCAAATTTTTTGCTCTGTCGAGGAGAATTTTTTTGTTTTGTTAACTTTTGTGATAGAAGACATAAAACATTAGTTTCCAGTTGGAAAATTTAAAGGGAAAGAAACGAACACGACAAAAGGGAAGAAACAAACACACAGCACACAATAAAGCACTTAAAAATTGCGCGGCAACTAGAATAAGGTTAAACAAAAGATGCTGTTAACGTGGGCATGGTTTTTATAACGAGCAGGGTTGAGGACAAGGAAAAGTGGATGGGATGAGCCTTCATATGGGGAACATGAGGCACATATGTAAAGAGGGTGCTTGAATTAATAGAAAGCGTTCAAATGTGTCTGGGACGGTGGGAGAGGGAACAAGTGACATCTCTTTTTTCACACTTCATAAATATTTATGCAGGTCTTTCGTTTTGGGTGAGGTTTTTTATGTCCTTACGAATAGGTTCTAAAAAGCTGCTGTATCGCTATTATTATCTTTAAAACCAAGCATGTACACCAATCGCTACTTGCTAGAAACTAAGTGAGTCTTATTCGAGTGTAAATGAATACGGTACTTCAATTTTAGTTTCGATTAAAGATGAACGTTTCTTATTATGGTGAAAATAATCTATCACTTCTATTCTCGATGGACTTATTTTTGAGGTTAGAAAATCAGTTGGAAATGACCTGGATACGTGCATACTACGAGTGGTTATCAAAACATACCATTGATACTACTACAAGTCTACAACACCATCTCTGGAAGCTACTTGCATTCTGCTCCTCCATATTTTACTCTGGTGCAGCTTATTCAAGCGAAGAAGACAAGCATCGTCAAAAACGGAAGAACACCGAAGAAGAGGGATTTCATATACCAGCATTCAGAGGATCCTTTAAAATGAAATTCACATGAATAAGGTGACAGCACATTAGAATTTCAACAACAAATTTTGCGATCTGAAGCAAAGCAGAAGTTACAATAGTTGCCATTCAAAAAATGGGTAGCGAATTACTCGAACACGCACCCTATTCTCCAGATCTGGTTCAAGCGACTCGACCTTTTACTCCGCCTCAAGGATTAACTCAGGGGCAAGAAATTTGAAAACATCAACAAAAATCAAAGAACAATCGTCTGCAAAGATGGTTCCGAAGGGCAGCATTGGTATCGAGAAAGACTTGATCTCAGCGGCTTGATTCGAATGAACATTTACCAAATGGAAATTAACTGGAGACAAGACGTTCAGGCGAGTGAATGGCGTACGTCGTTTTAAATCGGAAAAGGCAATGATGCACATTGAAATCCTTTTTCTTAATTTAACGACCAAAATCAGCTTCAATATCTTTCAGCGGCCATCATGTTCGCCTAGTTTGACTCCTAGCTTCCGAAAAAACATTGAATTGGTAGGATATGGTGCTGACCATAAAAGACAAAATGACGGATAGGCAATGAAAACGTCAGCCTAAGTATAAATGGAATTTGATTTTGGTTTACATTGGGTACACAGGACCACGCAGGTCTAGAACTATAAGTAGCCTTGAGGTGTAAAAAATAACCGGATGTATCTTAGGAAAGTCAAGTAATCGGTAACTTACTTCAAGCTCCGAACGCAAGATCTACGAAGCATTTAAGAAAAATCAAGACATCGAAGGGCAGAGAAGCAGCATTTCCATCAGTTAGTTCATGATCACCAATTAGAGTAATAGGGGAAGAAAGGAACAAGCATCCAGTCGATGAAAAGGCCCCTCAACTCTAAGTTTTTCATGTCTGTAGTTTTTGCAAAATTTTCATTCGACTTTTATTTTTCTACTTTCTTCGCAGAACAGCAATCAGAAAATCCATTATTTTGCACGTTTTCGCAGAATGTCTCTTTGTTCTGATCCACAATCTTCTCCTTTGGTCTGCGCTATAAAAGACTATAATAGTGGCTCCCTCTCCCGAGTGATCTACCAGAACAATTCGCAAGGCATCTATAGATCTGGGTGCCATTACCTTTTGTGCCGATCTTGAGAATTTAAATTTCTTAATTGCCAAATCATAGTCCGTTTATTCTCACAGTGAAGGATCCAAGACTCACCCAGGTCTTCAAATCGCCGTATGAGATCATCGTGACATCAACTAAATGTGTAACCCCCAATCCGTCTAGCTGTCTACCATGACCCTTTTTCTCAGGAACGTGTGGAGGTATGAAATTGAATTTAATACCAAATACTTTCGACAGCGGTCCATAAAAGCTTCTAAATCGACAAAGTCGAAGGATACGTCTGTTAATGCCACATACTTTGATACCCGCAATGAACTCAAAACCTATAGCGTGCTACAAAAACAAAGGAAACAAGTTTGTACGGAACCTTCACTAAGCAATTCCAACTCGCACTTGGACGGCTTTCAATATTTACATCTCCTCCGCTTTTGCGCTTAGTTCTTTATGATGCTCGGAAGTTGAAACTCCCTGTACCAGCTTGCAACTATAGAATAAGTAGGAGCAGAGTCTCCCCGGAATTTTTCTTCCAAGTCAGTCTTTGTGTCATTGGTAGACGTTTTTTTTTCAGCCAAAGGTACTTGATGACGAATGACACTTCGCAATTCTCTAATTTCGTATTCTCACACTCTGATTGTTGAAAACATGTTATCCGTAACTAAATCGCATTTCAGAGATCAAGTTATTACTATTTTTGGATCACCCCTCGTATTTTTTAACCAAAAAAGTATGAACCACTTACTATCAGCAAGTTCCTCTTTGGATATTACTCAAAACAAAAGGCATGTCCTAATGGAGACACTCAAGTAAAAGTCTGCATGTAATAACCAATTGCACTTTTACTCCTCACAATTAAGCTTAATATACGCCCACCTATTTGAATAACTCAAGGAATCTAAACCTCCAAAAAAATACAAATTACAAATTCAAAATAGAGCCTTTAGACAATTCACAAAGTTTGGACTTAATCGACGCAAAAAAACCTATTTCCACGGTGTGTCGAAGGTAAACCGTCTTCGTTCCGAAGTTTTAAAAGTTTTTCTACTTTTTTTGTGACGAAGTTTAGCAAAATTGCTAACAGAAAAAGTTCTTAAAGTCTCGTGGGAAGTTTTTCGTTTAATGCAAGAACACACAACCACGAGAAAAGAAAATCCCATAAACGATGAGTTCAAAAAGTCGTCAGTTAACGCTGGTGGAGCTGAAAAATTGAGTTTTAATGTTTCACTTATCCTCGAGTTATTCGAAGAGACTGAAAAAGAAGTGTTCGGTGATTTTATGCTGCACTTGGTTTGGAATTGTTTAAAGCCTTATTTTCTGGGCGGATTGATTTTATTGTTCAGCGATTTTTCAAAAGTATCAGACAAGGCGACGTAAGATGACATACGTTTCAAATAAAGCAGACAGTCTCGAAAATTGAATGCGCAACAAGAAAAGTACTCACCGCGTTTGGAAGCCTGGAGCTCGGCTGTCCTCAGGAGTTCTTAGCGAGAAATCAAATTGTGTCAAAATTATTTTTAGAAAATTCAAGGATATATAAGCGAGAAGAGAGAAGGTAGATGAAGGAAGATCATTCCATATCGAAGAATATCACTTGGACGTTTCAATGGCATACATGGAGCAATAAGATGGTTTTCAGAAACATCCTGTGAATAAAGTTTGTAATTAAAAGAAATCTATTTTTGGTTTCAAGCAATCAGGTCGGTAGTGGAACTTAAATTGGAAAAATCCTTAAAGGACCTAAACTCCCTTCGTCTTTATACTACAACCCGGAGGAATGTTAACGAAATGTTCTGAGTATTTCGATATAGGGAACCAGAAATCTGTCAAGGTTAAACCATCAAAACATCACAAAAGAAGAAGGAAAATGTTGATGTCGATTTGGGAAAGCACTAGGAATGACAGCGGTAATACTATCCGGACATTGGCTCCTAAGAAAGAATGAATAAGACTGAATAAGACTTCAGATACTTCACGCTTTATGAAGGAGGTTGGACAAAACGTCATAAGACTCATTCTAAAATTTTTTCTGGGATCATGACAGTGTAGGGTTGTGTAACACAATCCAACAACGCATAACATTTTTTTTGCTTAATTATGCTGAATCTGGAGGGTTTTTGACTACCCTTACCTAGTATGGTGTTCTTGGCGCACTCAGTGTTAGGGCTATGACTTCAAAACGAATCAAATGAAATGTGACAAGTCGGCAGTACTGCATCTACGCCACTTTCACACACCAACGCCAAATGATGTCAGGACTTGACATAGTAAGGTCTTTTTCCTCCCTTTTAACCTCCATAGTTACCGGGAAAGTTAATAGAGTCTGTGTTCAGTGGAATTGTGAAGAAGATAAAGATATCCACATTTTTTGACTCGGTTTAGTGCACTTGCCATTTGTATAAATAAGATGCTCGGGAATTGGAGAGAATCTTTTGCAGTCTGGAAAAAGGAGTTGGTGTAATCAATTGGTTTTTATTCCAGGCTCGTCTTTTGATAAACTTTTTTCCTGCTTATCTTATTTCGCAGAGCCTTGCAAAGGTCGAGATGAAGATGGTCTTAAGAAATGCAAACCCCTAGAGGTTTGTGTGCAGTATAACCAAACTAATCCGACTTGGAACTATCAACTTCCAAAACTCATTGCCTCGAAAAATGTTCAATTCAGATGAGGCTGTAAATTAGCACATTCCACAGTTCGGACATTGCGAAGTTAGAAGGTAAACTGCTCTAGAGTTTCAAGATGACGCTGATAATCACCGACTTCAGAGCAGAATGAACAACAGTTAAGCACACTGGAAGTTAAAATAAGGGTTTTTAATCTCAAAGAAAGGATGTGTTAAGGATAAAGCAAACTTATCTAAGCCAGCTTCTTGTAAGTGCAATCGGTTTCAAGCTTTAAAAATAAATATTTTCTACAAATTTGTCAACTTACAAAACTCGTTTGCAATGAGTAAAGTCTTTTTACAATTCACAACAAAAAAAAAGTCACACAAAAACATAAACACAAATTAATTAAAATATACAAAAAATATAAACATACCTTTAGAAATTAAATATTTTATAAAAAGTGTAGAAGTAAATCTGTGAAGTTGCATGATCTCAATCACTCGGACATGGACAAGTTGTGTACAAATAAAATTGTAGTTGAACATGAAAAATTAAAAAAATAAATAATTAAATAAATAAAAGAGTAAAAATAATATATGACAAACAAAAATAATTACAAAGGTACAAAAATAAATAAATAAATATATAAATAACAAAATGAAATCCAAGCCAAATGCGTTTGAGCTTGATAAGTTTTAAGCAGGAAGAGTCGAACACATTTGGAAGTATATCAGGAATTCAGATTTTTAAAATTACACTTTTACATTTTTTACTTTAATTTTTGAAAAATGAGGTTCAGTTATCAGGAGACCGTTCTTTTTTTTGGTAAGAACTTTGACAAAAAGACGAACTTGGACGCCACTCTCTTTTCGGCGAAAATCTTTCTCTTTAAACAAAATCACGTTCCTGCTAAAGACCAGCATGTTAAAACTGTGTTTGCAGGATAACGAGAAATGTCAGCAGCCTCTAAGTCCTTTTATCGCAAAAATGCCTGGAGGTTAAGAAAGTGGCATGTAATTACCTTCAAAGGATATAAAAACCAAAACCACAGGATTTGATACAGAGATGTGAAGGTCGGACGCAGATTCAAAAGTTTAATTGCCTCATTTCAGGTCATGAAAATATTAACCATCGATCTCGAGGCATGAATATGTTTGGCAAACGAAGTTATAAACGTAGTGTCATCAGCGAAGGATAGTTGGATAAGATGAAGCCTACAAAACATTATTTATGAAAAGAATCCGCCACAAAACGGAACCTTGCGGCACACCACAATTTATTTGGTGAAATAATGTCGTTAACCGGTCCGAAACATAATTTTGAAGCCGTTGTAGCACATATATCGAAATAGAAGGAGCAAAAGTGGGACTCCATGCTATCTTATTATATATGAGAAGTTAGAGGCAATCAAACCGTATCGCTTATCGTCATGGTTGTGCGATTAAGCTTAGAAGCACGAACTTTGATCTTCGTTATTGTTCGTATCCAACATGTTGATTGAATGTGGAAACAGTTCAACGCGGTACGAGCTGTAACTCAATTTTACGGTCCGAATCTGCAGTAGAAATGGTAATCAGCTAATTAAGTGTTTGCCATTTTGGTTGTGGCTCAGGTCCACCTATGAGTATGGAAGTGAACTCAAAATAGGAATATTCAATATCCCTTATACATTTTTTTAATTGAAGGTTTTTACTTATGATATTATACCAAATGTACAAAACAAGTATGTTAACGAATATGCGTCTAAATGAACCTGCTTGCATGGTTAAGTTCCAATCGTTAAAAAAGATTTTTATTTTCTGTTTCAAATCATTAAAATACTGCTGTTCTGGTCATTTAAAGTATTTTTTATTTCAAATAACATATTGATCCTCAAATTTTCTATTCAATATTTATTTCTTTATTAAATTTATTACCAAAGGATGATGATTACTGTTTAAAAATGCCCCCAATATTTTAGTTGTTTTTAAACTTTTCTTTTTCACTTTTTTTTTCTAAGCAAATAATAGAAACATATATTTTATTTTTATACAAAAAAATTTTAATATATAATAATGTAATTAATTTAACAAGATAACAGTATTTGCGAAAAGCATATTTTAGATTATGTACAGCCAAATGAACGTTTACTTTGAAACGAAATAAAAATTGGAGGATCAATGTGAAGTGTTTCAGAGAACAAAACTTAATTATTTAAAAACTATTTTTTATATAACATGTTGCATGCAAAGAAAAAAGAAATATATATATGATAATATTTTTCATTTAAAAAGCACAAAACTGCAGTGCAAAGACAAATTTTGGAACGTGCATTCAAACCTCACAAAACGAGAAAAATAAGATAATTTAAATAAAAATGAAATTATTTTATAAACTTACATTTTGTTTAATCTACTGATGGATTGGGTTAGTTTTATATTTTAAATAACATAAATAAATTAAGAGAAATAAACTATTAATATATGATTTAAAGAGTTTTAGATTTAAAATACATAGGGTGGTGTTTTTTTTTGTTTAATTTTTGTTTGTTTTTAAGTTATTTTCTGTCGTACAAATCTTATATATGCAAAGATAATATTAATAATTAATATTTTTTTTAAGATGGCAATCGAGGAAAAGGTAAAAGATAAAAAAAATTTACCTCATGTGTGTGCAGACAAGTTATATTTTTATAGTTGGACCTACAGTTCATTGCTGACTCTGTACGACCTTTGAATTTTTATCCTTATAGTGGTACTCTTTGAAGATATTCAATTACTTGCGAGACGTGGGCCGTGACAAAAATAGACTAGATGTCAATATCTTTTTCTTTAAGACTGATGGTTGGTATATCTAAAAATTGTTCGTGCCGATCTGAGATAGATCTTGACAAGAGAGGAATTCAACTTTCTTTCAAAGTTGAGTGGAAAGCTTCAACAAGGATTCTGTACGAACTACTTAAGAATTAAAATTGTCACGATCGTACCCAATTAGTTTATATTGTGCAAGTTTAAAAAGCAAGGCTCCATAAGATACTAAACATAAGGCAATATTGTTGGTATAAGGTCAAATCTTAGACTCAAATATAAGTTGGAAGGAGTAAAACGCGTGACTAAAAAACGTTTGAATTCATTTAAAATAATAATTGTACACCACCCTGTGAATTCCAAATTTGACATAGAAGGAAAAATAAATATATTTTTAATCAATCAAATCCATGCCTTTAATAAAATAATTTCTCCAAAATTTTAATTAATTTTTAACCATGCCGTCTGAATGTCAAATCTACCTAAAAATGGAATTTTCAAAAAAATCAACAATTCCAATTTTTCTTAAAGTATGTGTTTTTAAATCTATATGAAATGATATTTTGTTGAAATTCTCGTTAGTTAATTTTAAGAAAAAATTGATTGATGATTTCCTTTTGATTTCCTATGCAAATAATATAGTAAAATGCTATTATTTGTTATAGTAAAGTTTAGCTAAAGAAAATAAATAATAAACTATATTTTTTTTTTAAGAATATACCTTCATTATTTTGCATTGTGCAACACCAGTGACAGTCAACGGAACACCCTGTGCCGTCTCAACATTCTCGCACATTGGATTTAGAGTCATCACCTCAAGGGATAGACGTTGGACGTCTGTAACGAGCCACCATGCCCATGCCCATCCTCCGACGATGGTTCGCTTCTTTGTTGATCCGCAACATCCACCTTAAATAAAAACAAAATATTAACATTTTTTCAATTTTGTGGTCATTAAAAAATAAATAAATGAGTGCTTAGTTTTAAATAAAATTTTAAATAAAAATAAGGATCTGAACACATTTACGCCCGATTACGTGTCAGTGGGAACTTGCGCAGGAACACAGACTTAGTTCACTCATGGAAGTTGTTAAAGAATAGTTCGGGAATAAAGTAAGGTTCTTTGTATATCGCAAGACTTGCGGCAGTACATTTCATATTGAAAATTAAAATTTATCGTAAATAGCCTCACCAAATAATAGAAATAGAATCAACAAACAAACATTAAAATTAAGTGGACTTAATTTTTGAATGAAAATGCTCTGGAAATGAATTATTTTTCTTGTCAAAAAATCCACCTATTGATCAACTTAATTTCAGCATACCCTTTTGTTCTTCTTGGTTAACGTATCCGCGGTAAGGTTTGGATCAAGACTGATGGTGTCACCAACCCCGGCGAGAGAGAAACATTCCCAGACCATTTTGAGCATATTTTCTTCACAAAATCGTCACTCCTTTTTTATCGAAATTCTTTTTTTTTCTTTTTAATTATTTGCTCGCTCTTCAAGAGGATATTAAAAGTCTTATAATTCTACATGCATTAGAGCGAGCGAAAGAATTAAGAGAAGAGAGAAACTCAGGCGTTATTGGTTTCAACTCACTTCCGTGGGTGGAGCCCGAAACAGGACGGAGGATTTTGATATCGACCCATTGCCTTTAACCTAATTTGCAGGATTTTAATCAGCATTCGACAACTTTGAAAGTTTGGAAGATTTAGCTTAAACACCCCGCTGTCAGTGTTATGCCTTCACAGCAGAGCCATCTACACACAATCTACACAAACAACTATTTTGAAAACACGACTTAGGAACTAAGCCGATACAACAACCACTACAACAACGCCACCCATTAGTCAGACTACTATCACTGGTCGACCAACCCAGTGATAGTGCCATTAACTTGATCCCAATGACAAATGGTGACTGGACCAGATTAGAAAGACTAGACCACTGCTCTAGGAATCGAACCTGGGACCTATCAATTGAATCAATTGAAAGGCAGGCGCTCTACCAACTTCGCCCCCCAGCTTTTTAAATTCAATTTCTAAGCTTCAATTAAAAAGGTTTTAACCAATCAGCGAATATCCGTTCAGCTCTTTTCCCTAATCTAGCTTTTTGGGTTTGTTTTGAATTCGGTACAGATCTCTACGCGACTGCTGAATCCTTGTGGTAGATAAACGTTTTTTTTTCGTTGTTACTTATTTTTTGCACTCACTTCTTGAGCTTTAAACCGCTCAGTGCATATTTGTTATTTTGGCTGGTCCACTTTTTCAATGTTAATTAATGCCTTCCACTTCTCATCCGGACACTGCTGTCATCATCCCCATTGGTTCTCGACACAAGGTATTGTGCAACAACGATTAGTTTCGATGGGAGAGATATTGGGGTCCATTTAAGTCAAGATCCTCATCCTCAAACACTTGATATGGGCAAATGCCTGCCATTGGAGGGTGGGTCATAAAAGGAAAGGAAGATACACTTGCTAAGTTGATTGATTTTTATAGAACATTCATCGGACCTACCTTCTGTCTGCAGATCTAATAGAAAAATACCCCAACCTGAGAACACCAGCATTTGACTGTCCTAAGTTATGAAGTAGTTTAACATCGAGTTCAACCAGAAGCGATGCAGTAAAGTTGGAAGATTATTCGGGTCTTAACGTCACCTTAAAAAAAGAAAAAGGATTCTACAGGCGCCTAACCTTAACAATGTGTTCGAGTAGAGATCTTCTTATGACCATCGACAAAGAGATTCCACGATTTACAAATAATGGAGACATGCTGTTGCATCCTACTGCAAGGCGCTGACCTTGACAACAGGTCAGATAGTCTGCCATCAGTCCACACCTCTTTTTACTAGGTTTTAAGGGAGTCTTCAAGTATTAAAGACTTTTCGTTTACAACAGAGAAATGCCTGTACAAGGTCGGACATTCAAACACTTAATTCTTATTTTAAGGACCTTCCAGGATACATCCAAAACAATAACTATGGTCTTATTGGGCAAAGGCTTGCTACTTGTAGTTAATGCAACGATTTACGTCACAGCCCGGAGCTTTAAATTACCTGGAAAAGGACTTAAATTCAAATAAAAACCAGTTATTCTTTCTTCAACACATAACAACATGAACCATACTTCGTAACGAATACGGATTGCACATTTATTCAATCTCAAGGCTGAAATTATTGCTTTAAAAAAAGGAAAAGAAGAACAGCCTTTAGTACTAAGAGGTGTGGGCAATTTTTCCTGCTCAAAATATGTCCCCCTAGCGGAAGAAAACTAAACTGTATGTCAAAAGCCCGCTCAACGACAAAAGGAAATTATCAGCGCATATCTGACATTGATCTTGAATTTGACAGCTGAAAGCTTTAAGCAACGATGACAGCTCACTAACCAGCTGTTGGAGCACAAAAGAAAGAAAAGAAAACTCTCATTCAATTCTCTCAGAGAAAGCTTTTCATTTAGCTCGGCAATAAATTCGCAGAAAAGAGAAACTGTGGCCCACAATGGGCCAGCATTGTGGGATGATTAATAGAATAAGACGTACGTGACATTGCACAGGTGGTTAGCCAGTGACAGCTGATACAATCACCGTTACAATGGTATAAGAATGCCGACGCGCATTCAAGCAAAGAATCACACATGTTACCGTTATGGTTATTCGATACACCACCACCGCGGTTACCTATTCTTTTAATGCGACCGCAAAACGTTAAATCGGTGCATGGTGCGTGCCCAGAAGTTTAACATTTGACAGGTGTCACACATTTGACAAGTTGGCAGTACATTGCAGCCCGAATTCGAACGGAAGTGCGTTCGAGTTGAAAGCCTTTGCTGCCCGCATGACGTTAGACATCTGACGCAACGAATTAATTATGGAAGCGCGAATTTATAAATTTGAATTTTAAACTTGTTCGTGCGAGCGGAGAAAATTGCGGTATTGACTTTGAGCCAATTATTGCTTTGTGAAGCTTGAAGTTGTTGTTGGCTCGTTAATCGTTGTTAGATTTTTATTTGCCATAAACCGTAAAATCAGCAATTAGCGGAATAACAAGCGATTTAGATAGCGAAAAATACGAGTGTACGAGCCAGTGCAACGAGTAGGGTATTTTGAAGAGAAATTTATTGTTTCTTGAACTAGGGACTTATGTAACCCCTAATGGAGAAGGGACATTGGCAAGCTAAAAAGAAGAAGTGTCATTATCAACAAAATCTTTTTAACAAATTGAAAATGAAAGGCTTCAGTCAAAAGTTTAAAATAGATTTGCGGTTCTTAGTTTAAGTTTTGAGATTTAAAAATTATTGTTGTTTGTTAACTTGTAAAGGCCATCGATCCCTGGAGAATCATATCGTGACCTAGAGCGGTTTTTATCCCTGGCTCTTACGCGTACGATACTGCCAGTTGTTCGGACTAAGCTTTCTAGCGTTTGTTTTATCGTTGAATCAGCGGTGAACCTGTATTCGAAGACGGTCTGATATCTTGCTACCAGTACGTATTTTTGGTTGACTTCATTTATTTGTAAACCTTTTTTTTTTCTAGCTTCTTCTTAAAACGCCATGTAAGTTACGGTTACCAACAGCAGAACAGACTTGAAGCCTGTCGCAGTATCTGTTCGAGATTTAGGTAGAAAAAATACATGATCCGGTGGTCAATTTTCAAAAGGCACAATATTTCGCGTGTTTTCAAGAATTGTTCAGAAGAACCGGATCAGTTTTCTCAGGATCCCGAAATCCGTCTTCACTTTATTTGAATCAGATTTGGTGCAGTGTGAAGATTTCATCTATTTTCGATTTTGCGGACCGTGAGCTTCACTGATTTTGGCCTATTTATGTGTTTTAAAAGGCTTCACGTAATACGTACAAAGATAGTCGATGGAAGAAGAGAGGGATACGGGAAATTTGGAAGCCGTTGAGCAATGAGCTGTGTAACACCTTCCAAATTGGTAACCAAATATTATGGTATATACAGTCTTGAAATTGAAAGAGTTGAATAAGAATGGTATCAGTGTTCAGAAGGAATATATCGTTCAGCGATCTTTTCGTTTTTGTAACACTTCTCTGGCTGGCGCGTTCTTGTGTCGATTGAATATGATGAAATTTTTTGAATACACCAAGATGACTTGTAACTTTTATATTTAGTGTTCACTTACATACGTCCAGCTGCTAACAGTTGAATTCTAACCTTCAAACCACGAGGACGTACATATGTGCTGTGAGTGAAATAAAAATATTGTGAAATATTTTTTTTTAATAAAATGGTAAAAAAATCCTCAGCGCAAAGGATTACAGATCTATGAACCTGGTGCGGAGAGTTGGTGTAAATGGCAGAAAGCTGCATCTGAAGGTACATTACAGGAGGTTGACCACGAAAATCCTCCTCTTTGTGATGAAGTTTTGAAAATTATAAAGCCAATTTACGAGAGTTTATCAGCAGAGGAATTGTTGGCTCGATGTTTAGGTTCAGAAACTCAAAATAATAATGAGTCTCTAAACTCTTTGATTTGGACTTTCGATCCAAAATATTTTCATTCCGGACCTAAGATGATTGAGATAGCGAAATTTATTGCTGTTTGTATTTTTAATGAAAGCTTCATTCCTATTTTAAAAATGATGGAGCTTATGGGAATGAAAATTGGCCCGGAAGCTCATTCATTTGCTGTGAAACGAGATACGAGCATCCAACGCATCAAAGGAGGCCAAAACTGCTCGATATGAAGAGAGAAACGCGGCAAATAGTTTTTTCGAAGTCGAGGATAGTTTTTTCGAAGTCGAGGAAGGTCCGATGTATGAAGCAGGAATGGCAGATTGAATAAATGTAAGTCTACAATATCAATTCATGACTTAGATTGCGAAAAACTTTACGCGAAACTTTAAACGCGATATTCTCAAAACGGTCTTTTTCAAAACAATACCCACGATTTTTCAGGTTCTACTGGACCGATTTACCTGAAATCTTAAGAGAGTCTTCTTTAAAGACTTGTCTATTTCTGGAATATTTAAAAAAAAAATTCGAAAAAGTCAAAAAAAGTGGTACAAAAATAGTTTTTTTCCCAGGCAGTCGCCATTTTGTGAAATAAAATCTTTCCAACTTTTCCATAGCTCCAGACATTGCGACATTATTCTAGATTTATAATCTTTTTTTTTTGGGTTTCAGATTGCTAGGAGAGTTGAAATCGTGTGTATGGTTACGCGCCAATTTTTTAAGACCCCCACTTCATCAACTGCTAATTTTTGAAATTTTCCATTTTTTTTATTTTTTTATTTTTTTTTCTGTATTCTTGTTATGTTAATAAATAACTAATAAAAAAATGGATACTAAAAATATTAATTGCCTTTTTTTATGACCCTTCAAAAATTACATGAAATTCATGCATCAAGACTAGAATACCCCCTTAACTCTAAGAAAGACTGTAATTAATACACTTTCCGTTGAAAAGTAATCCATGCAAATTGTGAGAAACGTTTTTTTCGACTCAAAACGAAATAAATATTATCGGTCTATTGTTTATAGACTTATGCGGTGTACGACACTCACAAGCTCAGGTCTCATTTCCAGTGATGAATTCTCCGAATCGGGTATTGAACGGATCCATATGCATTGTTGAAGCCGACTGTCAAATCTTTGATTTCATTGGTGTTGTCATTATTTTCATGTACAAAATTAAATTTACTTAAATATACTCTTCATTCAATTACATGACTTAGATTTGAGTGAAAAGTTTGTAGAATTCTTTTTTCACTGAAAAATAGAGATTATGCAACATTTCATAAATTGTAATTCTGATGTGGGGTGAAAAGTTAAAAATTAAGTTTACTTTTATATAGTTCAAAAGTATACTAAAAAATTAGAGAAACAAATCAAAAATCATAACAATTGTTTTCGATATACATTCAATGAAGACGAGACAGGTCTCTTCTATAAGCGAATGCCATCGAGCATATTTCTATCTGTTAAAAGAGAAAATTGCTCTTAAGATATAAGGCAGCAAAGAATCGACTTACGTTGTTTATGAAATCTATAAAAACTCAGGTCACAATTCGGACTTTTTACTGATTTTGAAATCACAGAAGGTCTGGAACAGGGCATAGAACCGCCGCCATAACTATTCAAAATCTACAATGCAGATATACAAGATTCAAAAGCATTCGCTGATGATGTCATTCTATACACATACGGCTCAAAAATTAGGGAAATACAGAATGACCTACAACTAAAGTTAAACAAACTCTAGGCTTTCTCTCGAGATTGGAAGCTTAAAATAAACAGCTCTTAATGTGAAACCATACTATTCCGTACCCCAGTAGGATAGGGTAATTTAGACTTGAAGCGCAACTGGCAACTGACGTAGTTATAAAAAATGTTGATGGTCTTCGCATTAAATCAAAGACTGTTGTTAAATATTTAGGTGTCAATCTGGATAAATTCCTTTATTACAACCAACGAGCATTTAAACCAACAGCTGAAGAAAGCTAGGGCAGCATTTATGTCACTCAAAAGACTTTTCTACTGAAACTATCTGAGATCCGATGTTAAGATCATTTGCTGTCAAGCCTTTGTGCGCCCAAATCTGACTTATGCGAGTTCAGTGTAGTGGAACATAAGCCCATATTGCATGGAAAAATATCGAGCCTTCGAGCCTGTATGCGAATGTACAGAAGCGCCCATTACGACTTTCGGCATTTTGTCAGCAACAAGAGACTATTGTATGCTTCCGGTGTATCCAGGATAGACAATGTTTACCTGGGCATTGTGAGGAATAATTTTGCGCGCTCGGCGGATGTTATTGAAAACGAATTCATAACCTGGGGTACTTTAAAAATTGCCAAGTGGGCACATACCGCCTGAGGCGTTTTTATATCTGGATGCACAGGGGTATATATCGTGTAATGTTAGGTACATCATGTAAAAAGAATTCTTCGCGTACCTGGCCACTCTGGAGATACTGCATAATCGTACCTGAACGAGATTCAAGTGAGGAATCCAAAAAAATTCCAAAAAATTACTGGTGGCTTGATTGGGTTGAAGCTGACGCTTAGGTTAGGTAAGTATTAGTTTTTCTTTATTATTGTAGGTAGTTTTTAAGTAAAAAAAAATTAAATATATTAAGAGAAATTCCATTTTCGTTTGTGGCTTTGTATTTTTCAGTTTAGATAGTTTATAAACGTTTTTCTTGTTTTTGCTTCATCTTATTATATTGCTTATAGTGGAAATAAATGAGTTAAAAAAAATCATGACGGAAATTATGAACACCAAAATGAATGGACCTGGAGAAAAGTCTGGCCTGAATGTGTTAAGAGGACAGTGGATCCAATCGGCGTACCTGGAATTCAGTCAGATATTTTGTATTTGGGGCATCAAATAAGATATTTAAAGGCGATGAAAATGATAAGAAATAAAAGTTTTGTTTAGTAATTTTTTTTAGTAGCTATAAGACATTGTTTCTTGTTGAATTTGAAAATTGAAGGTCAACGGGAGGTACCCTAGAGGTTTTTATTCCCTGTGTGAGTATCAAAATTGCTTGATTTCGAAGTGACAAACAGACGGACAGCAAAGTGATCATATAATGGTTCCGTTTTTTATTTTGAGGAATGGAACCTTAAAAAAAAAAATAAAAAACGAGAAAGAAGAGAGTAAAAAACCATAACAAAACGTAAATTTAATAATATAAGTACTATATATAAATATATAATAATAAATAATGTTAAAATAAAGCAAAGAAAATTCTTTTTCAAACCGATTATTTAACGCTTCATGTTTCTTCAGAAAACAACTTTTGAGGAACGATGGAGTGATGGTTCCTGTAAAGTGTAGCCGAAAATTCAAATTTAAAGTTGGCCCGAACTGTTTCTCAAGATATATGAACCGAAAATAGGGTTACAAACATAGCGCCCTTAATGTGAAACTTTTTAATAATATTATGGTCTTACTGGCAAAATTTTTGTCTTTCGAAATAGTATCATAGAGTGAGGCGGATTTCTGAAGGATGGCTGTAGAATGGCTGTAATATGTTGAGGTAAGCATCCTCCCCCACAGCATATACCATACTCTAGTCTCGAATGAAATGTACCGTAGTAAGCGGTTTTATTATGATATAATTTTTTTCCTTAGATTGAAGAGACTCGATGCCTGTTGTTGAAAGAATTTTTTTTTTCATATAAAACATTGGTCTGTAAGCAGAAAGTCATGCAGTATTCGAGTGAAAAAGAGAAGGAGAACTTAGTCCTTGGCAATTATTGTTAAATAGATAAAACTTCATAAAATCAGGAGCATGGGTCAGAATTAATAAACATTTATTTAGGTTTACTTGCAAACAAAAAGTCCGTGAACCACGAACTGAACAAGTGGACATTTGAATTGTTGTCAGCAACTAAACTAAAGTAAGGGCTTTAACATTTTTTACAAATGGCTGCTAAAACGAAGAATTGATATGAATTAAGAAGAGAATGGGGCGCAGCACAGATCCTTGAGCTACAGCCAAATATATATCCTTCGGATCACTTAATTACTCTCATTACTCACTTTTACTATTTGACTTCGATTGCTTGGAAAAGATTCAAACAAGCATACAACATAATACATTATGGCTTCCTTGAAATCATCCTTGACGAACTTACACCCACTTTTGAAGCCGAAACACTTCTCAAGTATTTTCAAAGTCGTCCTGCACAGAACGTCTTCTTATACAAAATTTGATGCAAACTCACTGTTGTAAAATTGATTTTATTTTAACAAATCGAAAACATGCGGACGCTGAAATGCAATAGCGAACCTTTCAAAAACTTGGAGGGTATGTCGTAGACAGATATGCCAATCAACAAGTCCGAATACTGAAAAGGGTCACACGAGGTTCATCAAAAATAAATACCGATCCCCGGATAGAAAAAAAAATTTCCCAGGGTATTAAATAACGTCATCATGGAAATCGTTTGGTCACATCAGTGGCTCTGTCTTTCCTTAACTTAAAATTATTTTATTCAGTCTAGCCTCGCACTGAAAAGAGGTATTTAGTTTATTGTACTCGTATTTCAATCACCATTTTTATCCCTACGAAATGAGTTCAAAGATTGAAATTAAAAAAAAATTTTTTACTAGATATAGGTTAATAAGCAGACGTGCGTTTTCTAACGTTAACGTCATCTTGCCTTTGAGCTAGAAATAAATCCACAACCGAAGAAGGAACAACTCAATCATCTTGTGGAATAATTTGAAGTGGCATACGTTTACACACAAACACAGACTAGACTAGAATAAACAAGAACTTCTTTAAGTCCGGGCATACTGGAAAAACCTCTTGCGTGCACCCAAGAAGCAAAGAGTCACATCCAAAACCATCATCAAACTGCGAATTCAGTCAACAACAACAACAACAAAGCAAATCTCACGAAAGAAAGCTCTTTCTCTCTCTCTACATCTCTTTGTCTGTTTGCTGTCTGTCTGCTTTTCCATCAACTTCTTTGACTATATTTAACATTTACCACCGTCCATCCAAGCCATCAGTTCAATTGCAGTCGTCACTCGAAAAGATACACAAACAAAAAAACGCCGCTTCGTTAGCTTGCCACTTCCAAAGTTATACCGGACCGCAAACAAAAAAAAAACAAAATTTCTCTCTAATTACATTTGAATTTTGAATCCAAAAGATACAAAAAAAGTAAATTCAATTCGTGTGAAATTTCGCAAAGCAATGCATTTCTAGTGAGTGTGACTAGTGAGTTTTATTCTTAAAAAAATTAATTCATCTATCGGGTAAAGTATCTCGAACTCTCCATTCGAATTGGCAAAATAAAAAATAAATATGTACATATAAATATATATTAGAGGAGAAAGAGAATGGGCAAGTGGTGAGTGAGGTGTGCCGTAAGAAAGTGTCATGTCCCAGTTTTAATATAAAGAATCTTTTGGTAGGCCACATTCTTGGTGTTGCTGGATTCATACCCAATTCCGATGTTAATTGATGTTTAAGTTTTTTTTTTTTATAAAAGTGTTACTGCATATGTTATAACGGTTTTAGTAGCTAGTTCCAAATCTAGAATAACCGCAGAAAAAATTAAAAAAAAAGTATGACAAAGAACGGTTTTGCGCCGCGACGGATACAAAACGTACGAATACTTAAAAGCTGACCGGAAATTTAATCGAATCCGAATCAGTGTTGCCATGTGTTCTAGATAATTGTTTTATACCAAATTCGAGCTACTTTATTTAGCATTAAATGCAACAAGTGTGTTACAAAATCCCCGGTTAGAGAGAGAATTAGAAAGAATTATTATGCTGCATTTGTTTTTATGTAACACAATTTGTATGTCTGCGGATGGATAAATAAATTTCACTTTTAGGTGTTAATTGTTGTGTGGCCCCGACTGTGCTCGGTGTGGATTAGTCATAACGATGCGTGGATGACGATGATGACAGTGAGGCAGAGTTTTTGGTGTATAGACTCAATTAACATGGAATTAAGACGCGCGTTTATTGAAATTGAATGTCAATCAGTGGTGCAGTAATTAATATGAAATTAGGCGACACTCAAATATGTCTCATTAGATGGTATCACAAAAAAAAAAAAAAAAAAAACAGGAAACAACTGAAAACTCGAAATGCTTTCGTTTGCCTTTTGTGTTGATGGTTGTGATATTCACAACGAGAATAGGCCAAGTGCATTATGAGGGAAATACAGAAAGAAAGTGAAACTCATCACAGTGGTGGTCTATTGCTTCGTTTTTTGTTTTTACAAATTGAAAAGTTTGGAAAGCTCGAGTGCTTGTGAAAATAAGAGTTAAGAGACTGAACCCTAAACAAACAGTGCAAGTTGAATGAACTTGAAAAGAAATACCTGTTGAATGCCGGCGCAGCTTTGGTGTAGTAAATTTATTCCAAAGATAAATTATTTTTGATCCGGTTTGGTGATTGGTGATAAAGTTTTAACTGGATTTTATTTTGACCTTCTTCGAGGACAAACAAGTTGTGTTTTCAGTCCGCTTTGGCTACTTACAAATATATTTCTCTGACTTATGGACAGAGACCATCCGATCTTTTCGCTGCATTCGGTTGTCTAGACCAAGCGCTCTTGCATCTGCGATGGTGTGATTGACGAAGGTCCGATCCTTGTCGCCTCGTACCCGTAATACGCTGTCATTTGAGGACGTTCATTGCTGGGGCAATATATTCCGTTCTCTTGCCCCGGCAAAGCTAGAGTATTCCAGTTTTTATTATTGCTCCATCAATTCTTCTGCATTGCCCTTCTTTCAGCACTGGGCTGCTTTTCTTGCATGCATTTCCAAACCTTAGTGTCAGCGATTTCGAAGAGTAAGTCGTTATCATCCCCACTCAGATGCCGTTTATGCGATCCTATACCTTTTATGAATTATTGGCGTTTTGTAGAAGGTAGATCGATCCTACTTTTCTATGACTAAATGCATTTGCTTTTGAAGGCCAATTCGTTTCACCTGATCTTTAACTGCTGTAAAAGCCCATAAGTTGGTGCAAAAGATGGTCGATGTTATATGCCCATCTCGGAAACTAAAGATAGTGCCGTCCATGTCCTTTACACTATCTGTTCTAGGACAAGATACAAGAACTCACATGAAAACTAATCCCCTTGGCGAAATCCGGTACATGTTTAAATAAGTTTCAAGGAACTATTTCGGATCTTGAGGCGATGACTTATGTTTTTCGTATGCGGTTTGTTTCATGGACCCTCTTCAACTTTTTTGGTGTGTAGCAGTAAGGCTTCAGACGTTCACGCAAAAATAGGATAGGATCATAAGTTTTTATATACCTCGATAGTTTATACAAGACGTAGGATCATTATTGGGCTTGACACATCCATACTTTGTTGAGGCTTCAGTTCATGACCCCTACAAAAACATCTTCAACACTATAAGAATCGGCGGCATCATCGTTCTTTGGCTTTTTGTAGTTGAGCCAACATCTTAAAAACTTGACTCTATCGGAGAGACCACGTTCAAAGACTGTCAGTTGCATTTGGAAGTTGTTTCCTTCGCGGAACGCTTCGATATACTTGACGAGGATGAATGCAGCGGTTCAAGCAGGATCGCCTTGATTTACGTTGCGTTTGTTGCCTCTGTTCGAGGAACACGTACATCATTATGTCGAGTGCTCTTTCTTTTTGGGTGGTACTTGTTTACCTCCCCAGTTCCACAGGCTCTAGACACTCGAGTCGCGTTCATATGTTGAAACACTTTTTGTGACCTCTGAATTGGACTGCAATAAAGAAGAGGTCAGACTCGAAGTTTGCCTCTTTGAAAGTTTGCAAATTTAGTCTTTCGTCATATCTAGTACCACGTTGTCGATTTGGTTTGTGGTTCGACGGGATTCGTTTTGAGCAGATTTGTAGTCTTGGAAACAAATTGCAACTTATCATCGTATTACGAGCCAGGGCAAAGTCGTCCATCCATGAAGTTAAATCATCAACTTCATCAAGCTTCCTTATTCGAGCCGAACAAAACAACCGGACTGGAAGCCTTGCCATCATAAATGAAGACAAAATGCCAAAACCATTCCTATAACAGATCATTTAAAGCCCGCTCTGATCATTTTTTAAGAATACTTTTGTACCGAATTGTAGCTTCCTAAATGCCGTCAACAAACTGTGAACCCATTCTTTCTGAGTTATATTAAGCCGACTGGCTGACAGTGGAAGAGTACTTCCCAAGTCAACCTCCAGTCGGCATTACTATCTTTCACGCATCCTATTGTATGGCTGTGTCACGTACACACTTTTAGCTCAAGTTCCAGGTTTGCATCTCATTCTATCCAAAAATTTAGGAAGACTGTTGCATTTGGCCTGATGTGATGCTTTAACAATGGCAGCTAGTGCTTGCTGCTACATAAGCCTTTGGCGATAAAAATTTTGAACAAATACAAATACGAGTAAGTCGAACAAAAAAAAAAATTCAGAATTTCAAGAGCCCTGGAGGTGTTTAAAGTGTTGTCAATTCTGCTGTCAGGTTCGCTTTGAAAACACGGCTTTTCGAAGCACACAAAATATATTGTAGAAGCTTGGGTTTTCGGGTTATTTAACCTTAATCAGGGGTTTCGTTCCGTACGCCAAACCAGCTTATTTGAGCGTTCCAATTTGATCTTTAATTAAAAAGAAAAACGTTAATACAGCCAAGATGTAGAGAAAAGAATTTTTTTGAAGGACTACCATTTTTTTTAAAATAGAGCGTAACCTGAGCGTATCTCATTTGTCGCGGATTTATATCGCCCTCCTGAATCTGATTTACCTTCTGAGCTAGGTAACGAAGATAAATTGCACTGTCATTGAGCTACTACACCCTGGAGATCAGTATGCATCCATAAAGGCATTATCATAAAATTTTGCAACTTGGTAACATCGGTCATATTATGCGGGACTAAGGTTCTGGAGTTCTGGAGTTCTTTGAGTTGGCAACCAGCGGTAAACAGCCGAATGGAAGATCACCTTTAAGCTGAACATCGAGTTGGCTATAATAAAACAAACCCTTTTTATATCAGTGCTGCATCTAGATCTAGATAGACTACAAGATATATGACGACTGCAAATCGACTAGTCAATAGATGGCCGTTCCGTTTCACGATGGATTTATTCTTTCTGGTAAACCTATCCTTTGAGGACACAGACAACGATTTGGCACACCGTCAAAATCTGTCAGCCTTTATTCAGGTAAAACAATACTTTTTTAAAAACGTAAAAGGCTCTGAAACTATGAGTGCCCTAGTTTCTGACAGTAGCTAAAATTTCAATCAAATTTCAAGTCCACTTGTGACTACCAGTACCAAGGTGAAGAAATTAGTGTCCTTCGTTGGATTACATGTTCCAAAAAAAAAAACAAATGTCAACTTTTATGAGCATTTGGAGAACTATGCATTTGGATCAAGGTGCAAACAAGTTGGCATTTGCATCATACCCTTAGGCACGTTTTTTTTTTTTGTTTTGTTTTGGTTTGTTTTCACCTTTGTATTCAATGCGCACCTCCTTTTCAACCTCTTTTTTGGTTTTTATTGTATTTTTTTCTTTCTTCATTGGGGTTACACTACATTCAGTTTGGCTGCAAAAATGAAACATCTGACTTTGTTACTTGTGCACTTTGTGGGCTCACCTTGCCTCAATCTGGGCGGACAAAAGGTGAATAGCAAGATTCACCGAATTTCGAAATTAAATTAATCATCACCAATGGCACTGAATGACAATCGAAAAGAAATTCATCTGATATAACTTTGATTTCCTTTCGTGCGATTCGAACGAAGTGCGACAAATAAAACGCATAAAAAGTGCCAAGAGATCGATTAACAAAGGTTTAGCAAGTTGGAAAGACCGCCTCTCTCGAGGGCCTGAATTACTATGCGCGAGTGTTTGCCAAGCCAATGACGGAAGTCTCAATGCAGACAAGTGCAGACGGCTCCTCAGGATTATGCATAATGAGGAGGGTTACTGTTTTATATTCATCGAGAATATTTTAGGCTTTTCTTTGGAACTGACACTTTTGAAGTTATGAAACATTTGGAATGAATCCATTTATCGTGGACGGTTTCAGAATGTTCAAAATTTTATTATGGGGTTTTGCGCGATTTAATCTGCGAATTTAATTTTATTATAATTTTTAATGTAAGGCGAGGATTTTTTTCTGATGCTCAAATCAGGGAGTGTATGAGTTTATCGTAACATTTTTGACATGGGCTTATACTGTTTGCGGGGAAGAGCCACTTGGAATAGTGAAGATGACCTAGGGTATTGCGCGAAAAACAATTTGTACTCAGCGTTGTTATTGGCTTAAATAAGGCATCATCTTGGCTCGCACACCTTTGTTTTGTGCCACTTCATGAATATTTTAATGTGACAAATTTAAAGGTCGTATCCTAAAGCAAGTCTTCAACTTATATCAAGATTTCAAGTGTGATCTTCACAGTTTGTCATTGATATTTAAATAATGGAACTATCACTAGAGCGTTCAACCAGCTGTAGTAATCTGACTGACTGAAAAAAAGATTCATATTTAGTGTTCAATTGTAAATGTTTATATTTGTTTTCATTCGAAAATCGTAAGATAAAGTTTAAAAGACAAAATATTGTAAAATTAATCTACGATTTTAACACCAATGCAGAGTCTTTTCCTCTTTCATTTCTTCTTTCATAAAAGTGTTAAAATGACTAAGCCAGTCTATCCCTTCAAATCTTTCTCTAGCTTCTCAACACGAATGTGGAACTCTTGGCCCATCGACTTAATATAATATTTCCAACTCTTTGCAATTTTTAAGAGGTTCAAAAGAACCGCGCAAGAGAACTTCCTCCTTGATCCTTTCCACTCGCGTTTCGTTCACATTATAAGTGTATCCACAAACCCTTGATCAGTGTGAATAGTGCTTCTAATGAATTGTTTTCCAAAGCATTCATCTTTGCTGGCTAAACCGTGGCAAAGAGTTTATATAAGAAAATAATCATGGGGGCTGAGATCAAACGATATTGCTGATGCGACATAAATCATAAGCTTCCTTAAGTATGTTAAAAGTAAGAGCCGCTGTGACATATAGCGCCATGGTGTGGGAACCACATCTTTTTCACATCCATGCGTTGCATTGGGGAATAAAAACTCAATTTTCATTGCAATATTTCGCTAGCCAGTGACTCCTCCAGCCTACGGCCCACTCCAAGGGAGTTCATATTTTTGGCCTTTAAATGCTTCACAATTCCCACTGATTTCCATTTTTCAATTTAATAATTACGATAATAGAATAGTGAAAGAGTGCAGTTGTACATACAATGGCTAAATTTCATGCATTTACTGAATGTCGTAGAGGATAAGATCAAGGTCTTTACGTAAAATCTTTTAAATGGTGGATAGAAAGACGACGTGTTGATCGACAAACTGTCAGGATTATGAATATCCTTCTGGAAGTACTCTTAAAGTGATTTTGTTTGCAGAGCACGGGCAAAAGGGAAAGTGAAATGGAGAAGAAGGAGGTACTAGTTCGCATTGGTTTTAAATTGCTGCTCTTCACAGTATGCCCAAATTTATGTTTAAGGCTAAACTGATCGGCATTAGCTTCGAGTGAATTGTCCTTGAAATGCAATTTGCACAGGATCAGACAAAGAATGGAAAGATTTTCGTATGATTTAAAACTCAGATGTATTTTATTTCAATTTTTTTTACAGTCGATAAAAATTCGCAATATTTTATTTACCATAAGTTGGCATAGAAGCAGGCGCAAGTTTGTTTATGTTTTTTAGAAGTTAAAGCAAAAACAATAATTGTTTTTTTTTTCATTTCATACATTTTATTCATCAGCACTTAAACTTATTAACAAACAAAAATTTCTTTACATTTTAATTCAAGTTGCTGATTAATAGAACTGACATGGGGTACTATCAGTTTGATTAATATGTAAATATTAAAAATAAAATACAAATTCTTAATTTAATTAAAAAAAAAATAAAATATTTCATAAAGAAAAAAAAAAAATAAAAAACAATACAAGAAATAAAAAAGCTACTGTAAAAAAGTTTCTGAAGAATCCTTTTTCCAGACATCATTATATTACTACTCTTAAAAACTTTCTTAAGAATGAGTGAAAATTGCTCGTGGTTCTTATGGATATCGGAAGTTTATTAAAAACAATTGGTGAAGCCATTAAGTAAAATTTTAAAAAGTGTGTCTTGTGTGCGATTGGATCATCGACAAGAGTCATATTATTAACGCGTAGGTTGTATATTCTAGAATTTCTAGTTGAAATATTACCACTTTGTTTGAAGAATTCCTTGAGTACTTTGAATACATAAAGATGTCTAAGAGAAAGAATACCTAGTTCACAAAAGAGAGGCCAACTATACGTAAACCGATTTTTTCCACATACAATTCGAATCAAGTGCTTCTGAGCCTTGAAAAGGATCCCAAACTTGTTCATGTAAGAACATTCCCAACTTGTAATGCCGTATTGCAATTTGGAATTAGCAAGACCATTGTAAATCATTTTCAAAACATTTCTCGAGCAATATGGTCTTAGAAGATACATTTTACGGGTTAGCATCATCATGTAAGACTTTACTGATTGAATATGAATCTTCCAGTTCAAATTACAGTCAATGAAAACCCCTAAATACTTAAAAAAATTTACAGGCTCGATTTCCAAGCAACTATTAGAGCAATGATTGTCTGACCGCACGAATGTACTGGCAAACAGAACTTTCTACAGTCATGTGAGTGATAGAAAAAATTGAAGTTCGTTGAAACATTTCCTGATAGCTTGAAAGACATAATTTTAGTTATTTCGCTAATAATCAGTTTATGAAATGCGAACCAATTTCTCAACTTTTGGAGGTCTTCGTTAACTTGATTTATACACTCAAGAGATGAACTGCCATTGTAAGTGAATGCGACATCATCTGCAAACGCTATAGGACTACCATTGAAACATTGTATAAAAAGAGAATCAACGAAGATCAAGAATAAAATGGGACCCAGCACAGATCCCTGCGGGACGCCATTTTTTAATTTAAGTGAACTGCTGGTAACTCCATTTATAAGAACTCTTTGCTCTCTGTCGTACAAATATGACGCAAACCATTCGTATATTATGCCTCTTAAACCGGCGTTATAAAGTTTTTTTAAAAGCAATCTGTGATCAACCTTGTCGAATGCTTTGGTCATGTCTATGAAGAGCGCCATGGTTGATTGACTAGCATTTATGCCCTTATATAGATGACAACATAGCTTGAGGATAGCATCCTCTGTGGACCTACATGACCTAAAGCCAAACGAAAGCATTCTAGATTTAATTAATTTCTCGAAGAGTTTAGAAAATGTCGGAAGCAGAGAAATCGGCCTGTAATTGTTAATATGCGTTCGATTTCCTTTTTAAATAGAGGAATTACTTCTGCACATTTCAAGGAATTTTTAGAGTCAAACCAAAATTTAAAATAAAGTTATTTGTGCTTCCTTGTGCTGCATAGAAAATAAAAAATATTTTTTATTTCTTTTAGTATGGTTGCATTTGGAATTAAACCAAATCATAGGTCTTTCATAAATAATTGATCTTGTTTTTTTTTTATATAATTCGTGCATACCTAAAGCCTTCTGACTAATTTGTCGATTGATTATCCTAAGAATAACAACTAATCAAGTCCCGATGTCTTGGTTGGCTCTCCCAACCGTGGTTTTTCAAGCAATAGGTTGAGTTCTGGGCAAAGAATTGTCATTTCACATATAATGCGATTGACATATTTTCTTGTCATTGTCTTGTTATTCAAGTTGAAGGCTACTTCAAACTCCAAAGACTCCAAAGCACGGAACAAATCATACTTGGTCAAGTGGTGTTGGTAGACAATGATAAATTTGAAATTCCCACCATCTTGAGTCTGAGATCAACTTACGGGCACTTACGGCCTAGGTCAAACTAGTTAGACCAAAATTATTCAGGGCAAACTGGATTATCCTTGGATAAAATGTTATTGGCAAGTATAGGATCAAGTGGTTTGGCCTAGGAGTAACTTTTTTGTCCCTGAATCGGGGCTCGTGGGTAAACGGATATGGAACTCCAGCTTGACAAGTCTATAGTTTAACCATTTAATCAGACTATATCGGTGTTTGACCATTCCAAGGACCACGAAGGATGTACTTTTCAATGCATAACTTTATCATTGTTCAGGCAGTAATCATGTCTGTAAGAACCAGCTGCCGTATCTTGTACTCGTACTTTTACACGACATCTTCATAAGTGTTAAATGACCTTACTTTTAAAAGTAACTTTTTCAATGAAACTTTAAAAATTTCTTGAGCAATACTTGATAATCTGGCGCATTCCAGAGGATTATTAATTAAGCTGAAATTAATTAAATTTAACTAAAGAAATGTGGAGAACTCGGACTGGCGAAAAGAAGATTCCATACAAACTTGTAGGTTTGTAAAAAGTTCGTCCATTCCGGAAATCTAATTCGTTTTCGATTTTAAATCCATCTGCGAGCAGCAAAACATACGGCAAAAGCATGACCGTGTCGATTTAGAAGCTTGATTTTTTTTAAGGTACTGCAGTCATAAATAATTGGTAATAATTTCAACTTCATACCTCCACACACTCCTGAGAAAAAGTTTGATCACAGAAAGGCGGACCGTTTTTCCTTCCGAGGAACGGAACCTTAAAAAAGAAAAAGGGACCAAAGCGGTAGCATTGGTGAACTTCTCGGCGTTGCAATCAGAATCATCTTACAGTTGTTCTTTTAAATAAAACTGCATAATTGAGCCGGTCTTTATTTACCCCCAAACTACGGTTCTATCAACATACTCTTCAGCACACACAAGGCAGTCACTGCCAAAAGAATGCCTCGAAATCGACTTAAATGGAAAACTATTAATTGCGTTTAAAATTGTCTTTTAATTCCATTAAAATTTTCAAACAAAACTTAAATTTTAATTTTCCTTTTTTCAGAATCCACACAGCAACATGTATCCGAATCGAAACACCATCCACACGACGTCAGTTTCAGCACAAACATAAGCGAAGACAACAATAAAAAGAGATTCCATCTTCTACTAAGCTTTGACTCAATCCAAAATAAAATTTAAAAGCAAATACCACCACCAACGCCTCAAACATGAGTAGCGCAATTGTTGGTGCGGCAAACGTCATCGGTGGCGCAGTTAGCGCAGCAACAAGCGTCGGCTGGTTCGTGCCCATGCTGGTGGCTGCGATTGCCTATTTCCAGTATGAAGAAATCATGGATCCGGAGTCAAGAATCGTTCCCTCGGACGAGATTATGGACCACTACGATTTTATAATAATAGGAGCTGGCTCAGCGGGAGCTGTAATAGCCAATAGACTGACCGAAGTGGAGAATTGGAATGTTCTCCTGATAGAGGCTGGCGGCGATGAAACGGAAATCTCTGATGTGCCCCTAATGGCTGGCTATTTGCAGCTAAGTAAAATGGATTGGAAGTATAAGACAGAGCCCTCGGGGACTGCTTGTTTAGGTAAATCTTGAAGTCGCTGAGGATGCATTAGGAGTTTAATTATGATCTCTTCTCTTTTTAGCTATGAACAATGGGCGTTGTAATTGGCCACGAGGAAAGGTGCTGGGAGGCTCGAGTGTACTCAATTACATGCTCTATCTGCGGGGCAGCAAAATCGACTACGATAATTGGGAAACTCTGGGTAATCCTGGCTGGGGTTATCGGGACGCATTGTATTACTTCAAGAAGTCTGAAGACAATACAAATCCCTATTTGGCCAGCACCCCTTACCACTCAACTGGAGGCTATTTGACGGTGGGAGAGGCGCCCTTCCACACACCATTGGCAGCAGCCTTTGTAGAGGCTGGCGTTGAAATGGGCTACGAGAATCGCGATCTGAATGGCGAAAAACAAGCTGGCTTTATGATCGCACAGGGTACAACCCGTCGCGGAAGTCGATGCAGCACGGCGAAGGCCTTTCTTAGGCCAGCAAGACTGCGACCGAACCTTCATATTTCCATGTTTTCTCACGTTACCCGCATAATGATTGATCCGGTGAGCAAAGTCGCTTTTGGCGTGGAGTTTGTGCGGGACCGAAGAATCTACCATGTGAGAGCTACAAAGGAGGTTATCCTCTCCGGGGGATCCATTAACTCGCCACAGATTTTAATGTTGTCGGGCATTGGTCAGCGGAAAGAGCTGACAAAGCACAAGATTCCGGTCATCAAGGAGTTGAATGTGGGCGAAAATATGCAGGATCATATAGGATTGGGCGGTCTAACATTCTTGGTCAATCAGCCAGTGTCTATAGTCGAGAGTCGCTTTCATTCCATGTCCACTGTTCTTCAGTACGCCGTTTTTGGGCAAGGACCCCTCACCATACTAGGCGGTGTAGAAGGACTGGCCTTCGTGAACACGAAATACGCGAATAAGACTCATGACTGGCCCGACATTGAGTTCCACTTTGTGTCAGGATCAACGAATTCCGACGGAGGCTCTCAGCTGCGTAAGGCCCATGGCTTGACTGACAACTTTTACCGGGCTGTTTTTGAGAAGATCAACAATATGGACGCTTGGAGTATTATTCCGATGTTGTTACGACCCCGCAGTGTCGGCTCAGTAAAGCTGCGAAGTGGCAACCCCTTCGACTATCCGTACATCTATCCGAATTACTTGAACGATGAATTCGATACGAAAACCCTCGTCGAGGGTGTGAAGATCGCTGTGGCCTTGTCACGAACCAAAGCGATGCAGAGGTTTGGATCCCGGATATCGGCAATCAAATGGCCCGGTTGCCTGCACATACAAATGTTCACCGACGAGTACTGGGAGTGCATGATTCGTCATTACACGGTGACAATTTACCATCCCGTGGGGACATGCAAAATGGGACCCTACTGGGATCCCGACGCCGTCGTGGATCCTCAACTGAGGGTCTACGGAATTAGAGGTTTGCGGGTGATCGACGCCAGCATAATGCCAAAACTAGTGAGTGCGAACACAAATGCTCCGGTTATAATGATCGCGGAGAAGGGTTCCGATATGATCAAGGAGTTCTGGATAAAAAATTCAGTCGCCAAATAAAAGGCAAATAAAGTGGCCAACTGCTCTTCTCGAGAAGCGCGAGATACAATTAGAAAAATTTTTAAGTGCAAATCAAACAGGACACAAAAATGTGAAGCAAATGGGACGATGGTATGGGATACAAGTATTCTGTTTTTAGAGACTTTTGAGGATTCTCTTTGTTTTACACAAATGAACGATTCCAGAAGTAAGTGCCTTTTTTTAAGATTAAGTATTTTTTAAGGACAGCATCTAAGAGATTATTATTACTAGATATTAAAAAAAGCTACAAATAATTAAGAACAAAGAAATATTAAGTTGTTTTATTTTTACTGATCACTGCTACGATGTAGAACTTGGGAAAATCAATGCTTAAGGCTTTCGAGCATTTAGGGACAACCCATACTTGGTTGATCGATAAAGTGTGCGCTGAGGAACTTCAGTATTAAACATTGTAGCTTCCTTACATAGATTCATCTGTGCTAAGCGATCTTGCTAAGCTCGTTTACCTATAACAAAAATAGTGGCCCAAGAACGGAGCGCTAAGGTGATCCATGATTTACTGATAGAGAACTTAGTTTCTCCCTTGTAGGTAATAGAGTAGTGAACTTCTTTCCTAAGACTGTGAAAATCTTTTCGAGAGGATCATAGTATGATGATAGATTATCTGGTACAAAATCGAATATAGTCGATTACCTTGGGGCACCATCAATGTCATCAGCGACCCCAGATAATCTGGCTCAAGTTCGACGCGAAAATTTATGGATTCGGCGTACATAGTTATTTGAGATACTAGCGCCTCAAACACTCAAGGGAACACAATCAAAAACATTCGCATTGTTAAGTGTACAATTTCTGCTTGAAACGTTTTTGGACTAAAGCAGCGAATGACAGTAACTGCTGACGTTTTCTACAACTATTCTGGAGTTCAACAACGAAATACAGTTTCAGCACTTTCAACACTGATTGGGTAAGATTGAATTGACACAATGATAAGTGAACCACCAAGTACCAAGCTGGGATACTTCAATCACTTTTTTTTTGTTACCTTATATCGATAGTTTACAGCCGTAATCCAGGAAAGATTCAGAACCTACAAGAAAGTGTCCTCCTAAAGCTATATCATTGAATTATTCTCGCAGGCCTACTAATATATAAGTTTTTTCACTGGAGAAAGTTGAGAACGGAACGGACGGTATTGTTTTTGAAACTTAATGTTTGCGTTGTCAAAATTTCAAAAATTTCTGCTCGACAAAATTTATCTTCAGAATCGGAACCAAGCAAGAATATAACTTTTCGATTGCTTTGGAAGCATACATGTGATGACGGTTATTTCAGAATCCAGTCGGCTTCTTAATTCAATTTTTCAAACTTGGTTTTCTAAGAGAGACAACTTTTTGGCTCGATTCATAATAATGGATGAAACACAACGACAAAGAAACGAAAACACAATCAATGGCATCGAAAAGACCATCATCTCCGACCCCAAAAGAGATTCAAGAAAAAATCGCCTGGGGTTAAGATCGTAGGGACTGTTTTTTTTGGACAGTCAAGGAGTTGGAATAAATTGCGTATCGACATTCGTTAAAAATGTCGTTGAAAACTCGCAAAAAAAATTATTTTTCATCAGGACAACAGATCGGCAAACACGTCTGCGGTTGCCATTGGAGAGATCCAAGGCTTTGGGGACCTCGAACATCCACCCCATTCGACTCTAATTGATTTATTTTTTTCCTCCAATTAAAGGAACAGTTTAAGGGTACAAACTTTGGATTGCCCTATAGCAATTTTTTTTTAATAAAAAAGGGAATTCGAGCTTTAGACAAATTATATTTGAAATGTATTAGCCTTAAGCCTAACATTTTATTGTTGAGACGTTATTTCGAAAAATATCTTTCATATCTTTTTTTCTTACACACTTCACGCGCGTACGAGGGAGGAAGTAGAGATAAGCACTGATGCACTTTGTTTTTGAATAATTGGTATTGTGATTTTTATGAGAAGGAAATACCGGGCGTGGTAGAGCGTTCCACATTCTTGTTGTGCGACTAAAAAACGAATCTTTACTTGACTGTACGACTCAAGTTCGGCTTGTATCAAACTGATGAGCATTCGTGGTGAGGCGGGTGTTACAATAAGTGTGATAAGGCGGAGGAATGCAACTGGCTTATTCTATGTTTTGTATCCTATGAGTTAAATAGCTCGATTTTGAAATCTGTCAAGCTGGCTCAAGATTGTCTTTGGAGCACCTGCCCATAAATGGGAGATGTACTCCAGTACAATAAGAGAATATAAGCTTTTTATCTGGCAGTCAAATCAGACGGGTTTCTTGCATGGCTCCAGAAGACTTTTCGAACATTTCGCAGAGATTTTGGGGATATTGTTTATGTTATCATTCTAACCAAGTAGGCGATGAAACGAAGACTTGGGGAACACCATCATTTATATGATGGATTTCAAGCTTTATATCGTCCTATACTTATTGAAATGAACAGCCCGAGAGGAAGGAACTCTGTCAAATATTTAAGAAATATCAAGCGCAATAATCTTGCTTTCAGCAGAAATACTCAGAGAGTGGTTGCACTTTGCGGTGAGATATGCCATTAAATCACATGTGGACCTCTTGCTACGAAAACCGTACTGCCGTTCTATTACCTTGGAAAACAGGGACGTTACTGCAATGGGTCGATAGTGGGAGAGAGAAGAAGATTCGTCTTTTTTAGGAACGGGTTGAACAAATGCTGTTGTCCCTCTACCCGGGCAAAAACAAGAAGGGTAGGACAGATGAAAAAGTTCACGCAATGGATTTGCCATAATTGAAGAACACCTCTTCAGAAGAATGGGGTGGAATGCCATCGGGCGCAGTGGATTTATGGATGTCAAGAACTATGAGTACTCTGGCTACTGTACGAGTGAGAAAAAGAATCCGTCCCGTAGTTTAGTATAGTTGAGGCGCTCGAGTACAGAGGGAGGCAATGCAAGATCTTCGAGTGCTGAGCTGGCAGCATAATGAGTCGTGAATAGATTTGCTTGTCCCTAGAGCTTACAGCTAGAATGTCATAATAAAAAAGTGTTGGGAATGGAAGATGAGACAATTTTTATTACATTTTTTAAGAACGACCAAAAGTTCTTGTTACCCTTGAGACATTGTAGGACTTTTTGTCTCAGTTTTTGTTCGTGGTTGAATTTTGCACAACGGATTTGGCATTACAGTCATTTTGAACTTGTTCGCATTTTTTTTGGTTTTTCTCACGTTGATATATTTTGAAGTTCCGAAAACTTAACTCTCTCAACCTGAAGGATTCTTTACAGCACGAGTCGCATAACGAGTTTTCTTCTACCAAGGAGAACAGTGTTGGTGGCTATTGCGGGGAAGGCATCCACGTCGCTATTGAGGAAGTATAGAGACGGGTTAAAGCTCCTAAAGAAATTTTTAAGGACGTCCCTATTGGCTTTCTCGCATTGCCAAACTTCTCTTTAAGGAACTGTTTTTTTAACTATTTGATTGTGGTGCGAGAAATTAGCCGATACGAAACAATGGTCCCACGAGCCTAGAGGCGACAATACGTCTATGGTCTATTTATCAGTGTGAGAGGTAAGGAACAAGTCTAGGGTATTGACAGCATGACTATCTATGTTTGAAACCGCGTAGGTTCATTTACAAGCTGGGCTTAATTGCTTACCGCAGCGAAGATCTCAATATATCATCCTTCGGGTGTTGTCTGTCCAGAATGTCGAAGCTATTTCAGTACGAGGATAATGGGAAACAATTCTTAAGATTGAATCAGTGCTATCTGATCAAACTCGTTAAAAGATGATTTGATTTCTAAGGTGGGGCAGTGGGGAATAATATTTATGCCTACGGCTTGTGAGTTTTAACCACATGAAATTATATATCGGATTGGAACAGGAACCATATTCTGGTCGGGGGCTTTCAACCCAAACGTTATATACCACGGCAGGGTGTGCCCTAACGGCTATGTCCAATGAGAAGCGTTCTTCTACCTCGATGTCAAAGTTCTGAGTATAGCTATGCAGTGCAAATTTTTTATTTTTATTTTTTTTTTCTAATTTTAGATTACATCTGTCCTGAGACTCTTAGTAATTGTTTTGAGAGATATTCACAATTTTAGTGGCTTAAGAAAACTCCTATTATCTTTGAATCAGTTTAGTATCAGGAGTAGAATTGCTTTTTGCTTTTCAGATTAAAAAGCTGGATAGCAAAAGTTCAGTTCTGAGTTCACCCTTTAAGGTTGATGACGGAAGTTCTGAATATACAGTTAATACACGATGAAGCAAATAACGCCAAAATTTTTATCTAGTGGTTAATCTTTTTTCAGTGACTGCATCGGGTGGATTGTGTCAAATTTTCAATGATTTCGACCTCTTATTTCACGAATGAATTGACCAACATGCGACAGAGACTCCAAAAAGCACACCACATGCTTCACGTTCAGAGTGCATTGGTTTCTCCATGACTAAACGTGGATTTTCCGAGCCCTAAATATAGATTAAGCTTGTTGTCGCCTTGATGGAACTGAATGATTTGCGAAATTGTTTTTGTCAGCAAAATTCGTCAATTTTGTAGTAATGAGGAATCCGATCCAAAAAAATGTAGAATTATTTAAGAGTGGTCGCACGAAACCAGAAAGGAAGCGATTAGAGGATGGCTGCAATTTTCTCCTTTTATGTGAAATATATTCTCGCTTCCCCTTACCTTGTGACTATAAAGCCTTCATAACACTGGCTCATGAGATCGCTCGATTAATTTTATTTTTCACGCTTTTGAAGTTTAAATTTTCAATGCCATAATTTCAATCCGAGCTTAAACACCTCGATTGAAACTTTTAAAATCAACTTTTAACCTTCAACCACGGTTCACATAAAACTTAATCGCAAGAGATGTGATGAGTCCATTTGAAATGAAAGACAAAAGGGGTCTTTTAGTAATTAAGGTAAAAAACATAGCTCTAATGGCTTTTAAGCTGTTATCATTTGAAAAAAAAAAATAAATATCTTAAGGGGGCTCGAGTACCCGAACTTAAGAACAAAAAAAACACACACAAACAGTTTTGCAAAAAATCATGGGGAACAGGACTACAATTAGGAGGAAACCGAGTGATATGAATATTCACTAAAGAGAGACTTGAAGCCGCATAAACCTAAGAATTTAGTTTGCTCTAGAGCCCAGCTTTACGAGGCGTGCAAATCTCCAAATATAAGATGCATCATCATTTTCATCACTTTTAAGACGCCATTTAAACATTCAATGTTGAAAGTGGTCTCATTCTTCCGAATTTACGTTACGAATAGATGCTCTGTGCAGCAATGTTCCGAATCAGAAATCAATTGTTATTGTCACTACGTCACAAGACGATGAACTGGAGTCTCTCGGGCATTCGGATGGCCTAAGGCAGTAAGAGCCTCAACCTTGCAAGAGTATCAGAAATGAGTTCTTTGAAGAATATTTAGATTCTGCATCAAATGAACACAGTAAGTTGAAACCGATCTTTATCCAAAAAAGATTTAACGGATGATCAATCGATGTATTTAAACATCCAAATTTATAGAGGAAACTTGGAATTAGACCAACTTTCTAAAGCCCTCAATTGAAGCCGCTTAAAACAATACGTAAACACGATCCGCCTTTCACTCAATTACGAGTACTTTGCCAGATCTAAATTAATAATAAACCTTTAAAAACGAATCATTCACGAAACCAGATCTTTGCAATTTGTCGACAAAGTGTCGAATGTCAAAAATGACGAAAAACAAAATATAAGAAAAAACAAAATTCAATCGACAATGAATGACGTAATTATTAATTGCAAGATCATTAAGTTTCCGGCCAACGAAAGGTTCTCATAAAAACAATTTGTCAAATCGTCATGAGCCCAGCAGTTCCGACGGCATATTGAACCCGTCTTTCTGCATCGCAAGCAGAAAAGGTGCAATTCTCCACTCCATCGATCGCAACCGATTAATTAATTTAGTCTAAATTTAACCTCGCTCGTGTTTGGAATTCGATTTTGAGCTCAAGACCTACGAAAAAAATGGTCAGCCTCGATGGAATGATGACCATCATGCGGATGGTTCTGACCGCCGCGCCAAGTTTGACAATTCTTCTGCTATTGCGCGAGAGTATCTTGCAGAACCGTCCCGATATTCTTGACGTTGATAATCGCGTGCGGCCGATAGATATTGACGAAATGCGAGAGGAGTATGACTTTGTCATAGTTGGAGGCGGTTCGGCTGGCTGTGTGCTGGCTTCGAGGCTCTCAGAGAATCCAGAGTTTAGTGTGTTGCTTCTGGAGGCGGGCCCTGATGAGCCACTTTTGTCCGATCTGCCGCAGTTGTATCCACTCTTCCAACGTGGACCATTTGACTGGGCTTACACGACCGAGCCATCGGACGAATATTGCTTGGCAATGATAAATCAGCGGTGTCGATGGCCACGAGGGCGCGTGCTTGGTGGATCGTCTGTTCTCAACGCCATGATGTATGTCCGGGGCAATCGAAGGGATTACGATCAGTGGGCGAGTCTGGGTAATCCCGGCTGGAATTACGATAACATTTTACCGTATTTCAAGAAAATGGAAGACATTCGAGATCCAAATCTGGTGAATAGTCCTTACCATGGAGTCGGCGGTCCTATTACGGTGGAGCACTTCCGTTTCCAGTCGCCGCTGGTGGATATTTTTATGCATGCCGTCGGCGAATTGAATCTGATCAATCCATTCGGAGACCTGAACGGACGAACACAGACGGGCTTCGCACTGCCCCATGGAACCCTCCGCAACGGGTTACGATGTAGCGCCAATAAGGCTTACATCAGGCCAGTTTGGCATCGGACGAATCTCCACATTCTGACGAACGCTTTCGTGCACAGGATAAACATTAATCCCGACACTAAGGTCGCAGAAAGTGTGACGTACGAGTATGATGATGACGGCTCCGAGAGATTGGTCTGGGCGAGGAGGGAGGTCATTTTGTCAGCCGGTGCCATTGCAAGTCCGCAACTTCTAATGCTGTCCGGTGTTGGGCCTGCTGATCAGCTGGAGGAGTACGACATTGATGTGATTTACCATTCCCCCGGTGTCGGCTCGAATCTGCAAGATCATGTGTCTTTAAGTGGCGCTTCGTATCTCATTGACAACAAAGTGACTGGAGATACGCTTTCCTTTATCATACCTCAACTCATGACCACCAGAAACGTCGAGACATTTGTCGACAGGAGAGATGGATTTTTCTACGCGTCGCCAATTTGTGAGGTCATGGGATATATCAATACGAAATTTCAGGATCCGCGAGAGGACTGGCCTGATATTCAAATGTTCCTCGGCTCGTATGGTTACACTGCCGACGGTGGCCTCATTGGAAGACTTGGTTCCGGCGTGAGCATGGAAAACTACGCGGATATCTTTGAGCCGGTGATGTACGAAGACTCTTATATGATTATTCCTCTGCTCATGAGACCGCGCAGTCGGGGACGTTTGCTGATACAGTCCGACGATGCTCGCATTCATCCGCAAATCTATCCGAACTATTTTGAACATCCCGAGGATTTAGCCAGATTGGTAAGTCATTCAATTATACCTTTGCTGGATGTGCTGTGATTTTTTTTTTGCTTTTGACAGATCGAGGCGGCAAAGTTTATTCATCGATTGTCGCATACGCGAATAATGCGCCATCTCAACGCGACGCTGAATAAGTACGCGTGGCGGAATTGTCCGAACGAGGAGTATCTGAGCGATAGCTTTTGGGCCTGTATGGCGAGGCATTATTCGCAGACGATCTACCATCCAGTGGGCACTTGCAAGATGGGTCCGAGAAATGATCAGTACGCGGTGGTGGATCCCCGATTGAGGGTGTATGGAGTCAGGGGACTGAGGATAGTGGATGCTAGCATAATGCCAACTATTGTGTCGGGAAATACCAATGCGCCGACAATTATGATCGCAGAGAGGGCTGCCGATATGATCAAGGAGGAACATCGTCACTATTTTGGTCAGTTTTAAGAGGGAAACAATAACTCAGTGTTTTGCTTTAAGTTTAATTTTTTTTTTAATTTAATAAAACTCAAACTCGTTGAAATTGGTTAATTTTTTTTTGTCGGAGTTTTGGGTTCTTTCAGGTTCAAGCGAAATCGAAAGAGACTCCTATGAGGTCTTCATGGGTTTAATTAAATATTTTAGCGTTTCAAGGCCAAGTTAATTTTCAATTTTTTAGAAGAATGGAATTCATTTCTTAAATGGATTGCGGACTCAAAAGCATAAATAAATAATTTTCTTGTTATTAACCCTTTGAGTCACAGTGGTACTGCCAGAGCACCACCTACTTAAACCGCTGTCAAAAATGTTCTACTGCATATTTTGGTCTGAATTTTTGTACACGAGGGTTTTCAGGTGCGTAGATCACAAAACCAAAGTTATATTTGCAAAATTCAGTACGCCGGATGCAAGATGGCGGAAAAATGTGTGAAATTGAACTTATCATTTCGACAAACCAATCAAATTTAATTCTACTGCATATTTTAGTCGATAATATATGGATAAAAAAAAATTATGTATTACTGACAGTCGGACATATTGGATCCGCCATCTTTGACACAAAAAGTATCGAAACACTTACATTAGACTGGTGATCTTTGACCTTGAAAACCCCTATAAATTTCTTTGGAATTTGATTGAATTTTACGAATTTAGTCCGCCATCTTTGATCCACCATTTTATAATTTGTAAATCTAACCTCAAATTTGTAATTAGTCGACACGAAAGGACAATCGAGTACAAAAATTCAGACCAAAATATTTAATGGAATCATGTTTGATCGGTTGGTCTAAACGAATTGCACAAAATTTAGGCCGCCATCTTGGATTCGCCATTTTGAATTTTGCAAATCTAAGCTCATATTCGTGATCAGCGACCCCAAAAATCACCGAGTACAAAATTTCAGGTCATGCATGACCTCAAAGGCTTAAGAAAGGTAAGTCTGGTGGCCTTAAGAGTTCGCAGGGATCTGGGTTGTTCATGGCTACACAAGAGAATTGAAAAAGGATTCTTCGTCACTCCAAATCCATCATTATTTATCGAGCATGGAAATACAGAAACGGATGAAAAAAAAGTTGGACCTACAAACTATTGCCTCGATCTTTTTTCCAGTGAACTTGGTCGAGGGAAACTTTTTTTCCGAGAAGTTTGTTTAAGGAACGGAAAAGTGTGATACTAATTACGTACGTTTGTCGACATTAGGTCATATGAATAAAAAGTATTAAACATACAAAGAAAAATTCAAACATGCAACAGTTACTTCTTTCGAAATTGGGAAATGTAGCATGCGTACGGTGGCCATTTTTCCAGGGGCAAAAGAGAGGACAATTTTGCATCAACTCAAAAAAAGTTAAGGAACGAATTATATTATTTAAAAATGTTTGTTACTCAGATTAAATTTAGAATCCGTTTTTTTTTTTTTAAACTAAAATACAAAATACAGATAACAAAAAGTTTTAGATTTTTTCTTAACTATGTTTTTTTCCCCCAAAATTTCAACTCGACTTCTTTAGAAAATTTTAAAATCTGAACAGTCGAATCGAAATTGAACTTCGCTATAAACCGTGCTGGTAGAGTACCAACTTCTAATTGTTATTTCTCGGGTATCCAGATGCTATCGAAAGCACTTTTTCGGTCGCGGCATTTGACGTTGAAGAGTAGTGAAATATCTAGAAGTCTTAATAAAGGGCTTTTAAGCTATTATCTTTTTGGCAACACTGGTTTAAACAGCTGACGCACGTTTCGTGTTTTGTTTCACTATCAAACATCTTCAGTTTGGTCTATAATTTAACCATGAGTCGTCTTACAAACGAACAACGCTTGCAAATTATTGAATCTGTTAAGAAAGTTCATCGCGCGCTTCTTCCATTTTATGGTCAGTTTAATCGACCCACTGAAGCGGCTATTCGGGCTATTGTGACTAAATTTCGCACCAAATTTACATTGTTGGACATTAAACCTCCAACACGTTTACGTAGAGTGCGAACTGAAGAAAATATCGCAGTTGTATCGGCCAGTGTTAATGATGACCATCAATTATCGATTCGTCGCCGATCGCAGCAATTGGGCCTCTGTTACTCAACAACGTGATGCCTTTCAAAATACAGCTGGTGCAAGAATTGAAGCCGAACGACCTACCGCAACGTAAAATTTTTGGTGAATGGGCTCTCGGAAAGTTGGCCGAAGATCCACTTTTTTACCGAAAAATTGTGTTCAGCGACGAAGTTCATTTTTGGCTCAATGGGTACGTAAATAAGCAGAATTTCCGATTTTGGAGTGAATATCAGCCAGAAGCATTGCAAGAGCTACCAATGCATCCAGAAAAAGTCACAGTTTGGTGCGGTTTATGGGCTGGTGGCATCATTGGACCGTACTTCTTCAAAGATGATGCGAATCCTAACGTAACTGTGAATGGTGAGCGCTACCGTGAGATGATATTCAACTTTTTTTTTGCCCAAAATGCAAGAGCTTGACTTGCATGACATGTGGTTTCAAAAAGACAGTGCCACATGCCACACAGCACGCGTAACAATGGACTTATTGAGAGGCGAGTTCGGTGAACATTTTCTTTCACGTTCGGGACCGGTCAATTGGCCGCCTAGATCGTGCGATTTAACGCCTTTATACTATTTTTTGTGGGTCTATGTTAAAGTTCATGTCTATACAGACAAGCCCGCTTCAATTGACGCATTGGTAGACAACATTGAAGCATTTATTCGTGAGATACAGGCCGAAATGTTGGAAAGAGTATGCCAAAATTGGACTAAGCGGATGGACCATTTGAGACGCAGTCAAGGTCAACATCTTCAAACATTAAATTATATGGACCGTACTATCGATTCAAATAAGGATTTCAAGCATTTTTCTGAATTTTATGTGTTCTTTTTTTGAAAAACTTTCCTATAGCTTTTAAAAAATCACCCTTTATATGATTTTTATATTTCACTTCTATTTTTCCATCAAAATGTTTGCAAGTTTCAACCCATTTCGTATCAAGTGACAAATTGTCAATTTTTCAATTTTTCCTTCACTAACATATTGTTTGACACAAGTCATTTCGACAAATAAGTGCTTGTCATTGGCCGCGTTCAGAATTCTAAGCACTAGCTAGTCAACCAGTTCTGATTTGTCGAGAGCCCGTGAATTTGACAAATGGTGAGGAAGTGGACTGGATTTGCATTTAAAAATATGTATGTGACTGCTTTTTGCAGTTGATTGATGAAACGTCAAAAGTCAGCTATTTATTTTGAAAAAGTTTACTAATCGGTTGAAGTTTATAAAATATGAAAGTGGTAATGCATTACCTAGAATAGAGATTTCAAAATCTAAGTCGAAGCGGGATCACAAGGCAGTACTTTTGTACTAACCGAAAAGCAAGTCCGATTCATCCTGAAGGGGACACGAAATTCTACCAGCGAGTACGCAGGAATTATTTACTCAAAGTAGCTGGGATTTCTAGTTGGCCATTCAATCAAACCAAACATTGCAGAATTTCGCAAAATAGACGATGGGCTCTGCAACTCATTTACAACGAATAAGGAAGCAATGCCTCCAATTCAAGCACCATGAATTGGAGGCATTGCTCGATCAACATCCGTCACAAACGCAAGAAGAACACTTGGCGTCATTCAGCAAACCATTTTCGATCGTTTGAAATCAATGGGAATGATCCGAAAGGTAGGACATTGGGTGCCGTATGAAACGTCGAACGCCGATTTTGCATGTCCGAAATGCTGCTTGAACGCCATCAAATCGTCACTGGTGATGAAAAATGGGTACATTACGATAAGTCGGGCAACGTTTAGATACCCCGGACATGCCTCAACATCGACGGACCTTCAGAATATTCATGGCCTGAAGGTTATGCTGTGCATTTGGGTGTTGTGTATTATGAGCTGCTAAAACCGAATGAAACAATCACAGGCGAGGTCTACCGACGACCATTGATGCGTTTGAGCCGAGCACTGAAGGAAAAACGGCTGGAAACGGTCGCAAGATACGATAAAGTTATTTTGCAACATGACAATACAACATACAACATGCAACATAACCTTGAAACGCTCAAATGGGATATCCTACTCCACCCGCCGTATAGTCCAGACCTTGCGATTACTATCTCTTCCGATCGATACAACATGGCCTGGCTGACCAGCACTTTCGTCATTTCGATGATGTCAAAAAATGGTTCGATTATATATATATATATATATAGATATATATTAGTTAAGACTGGTCCAAGAACTGACCCTTGAGGAACACCTTCAATAAATTCGACAAGATCAGAAACACAATTTTTAACATGCACTTTATAACAACGGTTTGAGACAAAACTTTTAACAATTTTACAAAGAAATTGTGGAAGTTGAAAATTTTATGAATTAGGCCATCTTGCCACACCGTATCGAATGCTTTTTCGGTGTCTAGTAAAATCATACCCTTGTCCGATTTCTTTTAATAATATTGCAAATTCTAAGAACTTGATGCGATGGTAGCGCCTAAAACCAAATTGTTCATTTGGGTAGGCCCTATGTTCATCAAAAAACTTTACAAGCTTTTCTTTTATAACCTTTTCAAGAATTTTACCTAGGGAACTTAATAGGCTTATCGGCCTATAGCTTTCGAATTTATCGGCAGCCTTACCATCTTTGGGTATGGCTACTATTTGCAGCCATATTATTAAGGGTCCGCCATCTAACGTTTTTTTTCTCAATTAGTGCTTATTTCGTGAATGGTAACACTTAGCTCATGTCTGATTTGACAGATAATTAGTTTTATCCTTCCGCACCGTCAACTCCGTATGTTCGTTATCTTGTGAAAAAAGTGAAAGAAACTGGCATCCTCATCGATAAACCAAAGCGTGAAAAGCCAAAAACAGTGCGTATACCCGAGAATATTGCTGCTGTGGCAGAAAGTGTGCGTTAAGCGCCATCAACATCAATTCACCGTCGTTCTCAACAACCGAACATTTCGGAGACATCATTGAGACGAATTTTGCATAAAGACTTTAGTATGACGCCATACAAAGTCCAATTGGTTCAGGAGTTGAAGCCAACTGACCATCCAACGCGATCGACTTACAGAAGATGCCGATTTTGCCAAAAAAAATCATTTTTTCAGATGAAGCTCATTTTGATCTTGGCGGGTATGTAAACAAGCAAAATTGTCGCATTTGGGGCACAGAAAACCCGCACGCATACATTGAAAAGCCGATGCACTCAAAATGAGTCACTGTTTGGTGCGGATTTTGGTCCAGAGGCATAATTGGGCCATTTTCGTTACAGTCAATGGCGATCGTTATCGGGCCATGTTGAACGAATTTGATATTGGCAACATTTGGTTTCAACAGGACGGCGCTACGTCCCACACAGCCGAAGTTACACACGATGTTTTGCGCCCTGTTTTTAAAGATCGCATTATCAGCCGCAGATCTGATGTCGTTTGGCCATTATTATTTGTGGGGTGCCCTCAAAGATAAGTGTTACGCCGACAAGCCAGAGACAATTGATGCTTTAAAGGGCAATATTCGTGACGCCATTGGTGAAATACAGCTGCACACAATCGATAATGTGCTTAAAAATTGGACCAATCGTATAGGCTACTGCAGGGCCAGCCGATGCAGCCATTTGAATGAAATTATTTTCCATTATTAACCGGAAGGATTCTACTTTCAAATAAAAAAAGAAATTTGAAAAAATATTCAGCAGTTTTTTTTATGGTATTTTCAAAAAAAAAGTTATTTGGCGGACCCGTTATGTGTTTGCGTTTAGAATCTAAGTTTTTTTTTTGTATTTTTTGTCAGTCGTCGTGATGTTTTTGCTCTTAATGAGATCTTGAGGCCTTTATTCTTGAAGTTGAGAGGTATTTCTTCAACATGGGGTAAGTCGACAAGCTTTTATTTTTTCCCCTTCCAAGATAAGCTTGGTGAAAAAAGAAACGCTATTGTTGCATCTGACCATGAGTTCTAGACAAAAAGCAGCTTTAAGGCTGTGCAAAGTAGAAGCGGCGGATATTGTTGGCGTTCTGCAATATACTGAAAAAAACATTCCTGTGGTATTCCTCCTTGTTTACAACCAAGACATCTTCTTATTGACAGAAGAAAGAGAAAACACAGTCTCATTTCAATATGTGAAGGCGCTAATAAAAAAAAACCAACAACGTCCTGTATTCCGATAGAAAATTCTAAAAAAAAGTCTTCCAATATTTTCAAATTCAATTGTACTAACTCTTCTATTCTATAGTGTCATCTAATTCCAATGTCAACAACATGAATAGAGGTCACGAAATCTAGAGATAAAATATCGCGGCAGAGTTAAAAAAAAAACTAGAAAATTTAATCAACACGATCACCTGATTGTTTATTGCATTACACAATCATAAAAAAAAATTTATTTACTTTTCTTATCTAAAAAGTTCACAGAAATAAAACAGCTTGAGATACCATATCTACAGCTCCTTATGGGTGTCACTTGGATTCCAATCTTCGACAACAAACTCTGCTGCTTTTTCAGCAATCATAATGGTTGGTGCATTTGTATTCGCACTAACAATATCGGGCATAATACTTGCATCAGCAACACGCAACCCTTTCATACCCTTGACTCGTAAACGCCAGTCCACAACCGCAGCTGGATCAGAATCTGGGCCCATTTTTACTGTTCCCGAAACGTGGTATAATGTCGCGGACATGAACTTTATATAACACTTCCAATATTCGTCAGTCTTGAACTTTAGCCGATCGCATTCTGGCAAGTCTATTTGTGCTATTTTTGCATCCTGTTCCAGGAACGCTGCAGTCTTCTCGAAGTTCATTTGAACTTTGATTCCTCGCAAAAGAGTTTCAACGTCTTCCGGATGATCTAAGTAGTTGGCAAACATTTTGGGTGCATCCTTGGGATCTGTGGTACGTAGGCGTAGATTTCCAATGGACTTGGGCCTGAGAAGGACCACAAAAACCATTAAAATATGATCCTCTTCATGAATGCTTTGTAGACTCTTGGCAATGTTATCGTTGAAATTAAGGGATCTTACAAATGTATCCAATGCTTGCGTTCCCTTTTGAAAGAATAAATTATGAAAGATAATATCAGGATAAGGACTGTCAGAGGTTTCGTCTGAGTTCACGAATCCAGTAAGGAATGCAGTGCTTGGAGCTGCAAATATACCAGTTTGGTTGATGAGATAAGTGTACGTGGCGTCAAGGCCTTGCTGCGGCGTCAATGTCTTCACCTTGTTGTCATTAATCCTGATGGCCAATGGGATCATGACGTGGTCCTGCAGATTGTCGCCAACTCGCAAATTTTGCACAACTGGAATTCCAAGATTTTCGAGGTGATTTTTTGGACCGATACCCGAGAGCATGAGAACCTTTGGTGAATCTAGAGATCCAGCAGACAACACGACTTCCTTGGCCACGTTGACCGATAGCTGATGCTTGTCTTTGTAGACAAAATTTACTCCAGTCACACGTTTTTGTTTGTCAATATTAAGCTTTGTCACGACAGCGTGCTTGATAACGTGCAGATTTGGCCTGTTCTTGGCTTTGGCCAGGAAACCTTTTGCTGTACTTCCTCGACGTCCATTTTTCACAGTTCCCAGCATGGCAGCAAATCCGATATCGGCACCCTCCTTCACAGTCTCAAGTATAGGATAGCCCAGCTCTTCGGCACCCGAGAAAATCAGCTCTCGTAACTCGGGATAGGATTCTTCGAATGAATTCACGGTGGCACCGCCTATTTTCTCCGAGTCACTTGTCTTGAGGGATTTCTCAAAGAAGGGCAACACTTCGTCCCATCCCCATGTGGGATTTCCCTGACGCTTCCAATTGTCGTAGTCCAGCTTGATGCCGCGAACGTACAACATTGCGTTGATTGCTCCAGAACCGCCAATCATCTTTCCCCTTGGCCAGTAGCAAACTTGATTCTTGTAGCCCTGGCAGCTTTTACCGTCTGGCTCGGTAAAGTAGTTCCAGTTGTATTTCGAATGTTGTACATTGAAGAGTAAAGCGGGAATCTTCAAAAACAAACGAAAATGAGTTGTATGGAAGAGTGTCCAAAGATTTAACAATTTACCTCAGACTCTATGGGTGGATCGCCTCCAGCTTCCAAAACCAAGACTTTCCAAAGAGGGTTCTCGCTCAGTCGACTTGCTACCACCGAGCCAGCTGTACCCGCTCCAATCACAACAAAGTCGTATGTATCCAAACCGCGTTCCAAGTATGTTGGCCCATAATCTGCGGGCCACATATCTGGCGAGGATATCGAACACTGCGCCGCAAGAAGCGTTTGCAGAAAAACTGACAAAATAGCACTGCCCGCTCCGACACTTTGCGGATCACATTGTCCCAAGAACGCTGTTGCTGCTGCTGAGCTCATGGTCGATCAGTAAATGAAAGCCGGATTCATTTACACCGTGATCAACTCAAATGATTTGGACTCAATATACGAATGCGCTTATCTGCCTTGTCTGTTTACCTACCCGATATAACTTTGAAATACAGTGGGTGACCAGAAAAAAGGCACACTCCGATATATTTATACTTTTGTTATAGGTTTACATATTGTTTAATGTTTGTAAGTTTTTATGTACGAGGTAATCTTCGAAACGACCCAAACGATTTCAGAAATTCATCTACCAATACATACAATGGAACTTCGGAATGGACATAGGCTTTAAATAATGATTCAATTTAAATAAAACAGTCTTTCGTTCCGACCAATTATTTTAGTAAGGCTTTCTGCGAACGCTGTCGCAACGGTAAGTGATGCTTACTTGCTGTCTAAATAAGTTTTTTAGAACTGCAAAGCTTCTTTAATAAGTCCGCAATCACATATCTCTATATGGTACGGTAAATACACAAATTGGTAAAAAATGATTGTTCCAAAAAATATATTTAAAATTAATTTTAATCAGTCAGGGTAGTTATAAGAAGGCAGTATGTGACATTTTTTGGACAATCAGTTCGCTAAAGTGTCACAGGGCGATAATTAAACTATTTCTACGTACAAGAAAGTTACGTGGATCAGTCAGGACACGCCTTCTTTTCTTTATTTACAGATCAAAAGTGATGCCTACATTTTTAACGAACATAAAAGTGCAGTTCATGCTTTTAAAAAAACAACTCTTGAAAAAGTCCGATAATCTGCTTTGCGAAAACAAGCTTTTATCTATGAAAATAGTTGAGATCCTTCAGGATGACTACACCATTCTTTCTACTGTATCTGTAGCGAAATATTTGGAGCCAGACATTATCCTTGAATGGTATTTCTAACACTATAGCGGACAGTCTGTCTTTGGGATGTGCTTTCATGCTAGTAAGGACCAGTTTTTTATTTACGCATATTTGTCCAAGCTCATCTAGTAGGTGTTTATAAAGCGGACCTCTATATCTGGACAGGTGCTCCCAAAATCATACTGTGACGGCTTTTAAAACCGATCGATAAATACCAAGCTGTGATGCGAAGTTTTTTGTGAAGTTTTTTCAGAAAAAAATGAGAGTACTTTGCAAATAAGTGAAGTGTGGTATCTTAATACAATATCTTTTGGCGGAACTTAGTTCTTGAAACCATTTGCAGAAACAATTTCTTTCACAAGCATCAGTGTATCATCTGTGCTTTCTTTTAGCTTGTTTCGGCCTACACTCTTTTTCAATTAAGTTTGTGAAAACATCCCCTCCGTAGTTAATACTGTGAGGAATACAAAACAATGTACCTGGAAAGACTTTTGAATGAGGGTACACAATTTGCATCAAAGTGTTTTTGAGCCAGAAGACAGCATGCCAAAAGACTTCAAGAGTTTCTTCTTCGGGTAAAAAGTCGTCAACAATTAGAAGTCTCCATTCGGCTTCTAGGTAATCGAAGTTATCATCTTTGACGAGGTTTTGAAAAAGGCCAATAAATTGTAATAGAATTTCTCCGAAAGAAGAATTTTAAATCTCAACTTACAATTTAATTTCAGCAGTTCAGCTTTAGGACTTAGATCACTTCATTCAAAACTTCATAAATCGAACCATTATAAAAATCTATTTGATCAATTGCTTCTAAAGTGATTTAATTTAAAAAAAAAGATGAAATTATTTGGAATGTTTTAAAATAAAATTTCGACCGTAAAAGAACATGAAAACGTGGGGATTCAGGTTGTAATTCTAAATTTAAATTATTAATTGCACTTTAAGAGTATGCCAAGAAAAAAAAATGCAGGAGTCGCTTATATTTTTTATTTCATCGACCTGAAATACCTGTTAGAAATAAAATTTTTTTATTGGAAATCTGCAATCAGTTAAAAAAGTGTATCATCTTCCTGGGCTGCAAAACTCGCTGTACTGCTTGAATTTTTTTAATATTTTGCTAACGTTTGCTACTATGACAGCTCTTCAAAGATTCATTGGGAAGATAAGCCTTCGATACAAAGAATATTCCCAAATTATTATTGAACTTTTAATAGAGTTTTGAAAAGTAAACACTTATTTATAGACTCCTTTCTGGTATCTATTGTAGATCGATAAAGAAATGATCGTGCAATAATCATAATACTGAATGAGCATCTGTGCCATTTCCGTTGACCATCATGATGACTTCGTAAAGCTAAGTTCAACTATGTTATGGAGACAGACATTATTATTATTTTTGCCTTAAATCTCAATTCAAATTTATATACGCAGGAAAAAAGGTATGTTGGGAAGATTAAAGAAAACAAAACCCGTAAAGAAGGAGTGGTTATGTAAAATAATAGTCAGACCTTGTGCTTGGTGGGCAGAAAGTAAACCTCAAGAAATATGCATCATAGATCTGCACGTTCGTCAGTTCTACTTTGCTTGATCCACAAATTCAGAAATCAGGCATGAAATAGTGCGCTACTAAGCCCCTTCAAAGAAAAATGAGATAAGTTACTACTCAATGTTAAAAGAAGTTCCGAACTGTTATTTTCATGATTTTGACTAACGCTTGCTGGTACTGCAGTGACAAAGGAGGAAACATGCCAGAATTTTCAAGGCAGTGGGACGATTCAAAGAAAAATTAATTGTTAAAAGGAAAATTTTTAGGATGTTTTGTGAATAGTGCTTTGGTTTGAGTTCCTTCATAAAAAAGCTTCCAATAGACCGCGATCGACCATTATAATGAGGTTTTCTTTCTTAACCTTTTCTAAAAAGTTTCAATATAAAATGCGAAAAATGAATTTTATTCACGATGTTGTTATTTTTTGGCCACTGGCTGTACTTGGATGTCGTAAGCGAATGAGTTGTTGCATGTAATAAAACGACGTGATCTGCTTGAATAGCGTACACCAAGCAATTCAGAGAAGTAAAAACATTCCTAAAGAGTGTGCCTTGAATAACAATGTGACGTCACATAAAATCAACTTAGAGACAGCTTGATAAATGATTATGCAAACTATGAAGCCTCAAGCTAATTTCAAGTATATATACTTTAATGATATCAGCATATTTTTTGTTTTGAAAATATTCAATTTGTTTTTATTTATAACCTGACTAGAGCTGTCAATAATTGCTTGGTTGCAACTGACAAATTTCTACTCAACTTCAAGAAAATATTAGTTCCGAGATAAGCTCATAATCAATGGATCTTTTTTGCAATCAAAATATATCGCGATATTTTTTCAATCTTGAAATAAGGAATGAGTGTAAGTGATAAAAAAAAACAATCGTAGATTGGACAACATTAAAAACAAATAACATTCAACGTTTATCTAACGAAAAGCCAAAAACTACCATAACTATACTGCCGTCCATAAGATTCGGAACAAACAATTTTTTTTTTATCACAATAATTCATTTAATATCCTGTAGGGCTTGATATTAGACTTTAAGGATGATCTCAAAGAAGGACAAAAGGAGCGTTATAAATTCATAAACCAAAGTGGAGCGTTTTTTTTTTTTTATTTATTTATTAGTAGAATGCTAGTGACTTTACAATTTTTTGCTTTAAATATTTAAAATGCAAGCACATATCTAACATTTTTCAAAATAAATAATTAGCATAATTCTGTAGCACATATACAAGTAACTAGAGGCGAATGATCCTTCCATTTGATTTTACATATTTAGCAGATGTGGGGTAAATTCATGTTTAACAATACAAAAATAAATAAATAAATAACGAAAAATCATAAATGAAAAATTAAAATGCTTAAACATACAAAAATAAATAAATAAGAGAAAACAAAGATGCTTAAATTTCAATCAAAATCATTACAATTTGAAACATTTACTACTGTGTCCAAAAAATAAGGTGACATTGTATTTATTTTGAAAATTCTTTATTTATTCTTCCAAATCAATTTCATCCCCTTCAAAGTAATCCCCTCCCGATGTAATGCACTTATGCCAACGGATTTCCAATCTTTGAAACACTGGTTGTAGTCACTTTCCGGGATGGCCTTCAGTTCCGTCTTCGCTGCGGCTTGAATCTCCTCTATCGTATCAAAACGGTGTCCCCGGATCGGTCTTTTGAGCTTGTTGAACAGCCAGAAGTCGCACGGCGCCAGATCAGGTGAATACGGTGGTTGGGGAACGATATGGGTTGAGTTTTTGGCGAAATGATCACGAATTACGAGTGCGGTATGGGATGGTGCATTATCGTGGTGTAAAAACCAAGAATTGTCTTTCCATGTATAATGCGTTTCATGACATTCTGGTAGTCGGAAAGCATTGTTTCGCACACTTCAACGCGACGCCTTTTCTCAAAAAAATTGAATGTTTTCGGTACCAGTCGAGATTTGACGCGCTTGAGGCCCAAAGCATCCTTCAAAATGGTATTGACTGAGCCTTTCGATAAGCCAACTTCATCAGCAAGGTCTCTAATCGTTAATCGATGGTTTTTCAACAACAAATCCTCAACGTATCCGCAGCAGAAAATTGATTCCGTAAACAAAATTTAATGCAAATTCTTTGCTCAATAAATTTCGACATCGCAAAAAACGAAAAACTCACTTTTAGCAGCTCACAAAACGACGCGTATCTCAAACACTATGAATATATTTTGACATGAAATTTCACATAGATGTCACTGACAGTACTACCAACCTAAAAAGAAAGAAAAATTTCCAAATCCTTCGACGCGCGCAGTTTAAATTCATATGTCACCTTATTTTTTGGACACAGTAGTAAAAGTGAGGTTACAAATTATAAATCCGAGCTTAAGTATACTTTGACCGCTGAACTATCCATGCTAAAGAGAAATTTGTTAACTTCCCTTAAAAATAAAGAAGGTTGCAATATTGACCTCAATACAAGTGGCAATTTATTGAAAAACCTAGGTGCTTTCGCAGTATAAAAGTTTGAAAAGTGCGTTTTCTTAGATAGAGGAGTATTTACAACTGACATTTTATTTGCTTTTAATGAATATATATTTGAACTTCTGAGAGTTGCGCTGTAACCGCTCCGCATGAAGAAAACTTTAAGAACTTTAAAGATGTAAAGATGTTTTATTGGCAGAACTCGAAGACTAAAAAACAAAGACCAACTTCTGGTTAATCTATTAGCGTTACAAATAATTCGCATAATGTGTTTTTGGGCAATGTTCAGTGTTTCAATTGTAGTATTATAAGTTCCATCCCAACTAGCATCATAGAGTGAACAAGTCCATAATAGAATAATAATAAAATTTTTTTTTGAGCAATGTGGTTTAAGGAGAAACATTTGGGGGTTACAGATTACATATATTTTTTCAACTCATCAACATGTGCTTCCCAATTAAGGTTTTTGTCTTTAAAAACGCCTTAATATTTATAACTTTCAACAGCTTTTATTTTGAAACAATTTGAACTACACACTGAATCCTCATAAAAGTTTTTCTTGTCACACTTATGAGCAGATAAGGACAATTTTTTACCAGAACTGGCATGAAAGCAAACATCACAATCAACTGGACAAACACATTTTAAACTGCAAATCATCATTTTTGTTTTTTCGCTGATGAGCAACTCGTGTTTAGCGAACCATTGTCTGAGTACATTTAAATCCATATGAAGTTTAACTATTGACTCAAACAAGTTGTTATTTGAATATGTAAAAGCTATATCATCAGCATAAGCTGTTATATGGCTATTAAAGTTTTGTTTAAAAAGAGAATTAATATAGATCAAGAACAAAATTGGTCCCAGTACAGATCCCTGAGGAACGCCAATAGTCATTTTTAACTCCTTACTAAAGATTCCATCAAGTTTCAATCTCTGACTTCTATCCGACAAGTAAGAAGAAAACCAATAATACTACCGTGTCCAAAAAATAAGGTGACATATGAATTTAAACTGCGCGCGTCGAAGGATTTGGAAATTTTTCTTTCTTTTTAGGTTGGTAGTACTGTCAGTGACATCTATGTGAAATTTCATGTCAAAATACATTCATAGTGTTTGAGATACGCGTCGTTTTGTGAGCTGCTAAAAGTGAGTTTTTCGTTTTTTGCGATGTCAAAATTTATTGAGCAAAGAATTTGCATTAAATCAACCTCAACCGATGAAGCTCACGTCCAACAAATCAAAGATTTGGTGTTGAAAACCCATCGATTAACGATTAGAGACCTTGCTGATGAAGTTCGCTTATCGATAGGCTCAGTCAATACCATTTTGAAGGATGCTTTGGGCCTCAAGCGCGTCAAATCTCGACTGGTACCGAAAACATTGAATTTTTTGGAAAAAAGGCGTCGCGTTGAAGTGTGTGAAACAATGCTTTCCGACTACCAGGATGTCATGAAACGCATTATAACTGGCGATGAGACTTGGATCTATGCTTACGACCACGAAACAACCGATCAATCGAGCGAATATCGTGCCAAAGGAGAGCCGAGACCAAAAAAACCGCGCCAAAGTCGCTCAAAAATCAAGGTCATGTTGACTGTTTTCTTCGATTATCGTGGTGTTGTGCTTTATGAATTCCTTCCAACCGGCCGAACAGTCAACGTTATGCGTCGTTTGCGTAACGCTATCCGCCTTAAAAGGCCGGAATTGTGGGAAGACAATTCTTGGTTTTTACACCACGATAATGCACCATCCCATACCGCACTCGTAATTCGTGATCATTTCGCCAAAAACTCAACCCATATCGTTCCCCAACCACCGTATTCACCTGATCTGGCGCCGTGTGACTTCTGGCTGTTCAACAAGCTCAAAAGACCGCTCCGGGGACACTGTTTTGATACGATAGAGGAGATTCAAGCCGCAGCGAAGACGGAACTATAGGCCATCCCGGAAAGTGACTACAACCAGTGTTTCAAAGATTGGAAATCCGTTGGCATAAGTGCATTACATCGGGAGGGGATTACTTTGAAGGGCATGAAATTGATTTGGAAGAATAAATAAAGAATTTTCAAAATAAATACAATGTCACCTTATTTTTTGGACACAGTAGTATAAACAAAACTATGCTGGTGTTATTATTATTAAAACTATCACAGATTTCACCACATAATTTAAGTACGGCATCTTCAGTCGATCTCCCCTCTCGAAAACCAAATTGTTCCTTAGCAAAAAAATTGTTTTTATTTAAAAAATGATACTATACGTACTTTCATAAGTTTTTCGAATATTTTGCAATCAAGTTTTTTTTATTTATTTTAGTTAACAAATCCCTACTTATCCACGGTCTAAGACGTTTTAAATTTGTATTTTTCTGTTTAATTAATCCAGTACAATTTTTAATGTGAGACTGTAAGATGTTTAAAAAAATATCATAGGCTACTGAAGGATTATTCTCTTCATAAACAGGCTGCCATAACTCCAAAGTTAAGCACTCTACTAATTTATGTACATCAATTTTGGAGCTTTCCACAAAAGATACATATTTATCTAAACTTATTGATTGAGTATATTCTTGGTTAATGTTAGTCATGCAGTGATCAGTTATTTTCTAATCTAGTACTTCAGAAGACAATTTATGTAAAAAAGTAGGGTTCAATCTTGCAAAAATACAGTGATAAAATAAAGCTCCAAACTCATCCTTGAATGTTACTATTCCATCTTTTTGTAAAATAAAAATTAAAAATTTATGTGTATAAAGAAACGATTATTAATATTTCATTTTTTTGATAGTAACTAAGTTCGAAAGAGTTTACCTTTCGATATGTGCCTTGGCGACACAATTTTGAACTTTGCGGGCAATAAACCGATTGTTAGATGGCTTGTTTGGCACGTTGCCCCAATTTGCTGGAACTTGCTTAGGTCAAAATTCTCAATTGAAAGCCATGAAAAACTGGTAATCAGGCTTCGGTAGCGCACTGAAACATTTCAGTCATTGTCGTCGTGTATGAAATATTGTCTACCAGTATCGAGATCCAAAAACTACACGAAACAGTCAAACATTTTTTTTTCGCTCGTTTGAAATGCAAAATTGTCGTCAAATACCGAGGAGTGTCAATTGGACCTTGTAAGCGAGTAATTCGACTTTCGCACAAGACGAATCCGGAAATATGTTCGCACGAGCATTCTCTGTTGGTGCATTATTTCGATCGAAATTTATTTTCAAAATTCACACTCTCTCGGCAACTCAGTATATTCACTTTACATCCACTTTATTCTCCAAAATTGTTCAAGAAAAAAATCAAACCATTTGGTTACAAAAACTAGGCTTTGGAAGAGAATAATAAACCTTTTTAGGCTTCATCTTATTAATCAGGCTCCATCGTTCTCCGTCTATAACAACAAATTTATAAAGTTAAAAAAAAGCGGGTGGGGTCCCCATAAAAAAAAAACTTTATTAAAAATCGCAAATGAAATTTAAACTTATAGAAATTAAATTAAAAATAAAAAAAACATTGGTTTGTGTGCGATTTGCCGTGACCATACCATGAGCTACAAAAAGGGTCGGTGATGAGTACTTCTACTCGAAGAACAGAAGGCCTTATTTGACTAGGCTCGCATTCACAAGCCCAGCTTCGCAGATATAGTTGCTTATGGGTTGCATTCGAATGGCAAAGTCAAGAATCAAAGGATGTTCATTATATAAGTTCGGTACAGACTAAGGTGTACATTAAACAAATTTAAAATTCGAGATTGTCTCCTTCGAAGAAAGTTTTTGTCTTGTCATTTTATTCAAAGGAGCCAAAGGAGTTTGACTTCATCATCATTTATATTGTAAAGTTTTCTGGACACGCTGCTCTCTTTACTCTTTTTATGGGGTCAACAAACAAATTTAAGGCAAATGATTCCATCGCTGTGGACTACTTTACATCTCATAAGTCAGGCTTATGAACTCAACTTAACCTTGTAGGAACTACCATAGACACAGATATGTCAATGCAAAGATCTTATGACTGAGGGTCTACATAGATCACCCATCACTCATTGTATCACTATAATTAACCGATTATAGTATTAATGATAGATTTGACTATAGAGGTTTTGTATTCAATTTCTTTGGCTGTTATTTAGATTGTTTAGATTACTTCAAAAAAATGTTTAATCTTCACCCAGCCAGATAGACAATCTGAAATATCGTAGGACTAAACATTTGCTCCTGACATTATAGCGACATATTTATCCAACCTTGATCACAACATAGCATCAGGTCCAGATGGTGTACCTATCTATTGTCTTCCAAAAATGTGCTTATCATTTATTAAATAAACTCTCTATTTTGTTCAATCAGTCGTTTATAATTCTTTTATTATCTTTAAAATTATATTATCTTTAAATTGATGGAATTTTTTTTGTGTTAATCACTGTATTAAACGTTCAAACTTCAATTGTCCATAATCAACACAACTCACACAATCATGCGTCGACTTTTTTTAATTTAAAAATAAAACAGATTGTATACTCACTGATTTAAGAAAAACTTTTGATTAGCTTCTTCAGCGCATCTAACTTTCAAAGTTAAACGAAATTGGCTTCAGCAAAAAGCTTTTAATTTGGGCTAACACAAATAGATCTTATTCTATACTTATTTATAGTTGTTTTCGAGTTCTTTTTAAAATAAAATCGGGGGTACCACAAGGTAGCCAAAAAGGTCCGTCATTGTTGATTTTTTTTATAAAAGATTCCAGATTTATGTTGACGATGTTACTATCATTAAGTTGATACATAACATTGGAGACTGTCATGATCTGCAACGTAATCTTTGTGTGTTTTTAAATGTCAACAAGTGAAACGTAATTTATTTTATGCGCAAAAGTTCACCAGTATCGTTCGCATACAATAGAATGTTGATAAAATCTGGGTTTTAGGGGTTGTGTTGGATCAGAAACTTGAGTTTCCACATCAACATTTCAATAAAGCGAATAAAATTGGATTTAAAGAGAATCCAAGCAATTAAATGACCCGTGTTGTCAAACAATTGATCATAAAATTTGTCCGTCCGAATATGCTTTTCAAGTGTGGTCTCCTAAGAACAGATGTCATATCGACAGGATTGAAAGATTTTCGGGATTTGCCCGGAGAGCACAGGCATGGCAAGAACCTTATATCCCCCCACCTTATACAACAGGATTTTATCTTCAAGATTTTCTTAATCATGAGAGCAGACGATTGTTCATATCTGTTTCTCTGTTTTCCTTCGCCAAAGTTTGATTTTATATGTGATCCGAAGTGATTGGCTGCCATCTTCGACCAGGAAAGATACAAAAATAGATTTCCGTCCGAAAAACACTGCATGTTTCCGGTAATCTGGTCAACTCAGACCCTGCCGAAGGTTCATAAAATATATTGCGTCAATTTTTGACATTCAAATTTGACCAAAGTTTGGAGTCTGGTTGGTTCAAAACCACATAGTTTCAGTCGAGAGGTGAAAAGTATGCATTCGGAGCTAAGCAAGTATTCCGCAGGCGATCTGTTTGTTTGGATAACATGGTGAAACGATACCAGAGCGTTTAGATTCAAAATGCCTTTACGGTGATGAAACAATTATACGAACATATCCATTCACATGCGAATGAGTAGAAATTTGAAGTTTTTGAACAAAAACAGAGTTGACGTTCGTTGTCTAGCTTTCTTGTAAGAAAGAACCATAGTTTTTTACTTAAGTGTTTTTAGTTATAAGGTTTGGCTTAGCAAACAATATATTAATAAAGCTATTTGCAATAATTTTTTATGATAAATAAATAAAGAAAAAGAATTTCTCCGACCGAAGGTTATGTCCGGAAATTTTTAAAGGGCCTTAAAAACTGTAAGTTAAGTGGATTTTGAACTTTTTTCAATTGTGAACTAAATTTTGTTTTCGGTGAATGAAATTGTCCTTTTTTTTAAAGTTTTTTTGTTAAAAAATTAAAGCACCGCTATCAAATTACACAAATTTTGTAGGTATTCATTCTGCAAATACGCTTCGAATGAAACTAGTTCTCAAGATATGTGAGACGAATAAATACGCACTCGCGTAAATACATACATCTTTCTAGAATCAATGGAACCAGACTCCTTGGACATCGCAATATGAATATATGCAATGATTTCGAATTTCAAAAAACGGAACCATTATAAGAACGTGTCCGACTAAAACTTGCCGTTTTTTTTGTCAATAGAATTGTTTTTGTTTGTTTTTTTTAAGAGCTTTTTTAAATTTGCCTCCAAAAATTTATAGTTTGACTTGAAATTGGGCTAATTACCAGGCTATTATAATACCGGCTCAAAAATAAGAGGTCGAGAGGTTTTTTATTTTCTTTTATCTTATTTTTGACTCTTAATCAAATTTGAACACATTTCGAAAACTCTATAAGAATGACAGAAAGCTTTCGCGGACAATGGCATCTCTTTGCAATAGATCCCATCATCGAACCTCTGAAAGATGATCACTCTGTGGCTAAAAAATTTGTGTGATGGTGTGATTGATCTCCGAGATTAGGTCCTTATTTGATTTTCCTGTTCAATTGTAGCAGGCACTTATCTATGGGGATCCAGAGTAGCAACCTTCTCTGAAGCCTTGAGATTTTCTGATTGCGCTTGAAGATCTGGGTAAGCAAATTGGGCAGCCGTAATCTTTAGCTAGCCCGACGAGCTGCTTGCAAACCAGTGGTTTGGTGTTGTGGGTGTACCAACTGTAGGTTCTTCAAGTTTAATATGACGCATTCGGTGAAATTAATCCGCAAGAGCTTCCTCATTGGATGAGGTGAAACTTTTGCGTCGTCCAGAATCTTGATGTACCGATGCCTTCTTGCGAATTTGTGTCGTACTCTTGCTGCAGTTGTCCGTATTATTCGCTCGTTGAACCGATGCATGTCTGATAAAAAGCATGGGTGATATTCTTCCTCTTTGTGTGATTCCACCGTTAAGTGTCCTTATTGATGAAATTGCTTTGAAAATTTGTGCACTGTATGTACTCCTTGTCTTAAAGAAGTGCAAACCAAAGAAGTTTTTACCAAGTGAAGAGGAAACTCCACAAGAGAAGTCCCATTATCCAAAAGCTTTTTTCAATGTCCAACTATCCTCAACAAGACTGTGAACGTTCGCTATGGAAAGCCACTGTACGAAGCACATTTATCATGTTGTTAAACATTTTTATGATTAATCTGAAAAGCTATTAAGAAGACATTAACTCGCTTGTGGAAGACGGACGGCAAATTCCAGCTTCTTTTGTGGCAGACATTCTAGCCCCTTACTTAATTGCTCTGTTTACTCGTATGGGCACGTCTAATTCGGAGTCATTAGAAGACCGAACTTATCACAACAACAGAATTACCAGATCCCATAATTCTTTGAAGTATTCACAAAGGATAATTTTCTTTTGTTCACATTTTTTGTAACAAAAACTAGCTTTAAGCACTTTGTTTATGATTTTCATTGATCGAGTCTTTTTCTGGAGACAAAAACGGATATGAAAACTGAGGTAGAGTTGAAAATTGCATGTCCAGATTAAAAAGTTGCCTAAATTCAATCGGTTATCGAGGTCAAGGACTTAATTTTAGACAAGTTCACTGTCGGCCCGATTGCATTTAGCGAAACGTTTAAAAATACTTTCTTCCTAATTAGCCTCTAAATATCCATTTAAATTTCCTAAGTCCGGTTAAAGTTTAATCATAAGAACGGATAAAGGGGAAATTAAATCAATCAGACTGGTTTATGTTTGTGGGTTTTTGTTTGTTTGCGTTTTTTTTTTTGTCTGTGACAACAGTGGTTTCACTGGTTTTAAGTTTAATTTAAGCTGAGACTTATTCTGCAACGCCCATTGAAATGGTATTTAGTTGTTAGTTTCGAGTTGCATTCGACAAACGCTTTACCCAGTAACAGTGACCTTAAGCTAATAATTGAGTGGTGAGGAAAACTGTGATAGATTTTCTGTTAAGTTTTACAATACTTAAACAATGGACTATAATATAAAAAAAAAGTGTTGAATAAATTAAAAAAATAGATCACTTCTCATAATAGAATTAATCGATTTGAAACCTTGACGTGTGAATTGTGCTTCTTTAAAAAATAAAAAAATAAACAAAAATATCTTTCATTGTTCTATGAGGACTCGCAGTGTGTGCTAAGAGAGTGGGATTCCTAAATCACCCAACTTATTTGTGCTACAGCAAATCCTTGTTGTGAGAAAAAGGAAATAAGTCACATTTAAGCTTATACGACGTCCAAGGTTGCAAAATCCAAGTCTCTGTGACAATTTTGTTCACGTCATAGCTTTCACAGTACCTTTATTTATCCAACTTGCATACCTTTGTACAGCCTCATAGTTGCATACCAGACGCCCATACAGGTTCAATCATTTTCTTGTTTAGAATAAATTTATTCGTAAATTTAGCTTAGAATGGCTTTGAAGTAGCCAGTGTTTCCTGTATTTTCAGTCAAGCTCAATGTGTTATCCTGTGTCCTGCATTCAAACTAAGCATTTAATTATTTAGTCTTTTTTTATTTCTTTTTATCGAGTAGGATATATTTATTATAAAATACCAGGAGCATCATGATCCCTCTGAGATCTTTCTACGGCAACTACAACGTTGGCATGACATTTGCTGTTTTTTTTTTTTTTTTTTAAAATTACTGCTTTTTTTAAAAGTGAAAGAAAAAATCTGGAAAATTAGACCGCCAAAGTGAAAATTTTTGGCCATAAAAAATTGTTAACATGCATTGGAAGCGCTACTCGAAAAACCACACCAAAAGCAATTGGAACATGATGCGTTGTCTTTTCGAATGACCTGTGTGGATTAACACTAGAACTACCGTCATTTTTAAGATGCTAGTTCTACCAAAACCAGTCAAAATGACTGGTGGTTAAAAAAAGCGTACAAATTAATTTTTTTCTGTATTTATTGAAAAAAAAATATATCTAGCAAAAGATATTAAATAAAATTAATAGGGAAAAATAATCATAAAATTAAGTTCTTCTTAAAGTATTAATAGTTATAATGGGGCGCAAACCCGACAAATATTGTTTTTCTTTTTAGTACATTTTCGGCATACATATTTTTTTACATATATCGCAAATAATATTAGTCTTATTATTGTTGCAGTACCCAATTTGACACCATTTGCGTGTAGAAACTAAGGTCTTTCAAGTTATAGGTACATCACATGCTCGTGGTCTAACATTTTCAGAGGCAAGTTCATCTGCCAATTGAAAAAGAAACTCTCTTTTGGATATTCTTTCACCTGTTGTGTTTTTGTATTAGATCCACGCATTTATGCTACCTAAATCTAAAATGTTAAAAAAGACTTGCAGTGGCCAACTTCTTGATCCTGATTTAACGCTATACTTTTTGCCATTTGGTCTGCAACGTAAACGCCAATCTAAGTTTTGTTATAAAGTTCCACAGTTTCAGGCATGAGTTTTTTACTTTTCTGAACATTGACGGATTTATGTTTGGAACTCAATAAAAAACTCTTTTCTTCGGCTTTCTTTTGTTAATCGTTAGAACATACCCAGATGATTTTTGATGAAAATGTAGCCATAGTATCCTTCTTTATTTTACAAATATTTGGCAGTTCTCTTTTGTTTCCACGTATAGTACCAACCAATGTTGTTTTTTTTTGGCTAGCAATTTAGACGCAGGAGGTACGCTTGTAAAAAAGTTGTCAGTGATTACGTTTCTTCCTTTCATAGTGAATGGATCGATAAGTTTGAGTAAAACATGTTCACTTAGAGGCTGTGATTTTGCTCGTGTCTCATCATTTACTAAATAAGGAAACCCCTTTGCAATATATTTTGTCTCAACATCACATGCTTGCCAGAATTTTATACGAAATTTATCCGGCTTTTTTGGCAAATACTGTGTGAACCTGCATCTCGCTTTTGTTGGTATTGTTGTATTTTGTCCTGGTATGTAGCAAGTCTGGCTATTTTCAATAAATCTTTCCCATACTGTTGACACTAAAGCAAACTTATCGCTTCGTAGACGTTGACTTCTCTCACTTCTTTTATCAAAGCGAATAAATCTCAAAATATCAGTGAAATCCTTTCTACTCATGGCGTTTGCAAAGAAAGATGGTCCAGATTTTTGGTTCCATAAATATGAAACTCGAGAATCTTCCAGTTCCGTGCAAGATCTGATATGTTCAAGCATATGGTCGTCGATTAGCAAAGAAAATGCACTGCTGCTTTGCATATCCTGTTCGACCAGAAGCGTCTTTGAAGTTACTGTGAATTGGTAATCTTCCAGGACCGCCACCTTCTCGTTATCTTCATCTTCTGAACTTGAAAGCACTCGAGTCTATCTTCCTCTAAGGAAATTCAAATTATTTTCAAGTTCACTATCACTTTCTGAACTATCTCCCATGTGGAAAATTTCATCTCCACTACTGGTCACATCGTATTCAGTTTCTTCAGCCGCACTTTCACTGCAGAGATTTTCAATCGTTTTGTCATTTTCTGGGCTTAGAAAAATGCACTCGAAATAATCTGTGGTTTACTATAATTTATATATTTTATTTACACGTGGATATTAGCTGATGTGTGATAAGTTGAACGTTGCTTTTTGTGCAATTTGCATACATTATATATTTTCTTTACGACAAAAAGAAAACTACCCGTCTACCTGCAATCCACGCTAAGCCTTTAAACAATAAGAAATTCCCCCAAAAACCCTACCTTTTTATTGCCTTAAACAGAATATTTGTACTGTAATGAATGAAAAGTTCCAATGACAATTCTAAAAAAACCCATTTTTTGAGCAAATTGCCAGGTAACAGTCATTTTGACTGGGCCTGGTAGAAATAGGTATAATACAAAATTATTTTGGAATCTATTGAGTACAATAAAAAAATTTATTCATTATACCATTCCTTGCGTTATTTTTACAAAAGTCATGATCCTATTCCAAAAAAAAATTTTAAAAATAAACAGCGCTATCAGTCATTTTGACTGACATGGTTTTAGTCTTAAGACCGAATAAGTTCAATTACTCGAATTGGAATTGCGTTTCGTCTGAAAGGATGTATTGATAATGATGAGCTGAATTGTCGTCAATTTCAAGATGCTTGAAAGAAGGGTGATTTCGCTCTCTCACTACTCAATGGACGAAATTCATTGTCTAAACGAATAGCAAAACTTTACACTTAATATAATAATTCTTGCTTGATGCACGGACGATTTCCAACATAGCTACGAATGTTATATCGTTTTATTCATCAATGTTTTAAATTATTTATAAACTTTTTATATGTTTAATATATTATATATTTAATTTATTTTTAATAACTTTTTTTTATAATTTCAACTTACAAACTAGTACAATAAATAACATAAAAAGGAACATATAATAGTGACCATTTTTTAACTCGTGAGTTAATATCGAAAGATACATTGTGAAGTTATTTTTCACAACAAGAAACTGATGTGGGGTGACAATCATTACATTTATATTTAAAGCATAAAGATCATTAACTTACAGAAATAATTTAACTAGGATATAGAAAAGGATAATAATTCTTGAAAGAAAATAGATAAAAGGCAAGATAATGATAATTAAAAAAAAAACAAAACAAATAAAATTGATGATAATAGGACTACCGGTTGAAAATGCCGTTTTTTCAAAAATCAATGCTTCATTGAGGAAAAATAGATATGAATTCAATATTCAAAGTATTGCCCATCGCTAGCCACACATTTTTCCCATTTTTCTGGCAATTCATGGATACCCGATTCGATCCATTTTTTGACATCATCGAAATGACGGAAGTGCTGGTCAGCCAGGTCATGTTGCATCGATCGGAAGAGATAGTAATCGGATGGCGCAAGGTCTGGACTATACGTCGGGTGAGGTAGGACATCCCATTTGAGCATTTCAAGGTAAGTTTTGACGACATTTGCAACATGTGGCCGAGCAATGTCATGTTGCAAAATAACTTTATCGTGTCTTGCAACCGTATCCGGCCGTTTTTCCTTCAGTGTTCGACTCAAACGCATCAATTGTCGTCAGTAGACCTCGCCTTTGATTTTTTCATTCGGTTTTAGCAGCTCATAATACACAACACCCTGCTGGTCTCACCAAATGCACAGCTTAACCTTCAGGCCATGAATATTCAGAACTGCCGTCGATGTTGAGGCATGTCCGGGGTATCCATACGTCGTCCGACGTTTTGGATTATCGTAATGTACCCATTTTTCATCACCAGTGACAAATCGATGCAAAAAAGACTTCTTTTTGTGGCGTTCAAGCAGCATTTCGGACATGCAAAATCGGCGTTCGACGTCTCGTGGCTTCAAATCATACGGCACCCAATGTCCTACCTTTCGGATCATTCCCATTGCTTTCAAAGGATCGATAATGGTTTGTTGAGCGACGCCAAGTGATTTTGCAAGTTCTTCTTGCGTTTGTGACGGATCTTGATCGAGCAATGCCTCCAATTCATGGTCTCCAAACTTCGGTGTCGAAATCACCATCTTTGAACCGCTTAAACCACAGCTGACACATTCTAACGTCTGTAGTATAGCCCGGATAAGCTTCGGTTGCTTGATTCTTTAAATGAAAGAAGCATATTAAAAATTCTCGCAAATGTTGTTTTGATGGCACGAATGTAGACATTTTACGGCTTTACAAAAACTTGTGTGTTTTCACTAATGACCAATACCCTAGACTGAAACAATTAGACAATGACAAGAAGTTTCTGATGTGACAGCTGTCATGGTCAAAACTCACCTCAGAGTATTAGATATGAAGTTGTCTGCAATAACGACATTTTCAACCGGTAGTCCTATATATGAAAGCTTTCACAAACAAAAGTTATTAATAGAATTAGAGTCAATCGTGAATAGCCAGTCTTTCACTTTTTTTTTTAAAAATGAGTTTACATTTTGAGTTTTTCTGATAGGCAAGGGTTATTTATTAAAACACTTTGGTGCTGCAGCAGTATAAAAGTAAGGATATGAGTTTTATGAGCAGTCGGCATATTGGCAAGGTGCATGTTGTTTATTCTTAGATTATAAGTCTGCGAATTACTACTAGGAATGTTACCACTTTGCTTGAAAAATTCTTTTAATACTTTAAAAATATAAAGATGCCTTATAGGATTTTTCGTATAATGTCCAACTTCCGCTAAAACGATTTTTGTTGCAAATAATTCGAATAAGATGTTTTTGAGCAATCAATAAAGGTCTGAAAGTCTTTGCATATGAACCACCCCAGCTAGGGTGTACAAGGCCATAATATACCGAAGTTAAAATCTTTTTAGAGTAGAATGGTTTTAAAAGACACATTTTTCGCGTAATTATCATCAAATAATTTTTCAGGTTTTTACAATGGTCTTTCCAATTAAGATTAGCATCAATTGTTATACCTTAATATTTGAAATTTTAAATTGACTGGATCAATTTTGAAACAAGAATCGGAGCATGAGTTTTTATCTTTAAATTTTGGTATTGGAAAGCTAAATTTTTCACATTTTTAATCATGAAAAAAAAAATGTATTTACAAACTGGATGACCGTAAGTTTTAAAGGTCATGAACTTAGTTTTTTGACTTTCTATTAATTTGTGATGCAAAAATCAAGTTCTTAGAACTTCAAGTTCCTCTTCAATTTGTAATACACAATTAAGATGCGAATATGACTGGTAAGTGAATGTGATGTCATCTGCAAAAGGAGTTGATAGGCCATTTAATTGAAGCCTAAAAATCGAGTTAATATACACCAAGAAAAACAAAGGGCGCTGTAGGGATCCCCGCGGCACTCCTGTTTTTAAAAAACGATTTATTAATTTGGTGAAGGTTTTACTGTGATATTGATTTCAATTAAATAAAGAGTATATTTCAGACAAAAGGAATGACAAATCCATACCTCTGTAAATGTGTGAAATTTTATGTTGGAATATTTTATTTATTTTTTTCTTCCATTCAATTGAAGTCAATTGAACCTTGGAAGCGAACAATCTGAGAGCACGAGCATCTTTCGACAGCAGCTTCAATACTTTCCATTGAGCACAAAGAACGAACACGGGAACATGCTCGGTAAACAATGTATTGGAAGTAACTTTGCGATGGCTGTCACAATACACTCCTCTAAACAACCTATTTTCCTACAAAATTTGAGAGAGTCTCAAGTCGCTTCATTCCACTCCTTCTTGCCTATTTGATCTGCTGGCAATTCCCTGATATTCATAAAAGTTGTGTATTATATACATTGACCTACTCGTACTTCTATCCTTTAAAAGAGACCTAGACTCTGGTCGCTTCCAGATAGTATACCAATTGTCTGTTCCCTTTTCATTTCATATGTTCTCTTATGAGCTATCGCTGGTCAAATGGCCATTGTGGTGGCTTATATGCTCGAGGGACATGTATTTTGTGATAACTCAAAATACAAGCTCAAACTTGGAACTCCAGCATGAAAGGGTTAGAGAAAGACGTTTTGGAGAACATCCCAGACCCGTTTCTGCTAAGGTTTTGGAACAATTCGTATGAGCTGCAAAGTCATTACTTGGTGTCTGTTTGAATTTGTAACCTTTAATTGTCGGAACGTTATCCCGTATGGAACTTCGACGTTCTGGAAACTGAGGATTTCATCTAAATAAATAAATTGGTGGTGCGTACAATACAATAATCGCAAATGGCGGGGTTTGAACCTACAATTTATTGTCGACTCTGAATGGTTCCAGAAGTTTTCCTTGAAAGTTTGTTCTAATCGGAGTGATTGACAGTCACTGGCGAAAGGTGCGGCTGTTAAAAAAAAGGCAGATGTTCGTACCCGGATTCGAGCCCGAGTCCCAACGCTCAACAGTCGACGCAATCATCAACAGTTGAAGAACTGTTTCAACTGGTTAACCTCTTCAGCATGGGTCACAATTTTTTCTGCTTTGAGTATCAAGATTTCCCATACTTTCCTCCATGGCATTGAAAGAATTCCATAAAGCAATTGGATACTGGCCAAAAGCTTCCTTAATGGTGCATTTCCTCATTCCTCCTCAATTGATTAACAGAACTAGTCCTGTGAATTTTGCTTTGACTTAGTATTAGGCTATTCCTGACAAGTTTTGAGCACTATGCCCAGTCCGGCTTTCTTGGAATTTTTAAAAGGAACGATTGGGTTCGAAGTTCATGACAAAGCACATCTATATGTTGTCAAAACAACCTCTGCCAAGTGGTGTTGTTAGACACACGTATACTATTGTGCAATTGTACAATATTGGTCCAAGGATTCTTCCATGAGGAACTCCAGCGGTGATGTCTTTATGTGCTGAGTAATCGTTTCTGAATTGAACAAGAAGAGCATATTTCGAATGTGTCGAAATCACCTTTACGGCTTTGCAATTAAAATAAGGTTTGACACATAAATCTGTTTTTGGACAATTTCGAGGCTTGTCCCAATGTCCACAACAGCTGCGCATCGATCCATTTCCAGCTGTGAACATAGACTTGTGCGAATGTCACGTGACGAATTCACTTTTCTCACTTTCATCTGACAATTTTTGACTGGCTTATGACTCGTCGCATTTCTTAAGTATTTTTTTCCAAATATGAAAGACCAAGAAAAAGAACGGTTTAAGATAAGCCTTGGGATGGTACATAGGGCCCTTCAAGCTCATCTTATAAATTTAGGCTTAGCTTTTGACTCTTGAAGTATTGGTTATGGAATATAATCGAGACAAAACTTTGCTCTATTCCTCAGGTATGTCTTAAATTTTTTGTTATTCAATTTCAGCATTTTAGCGATTTGGAGGCCAAATGTTTTCTGCGACACCCTTTACCTCACAATGTATGAACCAAAGTATTGGCACTAGTAACACTTTTGTTACGACTTTGGTCCAAACTCTGCTAGCCGCTCAGTGTGCAATATCACCACCCGACATCTGGCCAAGGGACTTTGGACCAACATTCCTTGAATATGGCGTGGGTACCTATGATTTCATTATTATCGGCGCTGGAACTGCTGGATCTGTTCTCGCGAGTCGTCTCAGTGAAAATCCCAGTTGGAGCGTCTTGGTTCTCGAGGCAGGCGGCGACCCACCCATAGAATCCGAGGTAAGACAAGTTTCCATCACTCTGAGTGTCCTCAAAAACTAGATTTCCTTTCCAGATTCCTGGGGTGTTTTTCAATCTGCAACATACCAAATACAATTGGAACTATTATACGGAACTGGACGGCAAAAGCTGCTTAGCCTATAGAAATCAAGTGTGTTACTGGCCAAGAGGAAAGATGATTGGTGGCACCGGCGCCATCAATGGAATGCTGTATGTCCGTGGCAATTTGGAAGATTACGATAGTTGGGCGCGCAAAGGTAATTCTTACTGGGCTTGGCAAGATGTCTTTCCCTACTTCGAGAAGTCACTTCAATGGAGCGATGGCAATAGTTCCAACACAAATGGACGCACAAGTGTGAATTCATTCGAGCTGTCCTATCCTGAGATTCGGGAAATGCTTTTCGCTGGTGCTGAAGAATATGGTATTCCCAGAGTTAATGACATCAAAGAGGGTGCAGATATTGGTTTCACCACTCTAAAGGGTAACGTCGAGCATGGCCTTCGAAGTAGTACAGGAAAAAGTTACCTGGCAAAAGCTAAAAACAGACCAAATCTTCATGTCATCAAGAACGCTTTGGTAACAAAGATCAACTTTGACGAGACTGGCTCACATGCGACAGGAGTTAACTTCATTTATGACGACAATCACCATTTGACAGCATCTATTGCCAAAGAGGTTGTTCTTTCAGCGGGTGCTTTAGATTCGCCGAAAATTTTGATGCTCTCAGGCATCGGACCCGAAAATCATCTGAAAAATTTCGGCATTCCGGTTATGAAGAACCTCCGAGTCGGTGACAATCTACAGGACCATTTGATAATTCCTCTTCATTTCAAAATCAACCATAGAAAGGTTAAGCCTCAGACTTTTAAGGAGGAACTTGATGCGAGCTATAATTTCCTCACCGCACAGACAGGTCCACACGCCGCGCACGGAACCCTTTCCGTGGCGGGATTCATCAACTCAGACATAAGATCAGACAGCCCATATCCAGACATCATATTTCATCATGTTTTCATGCAAAGTGGGTCGGCATCTCTGGACAGTTGGCTAAACGCTGTCGGCATGTCCGACAACCTAGCTGACAGCCTTCGTCTCATAAATAAAAAGCATAACATTTTAACAGTCTATGTGGTGCTGTTGCGACCGAAGTCTATTGGAACCCTACGCTTGCGCAGTGCCAATCCAAGGGATCCGCCAAAACTGTTCGCCAACTATTTGGAACACCCCGAAGACATAGAGACTCTTTTGCGCGGAATAAATTTCCAGATGCAAATGGAACTAACTAAAGCATACCGCGAGCAGGAGGCTCAAATTCTGCAACTGCCACTTCCTGAATGCGATCAGTATCTTTTTAAGAGCCGAGATTATTGGACCTGTTACATGAAGTACATGTCAAACACGGTGTATCACATGGCGGGGACAGTTAAAATGGGTCCTGACTCTGATCGGGCTGCGGTACTCGATTGGCGGTTACATGTGAAGGGTGTGAAGGGACTGCGAGTTGCCGATGCCAGTATAATGCCAGATGTCATCAGTGGCAATACGAATGCTCCGACTATTATGATTGCCGAGAGGGCAGCGGATTTCATCAAAGAAGCTTGGGGCCAAGGTTTCGAACAGTTCATTTATTAAAATGAAAAAAAATTATGATACGGAGCGTTTGATTGAATATTGATGATTTGAAATAAAAAACAAATTTTGAAAAATTTTGTAGAGTTTTATTTGAAATTTTGCAAGTTGGAAATTAAAAACTGGTAACAGTTTGAAGAATGAAGCTTTTACTACAAAGTGCGTTCAAGTATAGTCCGTGCTGCTCATCAATGTGGAGCATTTTTCCATCTTCGATCCATCAGTTAAAAAAAATATGCGCGTCGTGAGCGCTAGTAAGGATACCGGATTTGCAGTCTTTCCTGTTAAGAATCAAACTGGAGTAGTTCCTCGCAAAATGTGGAAAAAGACAACCTTAAAGTTCTTGAATGCTGATACGTGAAGGCGCGATCCATTTTTAGTCCTTAAGGATGTAAGGAAGGTTTTATATAAACTCAGGCGTTGGTCTTACTGCATCTGTGACACTAAGCAAACTAGCCTTTGCATTTTGTTAACGTTTCTGGACATAGCTGTCTCCTTCGGCCTCAGAGCTATTTTTCTATGTTCCGACATTTCGCCTCGGAGAAAGAGAATTAAATTATTTAGGTGACCTCAACTAAACCTCAGAATAGTCTTTTTCCATACTAAATAAGCTTGCTAGTATGCGGTAGATGTGAGACTATCCAACTGTCAATCTCTCTGTAATTCTAGAGGGCTTGAAGTGCTAGAAGTCGCAGTTGGCTAAGCGCCTGCATTTCGATTGAATCAATTGTTGGGGCCCGGGTTCGAGTCGAACAAAAAATCTTGAATATTAATCTAGATTTCGAATCTGGTTGAGTCACGATTTTATGTTGGGATTAAGTAAACAGAACCAAAAACCCCAAATACTATACTACGGGCAAATAAGCCAGTAATAATAATCAAAACAAAAATAACCCAAGAATGAATGTCGAGAATGTAAGTCCCCAACTTTCAAATAAAATCCCCAAACACTAAATTTCCATTTTATGGCAACGAAGGCCAGTACAGCTTGCATTTGGCAGTTGCTAAAGAAAATTACCGTAAATTCTTTCGAGATGACTGAATGAAAAGACAATTTTTTAAAAGCTAACCAGCTTTTTCGTTTATTGGAATTTTGTCAACAAACATGGAAATTAAAGCGATAAAGCTTTATAAGGGAAAGGAAACATTATTTGTGGAGGGGTATGACTCCCTTTTTCACTCGAAAAATAAAAAAAAAAAGTTGTGGGGGATGACTCTCACAAGAAGGGTTCCGCGCCTTTTTTCAAGCTTGACCAGCTCGGCATAAGCAAGCCGCTGCTGTACATAATCTTAGACATGCTCACCAGCAGACAGTTTATTGTGAAAAATTGCAGTGTGGTGTCTGCTGGGACTTTTGAAACTAAAAACGGTCTACAACAGGGTGTAGTAATTTCGCCGATTTTATTTACCATCTTCACAAGTAGGATCTCTCCGCCAATCCATAGCGTACGCAGATGACTTGATCGCGTACAGGTCAAGTCCGAAGATCGAGGTCATTGTAAGTCTTTTGCAGAGTGACTTCGAAAAGGTTCAGGGATATTGCGATGATTGGAAGTTGAAAATCAATTTTCAAAAGTGCGAGACCATTCTGTTTAGGACTCCGTTGTCTGGGGCTTCTAGAAATACTAGAAAGAAGTGGCGAATGTTCTCTATTGTTGGACAAAACGGACAGCCATTAGCGAACCGAAGTGTTGTCAAATACCTTGGGATCTGGCTAGATCAATATCTATATTTTAACAAACATATAGATGCTGCTCTGGCCAGAGCCAAAGCGGCCTTTGCCTTGACAAAGAGGCTGTTTCACAGCAGTCAACTCGATGCCAAGGTGAAGATGATCTGCTACACGGTCCTTATTCGGCCTGTCATTGCTTATGGGTGTCCCGTTTGGTTTAACGTGGGAACAAGCTTAATGAAAAAGATTCGGGTTTTCGAGAGACGATGTCTTAGGGCTTGTCTACATTTATATAGAACTCCAGAGTCTGAGTACAAAAAATTCTATAGTAATGAGGTCCTGTACAACGGGTGGACAACTTTCTGATAAAACTTATTCGAAGTCACATTGCAAGAGCAATGACTTGGACCAACAACTTGATCTCCGGGGCTTTTTACCCCAATGACATGCACCATGAGACAGTGCGCCTTAACGGCTTTATTCCCCCTGAAGCATTTCTCTATCTCGATAGAAAGGGTCTGGTTCAGGATAGATTAGCGTTACCGATAATCTTCCACGTATGCCGAAAAGTTGTGGACGGGCTATGGAGTCACTTACGACCAAGACGTCGCAAGTAGCTCACCGGAGACCCTCAGGTTTAGTAGGGCGGTATCAGACCGCGATAGAGCGGATGTCGGAAGACAATACAAACACTTTTGGTGGCTGGATGGAGAATGATCTCCGTCCGTTGTATACTCTAAATCCTGAGCGCCCTTAAGGCAAGTAAAATAGCATGTACTGTCAGCCGTGGCCGGCTTACATATGTATATTCAAGGTAGTGTTAGTTGTTAAGGATAATTGTATTATAATAGTTAGTTTTGATATTATTAAGTTAGGTTAAGATTTTATATTTTAGATTAGTTTTAAGTTTAGTTTTAGGTTTAATTATACAAAATAAAAGTCAATTTACTAAGTTTTTTCTAAATGTAAAATTTTTTCTTAGTTTTCTTATAAGTAAGAATAATTTTAAATATAATTTATAGTATTAAGTCGAAAGACATATTTTAAGTTGTTAAGTTTAGCTTATAGCGACCGCACAGGGCCAGTAAGTTAGTTTAGACATAGTTAAGTTAATTAAGCTAGCTTTAAGCGTTTTTGTCTAGCATGTAAGTTAATGAATTGAAAAATAAAAATGCAATTGAATGGAAAAAGGGTTCCGCGCCTCCTAAGAGTATGCAACACTATAGTCCATTAATTTTAGATTTCTCATAGTAGGCTCGCACATACGAGTAAGGTAGATAAAGTAAAAGCTCTATAGCGGTTTATCTGTAATTCCAATAAGAATGATAACTTCCAGATAAAGATTATTTGATACAAACTTATAGAGATGTTTGAATCAAGGATTTGTCAAAATGTGGTGGTGTTAGTTCGAATTCCAATTTCCTACCCTAATGAGAGTCAAATCCGTGAACATGTTTAGCTTTTGCAATTAAAGATATTGAAGGTATTTTCTTGACGATAAATAGAGAAAGACAAGTGTATTATGTGATTCTCAGCGACGGCAACCAGAGGAAGACGACAATTTGCAGCACGTTGTCGCAACATCAAAGAAATCCTCCCGGACAACACACAAATTGTACCACAAGACACGACAAAATACCTGGAAATCAGCTTCAGCGAGCGGCTCAGATTAAACGCCCATGCCAACAACGTCATGAAACAGGCCAACTTTGCCCTACATCTTGTTAACCCACTGCTGAGGTAGAGGAACGGCAAGAAAACCAAACTAATGGTCTTCAAGCAGCTCATAAGACCAGTAATAACCTATGGCTGCCAAATAAGGATCACGGTGACTCCATCAACCATGAAGAAAATCAGACTCATTTAAAGAAGGATACTTCGGTCCTGTACAGGACTCTGGCGAAAACCGGACACGCTGAAATACTTCAGCAACACGAAGCTGTATGAAGATGTTTGCATCACGCCAATCGATTAATACATGCTACAGCTTTCCGAAAGGATACTGGACAAATTAAAGGACCATCCAAATCGAGACATCAGGAACATCAGCCAGCAGACCTTGGAGCCAGCGCTGAAGTACCTCAGTCCACGAGCTATCATCGACGAGAGATTCGAGGACATCGTAAATTGCTACGAGACTTCGTTCTACGAAAAAGCAGACAGCCGATATTACAGAGGTTAGGACCCTGTAATTAGTTTTAAAATTATAAATTTAAAAAAAAAATTTTTCAACAAAAGAAAAGTCACCTAAAAGATTAAGTCGCCATTTTAATACCTTTTTGAAAAAAAAATACGTTGTATAAATACCATAAGAAATGAGTCGGGCCCTTATTGTTGAGCCGACAAAACCTTACCTTAGTTGTAAGTCTAATTTTAAGTCATGATTGTAAATATTTTTGGACGATAAATAAAAAACATCGTAATTTATAATCTTATTATTTGATTCTGGATCGTGTTTAAATTATTGCTGTCAACGTACTCAAGAAATTCCTTCAAAGAATGGATTGAAAAATAAAACTTCTAACTCGCAGTATAAAAATCATGTCCTTCAAACCATTCATCATGTCAACTCTTCAATATGGAGCCACAGCAAGAAAAATGAACAGGAAGGAAAAATTCTCTGTCTGACATAAGGTCCGGTCTGCGAGGAGGACGAATGGAGGATAAGGTACTACTTCGAGCTTTACGAGCTAATAAATGACGTAGATCAGTGAAGAAAGGGTAACATCCATCAGCTATCAGCATCTTGCAGATAATGCAATCGCTGATGTTGAGAAGCTTGGTCTTACCTACTGAAACCAGCGTAGCCGAAACTATGAACGATGGAAAGAAGCCTCAGCCCATACTTAGATCCTTCTAGGACTAGTAGCCTTTTTTTTATTATTCTTTGCTCGCTCTTCAAGAGGATATTTATACTCTTACAATGCGCTTAACTCAGAGGGAGCGAAAGAATTAGGAGAAGAATGAAGGATTATGTAGTGGCTTGAGAAACTCAGGTGTATTTGTTTTCAACTCAATGTCGTGGATCGAGCCCGAAATGGGACGGAGGATTTTTGATACCGATCTATTAGCCTTTACCTAATTCACAGGATTTTATTCGACATTAGTTTGTTATATGAACTTTGAAAGTTTGGAAGATTTATCTAAAAAATGTGCCCGAAAAATATGTTAACAAGACTGTTCTTTATGCCAGGATCACAGAGATGAATCCAAGTCTTATCCATAGTTTTAAATATCTACTTATTTCTGGGTACCAACCGCGCCGACACCTTATTCATTTGAAGTTCGTTATAAAGGATCCTGCTGTCATTTTCTCTCCTGTTAGATTTGGTTAGCTTGCCTTCACGTGGCTCATCTTTTGCTGATATTTTCGCAGCCTGAACTTCTTGCACCAGCGGAGTTGGAGGAATAGAATACTCCAATGTTCCTAATCCAGGTTCATACTTCGTATTCAAGTGTATCAAGTTTCCATCGATGATGTTGTATTTAAGAAAAAAAGAATACATATCTGACCATAAACTTACGGGCCACAGTGTTTAGTGTTCAAAAGTTATTTCTTCGAGAAAAACAAAAAGTTGCCGGTGCATTTCTAATCACAAAACTATCTGCAGTCACCACCTCTCGCCGGCGTAACAATTCAAATACAACTTTGAATGCACGAGTGTGTTCCTAGATACACCTTCGAGAATGTATCTCAAAACAAATAGCAAAAAATCTATTAATAAATTATTATTCTAAATCCGATTCGTAAACAATTATTATACGCACACAATACTTCATACATAGACTCAATTTATAAGGGTGTGTGACATGTAGATTAATTTATTTATTGCTGTTGTTTTGCAGCACTAGCGAATTTGCATCTCAAGTAAGTCCGAGGTAATTGAGGGTTTTCAGAGTGTTTCGTAAGTTCGTCGAGCATGGAGTTCCTCCCAGCTGAGTGCGCAGCTAGGTCTGCGGGACCAGGAAATACATTGATGTCTTTACTGCTGCACACGCTTATCACGTCGTATTGTTCGATATCAGAGCCATCTATGTGGCCAAAGGATCATGGACCCACACTCGCAACGAAAGGAAAGTATCCGTATTCAAAGACACTGAAGCAAAATTTTAACAAGGGTCGTTGTTGTAGGTTTGGATACTTATGATTTTGTAGTGATTGGTGCTGGATCAGCGGGTGCTGTTGTAGCCGGACGACTGAGTGAGAATCCAGATTGGAAGATTTTACTTCTCGAGGCTGGTGGTGATCCTCCCATTGAAACTGAGGTAGGTTTAGGTTAGGATGTCGTGATTTTATGTAAACATAAACTCTTCAGAACATATTGGCAACAAACGAGCATAAATACGATTCGTATCAGTTTAGTTAATCTAAAGTTATGTGGGGACATACAAACAGAAATGCGATTTTAGAGATTACAAGGTTAAGTTCGAACGTGCTGATGCACTTAGTGATAAGGGTAATACTAAGCTTCATTGGATGAATGTGAAGGAATTAAAAATAATAGTTGCCCTAAAGAAGGTCAGTTGGACATAGAGGACGACTTGATCTCCCCGGGTGTTAGCAATCGTACAGCAGTCCTTTTTCGATTAATGTGTCGATTGGTAATTTAAATGGAGGGAAGAGTATAGCTGCTGTGATACTCTTAAAAAAAGGAGAGATTGGAGTTGAATATTTAGAATTAATTGCCGAATGAATTTACGACTACGTTGAGCATACTCTTACTCCTATGATTGGTATCAAAAGCGAAGAGGTTCAAAGTAAGAAAAAATCCCAAATTTATGGTATTTCTTTCTGCCAAGGCTTGTCAAATTTTATTGAAAAGCCCGAAAAACAATCAACGTGTTTTGAATCTCGGATGATCGGACTTTGCGAGGAACCAAATCAATTTATTTTTTTAACTTTTACGAAATTTGAGTCCCAAGGAGGCGAATAGAACTAAGCCCTTTTTTCGCAAAAAGTTGTTTATCACTCTTTGGCTTTTATCAGTTCGAAATCAACAATGTAAAGCAAATGATTCGATCTTAAAAGTTTATAAAGACACACTTAGCTAGAAAAACTCAAGAGACTTTGATATTTAATTTTAACGTTCTTGGAAGATGTTTGTATTTCAGCAAGTTCCAAGATCAATTTAAACTAGAAAAAATATTCATCCGTCGTTTTGTCCAGCTTACTATGGGGACATGAATTAAGATAGTACATAATGGTCAGTCTGCGACTTGGTTGGTTTGCTGCTGAGCAACCGTCACAAAGGGTCCGTTGTGTTCCCATATTTGCTGTTAAATAAACAATTCGTAACAATTTTGGATTCGATCAAAGTTATTATTTTGTTTTCCAATTTATAACACGAGCGGCAGGGATCGGTTGAAAAATAAAAGAGGTTTCGATGCACATTGTTCTTGAATTGTTGTTGATTGTAATGAGTGGGAATTTGAGAGAGCAATTAAAGAACCATTCATGGATAGTGGTTAGTTTTTATTATAAGGAGAGATTCGGCTACAAAAAAAGAGACTGATGGAAAACTGTATTTACATATGTACTTATATCATTTAAAATGTCAAGCGTAACAATCATTCTATGAAGGTGCAGAAGTTGATGCCCATTTTCAGTGAGACAGGTCATAGATGATGGGCCTTTTGTTTTAAAAATTAAGCTGTCGGTATTGGAAAGTAGAAAAGTTTGGGCATTGCGTCAAAAGTCGAAGGGAGAAGAAAATTTGCATTTTAAGGAACGGGTTAGATTTATTTTTCCATCTGCTCTGGAAAACACCACAAGTGTAGGATATATGAAGAAACTTACGCATACTTTTTGTAAGCGAGTAGTCTTCTTCAAAATTGTGGACATACTATATGGATCAGGATTTTGGGCAAGTGGGAGGTTGCATCCATCGTATAAAATATTCGAAATTGTTGTTCAGGTGGAGTCATAGCCCAATCTGGATCTTTTGTTATATCGAAGTCTCGCTGATGGTAATGATTTGATTTGATTTTAAATAAAACGACCTACTTTGAGTGTTTCTTCCGAATGGATACGCCTAACAGCTTTAAGCGGCAGTATTGCAAGTGCAATGGTAACACCATTTGTAGAGGCTGAACCCAACAGTGAGATTTTCGGCATAAATGGGCTTCGCCGTCATAATTTTTACATTTTTAAGGGTTCTGTATCTTCAAAGAAAAAACAGAACCATTAAAGGATCACCTCATTGTCCGTCTGTCTGTCACCAGCATTTTCCCAAGAACGTGTGGACGTTGAAGTTATAATCAAATATTTAAGACTTCGGTCCCTAAAAGCTGCAAAAAAATCAAGCTTCATAATCGACGCAGTCAGAAGATGTGGCTGTTTTTGCCGTATATTTTGATAGTCGTAAAGGGAATCAAAACCTGAAGGGTAGAACAAACAAGCAAAAGGGGCAAAACCTCTTCGAGACTCGATATCCGTGATGGACGAACTTCTGACATACATACAAGTTTTTACGGAACCTTCGTTGCGCGAGTTCGACACGCATTTGGCCGGCTTTTTTTTTGGTCCACAGGTTTGGCGTTTTCGCTGAAATTTTGGATCGCTTTAAGCACCCAGACACTTAAGGAAGGCAAGCTTAAGTTATTCTGTAAACTTTAATGCAAGCTCGGTTGGGATTAGTTTTTGATATTTCCAGTTCTTGAACCATTCTTAAGAATACTCCTCGGGAAGTAATCAAACGTTTCCGACTCTGTTTGTCAAATTTTTCCACATTTGCGGTGAATTTTTTCAATTTCAAGTGGAATAAGGCTTGGGACCCTTGGTTCTGACACATCTTAGAGTTCAAGAAAATGAGAGAGATAAAGCTAAACAGGTTCACTGACAGTGAGCAGGAGACACAAATTCTTTGGCTTCCTTATAAGAAGAAGCAGAAGTTCGATTTCTTTAAATTAAGAAAAAAAAAACCTTAAAAATGGTTCAGTTTTTCTAAAGGATGTTCACTCTTCTTTCAGATTGTCGGCTGGCATATAACGACTCAACATTCCGCGTGGGACTGGCAATACCAAACGGAACCGAATGGCAAAGCCTGCATGGCAATGAAGGGCGAACGTTGTCATTGGCCCCGTGGTAAAATGATTGGCGGTACAAACGGCATGAATGCAATGATCTACGCTCGAGGAACCCGCAAGGACTTTGACGATTGGGCTGCATGGGGCAACCCTACTTGGGGCTACGATGATGTCTTGAATTATTTCCGTAAATCCGAAGACCTGCGCTCACCAAGAACCGGTTTTAAACGAGGTGATCACGGCAAAGGCGGCCCAATGGGTTTGAACAATTTCGTCAGTGACAATGAATTCCGATCAACCATTCGCGCTGGTATGGAAGAGATGGGCTACCCGACAATTGTTGACTTCAATGACGATACTAACATTGGATACATTGATGTCCTGGGTACAACCGACAAGGGCCATCGCATCACAACAGTCCATTCGCACATAAATCCTGTGAAAGATCGCAGCAATCTGCACGTGATAAAGCATGCCCACGTGAAAAGATTGAATTTTGACAGTGAGAAGCGAGCGACTGGAGTGACGTTTGTGCACGAGGGCACTGCGGAATATACGGTGAAGGTGCGCAAGGAGGTGGTGATGTCTGCAGGCGCCATCGGAACTCCACAGATTCTTATGCTTTCTGGAATAGGTCCAAAGGATAGCTTGAAGGCCCATGGAATACCTCTTATCGTGAACGCACCAGTAGGACACAATTTGAAGGACCACGCCAGCTTGCCGTTGATTTTCAAAATTGACAAATCCACAGCTCGTCCTCCCAGCGAGCAGGACCTCATCGACGCCATGTACAACCTTCTGATGGGTCGCCATAGCAGCTTGTTGCATCACCAAGCCACATCGTTCACAGGATTTATTAACACAACAAACCTTGAGGGACCGTATCCCGACATTCAGACAACTCATTTCTTCAGTCTCATGAATAGTCCCGAGTTGAAGCACTATGTCAAGGCCACAGGCTTTAATGAAGGTGTCGCCAAGTCCATTCTTGAAGCCAACTCCCACTCAAATACGTTCATCATTTACCTGCTTCTACTCAAGCCCAAGTCGATGGGTACGGTGAGCTTATCGAGCGGCAATTACCTGGACGCGCCAAAGCTTCAACCCAACTACAATGACGCCGAAGAAGACCTGCAGACCTACATTCGGGCCCTAAATATTTACTCAAAGTTGGTCGAAACACAGGCTTTTAAAAACCGTGAGGCTGAACTGCATAAGCTCGATCTGCCGCGTTGCAACGGTTTGGTTTACAAATCGGATGAGTATTGGAAGTGCTACGCTTCCTACATGACCAAGACGGTTTATCATCCTGTGAGTACAGCCAAAATGGGACCGGAAAGTGACAAGACTGCGGTGGTTGACTGGCGATTGAGGGTTCGTGGAGTCAAGGGTGTTAGAGTGGCCGATGCGAGTGTTATGCCCGATATCGTGGCGGCAAATACGAACGCGGCGGTTATTATGATTGGCGAGAAGGCAGCCGATATGATTAAAGAAGATTGGGCGGGCAACAGCAAGGACGAGTTGTAAATTTTAAGAATTTATGTAAAATAAAAAAATATTTTTGTTATTTTTATTCCAAGCCAAAAGACTCAATTACTTAATAACGTAGCCTGACAAGAGCTGCAACGACGGGGTTAACTATCAATTAACAACTTTTATTGTCATGCATTGTGGCCTTGAACTTCCGAACGCCAATAAAATATGCAACAAAACTAACGTGAGTGAGGCCGAAGTCACCGGCTCTACTCGTGATAGAAATTCCATTCCATCGAAATGCACTCAAAATAAGTTCCACTCGAAAAGCTCTCGCATGGTTTTGTTATTCGCTTAAATGTTTTCCGTAATTTGAGCACACCTACCATAGTCAAGATTCCCACCAAACAGTGTTTCTCAAACCATTTGCGTTTTAAATTTTTTTGTTTGTTTTTTCATATTAAACTTTCTGAGGTGTTTTCGCAATTTTTGAATAAAAACGAGTTGGGTGTCAGTTCTTATTGGTTAAAAAAATGGACAGTAAAAGATCGAACGAACCGACAAAATAGATCGATTTGTTCTTGAAAAATACATTTGAAAATTGGACATTGGAAATCCCTAGTCAACAACGGAGTCGATTTTGAAAAGAAATTTCGGTTGAAATAGTATAACAATAGAGATTGGTTTACTGGTTGATTCCAGCTGTTCCCAAAAGTGTGCGACTAAAACTCGGTACTTCTAAGCATCTGAAATACTAGCCGTCGTTTACATGGTCCAAATGAAAGCACGACTCACTTATTATTGTACTTCTGGTTGGGATTTAGAGCAGAATATATCAAGATGAGGAGCATACGTAGTTACATGTAAGCCAATACATGCTGTTGAACGTGTGATCGTTTTGAAGAGGCGGCATTTTTGGACCATTTTTCTTGCAAGATAAATAACCAGCAAATTTGAACTACGGGCTTAATCAGGCCTATTTTTTTGGTGATGTCAGTTGACCAACACGATTTGACGCCATAACACGGTACTATGCGAACTAGCGACGATTCGGGCATTCAAAAAAATATTTTTTTTTATTGAAAAGTGCACCAAATCATCTGTTATGTTAAGGAAGATGAAAACAGGATCAGCTCTATTCATCCCGGCTTTTAAATGCGCGAAATCTATCATGCAACAACTATCGAGATATATTCGACCTTGCTTTCGAAGTTATCAATGCACTATGTGAACTGAAGCTTTTTTTGCAAGACACAAAATGACGATGTTGCTTCCCACCCGGTAAATCGGCAATGGATCAAAATGTTCGACTTTGATACTAGATATATCAACCCGTTGTCGTGTCATATACTGCGAAGACATTGCTTTGAAGACCTCAATGATAGTATATTGTATTTATTTCCGCTTAGTGTCCTAAGAACAGCTAGGTTTGTTCTGTTCACTTCCGTTTATAGCTTGATGACACTGGATTCCAGAAGTTTGCTTTTACATCCAAAAGAGATGAATCTGTGAAGACATCGTGAACATCTGCAGTTTTATTTGCTAGCTTTGTGAATACATTACTTAAAGTCATCCTCAGAGGTACATTAAGTTGCATTTTTTCTTACAGAGCCTTTTCCAATTGTAAAGTTCATGTTTTATCATTTCGTCAATCCAACCTGCTCTTGTTTTTGGTCTTATTTAGAATCACATTTGCACCACCATAACGCATGTCGAGAAATGAAACAATGCCTTGGATGAATTCTTTCTCTTGTGTGAAGAACGATGACGGCTCAATCGGTCGTTGGTGTAGTTGAATTTACACGTAGCATAATTTGAATCCCTAAGTCCTGCTTCTAGATATCGGAGTAGATGTCCTTCCTCCGAATTTCCTCCAAATTTTCGACATAAACGGCGTTGTCTGCTTGCATACTCTTCATTTTCGTAATCTTTATTTTACGGCAAGAGGTAGGCTATGAGAAATGTGGTATAAGCATTGGATGCTGGAACGCAAACGTTTTTTCGTGCGTATTCTACTCGCACTTGTCCTCTCTCTCAACCAGTCTGCCGTGTTTTATCTCTATCGAAAGACCTTTTTATCTTAGTTATAAGGTGTTTGCGGCATTTTTTTTTTTAAATAGATGGTGGGCCCTTCTGTTGGTTAATATTATAAAACGGCTATTACAAAAAATGACTGCTCCATCTTTTTTTTAATGATTATTGCTTTTTTGAAAAGAATGCGTCTGTCGGTAAATTCTCAGCTGACTTGGCAAAAGACCATCCTATCAACACAATTTTCCAACATATTTTCGATGGTTCCGGTCGCTATACTACAAATGGCTGGACTCTTATTGTTCTTGCGTGCCTGAATCTTTTCTCGATTGTTCACACCACACGGCATGAATATTTACTGGCATCCCAGTAAATCCCCAAATCAGAGTTATCAGAGAATTACAAATTTATAAATCATATTATGACAAAAATTTCGTCGTTTCAAAATTTGCACTTTTTCGGCAACACAACATTCACTTTTGAAACGTCATTTCAGCCTAAATCGAATCATTTCGGACAATGCAAATTAAAAAAAAGGTGTGTGTCGATTTTTCGAGCGCACAAGAGCTGTAGTATCAAAATTTGCAGCAAGCCAAATCATCTTCCTTTTTGCAAATTTTAATTTTTATTAATAAAGTTCCTTTTTTTAAATAAGATATTTTTTTTTTTAACTGTTAGTTTATTATTAGGATTCGGTTATGATACCTATGTATTATATATATTAAATTAAAACGTATAGTTATCAAAGTTTCAAGTAATTGACCGTTGAAGAGTTCCCTCCTTCGGAGACGTATCGTTATCTCTTCTTTGAGCCCTTTTATTTGATATATTTTTTAGCGGAGTGGAAAAAATTTAATCTTCATTAATGGTGCGGCGGTCATATTGAAATTATTACAATATTAAGTATGCATATTGTATTGTCACCAGAACTAAGGGTGTATGCAAAATTTCAGCTCCAACGGATACCAACAAGTGGTCGAAAAGTAGTTTGCAAATTTTGAAGCCGACAACTTACAAACGAAAAATGCAAGTTAAATAAAAGCTTGTAAAAAAACAACTAAAGGGTCCGCCATCTAACTTTTTTTTTCAACTAGTGCTTATTTCGTGAATGGTAACACTTAGCTCATGTCTGAACTGACAGATGGTTAAGTATACGCTTGAACAACACTGGGAAATATTGCGACATAACTTTGAAAATCATGGTAATGTTGCAGAATGTGTGCGAAAATTGCGTACGGATTTTGGAAGAAGAGAAGCACCGTCAGCTCCGTATGTTCGTTATCTTGTGAAAAAAGTGAAAGAAACTGGCATCCTCATCGATAAACCAAAGCGTGAAAAGCCAAAAACAGTGCGTATACCGAGAATATTGCTGCTGTGGCAGAAAGTGTGCTTGAAGCGCCATCAACATCAATTCACCGTCGTTCTCAACAATTGAACATTTCGGAGACATCATTGAGACGAATTTTGCATAAAGACCTTGGTATGACGCCATACAAAGTCCAATTGGTTCAAGAGTTGAAGCCAACTGACCATCCAATGTGTTTTCGCTTCGCTAAGTGGGCCTGCGATCGACTTACAGAAGATGCCGATTTTGCCAAAAAAATCATCTTTTCAGATGAAGCTCATTTTGATCTTGGCGGGTATGTAAACAAGCAAAATTGTCGCATTTGGGGCACAGAAAACCCGCACGCATACATTGAAAAGTCGATGCACCCAAAACGAGTCACTGTTTGGTGCGGATTTTGGTCCAGAGGCATAATTGGGCCTCTTCGAAAATGAGCAAGAAGTGGATGTTACATTCCATTGCGATCGTTATCGGGCCATGTTGGGTCGAAGAGTAGAAAATTGGCAACATTTGGTTTCGACAGGACGGCGCTACGTGCCACACAGCAGAAGCTACACTCGATGTTTTGCGTCCTGTTTTTGAAGATCGCATTATCAGCCGCGGAGCTGATGTCGTTTGGCCACCTCGGAGCTGCGATTTTACACCGTTGGACTATTATCTGTGGGGTGCCCTCAAAGATAACTGTCAGAGACAATTGACGCTTTAAAGGACAATATTCGTGAAGCCATTGGTGAAATACAGCTGCACACAATCGATAATGTGCTTAAAAATTGGACCGATCGTGTAGGCTACTGCATGGCCAGCCGAGGCAGCCATTTGAATGGAATTATTTTCCATTATTAACCGGAAGGTTTCTACTTTCAAATAAAAAAAGAAATTTGAGAAAATGTTCAGCAGTTTTTTTTTATAGCATTTTCAAAAAAAAAAATTGTTATTTGGCGGACCCGTTATATTTAAATTTCCCAATAGTTTATCGGGTTTATATTGACACACGGACCTCTTTCTTCCCAAGGAAATTATAATGTGGATATGTGTTGAAATTTTAAGTTCTAAAAAGTTAACCCATAACGAGAGCTTTTTTAGGGAAATAAAGGAGTTCTATTTTTCTTGCCGTCAGAAAAATGGAAGCTTAATGCAAATTGTCATACACAATGGAAAGAATTTACGAATTCAGGCCTTCAGGCTCCTAGATCAATAAATCGTAAGACTTCCGAATCCGAGACCTAGAGGGCTATTGAAGCGCGTAAACAGCACTGAGGATGCAGGACAATAGAAGACAACTTCAACTTCTTGCAAATTATTTGGACTTCTCTTAGTACTCTCTTAGTAAAACTCATAAAACGTTCGGCCTTAATCATCTTATCCCTGATACAATTACAAGTTTGTCTTCTGTAGTATTCAGCATGAAGTTGTAATCAATGTTGTATTCTTCGTCATAAAGGCAAACCTGTTCGAAACCATTTTCAATGCTTTCGAATGTATTTTTTTCGCATTGGTCTTTTCCAATTTCAATCAACGCAGCATTTTAGCCCCACACGTCGTTTAAACGGTGTTTTGAAGACCTTAAGATTGGGCATCTCGAACTTTCCCCTTTGCCGGTTACCGAAAACGACCGCCCGGCACGCTCACGACCTAATATTTACTCCAGCTCTTTCAATCAACTTACTTTAAGGCTTTTTGAGTGTAAATATAGCCTTCTTAATGTACACTCAATTTACCTTAATTTTGATGTTGGACTTGTTACCGAATTATCTTCTGTTTTCTTTTCAGTGTGGTACTCACCTGCAAATAGAAAAAAAAAAAAAAGTTAAAATAGTGGAATGATTGAAATACGAGTAAATAGGTGAGTCTGCGCGACTTAACGATCAAAGAGGAGTTATATCATCGAGGGTCTTTACTCAAGTCTTCATGACTCAACGTCATGCGCAAATTTAGATAAGCGCGAATTTTTTTGTTTAGGTCAAGAGGAATTATTTAATCAAGGACGATTTGTTGGCCAATTAGCTTTCTATCTGCACACTTTGGAGGTAATTAAAAGTTGCTTTGTTCGAAGAATGTTGTTGTTAGGTGAATGAGTTAACACTTGATGTTTTTGGGTCAATATCAAATGAAATGGACCAAAAATTTTTTGTCGTTTTGAGGTTATTATTCATTTTGCTGAAGTACTTTGCTAAGTCAGCTTCAATTGAAAGAAGTACTCATTGAAGCCCTTGCTTTGTTGTTGAAAACAGTATGTTCAAAAATGAAGCGCTCGCATACATCTCACTGAAAGGTTCAATAAGACTCAAATTTTTGAAATGTTAATATTCAACAACAATTCGCACAAAGTGCTGCCTGAGTAAAAGTTCACTTCAAAAACAATGAAAAAATCGCAGAAACGTTTTAGAAAGCTGGTTCCTCCATTCCTTCTCACACAGCTAAAGTGGTTCCAATCCACTTAAGTCCCTCAAAGTCTGTCCATTTTAAGACGATCGTATTGGACCTTTCCGCGAGCATATTGCATGGCATTTTGCGATTTGGGCCTACAGGCTACTTTAACTGATTTGGTACTGGAAGTGAATGAAAATGAACATAACGATTTTTTGAATAAAATTATTCTATGTGAGACTCTTTTCCATTTGGTAGGTTCGTAAATAAACAAAACTGGCGCTTGTGCGGCTCCGAAAGCCCAAGGGAAATAGTGGAATGAACTCTTCATCCACCGCGATAAATAAAGGGTGATTTTTTAGCTATTATCTTTTTGGCAACACTGGTTTAAACAGCTGATGCACATTTCGTGTTTTGTTTCACTGTCAAACATCTTCAGTTCATAATTAAACCGTGAATAGTCTTACAAACGAACAACGCTTGCAAATTATTGAATTTTATTATCAAAATGCGTGCTCTGTTAAGAAAGTTCATCGCGCGCTTCTTCCATTTTATGGTCAGTTTAATCGACCCACTGAAGCGGCTATTCGGGCTATTGTGACTAAATTTCTCACTAAATTTACATTGTTGGACATTAAACCACCAACACGCTTACGTAGGGTGCGAACTGAAGAAAATATCTCTGTTACTCAACAACGTGGAAAATTTTGCGGAAGGATTTAGGTGTGATGCCTTTCAAAATACAGCTGGTGCAAGAATTGAAGCCGAACGACCTAACGCAACGTAAAATTTTTGGTGAATGGGCTCTTGGAAAGTTGGCCGAAAGTCCACTTTTTTACCGAAAAATTGTGTTCAGCGACGAAGCTCATTTTTGGGTCAATGGGTACGTAAATAAGCAGAATTGTCGATTTTGGAGTGAATATCAGCCAGAAGCATTGCAAAAGCTACCAATGCATCCAGAAAAAGTCACAGTTTGGTGCGGTTTATGGGCTGTGGCCTCATTGGACCGTACTTCTTCAAAGATGATGCGAATCGTAACGTATCAGTGAATGGTGAGCGCTACCGTGAGATGATATCCAACTTTTTTTTGCTCAAAATGCAAGAGCTTGACTTGCATGACATGTGGTTTCAACAAGACGGTGCCACATGCCACACAGCACGCGCAACAATGGACTTATTGAGAGGCGAGTTCGGTGAATATTTTATTTCACGTTCGGGACCGGTCAATTGGCCGCCTAGATCGTGCGATTTAACGTCTTTAGACTATTTTTTGTGGGGCTATGTTAAAGCTCATGTCTATACAGACAAGCCCGCTTCAATTGGCGCATTGGAAGACAACATTGAAGCATTTATTCGTGAGATACCGGCCGAAAAGAGTTGGAAAGAGTATGCCAAAATTGAACTAAGCGGATGGACCATTTGAGGCGCCGTCAAGGTCAACATTTGCATGAAATAATCTTCAAACATTAAATAATATGGACCGTATTATCGATTCAAATAGAGATTTCATGCATTTTTCTGAATTTCATGTGTTTCTTTTTTTTTGAACAACTTTCCTATAGCTTTTAAAAAATCACCCTTTAGTTTGATTCGGTTTTAAGCCTGACGAGTAGAAATGCTCACCGGCCTCAACATATGGGAGAAGCAAATACTGATCTGCTCCGACAGAACTGCTTCAATCAATTGGCTAGAAAAGAACCAGGAAATAGATACCAAAACCCTGTCAGGGATAAAGGTGTCGCGCAAGACAGCCATAAAAGAGTTACAAACTAGAGGGCCAACCCAGGAATTCAAAAATCACAACAATCGACAAATCGACTAACAGGGCAGCGAAACGAGTTCTCCACTCCAGCAAAAGGACTCGAACTAGCAGAAACCTCAACATGCAAAAGCTGTGAGGAGGAAGAGGTTGATCAGGAGCACTTCCGCTGTCACTGCACAGCAACAGCGCTGTCACAGATCGCCCGCTCCTTAAAGGTAAAGAGTTCGGTGGTTTTTAATATAATTTAATTGTCATCGGGCTTCATTTCTTTGAGAACGCAGTGGATACAACGGTTATCGTGATCAACAATCAATTCCATCGGGTTTTTATTGAATTGATAAATTGGGATTGCTGCTTCAACATGATGGTGCAGTCGGGTATTTTGAAAAATTCGTTTCCAAGTCGGACTTTGACGACAGACATTATTCTGCAATATCACCCGATTTTACCACTGCAGACTTCTGAAGTCACGGGTCTATGAGAACAAGCCACGAAATCGTCCGAAGCTTTCATCAATAAGCATTAAGGATATCTCGATACAACATCGAGTGACACTTTTTGGACCATTCTATATAAACAGCTACTTTTGTTTAGCTCATAACTCTTCACTCCAAACTCGAAGTCTCACTTTGGTATCAGTTTCTTTACGCAGCTAAAGACACATCCAATCGGTGTTGCATCGACAAATCTTCTCCCGCGTACTCGAGCACAAAAATAAATCGCGAAAAAAAAACCGCATAATTATTTGAGCTCATGTTATTTCATATCTTATCCAAACATAATGTTTTTTTTTTTTTTTGTGTCTCAATTGTCGAACAAGTATGTTCAAAATTGCATCACATCGAATATGAGCATTGTCCAATAATTTTTTGCTTTTTTGGCGGTTTAAACTTTCTCTCGCCATTGGCCATTGTTGTTCACCCACTGTCAACAAGACATGTATCTATGTATCTACATGCGTACTCGTATCTATTCCACATTAATATTATCTCATTACTCCATCTCGTTGAACGCGAGTAGCAATAAAAAGTGAAAGAAAAATGAGCAGCGTACGGCACAAATGAAGAAGTAACTTTGGCCTACAAAACGATGACACGATTTGCAGTGAGATAAGATAATGTCAAGACGACTCATCAATCATTTGCCAGAGAAGACTTGAGTTCACAAAAGACTGATCAAATAACTACTCCAACAAGTAATCAGTTTTTTCTTTTTTTTTTACGTAATTCAAGTTGTCAAGTAGTGATTGCTGCGTACTGACCCATTAAGGACCTCAACGTTTATTGGAAAAAAATCCATCGATCCAGGATTATGGTTGAACTCTGTTTGCGCTGTAATTTCATCATGTAGTGTGAAATATCCTCCTCCACATACTCTTATGGTAATCACTTGTCATTACTCCATTATTGCATTCGTTCATTTATTTGCGAACCAGAAAATCTGGTAGGATTGAATCTATAGGTACAGTGTGAATTTCACTTTGCCTAGTAGATGCAAACAAGGTCGCCGACGCAATGCTGGCAACGGCTAAGGCTAGGCATCATCTCAAGCGTGAACAACATTCGAGATTCCAAAACTCATTACCTGTCTTGAGTTTGAGTTAACAATTAAAAACCTGAAGAAACCCCCCAGACAGTGGAGTGGTGTGGATTTACGTCACCAGCGCTCCATTTACAAATCCACAATTAGGAGGTATTACCGATTATCGCCGCAAATTACTCGCTGGCTATATGGATCTATTTGGGGCTTGAGCTTTCATTTATCTTTGACTTACAACATTAAATGGTGAATTATCGTTTTCTCATTTAATTGCTGACAGTGTAGACGGTCTGGATAGTGATCTAGATTGAAATTGATAGGAAGTCTTGCTGGGTTGTGTAATGGCATTTTGGCGGGCTATTAAAGGGCTTTATGAGCGTTTAATGATGCTTTGGCATTGTCTTGTGATAAATCAAAACGAACGAACTGGGGATGACTTTTAATTTAGGTGTGAATTAAGGCGGGTGAATGGGTTCATTAAATTTGCCTCGAAATGATTTAATAAGTTCTCGAAGAGATAGAGAGAGAGAGAGGGTGTGCATAACAGGCCCTTTTTCGTAACGAAATTGTTTTCATTTGAAATGAAATGGAATTCATAGTTTGCAAAACTCGCTTTGTTCTTCACTTTCAAAGGTAGAGAGTACATAAGTGTTTTTATTTTGGTATGATTGTCCTCTCGTACAAAGAACAATTTTTTTATAAAGTAGATTTTTGATAATTGCATAACCAGTTATGTAATTTGCAACCCCGCACTAAGCTTTTTGAATTTTGTTTTTACTATAATTATTATTTATTTTTATTAATTATTTTATATACTATATTACATTATTTATTTCTTAACTCCATTTAAACAGCACACAAACAGTCAGAAGATCGAGTGCTCAGTACTTTATCATCTCATTAATCAAAAGCAATGATAATAAACAAATGGACGAATGTGAAAAAGCCAATTTCGTAAATTGCATTAAGGGGGTATTCTAGTCTAGAAATTTTAAAAAAAATTGTTTTTTTTTTATATTTTCAAAAATTGAACTATTCAAGCATACATCTACAAGAGGATTTTTCAAAATTCAAATTATTTTCAGATATATCGCTATTTTGCTGACCCGGCATCAGGTTCGGCCGGAACTAAAATGAACTAAAAAGACATGAGTGATTCTCCGTCTACCTTAATCCATATTTCTCAGTGAAACCTTTTATCCTTTGTAAATGTTGTAATACAAGAACCCAAGGTGACTTGCATAGTTTATATTTAGTGTTCACTTACTTCCAGCTGGTAACTGTTGAATTCTTACATATGTGCTGTGAGTGAAATAAAAATATTTGTGTTTTTAATGAAGGCTTCATTCCTATTTTGAAAATGATGGAGCTTATGGGAATGAAAATTGGCCTGGAAGCTCAGTCATTTGCTGTAAAAAGAGACAACGCCCGGATACCCCACTCCAAGATACGAGCATCCAACGCATCAAAGGAGGCCAGAACTGCTCGATATGAAGAGAGAAACGCGGAAAATAGTTATTTCAAAGTCGAGGAAGGTTCGATATAATAAGCAAGAATGGCAGATTGAATAAATGTAAGTCAACAATATCATTTCATGACTTAGACTGCGAAAAACTTTATGCGAAACTTTAAACGACTTTTTCTCGAAACTGTCTTTTTCAAAACAATACCCACGATTTTTCAGGTTCTACTGGACCGATTTACCTGAAATTTTAAGAGAGTCTTCCTTATAGACTTGTCTATGTCCCCATCCCCAAATTTCTGTTACTTTTTTTTCTTAAAAATTCGAAACAGTCAAAAAAAGCGGTACAAAAATTGTTTTTTTTTCAGGCAGTCGCCACTTTGTGCAAAAAAAAATCTTTCCAATTTTTCTGTAGTTCCAGACATTGTGACATTATTCTAGATTTATTTTATTTTTTTTGTCACTTCAAAAATTACATGAAATTCATGCCTCTAGAATAGAATACCCCTTTAACGCAAAATAGGCTTCTAAAAAGAGTTTAAATTAATTTTGGCTTCGTGAATATAGAAAAAGTTCGCCTTGTTAGATTCGGGCGTCTCACAATTAATTTCTTGTCCTACGAGTATTTTTTATTTTGGTTTATTTTTTGCATACTTTTTCCATGTAAACTTGTATATATATAATTATCTAACTATTAATTCATCTGTCTCTTTATTAATTATTTTTTTTTTAAGTATTTATTTGTTTATGACTTTTCGTTATTAAATTTCTGTGATAATTGATTTTGAAATCAGGTATTGTTTTGTCACCTCTGCTTCTGTACTGATCTTGAGTCAACATTTTTATGAAGGTTTTTCTAGTAGCTTTTTCTTTCATAGATAAATAAAGATTTGTGTTTCTTTCTTATGGAAAATTTGTAAAAGAATGTATATTTACGGTACAATAAAGATCTACTTATCTATTTAAAATATCACTTAAAGTGCTTCGTAAGTAGGTAATACATTATTAAAGAAAGAAAATGTTTTCCTACAAAGAGTAAACATGAATTCTTGAAATACGTGAGCGGCACAATATTTTTCAAATTTCACGAGAATGAATTCAACACAAGACGGGAATTCCCCTTAAATAAGATCGCTCCATTCATAGAAATATTTTTGTATGAGAGATGCAATGTCTTTGGAAACGCGACTCTGAATTACTCGTAAATTTGAAGGACCCAACATTTTGTTTGCGCTAAATCGCCTCAGTCTTCTTCTTCTTCGTCGGTGTCGGGTTAAACTCGGGATATCAATCTTGTCCAATTGACTCGGTCCCGACTTTCTCCTCTCATGTCTTCCATGGTTTTACCAGTCATCATTCCACATCCTGGATGCGTTTTTCCATGTTTTACGTAGCATTTCGCCGCCTTACCTACAACAAGTTCTTCTTTCACTAGCCTAAATTGCTTTTTCAGTACCGTTTATGATAAGACTATTGAACTGAATTTGTTTCAGTCATAGCTATTGTATCATTGTATTGAAGAAGAATGGGTCGAAGAATGCTTTAAGTGGAAAATTCGACAGTTTTTTTTTTTTTTTAATTTGACTAAACTGATTTACCCACAAACATTTCAATTGAGTTAAAAAACTTCCAAAAATCAAAATCTTTAGAGTTTTTTGAACAACTCGTTTACCGCCACACACAGGTGGATTTTTATTTGACGCAGTCGAAGATTGGATTTAAAAATTTTTATTTTTATTTAATTGACTCTCGAAATCGGCTCATTACGTCCATAATTAGTCCTGTGAATTTGTTCAAATAGCAGATGTCTCATTCTCGGTGACTGGAGAAATATTCGAAGGTACTAAAGAGAGTTGAATAGGAGACCTGATCTAGTAACAAAGTAGGTGTCTTACAAATATTATATCAAGTATCGAGCGTCTAGATTTAAGGGATTTAATTGCCAATAATTGAATCAGTTTAAAAGATTTTCATTTCATTTGAAAAGAGAAAATATTTTGTACAATCATTACTATTTTATTACAAAACCTTTTTGGATTGTCCTATGGGCGTTGCCAAGTAAACAGTAATTTGTTTGCTATAATGCATGGAAATTTAATAAAACAACTATGGAATATAAAAATATATTATTTTAAAAACTAAAAAATGCCTGGTTCAATTCATAGTCCTTACAAGTTGCGTTCAAGGATACGTTTTCTACAGCGGAGTGCACTGATTACGTACATGAGATGTTTTGCTATGGTTTAAATATTTTTCGCGCATTTAACATCCTGTTTTTTCTTAAACAGTGTTGAACAACTCGTTGTTCTCAAATTCACGTGTTCCTCGTTGATTGAAATTTGAAATTCGAGTTTGATATTTGACGCCAGCGCATCCCACTCCTTGACAAGTTCTCCCCTTGTAGATAAATTATGCGATACGAAAAGCGTTGCTAGCGATACGAAAAGCGTTGCTTTTTTAAATGAAAAAAATGTTGTTCAATCGTTACACCAAGGTTCATAATGTCATTTAAAGAAATGGTCCTAAATGACACCCTTGAGGTATAGTATACCTGCGGTTCATTTGATTACCATAGACAAGTTAGCCCCAATTTTTGCTCGTTGGCCATAACCAGTGGCAAGCGAAAGAAGTGATTTAACGTAAGCTTTTTTATCAAAGCTCATATATTGTTACTGAATCGAAAGCTTTGCTAAAATATGTATGATTGCATCAACTTGCCTTTAGTTCTTATTCACATGACATTTGATGAGAAATACGGTAGATTTGTTGTGGTGGATCGACCAGCTTTCAAAGACCTTACGAATCGCTAGGATCTTGCTAGTATCTCTACTCCTCGTTGTTTTTGGAGTCAGATTTCCCATCGTCAAGAAATTTACCTTAAAACAGAGCACAGTTTAAAAAAAATGAGCAACTAAGCCAAGAATAAGACTTATGCAAAACTAACTTATGGGTGAGGGTGAATGGTAAAAAAGGAAATATTTTAGGAGGAGTTTGCTGTAGTGTAAATCAAAGCAGAAGTGTTTCATAACATTAAGAAAATTATTGAGGGACTGGACAGATCTGGACAAATAGTTTGTTGCTGAAGGAGCATGCTTTAAATGGGTATATTATTACATTAAAATCAAGGAAATTTTGGTCAGAACATCTTGCAGCAGTCAATGGGGGTTGATAAAGGCATGAATATTTTACTAACATCGGCATAGATAGTCAACATCAATGATTGTTGATATGAAGAGTATTCGGCCAACATGGCTACCTTGGGCCACATCTTAGATGATTGTAAACAATCAAATTTTGAGGATCTAAAAATGAAATGAAATTGGAAAGAATTTATACGCGATTCTATAAAAAGCCTTGCTGCTGTCGGTGGCTACCTAATTGACTTGTTTTTCATCTTCTTAGGAGCCAGAGGTTCGGAAAATGAACTCAGTTAAGGTGGTGGTTGTCGTTCTCCCTTTGAAAAATGCTAATTAGAAGAAATGATGGATTTGCAATAAAAAAAACATTGTATCGAATGCACGATAGTTTTGCAATTGGTCTATTGTTCGATACATTGTTCTTAAGACTTACTTAAGGGTCTGGTCCTTTTTACCAGAGTAAGAGAAAAACTGTTTAACCAGGACCAGGAAGTTGGTACATTTTTAAGATCTATGGCAGGCAATCTATCAAGGGAAATACTAGAAGTCTACCATAATAAAAAACTGTTTTGCAAATGGCGTCAAATGTCATATGCTTTGACTTTTATATATACTAAAATAAGTTAAAAACAACTAAGCGCCACACACCTGAGGAGCACATTGTCTTTGGTATTCGTCGCCCTCGTCGTTATGCTCTATTTTTTTTAAGAGGCTGTGGCTGCACTTAAAATTTTGCACAGAGGGAGCAGAAGAATTTGGAGAAGAAATAAATTTGAAAACTGCGATTTGATTTTGATTTCTTCATTGCTGAAATTCGAATAGGGACGAAGAATTTGATAACGATTTATTTGCATTAGTTCACAATTTGCAGGATTCCCTTTATTTTCTTTGTTTCGGAGAGGAAATGTGGAAGAGAAGGTTTTTCACAAAGATCCACAGGCAACTGACACACAAGATGCCCTTGCAAATTAAGTACTAATTGTAAGATTGAAATTTTCAATAGAATGAAATCTTAAGCCTCTAAGCAGAAACAACGAAACAAAAGGTGGAACTTTACACGTTGGACTCATCATGGAGCGTTAAAAAAACAACTCATAAACTGGTGCGCCAAATGAAAGATCTAAAAAAATCACTTGAACTTGTAAGTAACTTAAAGTTGCCCTTATGCTTTTAAGTTGAGACGAACTCCGAGATGCGGTAAAAATCCACCCAACTCCTATATAGCAGGTGACTATAGGCGAACTTAGGTTGTTGTCTATCCGTGATGACAGGCCCTTAGGCTTTAAATAATTACAAGCCTAGTTGTTTTTACATAAGCACATAAACTCCACTCTAATTAAACAACCAAACAAAGTTTAAATGCTGCCGGAACTGCTATAAATTAAAAGAAAGTTCATGAGAATTTGGCCCAAAATTATATTTCGTTATGTCATTTGAATAAAACCTTTCACACTGCTGCACTGTGTTTCTGTTAGCTCTCCCAAACATGCACCAAAATGCATGCAAGACCAAGAAACAAAATCCGCCAGGTAGCCCGCTCGGCTATCAAAGTCAACCTTTCACCGATTTCCATAATGAAATCTAAGAAGATCAAGATCAGAAGGCACAAAGCCATATGCATGTTTTACGGCACTAAAACCAGAGCATACTCGTAAGTTATGTCAAAAAACTTTTTTCACACACTCCAACAAGAGGTTTGGTCACGTAATTTATTTAGCAAAAACGGCTTGTTAGTGTTTTGGGCAAGAATCTTTATCTAAGAGCAAAAGTTTTAAAGGTTTGCTTCTCTTAAGTCTACTTGGCACCTCCTCAGTCAAATCACCGACTTACATAATTCGATGACGTCGCGTCGCCACATTCACGGAAATCTTCGCCACAGTTGAAACGTCATCATCCGAAGCCTACCACAAGCCCGAGCACACATGGCTTGAGTATGCCATTAAAATCCGTTTGTTTACAAAATTTCTCATGTTTTTTTTTTTTACCCATTTCCTTCTTCGTCTCGCTTTTCATTGTCATTCCGAGAAAAAATCATGCTCTCAATTTATTGCATACAGCGAAGCAATTGTACGAGTATCTGCGACACTCGCGCTCGTCGATGGTGGTGGTGGCTTCTTTAAGTTTAAGACTCCTTTACGCTGTGTTTGGGTCTTGCGATTGCCAAATGCGACTGGTTTTCGGTTTTAAGTGCTCAGTTTCGGTCTACACTCGACGGCCATAATTACGCTCTCAGATGCACGTTGACTTGTAATCGAAGCGGATCTGTGGTGTGCAGCAGTCTTGTGCGCTTTTTCACTTAACAAAAAAAAAACCGTCCAAACGAATTCAAACTGATTTTCAGTTGCGCGCATTCAATCGAACGCTAGTCGTGGTGATGGTTGCTTCAAACGTTTACCAATCGGATCCGTGGAAGTGTTAAGTACGCGACGCGCTCAAAAAAATAAAATAATAATCGCACTTTGCGAAAGAAAGAAAGTATCTGTTAATGCGCATTACGAGTGTAATTATGTGAAAAGATAGAAAAGAAAAAAATTGAGTGCCGTTCATGAGAGTCGAGGAAGTGAATTTGAAAATTTTCAAGGAAAAAAAAATTATTCGATTTCAAAACTTAACTGAATTTTTTATTTTCGTCGAAAACCATGGTTCTCGTGCCGATATTTGGGGCGGCAATAAAATTGGTGCCTGCACTTGGTGGTGCCATTTTTAAGGCAAGTGCAGCATCGAAGGTTGCAGCTACGGCGGGAGTAGCAGCTGGTGCGACCAAACTAGGTTTAGCGGTAGCGGGTGCAATTAAGACTGCAACGGCAATTATCGGGCTGGGGAAGTTAACGATTCTGCCATTTTTAATTGCCGCTATTGCGTATTACAATTACGACTTGTTCGACCCGGAAAATCGTCCTTTCAATGTGGAAACCATAGACAAGGCGTATGACTTCATTATCATTGGTGGCGGTTCGGCGGGGACGGTATTAGCGTCTAGACTTTCCGAGGTGCCACACTGGAAGATACTTTTACTTGAGGCCGGTGGACACGAGACAGAAATTTCAGATGTGCCTTTGCTGTCGCTATATTTGCACAAGAGCAAAATGGATTGGAAATATAGGTGAGTAGGGAATGGAATGGCAAAAATAGAAGGGGGCAAACCATATTTGGAAAACACACTGCATTCCGCAAACAAGTGTTTATTTTTTTCTAAGAAATGTTGCCAGGAAGTTTGTAATAGTTTTAGTCGAGGGAATTGGAAGAATTTCGATTTTTTTGTTTATAAATCGAATTTGCGATGCTTGTGAATTATTTTTAGAAAAAGAAGATGATATTTCTGATGTGTTAAGGGAAGTTTACAAAGCTACTGCTTAAAAGAAGCTTGCAGTGTTTTGTACCACATGAAGTGTTCTATTTCCATCACTAAATTCATAACGCAATATTTTTCGAGGACTTCACTTCTCTAAAAGTGAAGGCAGGCACGAAATGAGTGCCAGAATCCTTACATTTCAATACTTTAACTCAAAAACTGTAAAATTTCAGACAATTTAACTGGATTCGCTTTTCAAAGAGGTAAAAGACAGCAGAAATAATAACTTTATGCCTCCTTTCTTTCCTGATTTGAAAAAAAGCTGGGTGGAAACGTTTCTTTGCGCTGAATGAGGAATAAAAGATCACCAGCACGGTTTTTGGTGTGATCACAAGACTCTCCATTCTTGGATTTCTGCAGTTTTCGTTCAGAGGTGAATAAGAACTAAGTATTGGCGAATAGAACTGAAATCAACAAATTCGACTCCAGTGCACCATAACTCGTTACTCTGACTGATTTGAGACTAACTTTGAGGAGTTTAAAATTTCTGCTTAATTTGATGTTTGACTTAAAGCTCACTTTCACGCTCAGGCATGCCTGTCACCTGGCAAAATTGACTCTCGAATGCCAAGAAACAACAAACCACAACAAATCGTTGGAATTTTTAGGAAGCACGTGCAATACGTTGCGCATTGTGGGATTTCCCAAAGTCAATGCGTTATGGTCAAAACAAAAGTGGTCTTCGGAACGATTTATACATTTTTTGTGGCCTGTCGAGAACAAATATCAACACAATATGCATCGCAAACATATATTTTAAAGCATTCTGAGATATTTGCAAAAGTCAGTAAGCTCCTCAAAACTCCACATAATTTTTTAAAGCGTGTGATAATCTGGAGTGAAATCAGGAAAAATATACCAGAAAAAAAAATCAAATATAATTTATAAATGAATTCAGCTTGTTGTTTATAGAAATCGTTAACGCATTGTCTGAGTTTAAGGTCACGTTGTTTGCTAGGGAGCGACTCGCCAAGTGTTTAATTTGAACATGAAAAAACGAATCGAAATCTCTGCTCGTGTTAACATTTAACGATTTGCTATCTGCTCTTACAAGTGTAAACGAAAAATTACTCATGTCCTAGATTGTCTTTTATGTCTGTCATTTTGCATGTGGACGGATTTTGTTTGCGGATGCGGACGTGTGTCTTGAGGCGAATTAAGTAAGATTTTTAAAGAGTTTTTATTAAGAAGAAACCACACTTAGTAAATTTTGAATACTTCAGTGTTTCATTCCTAACATGTTTAGAAACTTCTTCGAAATAACGAAAATTCGTCCAAATTCTCGCTTTCTAGAAAACATTTAAATTTGTCATCTGCACTCCGGTCAACTCTTCATCTACTCTACCACAAAAACAGGGGCAAGAAATGTTGATCTTTTCTGCCCTGACAGGTCTCACTGAATACAAAAAGAGAAGTTTTGAGCAGAAATTTTTTAACACTGTACACAAAATCGTGCGTTACTTTTTCCCGGCTCGGAGCAGAGCATCGAAACAAAACATTATTTGATTAATTATAATAATCATGTTTGCGGGCAAATATTGTTTGCATTCTCATTTGAATTATGAACAAAAGAAGTTTTGTATACATTGACCTTTCAATCTTGAAACTTTATTACCCATTTTAGAAGCGACTTAAATGTTATTCAGTCAGCTTAACAATCAAAGTCAACTTGCGAATGCGTTTTCAGTGACTTGTATTAGCATTGATCCCGCAAAAATAATATACAGCACAGCGATAATGAGGGCATACAAACCTTTGTCCTCGCATGCCAAACTTTCTTCTTAAGTTTGATTGTTTTCAAAAAAACAAAAAAAAAAGTTCAAAAACTGTTTTTTTGCTTAGCTGCTGTCTATCTCGTTTAAATTCTTTATCATTTTACTTAACTGAACTTCTTACATCTCCACACTCCGCGTTACATGTAAAATAAAAACTATGTCCGTACATAACGACATGTAATCGGGGTTCACTTTCATCAGTTCCGGCATAGGCTCGGTCACCTTAACGAAAAAACTCAGTCCTTGGTTCATTACTGAAATATTCCATGATAGTGCGAATTTGAGATAATCCCAAACGTGCAATGAATCAAATAACTTTGGTACATTTTGGAATCGTACATACAACAAATGACGTAATTCTGCATCACAACAAATACCGAGAAAAAAAAAATCCGATTATAAAACGAAAGACTTGACGTGCGAACTTGATGAGTTTTCAGTTTTCCCTCTTACGCCTATCGAACTTTACATTTCATAACGTGCGGTGCGGGTCGATACCTGTTTCACTTTCACCTACAAATTAAGAATCTTATATATCGTTTGGAAATTTTCTTGTTGTTGTTGTTGTTTTTTTGTAACCTCAAATTCAGCCTACAACGTCATTAATTTCTTTAAAAGCAACTGAAAAGTTGACCGAAATATGCAAATGAAGGCGAACGTGGAGTAATGCAAAGAAATTCTAAAAGACTGACAGCCGAAAGTATTTAAAGAAATGGAATTCAATTAATACCTGATGAACGACAACATTTGGAGTCTGTTGGTTGTGAATGAAACTCGTTCTTTGGATTTAAATTAAACTGGAATTGTGGTTGCAATGGTCTCGTGGAAGTCAATCGCGGCTAGACACTGCGATTGGCGCCAAAACGCTGAGTAAGGTAGGAAGTCAGCGAAGGCATAAATTCCGATGGCGAGCAAAGAGGCAAGGCTAGCTTAAAAAAATTGTAGGTAAAAATTTCCATTTGAAATAATCAAAAAATTAGTATTGTTTTTTCTCTACAAATAGCTGCAGTAATCTCTTATTGCAATTATAATTTATTGAGTTGCTTTCTTTTGAAAAAAAAACTATGCTGCAGTTCGAAATTGAAAAACGTAATTTTTTGTAACCAAGAGAAATCTTGCTTTCAGCTTTACAATTTCTTATTCAGTCCAGCTTTTAGACTTGATTTCTCCGTTTTTTTAGAATAACTTATCTCAGGAAGGTCTAACCAGTAACGCTGAAAAAACTCTTGAAGTACTTGTCAATTTCGCTCTTAACATTATACACTGACAATATATTGAAAAACGTTTCATGGCCTTTAAAAAGTGAGCTAGTTGATAGATGGACTCAAAATTATTGGGTAGAGTGGCTTGGGAATAAATGCATTGAAAGTCATGAAGTTAATGAGTCAATCACTGGGACTGAATTTCGGCTATTTACTGTATTGCAATCTTATTATTAGTCAACTTGAATAGGTCGCTAATATGGGATTGAAGTTTAACAGAGTTGGCCTTAACAAAAACTTCCATCGACCTACAGAGCTAATGCGGCAACACATACATAACTGATATTATGTCGCTATTTTACAAGAAAAGCCTCTAGGACAAGCAAGACTGTTACAAAAAAAGGAAGTCGTGTGCCATTGAAAAGACATCAATGTTTCAAACTTAGTTATTTTCGGCTAACCGGCTAAAAAACGTTCTGAAATCGTGGAATTTGTTTTTCAAAATTCGCTAATATTCTTTTGATTAGGATTCATCCAAAATAAACTCATACTGTTCGTGCCGAAGAAGCCATCGCCTTTGTATGGGCGGGCGTGGCCGAGGAACCGAATTTATCAAATTTATCAATTCGAGGCCGGTTTCAGCCACTCCACCTCTGACCGTCAAAAAAAAAAAAAAAAACAAACAAAAAATAACCTTCAGTGATGAGGGTTTTTCAGAATTTCCGTTTTTGACAATTTTCAAATCTTAAGGCGACAAATAAGCTATTTTTTACTTCGGTTTTTCAAATCATGTTCAGAAATGGACCAGTTAATTGGCCGCCCAAAAGCAAGCCCTGGAACTGTTGTCTAGCATTTAATTTTTTAAACTTGAGGGCTAATTTTGTCGAAATATTTTTAATTTCATCGAAAAAAATTGAACTATAAACTATATATAAATTATGTACGTGATTAATCTCTCAATTCCCAAAATTTTTTGTGTGTACGGGCCGTCGAATGGATTACATTCACTCACTTATATTTCTTCATAAATTAGGTACCGATAAACCTTCTTAGAAGTCAAAAATTAACCTTCTGTTAATCATTCATATTTATTTTCATAGTTGGCGTTGATTTTATTTTTTCAATTTTTCGAAGTCTTAAATTTGAAAAAAACGATAAACAGTGTGTCCCTGTTTAGAAATAAAATGTGATTTTTATGATTTTTACTACATGTGAAAACTTCTTAAACCTGCTAAGCAAATTACTCTTTTTTTTATAGTACAATAGAACTATAGTTACGGTTTTGTTCTTTGGAATCGTTTTAGGGTGTTTAGGTGCTTTTTAAACCGACTTGAAAGTTTGTTAAATTTGAAATCAACAAAAAATGAAGCCTTTTTCCTTAGGAATTCGAATGTATTTTTATGGCGTGTACCAGGACAATATTTTGTTTTTTCACAGAGTACCCGTATAAAAAAACGCAGCTTGGTTATTCTTCGTAAAAGTAAGATTCCCTGAATAGTTAATTTATTTTTCTGTTCTGCATCATTGTTCCAGAGGCATCAGTTTACGAAACCAGGTATAAGAACAAAAACAGTGAAGAATAGTGAAACAGTGAAAAATTATTCATCCGAAGGTCTGTTCAATTTATTTATAAAAAATTTCTAGCGCACACTATATTTCATTGGCTTTCGAAAGAGAACACTTTACTGAACGATATAGGACAGTAAATATTCGAGAAAAGTTATAAATATTTTATCTGAATATTTAAGTGAAATGGTTCTCTGAAATATATTCTGAAAAATTGATTGGCTTCAAAAAGCTTTCCATTGATATTACGGCATTGAGTGAATCAAAGAAATTATCGAGCACATCTAGGTCCTTCAGAGGCAGATCAACTAAGCCGACTTAACTTGCTGACAGCACATTTTCACAACGAATAGATCAGCAAACTTGCTTGCCTTGCTTCTAATCGAAACCCATGGAAACTGAACGTGTTGACGCTTTATAATTTTAAAATAAAATTAATATGGAAATAAAAAAACATAGATTCTGAACAGAGACATCAAGCAAAAAAGTTTTGTTTGTATTATTATATTTATTATATGCTGAAAGGCTAAAATTATCAAGCGCAGCGGAAAATATTTGTACAAAAAACATTGCATCATCTTTATCTCTAAAATACCACAAGTGTCCAAAAAGGCTGAATATAAAAAAATAGTCTCTGCAAGTGCATTGATTCTGCTTGTTGTTTTGGGCTCATTTTCAGAAAAAATATAATATTTTTAGAGCTTCTTATAACATTGATATTTAATTCAATTAAGACGAACCACACCACAAAAATATAGATATACTCGTACATAAAAAGTTTTAAGAACGACTTATCTCATCCTTGAGGCACGTGAGGCCCCGAAAATAACTTGGGCATCATTTGTTAAAATATCTTAGTCGGTTCAAAAGTTATTTTTCATGCAACGAAAAAAGCCACTGTGTGTTGTATTTAAATGACGTATGGAGTGTTAAACGGCTCGTTAAAGCTCAATGTCGAATGCCAATAAGTGTAAAATTGTTAATCGAAAGTTCGAACATCGAAAAAACGTTTGTTGAATCCGCTGGCTGACAAGCTAAACTGCGAACATCACAACGTATGTGGAGTCAGCTAGTTCTTTATAAAAATTCAATGCCTCTAAACTCTTTTCAATAAACTTAGAATTCAATAATGGTATTAAAAACTTTAAACAAAAGGTTTCTGTTTAGAAAAATCTGGGGAAAAATTGATGTGAACGTGGATCCAACTACACAAAAACCAAAAACAAAAGAAGCAATAAAACATTCAAGGCGACCAAGATTTCCTTGCTGCCGTCGGTCGCACATCCAACTGAAATCGTGCAATTGTTAACTCCCCTGCAATACCTTGTCCAATGTTAAAAAAAAAAACATAAATGTAATCCAGATAAACAAGTTCACTTTGAAGCGATTAGACAAGACATCAGATTAATCTATTCTCCTTTAGCTTGATATCGGATAGGCAGAAAAACTCACACAATCCTGATTTTGGATTTGGATTTGGACTGATGTTTTTCTTTTTTTTTTTGCCAGTCAGGTCTAGTGGTACGTATTATTTCAATTTGTAAATAAAACAAGCCTTGTGGTTAGTTGGGAATCAAGTTTTCCAGCCTCTTTCGTAAGAACCACATTCAGAGAAGAGGAAAACTGAGAAGAGATTTGTTCCTCTTTGTCCACAGAGCCCAAACGGAAGTGTACATACATTTCGATTACCTCATTCAAAAGCAAAAGGAATTGCCTGTTCAAAAGAAGTCGGAGATCAAGGAGATCCGAACACGATTGCACTCATTGGCTTGTCTCACATGATTGCACTGCTCACACTTCCACTTCCAACGCATGGATGTGGGTCAGGCGATTTATTTTTTATGTTGTGGAAGTGGGCCACCCGTTGCGAACTCACTTTTCGAGTTTGTGGAATTCGTTTCGTTTTCAGAAAATTCATAAAATGAAGCCGGTAAGGTGTTCCCGCCAAAAGAGAATGTCGCGTTTGAATGAGCCTCTTTCATCACTCACTCGCCAACTGCATTAAGTAATAAAAGTTACACATGCGCATTGCAATTATCGATAGATCTTTGATGGAAAGCGTTTTCATTTAGAAAGAAACTCAAACAAAAAAATTTTACGACCGAGAGAAGTTGCATAACACCGATTTCTGCTGCTAAAGGCAGTTGAAGAGCTTCTTCCACACTCCAACTGTCGAGTGAGTCTACTTGACATTGTTCAAATATAATGGGGAGAATTTGGTAATTTGATTGCTCCCGGTGTAAACAGTCAATAGTACTTTTCCAATTGTTGACTTCTTACAAAGTGAGACGAGGGAAATTTCACACCAATTAGAGCACAATGGGTTACAAATGGGACTCGTTGAAAGGGTGCTTCTGAGTAGGGTTTTTTTTTTTTAAGATACCAACTTAGGTGTTCACTTGAGCTATGAAGAGCTGAAGACTGGTGGCAATGATGTTGAGAGTGGGTAGGATACATTCACCGTGTAAGATGCTTTAGTCAAATGCGTTTACTTTTGTATGGAGTGAAAAAGCGATTTCAATTGTATTTTGTAGTTGTAAGCGGTGCAGGCAGTTGATCTTCATTTCACTGCAATCAAAAATTAAGCTTAAAACGAAGTCATCTAATATGCAACAAAACACCATTCAAAGTCTTCTTGCAGGACTTGATTCTGATAAGATAGTTTTTCTGGTAATAATTCTGCTATAACTCGAAGAATATTCGTTTGCAAAGTGCAAGGAGTTTGCTGACTGAGTTCATCAATACGTCCATTTGCACAGCCTCACAAAGAAAAATAAAATTGGGAAAAACCACTCGGTCATGGTGACCCCCATAAAGCAAAATAACTCGTCCAGAAACTTGCCAAAACCGGTCGTGTTCGAATTGAGGATTGACAAAGACGGTTACACCATCTTCATCTTCGAAGAAGTTATGGACGAACGACAACACCAGAGCGAATTGTCACGTATACAGTGACGTTTTTATGGATGCTCGAAGTTTGTTTCTTAATGTTCCCTTTAAATAGAAACTAGGCCTCATCGTCCAAGAAAATGAAATGGTGTTCAAGCACCCAATCAGCGTTTGGTCTACGCAATCTGTGATCAGCTGATTCAATTGAGTGAGTTGAAATTTTTTAGGCTGAAGATGCATATTCAAATATTATACTCGCCATTAATCGGTGCCTAACAGAGCCAGTCATTCTATGCTGTTTACATTAAGTATTCAATTCCCCAAAATTAGAGGTACAGCTCTGGTTGTCAAAGGGTAAGTAAAATGGCTTCGCTTGATACTGGACACAAAGCTCTTCTTCTTAACGAAACAGTTGTGTGGTCAGAAACTACAAGAATTGGTCGACAAGGTTAGAAGGATTCTTCTTTCCTACACAGGAGCTCTATGTTCTACTTCGACTAAAGCCCTATTCATTATATTTCATTGGTTTCCCTCTGACATTCTCGTCAGAAAACAGGCAAAGCTTGTTTCGGTTAGGCTCAATGCAATCTTTAAATCTAAGAGAGGATGCCCCTCCCCATTCGCTAGCGACTTAACAGTCTGAAATCCTATTTTCATCTTCAACTTCGATGGGTCAAAACTGGATGAAAAAGTTGGAATTAGAATTTTCTGGAGTAATCTTGATCCAAAGCACTCTTTCAGCATTCCAGATCACTGCATCGAAATCCAAGCCGAAGTCAATGCGATTTACCAGGCCGCAAAGTGACTGCTGTGTAAAATAATGCAAAGGAAATATTTATTTTCACCGACAGCCAACCAAACACTACATCAATGATTGTCGAATATCCCTAAACAAAACAGCCGATCAATCAAAGGTCCACCTTCATTAGAGGACAGCAAAGGGACAAACTTTCACAATATACTATATTACAATCCCCTTGGCTGTGTTCAAACATAATAATAAAAACAACTTCAACTAAATGGCAAATAATATTTGAGTAAATGAATCCATCAGACAAACCTGACAAACCTGCTCAGCACACAAAGAACCAGGAAGGAGTTCGAACTGAGTCGCACCTCCTTAAGTGACATCTATTGTTAAACGATCCCTATTGTGAAATATAGTCTCAGATGAGAATTTGGCTTGACGCGTGTAGTTGAAACAAGGATACCAAATCCGGACCACATCCAAATCCATTTGAAATTTATTTTTTCAAAAAACTTGGGTGAAATTTTGTATTTTCCTTTAATTGCTTGTCATTTTAAAAATACGTATGAAAAATTGCCGCTTTTCTCAGCAGCTAAAAGAGTTGACCTTCTCCGTGCGTTTTGTTTTGAATCAAGTCGGACCCCTATCTACCTGCGAGTTACTACTGTCTAGAGTTGAAAAAGTCAAATATATCACCTCCTTGCAATTTATGTAAATATTTTGCGTCACTTCATTCATGTGAAATTAAAAAAAAACAGTGGTTATAAAGTTTAAGCCGCTGTAATTAAGAGGGATTCAAATATTTTGATTTTATTTTTATTTTGTCGCAAGTTCGAAAAACATGGCCCAAGAAGAAAGGGGCCAGCAGCGTATATTGCCAGTCATGGAAGAATCTGACTCTGTCGTCGCACCGATCTGATCTGATCAGATCCGGAGTTAAGTGACAGATCAAGGTATATCGTATTGTGACCATTTACCGCTTTATACTGCAAGATTTCAACTACGATCTGAAACAAATCAGTCGCCGGCGCTGCAGGATATAAGAGATCAAATTCTTCTTCGACATAAGAGGTAAAATTTCGCCAGTTTGGCTTAAAAAACCGTTTTGCAACTGGAGCCGAAAATATAGCTACGCAGCTACCAGGTGTTTCTCCAGGCGCTGGTTCTGGTTAGTGCGAAATAGAATATTGGAGCTTGTTTTATTTTTAATGATATGCTGCAAAAGATTTTGTTGAATACAAATGTCCGTATTAGATCGAAAGTTGCTGAATGCGCTTATTTTTTAAAGTATACTTAAAAGAATGCCACACGAATGAAATGAAAGTGTTCTGTATATGGCTCGCCTCAACCACCCTGGAAAGTAGAATTTAGATGATTTGTGGGCAGCTGACAAGACAGATGCCTATCTTTCTTAACAACGCATTCATTTTATTGAAAGCAATTGTGCTTTTGATGACAAAAAAAAGGTAATTGAAAATAAGGAAACAATTTGAAGCTTTCGGAGCACATTGTTAACCTTGTTACACCCCAAGTGATTGCCTTACTTTTGACGAAATACTAATAGCTTTTCGAGGCCGACATTTATTTCGAAAGTATATACCATCCAAGCTAACCAAATATGGCATCAAGATGATTGCTAGATGCACAAAACTTTTACAAAAACAACCTCGAAAGATGTGCCGGAAAACAGCTTGATGGACCATACTGTGTAAGTAACAAGCTCTTCAATGTTGTTGATCGCAATGATGAACCTATATAAAAAAAAAACCGAAATGTGACATTTTACGAGCTAGGAGCTTGTTCAACATTTTCTTAAAGGACACAAGTTGTCATCAGTTGAAGAGATCCAACGTAAGAATAAATGAGAGGTCACTCCCGAACTCACTTAAACTCGAAATTAAAAAATTGTTTTTGCTCATTTTGAGGCCAAGATTGACAGATAAAAAAAAACAGAAATTTACACTTATGACAATAATGGCAGAATGTGGGGCTGACGCGGCTGATGAATTGCGCGCTTTCTATAACGTGTGTTATAACTCAGAAAATTTGCCATTTAAAATATTTAATGCTATGGAATTAATGGAACATGACGGCCGTCAACGCGGTCTTAATTCACCAAAATGAAGATGAGACAAACCAAAAACGACGTATCTACTTGAAGAGATAATGTCTTGCTCTTGTAAGTGATAATATGAAAGTTCGCCAAACGAGATCACCGAAACTAAATCGGCCAATTGACTGAAAAATCACGAGGTGAGCCCTCAGCAATGAGGGCCAATGTTCGTAAAAGATGTTAGGTGTGTCCCGCCAAAAAAAAACAGAAATGCCAATCATGCAAGCAAGGTTGCAATAAGTATGTTTGTCCTGAACATATCATACCATTTTTGTGCCGAATGCATTCATGATGATGATTCTAATTGACTACTTGATGTTTTTTTTTTCCTAAAAATCGTCAGTGTTTATCTTGAGTAAGCTTAAGGAAGCTAATTTTGTTAACTTCTTTGATGTGATGTTTTGGTTGAAAAAATAAATAAACAAATATTTGTTTGTCAAAATAATATCACTTTTTATTTCCTTTATAAAGCCTTATTTAGCTGTAAGCATAAGTTTTCTAGTTTTTCATAAAATATGGGTCATTTAAAACTCATGACGCCGGTATAGAAATTGGAGTAAGGATATGTTTATTGCACTTTTCCATACAAATACTTTCGAGAAATCAATAGAAAATGTGTGAAAAGAGTTCAGTACCAGCACAAGCACAACACTTAATAAACCGGGACATGCCCCTTCCTTGTCGACAAGGACCTAATCAACTATCCAGCTTCAGATTCTGCTTAAAAATTAAAAAAAAAAACTATTTAAATAAATAACAAGTACACAATACGAAAAATTAAACCATTAATTCGTTCGTGTTTGAGGCAAATGTTGCAAAATAAGAGTGGCAATGCATGCACGCATTGTTACAACAGTTTACCTAAATCGATCAATATTTGATTAATTGTTAATTAATTTTGAAGGTTGTCCTTTTTGCAATCTCAGAGAAGACAAAGAAACATTTGTACACATCGTTCAGTTCAATTCACGCTCATTTAGGCGGCCTTCGTCAATGATACGATACAATAGCGATGGTCTAGAAGTATCATCAGTTTCAACACAAATGCTGCAAGCTACAAAAATTCAAAGCGTAGCATTATGAATAAAATCTTTATGCAAATGGATTTAAAACAGATGATGACTTTTTTTCTTTGGTCGTTTGTAAGGGCATGCAAGACTCTCTAAATTTTTATATGATCTAATTAATTAAAGGTAAAGGTTGGACCTTTTGATGAGTATGAAGATAAAGCTGCACTATTTATTTGAAGACATCTTATTTTTAGTGTTTTTTAAAAGACGCTGTTGCAATTTTGCTAAGTGGGTCTTTACGAAGTTTTAAATTCAAGCCAGAAGGGTTTGAACGTTATGAAGGTTGTCATTGTTCAACTTAAAGTGACTTAAATGTGTTCGGAATGCATTATTAAAGAGGAAGCCTGCATTCAACAGAATTGGAAAAAGGAGTTAAAAACGTCTCCTGTAAGTCGCTGAGATTGATTTTGACAAGTTTTTCGAATGTTTTATTTACCATATACAATCAACTGCAAGACAACACACAATACAAAAAACGTAAGAAACATAACAACTGCTGTTGTAATTTTCTTACTTATAACGAAGTTAAGTCTGTGAGCGTACCTATATTGGTTCATTTTAAAATAGCCACTACCAGAATTAAGAAAGTAATCACCGTTTGAATCCATTAAAATAACTATGTTTGCGTTACAAAATTGTCCAACTTTTGGTAGGGTCAGCAAACGGTGACAAAACACACGATCTTGATGGAAAGGTCCTGACTGACACGCGAAAAAACTCGTCTACGGAATTTTTCTTACTAAAAAAAAAGAAAGCTCAGACAGGTCGAGTTGTGTGGATCGTGACATCGTTTTGTTAGAACCACATGTTTAGCTCTTCCATTCACCCAAATTACGTATGTTGTATTTGATTAAAAATCGAAGTCATTTAAACCGACTCAGAATTCTTGTTTGACGGATTAGTAATTTGTAATAAATAAGACCTAAAGCGAATGAACAAAATGCTCTCTGAATCAGATTTCGATTCGCTGTACGAAATAACGTATCCTGGAAGAGGTGAATGACAAGCAAAAGTAGTATTACAGCAAAACGAAATTGAAGTATACACTGATGGCTCGAAGACCACAGGAGCAGGCTCTGGAAACTTCTTCACAAACCAAGACCTTAGAGTAACAAAAATATTGAAATACGAAATCCGAGGTTTTTTTTGCAAAATTCTGCCGGACTATAGCCCATGATTTCAAAATGCATTTCTTTGGAGACTTCGCAATTAAGTTTTTTTGAGACTCCGATACCCACGAGTATCACAAACTGAGTGCGTATTTTAAATTTCAGCTCTGAGATCCTTTTATTAACAAAAATATTGAAATACGAAATCCGAGTTTTTTTTTGCAAAATTCTGCTGGACTATAGCCCATGATTTCAAAATGCACTTTTTTGTCGAAATCGCAAATATGGTTTTCTGAGGTATTTATAGCCACGAGTATCACAAACTGAGTGCGTATTTTAAATTTCAGCTCTGAGGTCCTTTTAATAACAAAAATATTGAAATACGAAATCCGAGTTTTTTTTGCAAAATTCTGCTGGACTATAGCCCATGATTTCAAACTGCACTTTTTTGGCGACATCGCAAATATGGTTTTTTGAGACTCCGATACCCACGAGTATCACAAACTGAGTGCGTATTTTAAATTTCAGCTCTGAGATCCTTTTAAGGTTTTTTTGCAAAATTCTGCTGGACTATAGCCCATGATTTCAAAATGCACTTTTTTGGCGACATCGCAAATATGGTTTTTTGAGACTCCGATACCCACGAGTATCACAAACTGAGTGCGTATTTTAAATTTCAGCTCTGAGATCCTTTTAATAACAAAAATATTGAAATACGAAATCCGAGGTTTTTTTGCAAAATTCTGCTGGACTATAGCCCATGATTTCAAAATGTACTTTTTTGGCGAAATCGCAAATATGGTTTTCTGAGGAATTTATAGCCACGAGTATCACAAACTGAGTGCGTATTTTAAATTTCAGCTCTGAGGTCCTTTTAATAACAAAAATATTGAAATACGAAATCCGAGTTTTTTTTGCAAAATTCTGCTGGACTATAGCCCATGATTTCAAAATGCACTTTTTTGGCGAAATCGCAAATATGGTTTTCTGAGGTATTTATAGCCACGAGTATCACAAACTGAGTGCGTATTTTAAATTTCAGCTCTGAGGTCCTTTTAATAACAAAAATATTGAAATACGAAATCCGAGGTTTTTTTGCAAAATTCTGCTGGACTATAGCCCATGATTTCAAAATGCACTTTTTTGGCGACATCGCAAATATGGTTTTTTGAGACTCCAATAACCACGGGTATCACAAATTGAGTGCGTATTTTAAATTTCAGCTCTGAGATCCTTTTAATAACAAAAATATTGAAATACGAAATCCGAGGTTTTTTTGCAAAATTCTGCTGGACTATAGCCCATGATTTCAAAATGCACTTTTTTGGCGAAATCGCAAATATGGTTTTCTGAGGAATTTATAGCCACGAGTATCACAAACTGAGTGCGTATTTTAAATTTCAGCTCTGAGGTCCTTTTAATAACAAAAATATTGAAATACGAAATCCGAGGTTTTTTTGCAAAATTCTGCTGGACTATACCCCATGATTTCAAAATGCACTTTTTTGGCGACATCGCAAATATGGTTTTTTGAGACTCCGATACCCACGAGTATCACAAACTGAGTGCGTAATTTAAATTTCAGCTCTAAGATCCTTTTAATAACAAAACTATTGAAATACGAAATCCGAGGTTTTTTTGCAAAATTCTGCTGGACTATAGCCCATGATTTCAAAATGCACTTTTTTGGCGAAATCGCAAATATGGTTTTCTGAGGTATTTATAGCCACGAGTTTCACAAACTGAGTGCGTATTTCAAATTTCAGCTCTGAGTTCCTTTTAATAACGAAAATATTGAAATACGAAATCCGAGGTTTTTTTTGCAAAATTCTGCTGGACTATAGCCCAGGATTTCAAAATGCACTTTTTTGGCGAAATCGCAAATATGGTTTTCTGACGTATTTAAAGCCACGAGTATCACAAATGAGTGCGTATTTTAAATTTCAGCTCTGAGGTCCTTTTAATAACAAAAATATTGAAATACGAAATCCGAGGTTTTTTTTGCAAAATTCTGCTGGACTATAGCCCATGATTTCAAAATGTACTTTTTTGGCGAAATCGCAAATATGGTTTTCTGAGGAATTTATAGCCACGAGTATCACAAACTGAGTGCGTATTTTAAATTTCAGCTCTGAGGTCCTTTTAATAACAAAAATATTGAAATACGAAATCCGAGGTTTTTTTGCAAAATTCTGCTGGACTATAGCCCATGATTTCAAAATGCACTTTTTTGGCGAAATCGCAAATATGGTTTTCTGACGTATTTAAAGCCACGAGTATCACAAATGAGTGCGTATTTTAAATTTCAGCTCTGAGGTCCTTTTAATAACAAAAATATTGAAATACGAAATCCGAGGTTTTTTTGCAAAATTCTGCTGGACTATAGCCCATGATTTCAAAATGCCCTTTTTTGGCGAAATGGCAAATATGGTTTTCTGACGTATTTAAAGCCACGAGTATCACAAATGAGTGCGTATTTTAAATTTCAGCTCTGAGGTCCTTTTAATAACAAAAATACTGAAATACGAAATCCGAGGTTTTTTTGCAAAATTCTGCTGGACTATAGCCCATGATTTCAAAATGCACTTTTTTGGCGACATCGCAAATATGGTTTTTTGAGACTCCGATACCCACGAGTATCACAAACTGAGTGCGTATTTTAAATTTCAGCTCTGAGATCCTTTTAATAACAAAAATATTAAAAATCCAAAATCCGAGGTTTTTTTGCAAAATTCTGCTGGACTATAGCCCATGATTTCAAAATGCACTTTTTGGCGAAATCGCAAATATGGTTTTCTGAGGTATTTATAGCCACGAGTATCACAAACTGAGTGCGTATTTCAAATTTCAGCTCTGAGGTCCTTTTAATAACAAAAATATTGAAATACGAAATCCGAGGTTTTTTTTGCAAAATTCTGCTGGACTATAGCCCATGATTTCAAAATGCACTTTTTTGGCGAAATCGCAAATATGGTTTTCTGACGTATTTAAAGCCACGAGTATCACAAATGAGTGCGTATTTTAAATTTCAGCTCTGAGGTCCTTTTAATAACAAAAATATTGAAATACGAAATCCGAGGTTTTTTTGCAAAATTCTGCTGGACTATAGCCCATGATTTCAAAATGCACTTTTTTGGCGAAATCGCAAATATGGTTTTCTGAGGAATTTACAGCCACGAGTATCACAAACTGAGTGCGTATTTTAAATTTCAGCTCTGAGGTTCTTTTAATAACAAAAATATTGAAATACGAAATCCGAGTTTTTTTTTGCAAAATTCTGCTGGACTATAGCCCATGATTTCAAAATGCACTTTTTTGGCGAAATCGCAAATATGGTTTTCTGACGTATTTAAAGCCACGAGTATCACAAATGAGTGCGTATTTTAAATTTCAGCTCTGAGGTCCTTTTAATAACAAAAATATTGAAATACGAAATCCGAGGTTTTTTTTCAAAATTCTGCTGGACTATAGCCCATGATTTCAAAATGCACTTTTTTGGCGACATCGCAAATATGGTTTTTTGAGACTCCGATACCCACGAGTATCACAAACTGAGTGCGTATTTCAAATTTCAGCTCTGAGGTCCTTTTAATAACAAAAATATTGAAATACGAAATCCGAGGTTTTTTTTGCAAAATTCTGCTGGACTATAGCCCATGATTTCAAAATGCACTTTTTTGGCGAAATCGCAAATATGGTTTTCTGAGGTATTTATAGCCACGAGTATCACAAACTGAGTGCGTATTTTATATTTCAGCTCTGAGGTCCTTTTAATAACAGAAATATTGAAATACGAAATCCGAGGGTTTTTTGCAAATTTCTGCTGGACTATAGCCCATGATTTCAAAATGCACTTTTTTGGCGAAATCGCAAATATGGTTTTCTGAGGTATTATTAACCAAGAGTATCACAAACTGAGTGCGTATTTTAAATTTCAGCTCTGAGGTCCTTTTAATAACAAAAATATTGAAATACGAAATCTGAGGTTTTTTGCAAAATTCTGCTGGACTATAGTCCATGATTTCAAAATGCACTTTTTTGGCGAAATCGCAAATATGGTTTTCTGAGGTATTTATAGCCACGAGTATCACAAACTGAGTGCGTATTTTAAATTTCAGCTCTGAGTTCCTTTTAATATCAAAAATATTGAAATACGAAATCCGAGTTTTTTTTTTGCAAAATTCTGCTGGACTATAGCCCATGATTTCAAAATGCACTTTTTTGGCGAAATCGCAAATATGGTTTTCTGAGGTATTTATAGCCACGAGTATCACAAACTGAGTGCGTATTTTAAATTTCAGCTCTGAGTTCCTTTTAATATCAAAAATATTGAAATACGAAATCCGAGGTTTTATTTGCAAAATTCTGCTGGACTATAGCCCATGGTTTCAAAATGCACTTCTTTGGCGAAATCGCAAATATGGTTTTCTGAGGAATTTATAGCCACGAGTATCACAAACTGAGTGCGTATTTTAAATTTCAGCTCTGAGGTTCTTTTAATAACAAAAATATTGAAATACGAAATCCGAGTTTTTTTTTGCAAAATTCTGCTGGTCTATAGCCCATGATTTCAAAATGCACTTTTTTGGCGAAATCGCAAATATGGTTTTTTGATACTCCGATACCCACGAGTATCACAAACTGAGTGCGTATTTTAAATTTCAGCTCTGAGGTCCTTTTAATAACAAAAATATTGAAATACGAAATCCGAGGTTTTTTTTCAAAATTCTGCTGGACTATAGCCCATGATTTCAAAATGCACTTTTTTGGCGACATCGCAAATATGGTTTTTTGAGACTCCGATACCCACGAGTATCACAAACTGAGTGCGTATTTTAAATTTCAGCTCTGAGATCCTTTTAATAACAAAAATATTGAAATACGAAATCCGAGGTTTTATTTGCAAAATTCTGCTGGACTATAGCCCATGGTTTCAAAATGCACTTCTTTGGCGAAATCGCAAATATGGTTTTCTGAGGAATTTATAGCCACGAGTATCACAAACTGAGTGCGTATTTTAAATTTCAGCTCTGAGTTCCTTTTAATATCAAAAATATTGAAATACGAAATCCGAGTTTTTTTTGCAAAATTCTTCTGGACTATAGCCCATGATTTCAAAATGCACTTTTTTGGCGAAATCGCAAATATGGTTTTCTGAGGTATTTATAGCCACGAGTATCACAAACTGAGTGCGTATTTTAAATTTCAGCTCTGAGTTCCTTTTAATATCAAAAATATTGAAATACGAAATCCGAGGTTTTATTTGCAAAATTCTGCTGGACTATAGCCCATGGTTTCAAAATGCACTTCTTTGGCGAAATCGCAAATATGGTTTTCTGAGGAATTTATAGCCACGAGTATCACAAACTGAGTGCGTATTTTAAATTTCAGCTCTGAGGTTCTTTTAATAACAAAAATATTGAAATACGAAATCCGAGTTTTTTTTTGCAAAATTCTGCTGGTCTATAGCCCATGATTTCAAAATGCACTTTTTTGGCGAAATCGCAAATATGGTTTTTTGATACTCCGATACCCACGAGTATCACAAACTGAGTGCGTATTTTAAATTTCAGCTCTGAGATCCTTTTAATAACAAAAATATTGAAATACGAAATCCGAGTTTTTTTTGCAAAATTCTGCTGGACTATAGCCCATGATTTCAAAATGCACTTTTTTGGCGACATCGCAAATATGGTTTTTTGAGACTCCGATACCCACGAGTATCACAAACTGAGTGCGTATTTTAAATTTCAGCTCTGAGATCCTTTTAATAACAAAAATATTGAAATACGAAATCCGAGGTTTTTTTGCAAAATTCTGCTGGACTATAGCCCATGATTTCAAAATGCACTTTTTTGGCGAAATCGCAAATATGGTTTTCTGAGGTATTATTAACCAAGAGTATCACAAACTGAGTGCGTATTTCAAATTTCAGCTCTGAGTTCCTTTTAATAACGAAAATATTGAAATACGAAATCCGAGGTTTTTTTGCAAAATTCTGCTGGACTATAGCCCATGATTTCAAAATGCACTTTTTTGGCGAAATCGCAAATATGGTTTTCTGACGTATTTAAAGCCACGAGTATCACAAATGAGTGCGTATTTTAAATTTCAGCTCTGCGGTCCTTTTAATAACAAAAATATTGAAATACGAAATCCGAGGTTTTTTTGCAAAATTCTGCTGGACTATAGCCCATGATTTCAAAAAGCACTTTTTTGGCGACATCGCAAATATGGTTTTTTGAGACTCCGATACCCACGAGTATCACAAACTGAGTGCGTATTTTAAATTTCAGCTCTGAGATCCTTTTAATAACAAAAATATTGAAATACGAAATCCGAGGTTTTTTTGCAAAATTCTGCTGGACTATAGCCCATGATTTCAAAATGCACTTTTTTGGCGAAATCGCAAATATGGTTTTCTGAGGTATTTATAGCCACGAGTATCACAAACGGAGTGCGTATTTTAAATTTCAGCTCTGAGGTCCTTTTAATAACAAAAATATTGAAATACGAAATCCGAGTTTTTTTTGCAAAATTCTGCTGGACTATAGCCCATGATTTCAAAATGCACTTTTTTGGCGACATCGCAAATATGGTTTTTTGAGACTCCGATACCCACGAGTATCACAAACTGAGTGCGTATTTTAAATTTCAGCTCTGAGATCCTTTTAATAACAAAAATATTGAAATACGAAATCCGAGGTTTTTTTTTGCAAAATTCTGCTGGACTATAGCCCATGGTTTCAAAATGCACTTTTTTGGCGAAATCGCAAATATGGTTTTCTGAGGAATTTATAGCCACGAGTATCACAAATGAGTGCGTATTTTAAATTTCAGCTCTGAGGTCCTTTTAATAACAAAAATATTGAAATACGAAATCCGAGGTTTTTTTGCAAAATTCTGCTGGACTATAGCCCATGATTTCAAAATGCACTTTTTTGGCGAAATCGCAAATATGGTTTTCTGAGGAATTTACAGCCACGAGTATCACAAACTGAGTGCGTATTTTAAATTTCAGCTCTGAGGTTCTTTTAATAACAAAAATATTGAAATACGAAATCCGAGTTTTTTTTTGCAAAATTCTGCTGGACTATAGCCCATGATTTCAAAATGCACTTTTTTGGCGAAATCGCAAATATGGTTTTCTGACGTATTTAAAGCCACGAGTATCACAAATGAGTGCGTATTTTAAATTTCAGCTCTGAGGTCCTTTTAATAACAAAAATATTGAAATACGAAATCCGAGGTTTTTTTTCAAAATTCTGCTGGACTATAGCCCATGATTTCAAAATGCACTTTTTTGGCGACATCGCAAATATGGTTTTTTGAGACTCCGATACCCACGAGTATCACAAACTGAGTGCGTATTTCAAATTTCAGCTCTGAGGTCCTTTTAATAACAAAAATATTGAAATACGAAATCCGAGGTTTTTTTTGCAAAATTCTGCTGGACTATAGCCCATGATTTCAAAATGCACTTTTTTGGCGAAATCGCAAATATGGTTTTCTGAGGTATTTATAGCCACGAGTATCACAAACTGAGTGCGTATTTTAAATTTCAGCTCTGAGTTCCTTTTAATATCAAAAATATTGAAATACGAAATCCGAGTTTTTTTTGCAAAATTCTGCTGGACTATAGCCCATGATTTCAAAATGCACTTTTTTGGCGAAATCGCAAATATGGTTTTCTGAGGTATTTATAGCCACGAGTATCACAAACTGAGTGCGTATTTTATATTTCAGCTCTGAGGTCCTTTTAATAACAGAAATATTGAAATACGAAATCCGAGGGTTTTTTGCAAATTTCTGCTGGACTATAGCCCATGATTTCAAAATGCACTTTTTTGGCGAAATCGCAAATATGGTTTTCTGAGGTATTATTAACCAAGAGTATCACAAACTGAGTGCGTATTTTAAATTTCAGCTCTGAGATCCTTTTAATAACAAAAATATTGAAATACGAAATCCGAGGTTTTTTTGCAAAATTCTGCTGGACTATAGCCCATGATTTCAAAATGCACTTTTTTGGCGAAATCGCAAATATGGTTTTCTGAGGTATTTATAGCCACGAGTATCACAAACTGAGTGCGTATTTTAAATTTCAGCTCTGAGTTCCTTTTAATATCAAAAATATTGAAATACGAAATCCGAGGTTTTATTTGCAAAATTCTGCTGGACTATAGCCCATGGTTTCAAAATGCACTTCTTTGGCGAAATCGCAAATATGGTTTTCTGAGGAATTTATAGCCACGAGTATCACAAACTGAGTGCGTATTTTAAATTTCAGCTCTGAGGTTCTTTTAATAACAAAAATATTGAAATACGAAATCCGAGTTTTTTTTTTGCAAAATTCTGCTGGTCTATAGCCCATGATTTCAAAATGCACTTTTTTGGCGAAATCGCAAATATGGTTTTTTGATACTCCGATACCCACGAGTATCACAAACTGAGTGCGTATTTTAAATTTCAGCTCTGAGATCCTTTTAATAACAAAAATATTGAAATACGAAATCCGAGTTTTTTTTGCAAAATTCTGCTGGACTATAGCCCATGATTTCAAAATGCACTTTTTTGGCGACATCGCAAATATGGTTTTTTGAGACTCCGATACCCACGAGTATCACAAACTGAGTGCGTATTTTAAATTTCAGCTCTGAGATCCTTTTAATAACAAAAATATTGAAATACGAAATCCGAGGTTTTTTTGCAAAATTCTGCTGGACTATAGCCCACGATTTCAAAATGCACTTTTTTGGCGAAATCGCAAATATGGTTTTCTGAGGTATTATTAACCAAGAGTATCACAAACTGAGTGCGTATTTCAAATTTCAGCTCTGAGTTCCTTTTAATAACGAAAATATTGAAATACGAAATCCGAGGTTTTTTTGCAAAATTCTGCTGGACTATAGCCCATGATTTCAAAATGCACTTTTTTGGCGAAATCGCAAATATGGTTTTCTGACGTATTTAAAGCCACGAGTATCACAAATGAGTGCGTATTTTAAATTTCAGCTCTGAGGTCCTTTTAATAACAAAAATATTGAAATACGAAATCCGAGGTTTTTTTGCAAAATTCTGCTGGACTATAGCCCATGATTTCAAAAAGCACTTTTTTGGCGACATCGCAAATATGGTTTTTTGAGACTCCGATACCCACGAGTATCACAAACTGAGTGCGTATTTTAAATTTCAGCTCTGAGATCCTTTTAATAACAAAAATATTGAAATACGAAATCCGAGGTTTTTTTGCAAAATTCTGCTGGACTATAGCCCATGATTTCAAAATGCACTTTTTTGGCGAAATCGCAAATATGGTTTTCTGAGGTATTTATAGCCACGAGTATCACAAACGGAGTGCGTATTTCAAATTTCAGCTCTGAGTTCCTTTTAATAACGAAAATATTGAAATACGAAATCCGAGGTTTTTTTGCAAAATTCTGCTGGACTATAGCCCATGATTTCAAAATGCACTTTTTTGGCGAAATCGCAAATATGGTTTTCTGACGTATTTAAAGCCACAAGTATAACAAACTGAGTGCGTATTTTAAATTTCAGCTCTGAGGTCCTTTTAATAACAAAAATATTGAAATACGAAATCCGAGTTTTTTTTGCAAAATTCTGCTGGACTATAGCCCATGATTTCAAAATGCACTTTTTTGGCGACATCGCAAATATGGTTTTTTGAGTCTCCGATACCCACGAGTATCACAAACTGAGTGCGTATTTCAAATTTCAGCTCTGAGGTCCTTTTAATAACAAAAATATTGAAATACGAAATCCGAGGTTTTTTTGCAAAATTCTGCTGGACTATAGCCCATGATTTCAAAATGCACTTTTTTGGCGAAATCGCAAATATGGTTTTCTGAGGTATTATTAACCAAGAGTATCACAAACTGAGTGCGTATTTCAAATTTCAGCTCTGAGTTCCTTTTAATAACGAAAATATTGAAATACGAAATCCGAGGTTTTTTTGCAAAATTCTGCTGGACTATAGCCCATGATTTCAAAATGCACTTTTTTGGCGAAATCGCAAATATGGTTTTCTGAGGTATTTATAGCCTCGAGTATCACAAACTGAGTGCGTATTTTAAATTTCAGCTCTGAGGTCCTTTTAATAACAAAAATATTGAAATACGAAATCCGAGTTTTTTTTGCAAAATTCTGCTGGACTATAGCCCATGATTTCAAAATGCACTTTTTTGGCGACATCGCAAATATGGTTTTTTGAGTCTCCGATACCCACGAGTATCACAAACTGAGTGCGTATTTCAAATTTCAGCTCTGAGGTCCTTTTAATAACAAAAATATTGAAATACGAAATCCGAGGTTTTTTTGCAAAATTCTGCTGGACTATAGCCCATGATTTCAAAATGCACTTTTTTGGCGAAATCGCAAATATGGTTTTCTGAGGTATTATTAACCAAGAGTATCACAAACTGAGTGCGTATTTCAAATTTCAGCTCTGAGTTCCTTTTAATAACGAAAATATTGAAATACGAAATCCGAGGTTTTTTTGCAAAATTCTGCTGGACTATAGCCCATGATTTCAAAATGCACTTTTTTGGCGAAATCGCAAATATGGTTTTCTGACGTATTTAAAGCCACGAGTATCACAAATGAGTGCGTATTTTAAATTTCAGCTCTGAGGTCCTTTTAATAACAAAAATATTGAAATACGAAATCCGAGGTTTTTTTGCAAAATTCTGCTGGACTATAGCCCATGATTTCAAAAAGCACTTTTTTGGCGACATCGCAAATATGGTTTTTTGAGACTCCGATACCCACGAGTATCACAAACTGAGTGCGTATTTTAAATTTCAGCTCTGAGATCCTTTTAATAACAAAAATATTGAAATACGAAATCCGAGGTTTTTTTGCAAAATTCTGCTGGACTATAGCCCATGATTTCAAAATGCACTTTTTTGGCGAAATCGCAAATATGGTTTTCTGAGGTATTTATAGCCACGAGTATCACAAACGGAGTGCGTATTTCAAATTTCAGCTCTGAGTTCCTTTTAATAACGAAAATATTGAAATACGAAATCCGAGGTTTTTTTGCAAAATTCTGCTGGACTATAGCCCATGATTTCAAAATGCACTTTTTTGGCGAAATCGCAAATATGGTTTTCTGACGTATTTAAAGCCACAAGTATAACAAACTGAGTGCGTATTTTAAATTTCAGCTCTGAGGTCCTTTTAATAACAAAAATATTGAAATACGAAATCCGAGGTTTTTTTTGCAAAATTCTGCTGGACTATAGCCCATGATTTCAAAATGCACTTTTTTGGCGAAATCGCAAATATGGTTTTCTGAGGTATTTATAGCCTCGAGTATCACAAACTGAGTGCGTATTTTAAATTTCAGCTCTGAGGTCCTTTTAATAACAAAAATATTGAAATACGAAATCCGAGTTTTTTTTTGCAAAATTCTGCTGGACTATAGCCCATGATTTCAAAATGCACTTTTTTGGCGACATCGCAAATATGGTTTTTTGAGTCTCCGATACCCACGAGTATCACAAACTGAGTGCGTATTTCAAATTTCAGCTCTGAGGTCCTTTTAATAACAAAAATATTGAAATACGAAATCCGAGGTTTTTTTGCAAAATTCTGCTGGACTATAGCCCATGATTTCAAAATGCACTTTTTTGGCGAAATCGCAAATATGGTTTTCTGAGGTATTTATAGCCACGAGTATTACAAACTGAGTGCGTATTTTAAATTTCAACTCTGAGGTCCTTTTAATAACAAAAATATTGAAATACGAAATCCGAGTTTTTTTTGCAAAATTCTGCTGGACTATAGCCCATGATTTCAAAATGCACTTTTTTGGCGAAATCGCAAATATGGTTTTCTGAGGTATTTATAGCCACGAGTATCACAAACTGAGTGCGTATTTTAATTTTCAGCTCTGAGATCCTTTTAATAACAAAAATATTGAAATACGAAATCCGAGTTTTTTTTTGCAAAATTCTGCTGGACCATGATTTCAAAATGCACTTTTTTGGCGAAATCGTAAATATGGTTTTCTGAGGTATTTATAGCCACGAGTATCACAAACTGAGTGCGTATTTTAAATTTCACGTCTGAGCTCCTTTTAATAACAAAAATATTGAAATACGAAATCCGAGGGCTTTTGCAAATTTCTGCTGGACTATAGCCCATGATTTCAAAATGCACTTTTTTGGCGAAATCGCAAATATGGTTTTCTGAGGTATTTATAGCCACGAGTATCACAAACTGAGTGCGTATTTTAAATTTCAGCTCTGAGGTCCTTTTAATAACAAAAATATTGAAATACGAAATCCGAGGTTTTTTTGCAAAATTCTGCTGGACCATGATTTCAAAATGCACTTTTTTGGCGAAATCGCAAATATGGTTTTCTGAGGTATTTATAGCCACGAGTATCACAAACTGAGTGCGAATTTCAAATTTCAGCTCTGAGTTCCTTTTAATAACAAAAATATTGAAATACGAAATCCGAGGTTTTTTTGCAAAATTCTGCCGGACTATAGCCCATGATTTCAAAATGCACTTTTTTGGCGAAATCGCAAATATGGTTTTCTGAGGTATTTATAGCCACGAGTATCACACACTGAGTGCGTATTTTAAATTTCAGCTCTGAGGTCCTTTTAATAACAAAAATATTGAAATACGAAATCCGAGGTTTTTTTGCAAAATTCTGCTGGACTATAGCCCATGATTTCAAAATGCACTTTTTTGGCGAAATCGCAAATATGGTTTTCTGAGGTATTTATAGCCACGAGTATCACACACTGAGTGCGTATTTTAAATTTCAGCTCTGAGGTCCTTTTAATAACAAAAATATTGAAATACGAAATCCGAGGTTTTTTTGCAAAATTCTGCTGGACTATAGCCCATGATTTCAAAATGCACTTTTTTGGCGAAATCGCAAATATGGTTTTCTGAGGTATTTATAGCCACGAGTTTCACAAACTGAGTGCGTATTTTAAATTTCAGCTCTGAGGTCCTTTTAATAACAAAAATATTGAAATACGAAATCCGAGGTTTTTTTGCAAAATTCTGCTGGACTATAGCCCATGATTTCAAAATGCACTTTTTTGGCGAAATCGCAAATATGGTTTTCTGAGGTATTTATAGCCACGAGTTTCACAAACTGAGTGCGTATTTTAAATTTCAGCTCTGAGGTCCTTTTAATAACAAAAATATTGAAATACGAAATCCGAGGTTTTTTTGCAAAATTCTGCTGGACTATAGCCCATGATTTCAAAATGCACTTTTTTGGCGAAATCGCAAATATGGTTTTCTGAGGTATTTATAGCCACGAATATCACAAACTGAGTGCGTATTTCAAATTTCAGCTCTGAGTTCCTTTTAATAACAAAAATATTGAAATACGAAATCCGAGTTTTTTTTGCAAAATTCTGCTGGACTATAGCCCATGATTTCAAAATGCACTTTTTTGGCGAAATCGCAAATATGGTTTTCTGAGGTATTATTAACCAAGAGTATCACAAACTGAGTGCGTATTTTAAATTTCAGCTCTGAGGTCCTTTTAAAAACAAAAATATTGAAATACGAAATCCGAGTTTTTTTGCAAAATTCTGCTGGACTATAGCCCATGATTTCAAAATGCACTTTTTTGGCGACATCGCAAATATGGTTTTTTGAGACTCCGATACTCACGAGAATCACAAACTGAGTGCGTATTTTAAATTTCAGCTCTGAGATCATTTTAATAACAAAAATATTGAAATACGAAATCCGAGGTTTTTTTGCAAAATTCTGCTGGCCCATGATTTCAAAATGCACTTTTTTGGCGAAATCGCAAATATGGTTTTCTGAGGTATTTATAGCCACGAGTATCACAAACTGAGTGCGTATTTTAAATTTCAGCTCTGAGGTCCTTTTAAAAACAAAAATATTGAAATACGAAATCCGTGTTTTTTTTGCAAAATTCTGCTGGTCTATAGCCCATGATTTCAAAATGCACTTTTTTGGCGAAATCGTAAATATGGTTTTCTGAGGTATTTATAGCCACGAGTATCACAAACTGAGTGCGTATTTTAAATTTCAGCTCTGAGGTCCTTTTAATAACAAAAATATTGAAATACGAAATCCGAGTTTTTTTTGCAAAATTCTGCTGGACTATAGCCCATGATTTCAAAATGCACTTTTTTGGCGAAATCGCAAATATGGTTTTTTGAGACTCCGATACCCACGATTATCACAAACTGAGTGCGTATTTTAAATTTCAGCTCTGAGATCCTTTTAATAACAAAAATATTGAAATACGAAATCCGTGTTTTTTTTGCAAAATTCTGCTGGACTATAGCCCATGATTTCAAAATGCACTTTTTTGGCGAAATCGCAAATATAGTTTTCTGAGATTCCGATACCCACGAGTATCCCAAACTGAGTGCGTATTTTAAATTTCAGCTCTGAGATCCTTTTAATAACAAAAATATTGAAATACGCACTCCGAGGTTTTCTTGCAAAATTCTGCTGGACTATAGCCCATGATTTCAAAATGCACTTTTTTGGCGAAATCGCAAATATGGTTTTCTGAGGTATTTATAGCCACGAGTATCACAAACTGAGTGCGTATTTTAAATTTCAGCTCTGAGATCATTTTAATAACAAAAATATTGAAATACGCAATCCGAGGTTTTCTTGCAAAACTCTGCTGGACTATAGCCCATGATTTCAAAATGCACTTTTTTGGCGAAATCGCAAATATGGTTTTCTGAGGTATTTATAGCCACGAGTATCACAAACTGAGTGCGTATTTTAAATTTCAGCTCTGAGGTCCTTTTAATAACAAAAATATTGAAATACGAAATCCTAGGTTTTTTTGCAAAATTCTGCTGGACTATAGCCCATGATTTCAAAATGCACTTTTTTGGCGAAATCGCAAATATGGTTTTTTGAGACTCCGATACCCACGAGTATCACAAACTGAGTGCGTATTTTAAATTTCAGCTCTGAGATCCTTTTAATAACAAAAATATTGAAATACGAAATCCGAGGTTTTTTTGCAAAATTCTGCTGGACCATGATTTCAAAATGCACTTTTTTGGCGAAATCGCAAATTTGGTTTTCTGAGGTATTTGTAGCCACGAGTATCACAAACTGAGTGCGTATTTTAAATTTCAGCTCTGAGGTCCTTTTAATAACAAAAATATTGAAATACGAAATCCGAGTTTTTTTTGCAAAATTCTGCTGGACTATAGCCCATGATTTCAAAATGCACTTTTTTGGCGAAATCGCAAATATGGTTTTCTGAGGTATTTATAGCCACGAGTATCACAAACTGAGTGCGTATTTTAAATTTCAGCTCTGAGGTCCTTTTAATAACAAAAATATTGAAATACGAAATCCGAGTTTTTTTTGCAAAATTCTGCTGGACTATAGCCCATGATTTCAAAATGCACTTTTTTGGCGACATCGCAAATATGGTTTTTTGAGACTCCGATACCCACGAGTATCACAAACTGAGTGCGTATTTTAAATTTCAGCTCTGAGGTCCTTTTAATAACAAAAATATTGAAATACGAAATCCGAGGTTTTTTTGCAAAATTCTGCTGGACTATAGCCCATGATTTCAAAATGCACTTTTTTGGCGAAATCGCAAATATGGTTTTCTGAGGTATTATTAACCAAGAGTATCACAAACTGAGTGCGTATTTCAAATTTCAGCTCTGAGTTCCTTTTAATAACAAAAATATTGAAATACGAAATCCGAGATTTTTTTGCAAAATTCTGCTGGACTATAGCCCATGATTTCAAAATGCACTTTTTTGGCGACATCGCAAATATGGTTTTTTGAGACTCCGATACCCACGAGTATCACAAACTGAGTGCGTATTTTAAATTTCAGCTCTGAGATCCTTTTAATAACAAAAATATTGAAATACGAAATCCGAGGTTTTTTTGCAAAATTCTGCTGGACTATAGCCCATGATTTCAAAATGCATTTTTTTGGCGAAATCGCAAATATGGTTTTCACAAACTAAGTGCGCATTTTAAATTTCAGCTCTGAGGTCCTTTTAAAAACAAAAATATTGAAATACGAAATCCGAGGTTTTTTTGCAAAATTCTGCTGGACTATAGCCCATGATTTCAAAATGCACTTTTTTGGCGAAATCGCAAATATGGTTTTCTGAGGTATTTATAGCCACGAGTATCACAAACTGAGTGCGTATTTTAAATTTCAGCTCTGAGGTCCTTTTAATAACAAAAATATTGAAATACGAAATCCGAGGTTTTTTTGCAAAATTCTGCTGGACTATAGCCCATGATTTCAAAATGCACTTTTTTGGCGAAATCGTAAATATGGTTTTCTGAGGTATTTATAGCCACGAGTATCACAAACTGAGTGCGTATTTTAAATTTCACGTCTGAGCTCCTTTTAATAACAAAAATATTGAAATACGAAATCCGAGTTTTTTTTGCAAAATTCTGCTGGACTATAGCCCATGATTTCAAAATGCACTTTTTTGGCGAAATCGCAAATATGGTTTTCTGAGGTATTTATAGCCACGAGTATCACAAACTGAGTGCGTATTTTAAATTTCAGCTCTGAGGTCCTTTTAATAACAAAAATATTGAAATACGAAATCCGAGTTTTTTTTGCAAAATTTTGCTGGACTATAGCCCATGATTTCAAAATGCACTTTTTTGGCGAAATCGCAAATATGGTTTTCTGAGGTATTTGTAGCCACGAGTATCACAAACTGAGTGCGTATTTTAAATTTCAGCTCTGAGGTCCTTTTAATAACAAAAATATTGAAATACGAAATCCGAGTTTTTTTTGCAAAATTCTGCTGGACTATAGCCCATGATTTCAAAATGCACTTTTTTGGCGAAATCGCAAATATGGTTTTCTGAGGTATTTATAGCCACGAGTATCACAAACTGAGTGCGTATTTTAAATTTCAGCTCTGAGGTCCTTTTAATAACAAAAATATTGAAATACGAAATCCGAGTTTTTTTTGCAAAATTCTGCTGGACTATAGCCCATGATTTCAAAATGCACTTTTTTGGCGACATCGCAAATATGGTTTTTTGAGACTCCGATACCCACGAGTATCACAAACTGAGTGCGTATTTTAAATTTCAGCTCTGAGATCCTTTTAATAACAAAAATATTGAAATACGAAATCCGAGGTTTTTTTGCAAAATTCTGCTGGACTATAGCCCATGATTTCAAAATGCACTTTTTTGGCGAAATCGCAAATATGGTTTTCTGAGGTATTATTAACCAAGAGTATCACAAACTGAGTGCGTATTTCAAATTTCAGCTCTGAGTTCCTTTTAATAACAAAAATATTGAAATACGAAATCCGAGATTTTTTTGCAAAATTCTGCTGGACTATAGCCCATGATTTCAAAATGCACTTTTTTGGCGACATCGCAAATATGGTTTTTTGAGACTCCGATACCCACGAGTATCACAAACTGAGTGCGTATTTTAAATTTCAGCTCTGAGATCCTTTTAATAACAAAAATATTGAAATACGAAATCCGAGGTTTTTTTGCAAAATTCTGCTGGACTATAGCCCATGATTTCAAAATGCACTTTTTTGGCGAAATCGCAAATATGGTTTTCTGAGGTATTATTAACCAAGAGTATCACAAACTGAGTGCGTATTTCAAATTTCAGCTCTGAGTTCCTTTTAATAACAAAAATATTGAAATACGAAATCCGAGATTTTTTTGCAAAATTCTGCTGGACTATAGCCCATGATTTCAAAATGCATTTTTTTGGCGAAATCGCAAATATGGTTTTCACAAACTAAGTGCGCATTTTAAATTTCAGCTCTGAGGTCCTTTTAAAAACAAAAATATTGAAATACGAAATCCGAGGTTTTTTTGCAAAATTCTGCTGGACTATAGCCCATGATTTCAAAATGCACTTTTTTGGCGAAATCGCAAATATGGTTTTCTGAGGTATTTATAGCCATGAGTATCACAAACTGAGAGCGTATTTTAAATTTCAGCTCTGAGGTCCTTTTAATAACAAAAATATTGAAATACGAAATCCGAGTTTTTTTTGCAAAATTCTGCTGGACTATAGCCCATGATTTCAAAATGCACTTTTTTGGCGACATCGCAAATACGGTTTTTTGAGACTCCGATACCCACGAGTATCACAAACTGAGTGCGTATTTTAAATTTCAGCTCTGAGATCCTTTTAATAACAAAAATATTGAAATACGAAATCCGAGGTTTTTTTTGCAAAATTCTGCTGGACTATAGCCCATGATTTCAAAATGCATTTTTTTGGCGAAATCGCAAATATGGTTTTCACAAACTAAGTGCGCATTTTAAATTTCAGCTCTGAGGTCCTTTTAAAAACAAAAATATTGAAATACGAAATCCGAGGTTTTTTTGCAAAATTCTGCTGGACTATAGCCCATGATTTCAAAATGCACTTTTTTGGCGAAATCGCAAATATGGTTTTCTGAGGTATTTATAGCCACGAGTATCACAAACTGAGAGCGTATTTTAAATTTCAGCTCTGAGGTCCTTTTAATAACAAAAATATTGAAATACGAAATCCGAGTTTTTTTTGCAAAATTCTGCTGGACTATAGCCCATGATTTCAAAATGCACTTTTTTGGCGAAATCGCAAATATGGTTTTCTGAGGTATTTATAGCCACGAGTATCACTAACTGAGTGCGTATTTTAAATTTCAGCTCTGAGGTCCTTTTAATAACAAAAATATTGAAATACGAAATCCGAGGTTTTTTTTGCAAAATTCTGCTGGACTATAGCCCATGATTTCAAAATGCACTTTTTTGGCGAAATCGGTTTTCTGAGGTATTATTAACCAAGAGTATCACAAACTGAGTGCGTATTTCAAATTTCAGCTCTGAGTTCCTTTTAATAACAAAAATATTGAAATACGAAATCCGAGGTTTTTTTGCAAAATTCTGCTGGACTATAGCCCATGATTTCAAAATGCACTTTTTGGCGAAATCGCAAATATGGTTTTCTGAGGTATTTATAGCCACGAGTATCACAAACTGAGTGCGTATTTTAAATTTCAGCTCTGAGGTCCTTTTAATAACAAAAATATTGAAATACGAAATCCGAGGTTTTTTTGCAAAATTCTGCTGGACTATAGCCCATGATTTCAAAATGCACTTTTTTGGCGAAATCGTAAATGTGGTTTTCTGAGGTATTTATAGCCACGAGTATCACAAACTGAGTGCGTATTTTAAATTTCACGTCTGAGCTCCTTTTAATAACAAAAATATTGAAATACGAAATCCGAGGGTTTTTTGCAAATTTCTGCTGGACTATAGCCCATGATTTCAAAATGCACTTTTTTGGCGAAATCGGTTTTCTGAGGTATTATTAACCAAGAGTATCACAAACTGAGTGCGTATTTTAAATTTCACGTCTGAGCTCCTTTTAATAACAAAAATATTGAAATACGAAATCCGAGGGTTTTTTGCAAATTTCTGCTGGACTATAGCCCATGATTTCAAAATGCACTTTTTTGGCGAAATCGGTTTTCTGAGGTATTATTAACCAAGAGTATCACAAACTGAGTGCGTATTTTAAATTTCACGTCTGAGCTCCTTTTAATAACAAAAATATTGAAATACGAAATCCGAGGTTTTTTTGCAAAATTCTGCTGGACTATAGCCCATGATTTCAAAATGCACTTTTTGGCGAAATCGCAAATATGGTTTTCTGAGGTATTTATAGCCACGAGTATCACAAACTGAGTACGTATTTTAAATTTCAGCTCTGAGGTCCTTTTAAAAACAAAAATATTGAAATACGAAATCCGAGGTTTTTTTGCAAAATTCTGCTGGACTATAGCCCATGATTTCAAAATGCACTTTTTTGGCGAAATCGCAAATATGGTTTTCTGAGGTATTTATAGCCACGAGTATCACAAACTGAGAGCGTATTTTAAATTTCAGCTCTGAGGTCCTTTTAATAACAAAAATATTGAAATACGAAATCCGAGTTTTTTTTGCAAAATTCTGCTGGACTATAGCCCATGATTTCAAAATGCACTTTTTTGGCGAAATCGCAAATATGGTTTTCTGAGGTATTTATAGCCACGAGTATCACTAACTGAGTGCGTATTTTAAATTTCAGCTCTGAGGTCCTTTTAATAACAAAAATATTGAAATACGAAATCCGAGGTTTTTTTTGCAAAATTCTGCTGGACTATAGCCCATGATTTCAAAATGCACTTTTTTGGCGAAATCGGTTTTCTGAGGTATTATTAACCAAGAGTATCACAAACTGAGTGCGTATTTCAAATTTCAGCTCTGAGTTCCTTTTAATAACAAAAATATTGAAATACGAAATCCGAGGTTTTTTTGCAAAATTCTGCTGGACTATAGCCCATGATTTCAAAATGCACTTTTTGGCGAAATCGCAAATATGGTTTTCTGAGGTATTTATAGCCACGAGTATCACAAACTGAGTGCGTATTTTAAATTTCAGCTCTGAGGTCCTTTTAATAACAAAAATATTGAAATACGAAATCCGAGGTTTTTTTGCAAAATTCTGCTGGACTATAGCCCATGATTTCAAAATGCACTTTTTTGGCGAAATCGTAAATGTGGTTTTCTGAGGTATTTATAGCCACGAGTATCACAAACTGAGTGCGTATTTTAAATTTCACGTCTGAGCTCCTTTTAATAACAAAAATATTGAAATACGAAATCCGAGGGTTTTTTGCAAATTTCTGCTGGACTATAGCCCATGATTTCAAAATGCACTTTTTTGGCGAAATCGCAAATATGGTTTTCTGAGGTATTTATAGCCACGAGTATCACAAACTGAGTGCGTATTTTAAATTTCAGCTCTGAGGTCCTTTTAATAACAAAAATATTGAAATACGAAATCCGAGGTTTTTTTGCAAAATTCTGCTGGACTATAGCCCATGATTTCAAAATGCACTTTTTTGGCGAAATCGTAAATATGGTTTTCTGAGGTATTTATAGCCACGAGTATCACAAACTGAGTGCGTATTTTAAATTTCAGCTCTGAGGTCCTTTTAATAACAAAAATATTGAAATACGAAATCCGAGTTTTTTTTGCAAAATTCTGCTGGACTATAGCCCATGATTTCAAAATGCACTTTTTTGGCGAAATCGCAAATATGGTTTTCTGAGGTATTTATAGCCACGAGTATCACAAACTGAGTGCGTATTTTAAATTTCAGCTCTGAGGTCCTTTTAATAACAAAAATATTGAAATACGAAATCCGAGGTTTTTTTGCAAAATTCTGCTGGACTATAGCCCATGATTTCAAAATGCACTTTTTTGGCGAAATCGTAAATGTGGTTTTCTGAGGTATTTATAGCCACGAGTATCACAAACTGAGTGCGTATTTTAAATTTCACGTCTGAGCTCCTTTTAATAACAAAAATATTGAAATACGAAATCCGAGGGTTTTTTGCAAATTTCTGCTGGACTATAGCCCATGATTTCAAAATGCACTTTTTTGGCGAAATCGCAAATATGGTTTTCTGAGGTATTTATAGCCACGAGTATCACAAACTGAGTGCGTATTTTAAATTTCAGCTCTGAGGTCCTTTTAATAACAAAAATATTGAAATACGAAATCCGAGGTTTTTTTGCAAAATTCTGCTGGACTATAGCCCATGATTTCAAAATGCACTTTTTTGGCGACATCGCAAATATGGTTTTTTGAGACTCCGATACCCACGAGTATCACAAACTAAGTGCGTATTTTAAATTTCAGCTCTGAGATCCTTTTAATAACAAAAATATTGAAATACGAAATCCGAGGTTTTTTTTGCAAAATTCTGCTGGACCATGATTTCAAAATGCACTTTTTTGGCGAAATCGCAAATATGGTTTTCTGAGGTATTTATAGCCACGAGTATCACAAACTGAGTGCGTATTTTAATTTTCAGCTCTGAGATCCTTTTAATAACAAAAATATTGAAATACGAAATCCGAGGTTTTTTTGCAAAATTCTGCTGGACTATAGCCCATGATTTCAAAATGCACTTTTTTGGCGACATCGCAAATATGGTTTTTTGAGAGTCCGATACCCACGAGTATCACAAACTGAGAGCGTATTTTAAATTTCAGCTCTGAGGTCCTTTTAATAGCAAAAATATTGAAATACGAAATCCGAGTTTTTTTTCCAAAATTCTGCTGGACTATAGCCCATGATTTCAAAATGCACTTTTTTGGCGAAATCGCAAATATGGTTTTCTGAGGTATTAATAACCACGAGTATCACAAACTGAGTGCGTATTTTAAATTTCAGCTCTGAGGTCCTTTTAATAACAAAAATATTGAAATACGAAATCCGAGCCAATAGTGTTGCTAATAAACCTCCTGCGTGTGTCGTTAAGGCAACACTACTAGATAATGCAATGAAAATAGCCGACCAATGTTGGTACAAACTCAAGGAAAAGCAGGGTATTAAAGGCATTATGGCCTTCATTCGACCGCAAAATGACAAACGAAAAACTTAACCTAAGCAGGAAGCAACTGAGGATAACGGTGGGCATATTTTCGGGGCACTGCTTCTAAGGTAAACATGCAAGAAGACTGGATCTATCGGTCACGGACGCATGCAACTATTGCGGTGATTTGAGTGTCGAAGAGGATATTACTCATTTAATATGTGAATGCCAGGGTATAGCTAGAAGCCGTAGAAAACGTTTGGGCAACGTTTTTTTTTAAACCCTTGAGGAAGTAGGACGCATCAACTACAAAGAAATTTTGAAATTTTGAAGGGAAATAAACTGTCTCGAGGAAAACGTTAAGACTGTCGTTCCGCGCCAGGGATCGCGATGGGCCAGTACGGTGCCTAGTGTCCTATAAAGCACTTCATAACCCTGCAAAACTTTACCTAATGGATTACAAAATCTATCAGACGTATGTTGGTATTCCGCTCTTCTTCTTGTCGAGGCGTAAGCATAATGAGAACTGTTTTTCAGCGTGTATGCAGTATTTTTTTCAACTTTAATGTATTCAAGCGAAGTCCAATTTCTTTTTCGCGAAATAAAATTTAAGATACTTTTTAAAAAACAAACAAAAATATGTAAGTTGTTTTTTGAATTTATTTTAGACAAACATGTAATTCAAAATAAAATGTAAAAGCGACGGTGGATTTCTCATTTAACAAAGAAACTCTTTCTCGAATGAAGATCAAGCCAATGAAATGTTGGCTTCTGATTGTTTTGTCATTCAGAAGTACTGCAGAAATCTGTTTTTAATATCTATTTAAATATGATTTCGATTTGACTGTTTATTTTTAGAAGAAAAACTTACTTAGCGACTGGCAAATCAAATCAGATTTGACTTAGTTCGCAGAGTTTTCTTATTTAAACAAGTCATCCTAAATTTATTTTTTCCCCTTTCTTCGCTGGTGCTGTAAAAAATTCTCAATACTCAAACCCTTCTTATTTTCATACAAAAAAGTACATATGTTCTTAACTATTCAACAATTTGAATTGTAAGCTGTCAAAGTCAAAGTATTTCTTGTGGAAAATAATTCGCTACACAGCTCTTCGGTCAAATAATTACAGAACTTGGATCTTTTATCGACCCGACCCATGTACATAAGAATTGATAGTGATGTATGGTCCAATGACACCATCCGACCAAATAGGACAACATGTGCAGTGAATTTTTATAGATACAATGGTCTTTAAACAATTATATGTCAATTTCCACCTGCCCATATTCACGCAATATTTTTTGTTTTAACGCTTTCGCCTTCAAGTAAAAAATTATCCTCATCGGAGAAGAACTTTTTTTTGTAAAAATTGGTCATCCAAACATTTGTGTCCAAGTATTCCCTGACTAAAATCTGTTCGGAACGCGCGAAACAAGAGCTCCTACAGAATATCTCTTTTTAGAGGAGGTTCTCACGAAGTTCACTCGTTCAGCAAAAGGCAAACTTTTAACTAAACACATACAGTATCAGATGGCAGTCCAGTTTGACATGTGTTATTGAAACATTGAAATACGAATTGGATATCCTTTTAAATTTTCAAAATTCTCTTTATAAAGAAGAATGTCATTTGTGAAACCGCTTGAAAAAACGAGGTACTACAACTGGAACTCAGAATTATATCATGACTGTCTTTGTTCTTGCTTAACAATTTAACCAAATAGATTTGGAACATACAAATTGAGGTCAAGATACCTCAGGATAATGATAAATATACGTATCGTTAGCTCAGATAAAATCTCAAGGTTCTACTTCTTGAATCTCCGTCAGATATGCACCGATACTTAAGTATTAAGGAAATTCAGGCAGAAAACTTATCGATGGTCTATAAACTGTGAAGTGAATCGTTATTGGTATTCTGACAAATTGACACCCTGCGGTAGAAATAACACAGGCGCATGCCAACTCTTTTGTAACCTCATGTGCGTTCCCCGATGGGAATAGTTTTAAATAGGTGGTCTGTTTTTGGCATGCATAACTGATCAAATTTTCGATCTATTAGTGGGGCACGTAGACTAAAGACAAAAAATTAAAATAAACTCGCCAGGCAGTCTTTTTGTTATAGCCGAAACAATCCATATTAGTCTTGCGAAAAATTCGCAGCTTACTTCGTAAACATAATAATTTGTGATTGGCAGAGAAAGCGTTGCCTATTTTAATTTGGATTCAGTCTACTTTTAATATTAAAGAAACGAAAGTCTAGAACCAAAATCAACATAAAAAAAACAAAACATGCTTTTTAGGCATTTTACAATGCTCATAAAAAATTTGAAATAATTCATAAGATGTAAAACTAAATAGCATCCCATATCGCTTTATTGGTTTCCCATCAAAATTAAAGAGCTTCCAAAAGCTGTATCGTTATCTTTCTATTATAAATCAATAAATTAATTTTTAAGCGCACGGGTTAACTCAGACGTTCGGTGATCCAGTTTGGTTTTACTTCTCAATGTAATATCAGATAAACTTTCTTTGAAGATTGTTGACCCACAGATATAAAATATAATTCAATTCCACGATTGGATTAAGAACAGTTTTCTTCCACAAGCAAAAACGAAGATCGAAGTTGTCAAAACACAAACCATAGTATACAAAAGAGTTGGCATGCGAACTTTTTGAGCCAAATCTAAATCATGCACGGAAAAGACAAACATTCCATCAAAGTCCGCGTGCCATCTAAACGTCATAATAACGATTATCAAATTAAAATGATTTAAGCATAAAATTATCAATTAGTTTGCGTCTTTTACCCAAGTTAAACCATCTAATTTCCAAAACAAACACAATTTGGGAGCCACGGGTAATTTGTAACCCTTGTGATCTGTTATGACATGTTAATGACTTCCGACACGAACCAAAGAAAAGTAAAAGTGAAACATTCAACTAAAGGTGCAAAATGTCACTCGTAGACAACTGAACATTTGTCAACCAAACGGCGAGCGGTGGCGTGCGGCTTTGTTTTACAAATTCGAAAAAAAATCATTTTGTTTGATTTATTTTGACAAGGTCACCGTTTGACATAATTTACATAAAATTTTACTGAATACCTAATGCCGCGAGGCATAACTCAAGTCTGGGGTGTCTGCCAGGTGTGTCATCGACTTTCGTCATCAGACATTTCGCCTCCTTTCACAACTCTTTCTGTTGTTTGTTTTGCTTAGTTTCTTCGGTCGCATGGGTGGTGTTTGGATTTTCTTTGCCCAAACAATTAGCGCTTGTATGTTATTTGCATTTTTTTCTTCTTCTCATTGACGATTGGTTTGAATTAAAGTAACGAGGTACGGCATATTTTAATTAAACAATAAATTATTATTATTATCGTGAAATTTGTTTAGCTGTGGATAAGCGGTTGAAGATAAAGCAATTCGAGGTCGAGAGTACAGTGGTTTAAACGGAGAAATTATGGAGGAGGCGACATGTTACTGACAAAGGGTAATGAGTAGGAATTGCGAAAAGTCGCTGCTGATGAAGTAATGTTATGTTCAAGACGATGGGGCCGTAATTGTTTGGTTGCTTTTGTTGGTTTTTTGCGCACATTTTTCCCGGTCTGTCATTGTGTTTTCATGGTTCAGAAATTTTTGAGGTCTTCAATGAGGAGAGGTTTTTCATAGATGACCTTGCATATGTATAGAATGAAATGCGATGAACTATGAGAGACCATGTGTAGGTTAAATTTTTGTATGAAGAGACTCGCAATGCAGAAATTATAATTGGCGCAATTTTATTGTCAATGAAAAGACTCTGAAAAAGGATTTAATTTCCTCCTTGACACATTTTTGGAAGTCATTCAATGCATCAGAGTTTGAGCGGAGTGCAATTACACGATACATTTTTATGCAAGACCAGAAAGTTATATCATATGTCTCCAATTGGTTTGCTACATTTGACGACTGACATTTAAGCTTTCACACTTAAATGCTTTGACATCTGTTTGCTAAGCAAATACATCTTGAAATGAACGTAATGAAACAGGGTTTGGCGGAAAAATGTAAGCAACTGTTTGTTGTTTAGTTCAAATAGTTCACTTGTCTTGTAAACGATCTCGAATTGTAACTGCCGAGATGAATTCAACTTGAAGGCATTAAAGTTATGTAACTACCAGCGACACGCCATCTGACCGAAAGGGAAAATGACACAGTCCGTTAAGCAAGGCATAGCCTCACTAGAATAGGATAAACGACCAGGGTGACAATTTTGGAAATCCTTTGAAAATTCGAAAAATCTCTTTTGAAAGATGCCAGAATAGAATAATAAAAAGAGCCCAGAAATGTTAAAAGTGTTGGATGCAAACGTTTTTAAAATCTTGTATGAAACCTTAGAAAAACAAAAGTAAGCGCAAGGTGCGTGCCGAAAATGCTCAATGCACTTCGGACCAAACTGTGGTCACTGCTCCGGAAATTTAAGGTCTGACAGTTTGCTCATGCACTGGCTCTGTTTGTCATGACTTAAGCAATTTACGCGAAGCTTCGCCTTGCTTGATCAAGCCGTTCCTTTGGCTTCCAACTCATAAACTTTCGGCACATATAAAGATGATATCACAACCATAATAACGCGTTGGCGGAGGCACATATAAAGGTTATTGCCTGCAAAAGATCTTGTCGAAAGGTTATAAAGTTGAAGGTGTTTTAAAAAGCGGAGAATAATATGCTTTAATCCCGAAGTGACTTAATAAAAAGGAAGGGGCAAATGAACTAAGAGTACCCTCGTTCTGTATGAAAACGCACTTGTTCCCAAACGTAGTGTCGCGTTTGCTGCCCTCCACAAAATGGGCTTCGATAAGGAGGATCACTCATCCTTAAAACCTAAACACCCTCCCGGTGGTTATTATTTTTCCCAAAGTTCAAAAAAGAATAATTTAAACAGCCCACGGTAATTTTCTTTGCACGTTCATTCAAGACCAAATGGGTCTTTGAAGCTTGGAAAGGGAAGGAGTGATGTATTCACAAGAACGCTTACCCAAAAGAAAAACCGATGCAAGCAAATGAGCCGCTAAAGGTGAACACACTCAGATTGCTCGATCCATCTTTGATTCGACATATTTGAACTCGAAAAGTTTTCTATCTAAAATTCTATCCATGAAGTAGATGGAAGTGTTTCTACATATTGGCAAAGTAAGTCCAGTCAATTTTCGCCTTCTAGTGAAGAGGAAGATATCAGTCAAAACTGATTGATTTTGGATTTCAGATAGGCCTGATTTCCGTTCACTAGGCTCATAGATTTTATTAAAACATGAGGTTGGATTGAACTAAAACCGTATCGCAAAAGAAGGGTTCATTTCTGTGGATACAACCTGACCTATGTGAAAAGTTTTACCAGATCCGAATCAACTAGTAATCCCTTGTAAATTATCTTAAAATAAACTTGAAACAGACTTCATAATGACATTGGAACTAGAGAATTTTTACCATTTAAAGAGGTATAGGCAGATGCGAAGCACTTAGTTTCAAACTTAAAAGAAGAAAGTTGTAAAATGGCATTGTTCCGCTCAATGATGTCGGATTACAAGCCAAGGATGTGGACTTTGTTGTGCAGTATAAAAAAGTTAAGTAGTAAAAGGTGCATTCTTTTTAAGGGCTTTTTCTTACAATGCGTTCTACGTAAGGAAAGAGGTCGCATAAACGACATACGAATGTTTAAGTGTCTTGAGTTTATTTGCTGAATATCATCTTACATTTGCTTATTGGAAAAAAGCTTTCACATGCCTCAAACGTAGCTTAGGAAAGCGTTTAGTTACCAAAACCAATTTTAGTCTGTTGCATACAAGTAAAAGTTCGCAGCTCAGCTCTTTTGAATTCGGTGGAAAGGAGTCATTCCAAAATGTAAAAAAGAGAATTAATAACAACACTTTACGATTACGTTTGACAATTTTGTGATATCCTTTTTTTCTATACTCTTTCAAATAGGACTCAACCGCAGGCAACAGCGTGCCAAGCGATGAAGGACAAACGGTGTTGTTGGACGCGTGGCAAGGTGATTGGTGGCAGTTCAGTCCTCAACACAATGCTCTACATTCGCGGCAACCGTCGCGATTTCGACCAATGGGCTGACATGGGCAATGAGGGCTGGGGCTATGAAGATATTTTGCCATATTTCCGAAAATCAGAAGACCAGCGAAATCCATATTTAGCAAAAAACACACGTTACCACGGAACTGGTGAGTGCAGAGCAGTTTTACAAATGTTGACATATCTTACTTGATTTTTTTTTGTAGGTGGTCTTTGGACAGTGCAGGACTCTCCGTACAATACGCCAATCGGCCCGGCTTTTCTTCAAGCCGGTGAAGAGATGGGCTATGATATTGTTGATGTGAATGGTGCACAGCAAACTGGTTTCGCTTTTTATCAATTCAACATGAGACGAGGTTCCAGAGCGTCTACCTCCAAGTCTTTCCTACGACCGGCGAGACTACGAAAGAATCTTCACGTCGCCCTATTCGCACATGTTATAAAAGTTTTGACCGATCCACAAACAAAACGCGCCATTGGAGTTCAATTTATCCGCGATGGTCAGTTGCAAAATGCGTATGCCATGCGTGAAGTTATCCTCTCCGGTGGAGCCATTGGATCACCTCATATCATGATGCTCTCCGGCATTGGGCATGCAGATGAACTCAACCGAGTTGGCATTCCAGTTGTACAACATCTGCCCGGAGTCGGGCAAAACCTTCAAGATCACATTGCTGTCGGAGGACTCGCCTTCCTTATCGATCAGCCAATTTCTATTGTTATGAAAAGAATGGTGAACGTAAATACCGCCCTGAGGTATGCCGTAACAGAGGATGGACCACTGACGTCAAGTGTTGGCTTGGAAGCAGTTGCCTTCATAAATACCAAATATGCGAATGCTTCCGACGATTGGCCGGATATTAACTTCATGATGACCAGCGCTTCGGTGATGTCTGACGGAGGCACACAAGTTAAGACAGCTCACGGTCTCACCGACGAGTTTTACGATGAAGTATACGGAGAGGTGACCAATCGAGACGTCTTTGGAATTTTTCCCATGTTACTACGACCAAAAAGCCGCGGACACATCAAATTGGCATCGAAAAATCCATTGCGATATCCTTTGCTGTATCACAACTACCTTACCCATCCGGATGATGTGAATGTTCTTCGAGAGGGACTGAAAACTGCTTTGGCCGTAGCAGAAACTCAGTCCATGAAACGCTTTGGAGCACGCTTCTGGAGCAAAAAGCTGCCCAACTGCAAGCATCTACCTCATTTCACTGACGAATATTGGAACTGTGCCATTCGTCAGTACACCATGACCATCTACCACATGTCAGGCACGGCAAAGATGGGTCTACCTTCGGACCCTGAGGCGGTCGTTGATCCTGATCTTAGGGTGTATGGAGTTCCCGGGCTGCGTGTCATCGACGCCAGCATCATGCCGACCATCACAAATGGCAACATTCATGCGCCTGTGGTAATGATTGGCGAAAAGGGCGCCGATCTTATAAAGGAGCTCTGGTTACAGGAGTCTTATGGCAGAAAAAAGAGATCGATATCTATGACCAATATGACCTCTCCCGTCGAGCAATATGAGTTGCCACGAAGGAGATACGGCACATAGCACTGAGCCGGATGATACTCAAACAAAAAAAAATACGTGCATCTAGTTACTGCTTGTTATGTTTATTTATTTTTAATTATTATTGTTTTGTTATGTTGGAGATTTGTTATTTTAGGTTAAAAGAAGACAATGTAAAATATAAAACTGTGTGATTTTGTCAGGTAACCTTTGAATGATCGAACGTTGAAGCTCTTGTGTTTTTATTTAAGAGAAGAAAATAAAAAGTTTTTTTAATTTGTTAACATCTCTTTGACTCACTCGGTTGATGAATAAATCAACTTCTTTAATCCATGTTAAATAATTATTTATAACACGAATAATTTCTTGACCGATTTCCAGCTTTTGCATCTCAACAAGCACTTCATTTTGATAAATCCCTTTTTAGTTTATAGTAGAATCCCGAGTTGGAGCATAAAACCACGCATGAAACTGTCTAATTCTATGTAAGTCTCTACGCATTATGATTGGTATCTGGAGATTCCTCTACAACAAAACCAAACCACCGAAGTTGTTTTAAAATTCATTTCAAAGGTCAATCATTCTTTTAACCGACCAGAAACCGATGGATGAAACAATGATGGAAAAAAGGTTGACTGGCAATAGTGAAGCGGAAGAACATTTAAGCTGTTTAACTTGTTCAAAACTTCTTTGATACTTTTAAAAACACAACATGCTTTCATTATTCATAAATATGGGCCATCATAGAACTTTAAGCCCTTGTCGTTGAATAAACAAAGAATTGTTATTTTTAACACCATGTAGCAAAATGTTTTGATAAAGGAATGAATTGGAAGATATCAAAACTAATTTTGGGTGTCTATTGAAAGAAATAACTAAACGGTTAAATAACAAGACAAGGTCAGTCTCAGAAGCAGATAATTCACTTTAGCTTCCAATTTCAAATCTGTTTACGTAAAATATCACGTTAACAATATCATTACAGGGATTTATCAAGTCCAGTCGAACATCCTTCGACCCTCGGTAAATTTCCCTAGCATATTCACCATATGTGAGGGAAATTTATTAAGAGTCAAATGAAGTTGTTAGAATTCAAAATGTTGTGCAGATCGCAAAAAAGCAAAGAATTATATCTGCACAAACTGTGCTTTTTAATGTAAAGAAAAGAATGTCCAACATCTATTTTGCCACAACTCAAATATAAAATTGCCTCATACATTACGCAGCAGAGCTAAAACAATCATCAAGTAGGTCGGAATAAGGTCAGCAAAATCTGCGCCGTATACAATCTCCTCAAGAGTAAAAAAGACGTTAGATTCCAAATCTTTTCAGACAGCCAGACAGCTTTACAACGAAAACTGTCAAACGTTGCTACGATGTACTGTAATCCCTTGCCAGATACAACACAGTGAAGGGGATTACAGGAAACAAATCTGCAGGTAAGGTCGGTAGGGCAGGCTCGGCTATGTCCTGAACCATTTTATAGTGTCAATTGGACAACAGCTTAAGCCCTGATTAACGAATAGGAAAAAAAATTCGCCTAGATCACTGGACCAATGGGGAAGGTTTTAGGCAAACCAAGTGATTAATTAGGCCTTATATTCCTATAAGGAAATCCTCAGCCTTGATAAGGAAAGTAAAAGAAAGTTAACGAGCTTTCATACTGGCCACTGCGGCATGAACTACCACCTTAACAAAATGAACCTGTGCCAAGATAGTGAATGTAGTTTATGCCTGGAAGAGGAGTGAATATCCGAACACATTTAATGTGATTTTCCATAATGAGGTACTTAATTCAGTGGAAATAAAGAGATCCACTACAGAAGACATACTTTCTTTCGTAAGGGAAGCGGTACGTCTTTTGGCCTAACTCCAACCCTTCGTTACAATAGGCTTCTTCACGTCGCGGGTTGCACAAAATCGGGAAAACAAAAAAAAAGATCAGCATCTCTTTCACAAACATTGTAGTTGACAAATTTGAACGGTTTCAAGTATTATCGACTGTTGGAGTATCGACTGTTGGAATTTTTAGTTCGTTCGCATTTATCCCATTTCGGGCTCCACTCACGGAATTGAATTGAAACCAAATACATCTGAGTTTCTCAAACAACTACATTATCTCACTCTTCAAGTTCTTTCGTTCGCCCTGTGCATTAAAAGAGTACCTTCATATCCTGAGAGCGAACAAATTATTAGCAAAAAAAACTCATCTTATCGATTGTTCATAATACTTTATGGTTATCATTTTTTTACCATCAGTTGAGAACTGAACAAAGAAATTTACTTAGCGTCTGGTGATCGCTCTGCTCCAATGTCTTCCAGACTGTAATTTTATTTCTTCCACTGGCTCTGCGACTCCATTTCCTTCAGCAGTATGTATCGATGGGTCAACATGGTAACAGAAAATGGATTGAAGAATATCCTCGGGCAATCACGTAACATTCAGTGCACGACTTAAGGTAACATATTCTGGAGGATTGTCTGGTTAGAAAAGATAAGGACAGCGTTTAACACTTCCAAATTGGGGCGGAGAGCTCGATATCGGCTTTTTTTACATTCACTCAATTCGCAGTATTTTTTCCAGAATTACTTGATGTCATATGCCAATATAAAAAACTGTTACAAGAGTTCTTTTTGACCGTATTAAGGTGTCATTTGAAATGTCAATATCACATCCGAACGACTGAATCTTTTTTGTGTAGCTAATAATTGCCAGTTTCTTCCGCCGAACTGGGCTGAAGGCATCTACAAATACGCACTAGGAGTATGTACCATGATTTGGTGCTTCCATTAAGGAAAATAGCGACGTGAGAGGAGGAACTGATGCATATTGGTTTTGAATAGTTGTGAATTTTGAATTTGACACACACTATGACCGAAAGTAAGTTCGGTAGAAAATGAAACACGCTAACCGTGAGTGAATTTCTTCAGAGTCGAAATATTCAACCTCCACTATCTATTTAGGCGTACTCTTCAGGTCGAAAAAGGTCTATTGTGCGTAGAGTAAATCCAAAGTGATTTTATCAACATTCCAATATTCAGTGGAAGGTTCGATCTCTCCTTTAAACACGACAGTGCCAGCTGAGGCAGTCACGCTCTGCTTGCAAAAAGAAGGCTTTTTTTAAGCATGAAGATTTTCTCCAATCTTTGAACTTCTGATTCGATGGAACCATATTGTAACAGCTGTTCTTATGACGTGGGTAAGTGAAAAAGAAAGCATTAATTCATATTTCAGCTGGAAATTGACCCTAAACACACGACAAATTTACAGAAACAGATAGAATAGTCCGGAATCAATGCCCATCGTGTTCATAAACACCCTCAAAATAGCTCATCTCACAGTGGTGAATGAAGTGCCAGGAGACATTCCTTTGATGTTGACATTAATCGACTGAACTGAAAATATTTGTATCTCTTATAAATTGTACACCTCAATTTTGGAGCACATGCCCAGATATGGGCGTGATATTCCAATATCCCAATTCAGACACTGCTTCAAGAAATTTTCGGCGATACCGGTTATCTCGAAAGTGGTATTATTTTGGGTTTATATATCGCTAAAGAAACAGCAAACAGCATTGAATTTTGAATTCATAAAATTTCACTGTCTATTTTTTCATTTTAAAAAATTAAAACAAAATCGGCGACAAAACGGAGCCCTGTGGCACGCCAGTATTTAATTTTTTCGTTTTTACTGATCGGGTTTTGGTAGAAACGTTACCAACGAAGCGACCTACTAGTGCGGACATTACAGGCGATTTCGCCTTACAGTGCAAGGTCTTGTTGGCTGTAGTCTCGTCGAATAGTTTCGTGATTGCAATAATCGTCAAGAAGTGTAAGAAAGTCACGAGAAAAATCAGTTATTTCGACACTCACGATAGCAATGCCCGAATCTCCGTGATATTCACATTTCTTACATACGATGGATGGAATCACATTTGCCCTTAATGTTTTGTTTTGCAATGTTTGTAGTTTCTAAATATTCTGATTCTACACAACCCAACAGTTGTAGGACATACGTCCAGAAGGTTTAAGCACTTGTTTGGAATATCTCTCGAGAAACCCATTCAATTTTTTACTTCTACTTTAGTTTCACATCTTAGTGCATATAAAAATATATTCCGGTAAAATTAGTCCTTCGGTATTCCGTTAAAATTAGTCCTTCGAGCAATACCTTGTCGAGCGCTTGCGATGCGTCGAAAATAAGCTTGAAGTTTACCTTTTCCCTTCTAGATGTGTTTTAATTGCATTTATTATTCGATAGACCTGACCGACAACGAATCTCATTTCAAATTGTTCTTTACCTTCTCTTCGACTTCACAGAAAGAAAAATGATTTACCTGAAACGAAAAGAAAAAAGGAAATGGTTAATTCATAGCGTCACTCAAGATGGCAATAAAGTTATTGAGCTATATTTAGTTTCTTAAATAACATATTTTAAGCCGCACTTGTGCGAAATGCGGCTTTTTCTTACATAATAATTAATTTTCTTTTCTTCAATGGGTATCATTAAACATCATTACGTCATTATTAATTTCCAAGTGTTAATTGACGTTGTGAAATATGCGGATAAGCAAAACCACATGAAGGAGTCATTTTGCTTTTATCTGCGGTGCATTACCAAAAGACACGAACGACGTCTGAAGAACTGCGATCCAGCTTTTAGTGAAACATTTGGAACGTTTGAGGTTAGTGCTTTCTGAAATCAATACTCATCAGAGCTTATATCGAGCAAACCGAAAGTGAAATAATCGCCCGCGGTGCGATGCAAATAAGCTAAAAACTCGCATTTTTAAATGGCATTTGTTATATTAGTGGCCTTAAGTACAGCTAATAAAGGGTGATTTTTTAGCTATTATCTTTTGGGCAACACTGGTTTAAACAGCTGCGGCACATTTCGTGTTTTGTTTCACTGTCAAACATCTTCAGTTTGGGCTATAATTTAACCATAAATCGTCTTACAAACGAACAACACTTGCAAATTATTGAATTTTATCATCGCGCGCTTCTTCCATTTTATGTTCAGTTTAATCGACCCACTGAAGCGGCTATTCGGGCTATTGTCACTACATTTCGCACCAAATTTACATTGTTGGACATTAAACCACCAACACGCTTACGTAGAGTGCGAACTGAAGAAAATATCGCAGCTGTATCGGCCAGTGTTAATGATGACCATCAATTATCGATTCGTCGCCGTTCGCAGCAATTGGGCCTCTGTTACTAAACAACGTGGAAAATTTTGCGGAAGGATTTAGGTGTGATGCCTTTCAAAATACAGCTGGTGCAAGAATTGAAGCCGAACGACCTACCGCAACGTAAAATTTTTGTTGAATGGGCTCTTGGAAAGTTGGCCGAAAGTCCACTTTTTTACCGAAAAATTGTGTTCAGCGAGGAAGCTTATTTTTGGCTCAATGGGTACGTAAACAAGCAGAATTGTCGATTTTGGAGTGAATATCAGTCAGGAGCATTGCAAGAGCTGCCAATGCATCCAGAAAAAGTCACAGTTTGGTGCGGTTTATGGGCTGGTGGCATCATTGGACCGCAATTCTTCAAAGATGATGCGAATCGAAACGTAACTGTGAATGGTGAGCGCTACCGTGAGATGATATCCAACTTTTTTTTGCCCGAAATGCAAGAGCTTGACTTGCATGACATGTGGCTTCAACAAGACGGTGCCACATGTCACACCACACGCGCAATAATGGACTTATTGAGAGGCGAGTTCGGTAAACAAATATATTTCACGTTCGGGACCGGTCAATTGGCCGCCTAGATCGTGCGATTAAACGCCTTTAGACTATTTTTTGTGGGGCTATGTTAAAGCTCATGTCTATACAGACAAGCCCGCTTCAATTGACGTATTGGAAGGCAACATTGAAGCATTTATTCGTGAGATACCGGCCGAAATGTTGGAAAGAGTATGCCAAAATTGGACTAAGCGGATGGACCATTTGAGGCACAGTCAAGGTCAAAATTTGCATGAAATAATCTTCAAACATTAAATTATATGAAGCGTACTTTCGATTCAAATAAAGATTTCATGCATTTTTCTGAATTTTATGTGTTTTTTTTTGAAAAACTTTCCATAGCTTTTAAAAAGTCACCCTATGCATTTTTGTCATGCGTCGAAAATTTAAATAGTACCATTTACTCACCATGGAAAGCTGTGAAATATATAAACATACTTTGTAGTCGCTTCCTTGACGTCTCTCAAGCTTTTGAAAGAGTGTAACAAAAGGGTTTGAGGTATACTCTACTTTCACACAATTGTAGAGAATTCTGGAATTCTTATTCGAAAACAAGGTAGATGGAAACTGTAATTTGACAATAAGATTAGCTGCCGGAGTTACACAACGATGTTTACTAAGCCCTGTACTGTACTCATGATACGGCTACAAAAATCTTTGAACGAAATATGCGAATGAACAGACTCTTTGCGAATCGGTCTTAATGGGATGAAGGCAACGCATGTTAGCAAGCATTGAATTGCTAGCGTCTAACTTTCTTTGTAAGCTTAGTATCTGTCTTCATCTTCAGATAGATTGCTGACAATTTTCGTTTTATCTAAGAAGACTGTCATCAACCCACGTAAAAATAAGCAAAGAAACTTAAGAGTGAAATCGTATATCACTTTCTGTGTCACGGAAAAGGCTGCAGTCTGGATCTATGAAAATCTATTTATGAATTCAGCACCTAAAGTATAACACTCAGAACTTGGCCTCGTTTCTTTTCTTTTTTTAACGCACAAATTAAAATCTATTAAAAAACAGTCGATTTCATTTCGGAAGTCGCGAAAAAAATGCGTTCTTGTTCTTATGTCATCTGTTATTGAATAAATTATTTAACAGCTCAGCAAAGTAAAATGTAACCCAATTTTCCATAATCTTATAAAAATCTTACTTCCTCTATCACAACAAGAGCTGCCTTTGAAGTCCCGAAGAAGGTATCTGGTTTAGGAGTATACGACTTTTTTCTGAATCTATGTCACAATGAAGAAGACCGTAATAAAAGTCGAAACCTTCCAGATTTAATGTGATTTGCTGTTCAATAAAATCAAAAATGGATTCTTCCAATTTTCTAGAGAAGTCTGTGAGATTCAAGATCCAAGTCGATGTCTATGAATTCCCTGATAGTTACGGATACAATAATTTATTCAAAGCCTATTGAGACAGAACAACTGGAAATGAAATGAATAAATTAGTCTGATAAGTTGCATAGAATGCAGGTCGATGGCCTCCTCCTCATTCTTTGCGTGGACACTTTAATAAGTTTTGAGTCAATAAACCGATTGAAAAAAAGTCACCGGAAAATTTCAGGTTTTATGAAACCAAAAAGAACAACAAAAATGGAATGGAAGTAATGGAATATAAGCCCGCCAGCGGATCAAGACATCTTCAGTTGTGAAAATGGATTTGCCGCCTCCGGTTGACTTTTGTCCGGCACCCGTTGTGGGTGGTCCTGTGAGCAGTATGGTGACCGTTCTTGTACAGGCGCTCATCAGTGCACATTGTGCCTTAACCATACCTTCACCGTGGCCCGAAGATTTCGGTCCAACTGCATTGACTGACGGATTGCAAGACTACGATTTTGTCATTATAGGCGGTGGAGGAGCAGGTTCTGTAATCGCCAGTCGTTTGTCTGAGAATATTAATTGGACTGTCTTAGTGCTTGAGGCTGGAGGAGATCCAACATCCGAATCTGAGGTACAATTCATTTGATTCATTTGAAACAAGCAAAAAAAAATACTTTCTCTTCAAGGTTCCACCATTTTTCTTCACTACACATCGCTCGCAAATTTCTGAAGGAGTCTTCACTGAACCCGATCCAAATGCATGCCAGGGAACAGAGACCGGAACCTGCTACTTGCCTATGGGCCACTCCTTGGGTGGATTAACATCCAACGATCCTACGCTAAGTTTCCGCGGTAATAAGGAAAAGTTTCAAGAATGGAATCTTCCCAACTGGGATTGGCATGAGGTAACAAAGTATTATGATGCTTCCGAACGTCCGCCACGATCTTCGGCCACATCCACTGGACGCCTGATCAACAGCGAAATCGATCAATTCCATGACACTTGCCGCATTTCAGACATGATTTACGCAGGTGGCGAGGAGCTCGGTGTTCGAAGGTTAAGTAACATAGTCAACAGCAACAGCAGGGTTGGGTATGGATGCCTGCAGGCGCACACGGAAAACGGACAACGAATGGGCGCTGGCAAGTCGTATCTGTCAGTGGTTAAGTCACGTCCAAATATTCATATTATTAAGAATGCTCTAGTGCAACGAATTAATTTCGGTACTGTGACAAGAAATAAAAATAAAAGAACGGGCCGGGCTAACAGCTTGATTGCTCAGTCTGTGACCTTTAACTTGGGCACAACTGAGTTCACTGTGACTGCGAAAAAAGAAGTCATCATAGCGTCCGGAGCTTTGAACGCAGCCAAGATCCTGATGCTCTCAGGCATTGGACCAGAAGCTCACCTCAATGCGCAGAACATACCTGTTCTGTTGAATCTACCTGGTGTTGGACAGAATCTTCATGACCAAATCGGTGTCCCGGTGGTATTCCAACATCAGAAATTCGCCGCAAAACCCAAAACTGCCGCGGAGAGTCAAGTCGACAGCTTCTACTACCTCACGAATAAGTACGGCCCGCTGTCCTCGGTTGGACTGTTGTCTCTGGCTGGATTCATAAACGGTGACAGCGAGTGTGAATTCAAAAACTGCCGCTTCCCAGACATAAATATCCATCACTTTTTTTCGCAGCGAAACGATGTGGCTTTAATGATGGGATATGATGCAGTTGGGTATAGGACCCAGATCAAAGAGTCCTTGGCGGCGGCGAACAAGGATGCTAACGTCCTGGTCGCCATGGTGACACTAGAGAATCCAAAGTCTACGGGATATATTGAGCTGAAAAGTAATTTACCTACTGACCCGGTAAAGGTTTTCGCAAACTACTTGTCAGACGATGCGGATGTGGATAGTCTGCTGCAGGGAATAAAATTCCAAATGGAATTGGAGCAGACGCATGCCTATAAAAAGGGTAGGGCCGAGATTTTCAAAGTCAACATCCCCGAATGCGATGAGGAATTTAAGAGTATTGCCTACTGGCGGTGTTACTTGAAGTTTATGGCAACTGGAATGTATGCTGTCAGTGGTACGACGAAGATGGGACTGGATACTGATCCTTTGGCCGTTGTGGACTTGCAATTGAAGGTGATAGGAGTTGATTCACTTCGCGTTGTTGGGCCCAGTGTATTCCCAACACCGGTGGCCTTCTCGAATACAGCTGTTATGGTTGCAGAACGATTGGCGGTATTCATCAAACAAGATTGGATGTAATAACAAATAAAAATAAATGGAAAAAAAATGTTAAGACAAGTGTTTTGGCATGTCGCGGATTTAGATTCCAATTTCGAGCGTTTTTCAGGAACGTTTAAATTGCAGCACAGATAATTGTGAAGAGGGCGTTTTTGATCATTTTAATGTGATTTTTCTTGAAGCCGTGATTCTTCAAAATCTTTAAGGTAACGTCTTTTAATAATAAATTAATAATAAATTAATGCTATGTTAAGGAATGAATAAATAAAACGTTCATTGTAAAAGCTCATCTTCCATAAACAAAAAAAAAATGATGATTGATCCCGCAACATTCTATCCAGTTCCTTCCAAAAATGCTCTTAAATCTTGAAATATTCTCGACGTGTGTTTAGGGTTGTTCTCTTAGTCAAAGTGTTGTCTTTCAATATCAGTCGATCCAGACTTCTCACTTCAAGACCTTCACTTTTATTTTGTAATTATTTGAGTGAAGAATCTAGAATTTTTTTAGAATTCGTTCCTTAATTCATTTGATTGGCCAAGCCTCCGTGGCATAATAGGGATCTTGAAAAATATTTAAAGAACAAGGCCTATAAGCGTTTTAAATCAACAAGAAACGACTCGGATAAAGCCCTTTTCTGCAAATATCGGAGTGATTTCACGTTGTTCAAATATTTGCCAAAAGCTTTGATTCTGTTTTTCGTCCTTCTGTTGTATCTACCTATGTCGAGCCATTCGCAGACTTCACAATCGCATGTAACTCAAAATATTTAACACATCGCTATCTGGGGTATTTTTTACGAAGAAGTCTTCGAAGACTTCTTTTTGGATACCTATCTACAAATCTGGTCAAAAAGAACACTATAGAAAATAACAGAGGTATTTGTTAATTAGTTTTTCAAAGTAAAGAGCATGTATCTGAGTTCCAGCATGGCTTTGTCCCAGTTCGTTCGACTACATCTAATTTAACTCATTTTACATCAAATGTTATTAATGCTTTTGAAAAAGGTTGTGAAGTTGATGCCATCTTTACATCAATTAGTAAAGCTTTCGATTTTGTGAACCACATTTAATTCTTGAAAATTTGGAAAGTTTTGGTATCCACTCGTCAATTTTGGATTGGATTGCATCATTTAAAGCTAGGAGAGTACAAAGTGTTTGCGTGGACAACCATTGTTCAAGACCTATCCTTTGTATCATACTTCGGAGGTGCCGCAAGGTAGGCACTTGGGTCCTTTTCTTTTTATAATTTTCAATGACATCATAATATATCTTAAATTCTGACATAACTTAATGTATGCAGATGATCTGACGGTGTTTTAAAAAATACGAAGTATTGACGACTGGATTGAAATGCAGAATGATCTTTGTTTAGCTGTGGTGTCAAAAATTGTTTGAGTTTAAAGGTTAAAAAAAATGTTTCGCTTTCGAGAGTTCAAATATCATACAAATCTCGTATACTATGAAGATATTATTTGGAGTCAAATTTATAAATTCCATTCAGACCGGTTGAAAGAGTGCAAAGACGCTTCACAAATTTTTTATATATTCTTTAAAATGCGTTGGAATTTTGAACCATCTTACAAAGCAAGATGCCCATTGGTAGACATATTGAGTCTTAGTGCAAGAAGACATTGCCACGAAGTCATGTAAATAAAAAAATATTTTATGTAAGCGCTTCAAAAGCTCCATACTTTTATCTATGCTCCCTATTTATACACAGGAACGGGCATTAAGAGAACGACATCTTTTCTTTCAAATGGGGTATGGAACAAAGAACAAACTTTGGTCAGAATCAGAGCTATGAAGGTCTGCAATCTTTTTAAATACTATCCCTGAACTTTTGAAAAGTATTTCATGATTTATGATTCATTCAATTGACTTTATTTGATGACTAAGACTTCAGCATTCAAATTCAGGATAGGTCTTAACGACCACTCTTATGATTGAAGTCAATTGAAGTCTTGACCATTCAGTAGAAATCTTTGGGTCTTCAAAAAAATTTCATAAAATCTTTGGGACTCCAAACGTTTTTATTCTTATGGTTGATTTTCACATCTCAATAGAGTGCTTCAAAAATATTTCGTTTTTCTGATATTTTGTTAGAAGCATTGTTTACTAAATTTTGTAATCTGTTGTCCATAGCTGCGTTGAACGAAAAATTCTCCAGGTCGCGGAATGAGTTTGCATTCAAAGGAAACCACTCGGTAGTGCCCGCTGCTGTTACAAATTGGTGTATGATATCAACTGAAACCAATATTTGCTAAAAGATCGACAGATTCCTCCCTGAAAAAAGTCTTCGACACGGTTTGTATTGATAGCATAGTATCGGCACCAATACCCCAATAACATTCATGTTTCATATCAAATGATAAGGAATTTGGATAAATCGATAGCATCAGTCGCTGATGTAATCATATATGCTCATGGTTTCAAAATTCGTGCCAAACGGAACAAGCTTTAAGTTAAATAAACGATTCGAAATATGGAACCATGTTGTTCTAAACCTTTGCGACACGGACTTCGCATCAAGTCAAAGACTGTTGTATGCATGTGCGTCCAATTCTGACTTTAACGAGTGCAGTGTGGTGGAACATAAGCCCATCTAATATAAAGAAATGTAGAATTTTCTAAAGAAAAATGCCCACAAGCTTGATTTCGATTGAACAGAAGCGCTCATTCCTATTTTCGGCAATATCCAGGATTGACCTTTGCGAGTATACATAAAGGACGGTCAATTTTAGAAATTTAAAAGGAAAAGGGCATATAACGAGCTAGCCAGTCTTCAAGTCGATAATTAACAACTTTCTTAGGCAAGGTTCATTACAACCTCAATCAACACACCTTTAAATTGATCTATTTGTAAGGTGTAGCGTAAGGAACAAATACGAAAATTGTAGGCAACTCTTAATTCTACTGCGTCGTATGAGTAGCTTTATTAAAAAGAATAATTCATTCATACTTTCTTATTTTTTTATTGAAGGCAAAGAATAACTATTGATAAGGAGAGTGGACTCCGTGATTAAGATTAGGATAAAAATCATCTTCGTTTAATAATGCTCGATGATGTCTGCAAAGTTTTCGACACACTGAGTTCCTATAGACTCATAAAATCACTGAGTAGAATCCGAAAATCGACTTATTAATGGGAACAAACCCTCAGGTCCAATTGATGACTAAAGTATACCACAGGCACAAAACTCTGACCTTTGCTGTGTATTTATTTACAAGGGAACTTCATATTTAGTGCTTTCGAGTTTGATACCGCTTTTTATGCAGATCATATCGCTTTCGACGTCAAGAAAAAAATTAATGAAACATCGACAACGGCCTGTTTATTGACCAAAAAAACGAAGAATGTACGTAGCGTAATAGACAATGTATGGTATAAAAGTAAAAAAGACTCATTCTCCATGCCTTAACAAAAAGTTGTTTAGGGAGGACTGAAACTTTTGTCTTGTAGTGTAAAGCTTTAATATGAAGAAAACATTTCCACAGACCCTCTTTTCGAGTATGAAATAATGAGTTTCACTCAATTAAATTTGGACTCAATTCGGCAAACCTTGAAAGAAACTTTGAGTCATTGGAAATTAAGACTCTTAAGAATGTTATAACGTATTTTCCGAATTCCCTAAAGTATGCAAGAGTTTCCATCGTTTATCTTTTCTTTGGATGCGCCTTAGTAGTGTAGATTCGACCCACGTGTACGAGTATATATATTGCAGACTACAACCTGATACAGGGTGTTTGATAAATAAAATGTTATATTTATTTCAAAGACAATAATGACAGTTTGCTTCGACATGTGTTTATTTTACCATATGACGATTTTAAGCCCGGATTTTGAAGCGTTCTTATTTATTGAAACTGTACACACTCAAACTAGAATCTACCGAAAAGAAAACTTGGATGGGTTGTGAATCCGGCACTAAGGATTGACTCACTTGGTGATACCTCGTTACCATTAGTGGTAACGATGTGGCCAAACAGATCATATCCCCACAAATTAATGAATTTAAACTTATGTCAAAACATTTGCCAATGAGAAGGTGGCCTATGTCTGACTGGTAAAGTATTTAAAGATGGGAACTTAAACGTAAGAACGCATTAGGCTGTAAAATTGATTTTGAATTAGATCTCTCTATGCCTATGGGTAGTATTTTGTGCACCTAAATGTGCAAAGTTTAAAGCATAAAATTGATTGGCTTCGTGTCCTTTTTGAAGAAAGCGGATTTGACATTGTATGAATGGCGGAAACGCGGCTAAAATCGAAGACGTCTAGCGATCTTTTCAAACTTAATGGGTTTGAGCAAATTCGTGGTGATTAAAGAGCTAGAGGTGAAGGCATATATGTTAAATCTTGAAACAAATTTCGTGTTTTAATGGCATCAACTCCCGAATGAGTTGGTTGAGAATATCTTCATGGAAGTACGGAAAAATGAAATCAAATAATTGATTGGTTGTATATATATGGCTCTTTATGTAGCTTATTTTATATTAATTTAGTACAAGAACTATTGGAGGACTTACCTCCTTGTTGCACAGACAAAGTAGTCCGCGGAGATTTAAATATTTTAAAAATATTTAAAATAAATATATTTCTAAAAATAATGGATTCATTGAATTTCAATCTATATCCGTTCCAAAAGAGCCTGATATTCCTTAAGATTTATATCTTAATGAATTAAACAAGGTCATTTGTCATCCCAAACCTTCATGACCATGGAAAATCAGACCGATACGTTTTCTTTAACTTGCGTCGATAGAATATATAATATATTATTATATACATAAATTTTAATGGAAATAAAATTGAAAGCGGTAGGTTCTGACAGTATTCATCCAGATTTTATTAAAACACTTCTTCTCTGTATCGTCCACCATTTATCGCATAGCATCAACACCATTATCACAACCTTGTTCCTTGCTTCATCTTCTATCATCGTATCTGTCCAATCGGTCGCAATACGTGATACACAAAAACAGATGTGCTACTCGTTAGTTCCTTCCGGTGTTCCGCAGGGTTCTGTGTTGGACTATTGTTCATTTGTTTCATAAATAATATATCTGATATGCAGATGATATGTTTTATTGAGACCAAAAGAAGCCTCAGTACTAAACTTTATCGTATGTTCAATTGGTCGAAGCAAAACCTGCTTAAATTAAAACCAAATAAAACTAAATCTATGATTTTAAGCAAGATTACCACCGCTCTATCTGAACAATTCCGCTGTTGAATATGTAGAATATGAAAAAAAAAATTGGTGTCCATTTTAGTCAAGCGTTGTCTCTAAAGTGTGTGGTGCTCTTCGAGGACTTAGCCTGACGGATAAGTATCTACCACCTTCCGTCAACGTAATCTTGTTGAATCTTTTATTTTTCCTATCATACTTTACGTCTGTGAATTATTCGCAAACAGTAGAAAACTAAATATAGCCAATAATAGTTGCGCTAGATACATTTATGGTGCTTTTGCTACACAAAATTATGCCCTCAAGGGAACCAGAATATATACAGTTCGATAAAATTACACGAACTTTGCAGGGTAAAATACCCTGACTTTTATACTTAGCCACCTCTCGACAATTTTTTGTTCATGCAGTTGATCTGTGGAACTTGCTTCCCATAAATGTTGAACGAACGAGCAGCACAAGTTCCTTCAGACGGAAAGCCTTTCAATTTTTAGCATATAATTATTAATGGAAACTTCCTACTCTATTTCTTTTGCTATCTAGCTTTTCTATCTCAATTTTTTCAAACACCTATCATTACATAGGTAGTTATTTTAATTTTATTTAAAAATTAAAAAGAATAAGTAAATAAATAAATAAACAAAATATGGTTCCCGATTCAAGGTGGGTTAATTTTATTTTTTTTTTTATAATTTTTGGAGCCCGTGATGGGACGGAGAATTTAATATGAACTAATAAGCTTTCGCTTAATTCCCATGAATATATTCAACAAACTATATGTTGGGCCTATACAACAACCACTACACCAACGCCACCCGTTAGTCGGACTACTATACTGGACCAGATTCGAAGAACAAGATCACTCGAGGATTCGAACCTGCGACCTTTCAATTGAAGCAATGAATGGATGAAGCTCTACCAACTCCACCATACATCATGAGATGAGTTCAAGCATCATCAAACACCAGCTACTTTAAGGGTACCAGTCAGAGCAAATGATGGGACAAGAAGAAATCTCATATCCAGTTTATGAAGAAGCCTGTACTACTGTCATGATATGTAGTACACTTGAAAGCTGTGAAGATAAAGCGTCATCACAACGTGTAGTTTATCAACTCAGTTAAAATTTTAATTTCAAGTAACAGTGTGATAAAAATCAGGTACGAATACAATCAGAACATCGCGTTTCATATTACCATAAACCCAAGCCAATAAACTTTTCAATTCGTGACCAGAATCTCATTAAAACTAACACACCACGGCAAGCAGAAAACTTTTCCAAAATACCTCCAGTCACTTGACACGACACGAGTTTTTCCAAAGTGTCCTTGTGGGTGTTGAAGTCACATAAATGTCCGGCGAAAACTTTGTCTTCTGATTGACTCGCCGATAGCTTTAAGCATTCTAAGAAATTTCACAGCAATTGACCATAAAATGCCCACCACCTCCTCCTCCTTATCGAGGAACTACAGAGGAAAGACTTGACCAATGGACAGACACCTTCATTGTGGTAGTGCATTTTTGTGCAAACATATAAGTCGAAGAAAGTGCGGCAAGCAGTTCCGCAGAATGCAATGGCATATCCGTACTGATGTGGCACGTCTCGACCAGCCGGCGTATCTGGAGTAAATATTAACAATCGAGCAACAACGCTGCTGGACGCACTGAAACAGCACATCAATAAATAATTCATTTCACACTGAGTGAATGAATGAATGATAATTAGAAGTTTTATTACGGCACGGATGACGAAGTGATTGTATCCATGAACCAAGTGGTAACATGTTATTTGAGATGTCTTGCAACACAACATATGTGCGTGAAGAGCCTACAAATGCACAGACGGAAATATGCTTGCAATTATATAGCTTGGCATCGTATGCAACAATTATAATTTTTTAGTTTTTTAATCGCATGTAAATTTGAGCGAACTTGTAATTAATTTACATTGCAGATTGCTAAGCAAGAAGGCCAGTATGGGAGGACTTAAGGTAGCAAAAACTGATTTGTTAATAGTTGTAGATCTCATATTTGATATGGCCTGCTGCCGTATAATCTGCCCCACAGTGGAACGATATTTAAAATACAAAAGTTTTTAGTAATAATTAATGTAATGAAAATTAATAATAAATCAACTGTTTCTTTAGAGGTTGCCAAATCTATAGAGCAGGCTTCCGGGCCTTCTTCATAATAGATTCTTTCCCATATTTAAAAAACTAAAAGAAAAGATCTTAAAAATGTATACCTATTTACGTTCACAGATCGCCATTAACATTGGTGTTCCGCAAGGTTGTGTTTTAAGTCCTATCCTGTTTTTAATGTATGTCAGTTTGCTGCTTATTTAACTATTGAAAGGTACGCATTTAAAAAGTATTAAAATAAAAATTTAGAATTGGAATTAAGAGATGTTAGAAATTCTGCTTTTGAGGCAACTGGTTTTCTGCAAAGTGCGTGAACATCTTGTTTGTAAACAATGGAAAATTTGTAAGTTTACCGAATTTTCGTATAAAAAAAAAACACAATTTTCATCGTGATGCCTCTGTTTCCTTCCTTGGTTTATAGTAAGATAACTGCAAATAATTTGCTTAGTTATGAATTTTCCTGTGTTGAGCAAACTGACGTAATTTAAACTTTTTTGAATGTTAATACAAATGCTCTAAAATTATACGCATTCTAAAAAAACAGGGGTCGCGGAGTACTCCACCTGAATATACTCCTATTTTTACATTGTCAAAGGTCATGGATAAAGTGATTCACTCCGGAGTGCCTGCATTTTTCCAAAAGAACCAACTGCAATACAGGTACCAATCTGGAAGCAGACAGAAGCATAGCTGTATCTTCGCTCTTTTAAAAGATACAGATGATATTCGCTTTTCCATTGACCTAAACGAGGTAACTTTCTCAACGTTACTTAATTTTTTTCCAAGGCTTTTGATAAAGTCAACAACTCAAGGCTGATACGAAACTATAAAGGATATTCGTTTTATGAGAACTTATCTTGCTGAAACGAAACGTACCGTAGTATTTAAAAACAATACATCCGAATTGATAGCTGTATCAACAGGAGTGGTCAATTTAAGGTCCTTTGTTGTCAAAAATAGTGCTTTACACATGCATGCTGATGACTTACAAATATATTTAAGCTGTAAGCTGGGTCTGATTGAAGATGAAGCTTCTCGATTAAATGAGGACCTCAGACGATTTCAGTTTTTTTTATAACTGGTTCGCTCTTCAAAAGGATATGAATACTCTTATATTGCCTGAAGCACAGAACGAGCGGAAGAATTGGGAGAAGAATGAGTTTGAGAAACTCAGATGAATTTAGTTTCAATTCACTTCCGTGGGTGGAGCCCGAAATAGGACGGAGGATTTTTATATCGCCTTATTAGCTTTCGCCTTATTCGCAGGATTCAATTCGTCTTTAGTTTGATATAAGTTCTTTGAAAGTTGGAAGATTTTAGCTGAACACCCCGTTGTCAGTTTTATGCCATCTACACACAATCTACAAAAAAAAACTATATTTGACAACACGAACTAGGAATTAAGCCGGTTCAACAACCACTACAAAAACGCCACCCATTAGTCAGACTACTTTAGCAGGTCGACCAATCCAGTTATAGTGCCAATGGCAAATGGTAACTGGACCAGATACGAAAAACTAGACTACTTAAGGAATCGAACATTGGACTTATCAATTGAATCAATTGAAAGTCAGACGCTCTACCAACTTCGCCACACAGTTGTTGGGCAGAAAGAAATTCCTTGAAGTTTAATCCACTAAAATAAATAAACTAGATATGAATTATTTCCCAAAGATACACCTTAGAATTCTGAAATTTAGCACTTAGATAAAGCTAAAAATCTAGGAAAATGGTTAAACCGATCTCTATGTTGGGAGAGTGGTAAAGTGTTTGTCTGTTTAAGGAACTCATCCCTATCTCAATATTTCAGTTTATTTATTCCACTTATCATTTATGGATTCCAAATATTCTATATTGCGTGTGCCGCAATGAAAAGAAAACTTATGGTTGACTTTAATAATTTAATTCGTTATCATAATCATACTTGATTTGCATAAGATCTATTTCGTTATCTAGCTAGTCTGTAGAATAATTAAATTAGCTTAATAATAAAAGTTTATGTATGAATTTGTTTAGATGTTCTTGATACATACTTGTACATAAGTACATTAAGTATTTAAAGTAACATTAAGGAAGTTTATAATAGCCCTTCTCAATAAAATTATTAAACTTCATTCGTAATAATAATGAAGTCTAACTACACTATTACAATTATAAAGATTGTAACAGTCTAAATTCTAATGCACGAGAAAGGCAGTTTTTAATAAAAATGTTACTGCGCCGGGCTGTTAAACATTCAAAGTGAAAACAATACACTTAAATAATATTAAAAAAAGGACCAACTTCTTTCCAACACTGTGCGATAAATCAATTCAATTCAATTCAATTTTATTGGGACAATATACAATATACAATTTTTTTTTCTTTGAATTATACATAATATTTACAAATGCAGCCTACTGAAAAGTATGTCTGGCTGAAAAGTTTTAAATGACGATATTTAAAATACTATCTATGAGGCTCCTGATAGCCGCTTAGAACTAATGACTAGTTCATGAACTAGTTTTTGATTTTTATAAAAAAATTTTTTGTTTATATTAACTTGAAGGAGGAGCGTTGTAAGATTGTTTTTTATTTAGGTCTCCATCATGTATAGTAAAAGGGGTGTGACTCTTGTCATTTCATGAAGTGTTTTATTAGAAAACCATTTTTTTTTTGGTCTTCTAAATTTTCCACAACAATATCTTAAAATGCGTCTTTCGCACAACTCTAGCGCTTTTGCAGGTGAGATACTGAACCAACAGCTAAAACAATATGTTAGTATCGGTCTGATGAGCGTTTGGTATATTAAAACTTTAGTCTTCATTGACACGCCTTTGGAGGATTAATTAAGCTTTATTCAGTATCTTCCTACCATATTTGTTGAACAGGAATTTGTTGTCAATAAGTATCTCCAGATATTTAAGTTCTGTTTTTAGGGGTATTGTCGTATCTTCGATTTTTGGGGAAATAGTTTTGCTTTCTTTGACCGTAAGTCTATGACCTTTTCCGTAAGAATTTCTGAAACAAATTAATTCACATTTTTGCGCATTAATAGTTAAGCCCCAAGATTTAAAATAGGAAATCAGAACAGGTAATGAGTTTTTTACTTTATCTAAAGCGGTGTGTGGCCTTGTTCCACTTGCTAGAATAATTTATGGAGAAAATCTAAGATTTATAAGTTCATACATTAAACCTTTGTGCCAGATTGAATCAAAGGCTGCTTGGAAATGAATCGCTAGTCCGATGAGTCCGATGGTCAAAAGATGATGAGTGCCATCATATGCGGCTTTAAAGATGAAAAGACGTTTAGTCACGACTTGAAATTCGTTGACCTTTGGTTAAGGGTGCAAATTTTATCGATCAATGATCAGCTGGGCCGGAGACCTTGCAGCTTCTTGCCGTTCAGTCTGTGCACATAGTATGTTGGCAGAGCTGAAGCATGCCCCGATGGGTTTTATTGGACAAAGGATCTCTTTATTGAAGTTAGAGCACTGTGCGATAAATTTCTTTTTCCATTCCCGCTGCCTTATTGGAATTTTTTTTTTGAAATTCCCACATGATCTTCCATAACAATTTTGTTCAAATTCTGCAATGATTGTTAAATTTTTTTTATTTTAATTTATTCCATCAAAATTTATTTACTTTAATATGATTTTTGTTTTTATTTGATCGGAACAGTTCCCGCTTTTTATTTATACAGCCGAATGTATCTCGCTACTTTTTAGCTCCAATTTATGTAATATATTTTTACCTCTAAGTTTTTTAAATGTAATTAAATAAAAAATAAAAAAAAATACTAATAATAATTTTTTCTGGTTTCGATTAATTTTTGGCCGGAATCCGAAAAGGCACGATGAATTTTTGATGTCGACTTTTTGTGCATTCTCGCAGTTTGGAGTATTTTATTCGTTATAATGCAGAGAAAATAAGCCAAATGTACAAAAATAAATAAACAGTAAATAAAAATTCACAGCAGCTGTCAATAGAACAGAGCCAAAGAGATGAGCTGATCAGAAAGAAGCATCTTCTAAACTTAAAAACTGTTCATCTGAATGCTCAGCACTGTCAAGTTGACAAATTAATTGTCGCTCATAAGATAATCAATAAAATCACAATTGGAACTGACAACAACAATCACCAGAAGAAGCCCATTTAAAGACCCCATCCAATTGAATGAGTGTAATTCATCAAGGAGTCGCAATAAATTCCAAGTCGGCAGCAATTCAATGAATAATTTCCATCCATTCCATAAACACACTCGTAACCTTCCAGACAATAAAAAAAAAAAAAAAAACAACGCCAATTACTAACGCAAAACCCGATCATTACAGATCTCAGCGCCATCCAGTGACACGTCTCAGTCCAGCGTTCCATCTAGCTCGGATGCTTTTTCCAAACAAACACCACGACTACGACCAACTTGAAACCTGAACGTCAAGTTCAAAAATTAAATTAAGAGCCCCCCAATAAATGAAATCGAAAGTAACCATTCCGGTTCCCCCTTGCATAGCCATTCATGGAACCAAGCCTGGCCTGGACGAGCGTATTAAACTTCAAAGAGTTGCAAAGAAATCCAAGCAAGCAATCACTGCTGCTTTGTGGCATGAAGACATAGACACTGTAGATCGGAACAGTTCGGATTTAAATAGGAAATTCCCAACTGCGGCGAGATTTGAATAAAGCTTAGATACAATTTAAGTCAGATGATTATCTAAGAATCTAGTATCTGAATGATGATTGTTGGCCGAAGCAAAGGTTGAAATAGATTCGTAGTCAACTCTTGAGGTAATCAAACGGGTACCAAAAGAAAGTCGGCAATAAAGTTAACTAAATTTTACAAACCAAAAAAAAAAATCAATTATCCAAGTTTTATTGAATAAACAACGAGATAACGATGCGGCCAAATCTTGTCAATGGAGAGTAGCGCGCCACTTGGGATTACAAGACTCGATTGACGACTTATTTTTGAAGTAAGGAGATGATAAGCAAAACAGTGAAAGGTCGACTTGACTTGGGCAATAAGGAAATCGTAAAGTACGTAGTTTATATTAAAAGAAGTCTTACACTCACTAATAAAAATATAAATACTCAACACAACATGCTTAGCATCAATAATAATATAGCACTAAAAAAACTTGTCGTAAATTAATCTCAAGACATTCAGGATTCATTCGGCTTTATCTGTGTTTAAGGAACTCTCTGGCAATAAAGTTCCTTTCAGACTGTGGCCTTCTTCAAACTACAATTAGTTAAGGAAGGACAGCTCAAGTCGACAGTCGACAATGCTGCCAAGTTATTTCACACAGAAATTTTTAAATGTTTTATGAGTCGTTGAATCGTATCTGCAAAAATGCCTCTGCAATCGAAAGGACGAACTGCATCGAAGGACATGCTCATTTAAAAAAAAAAGAAATTAAGAAAATATTTTAAATCATCATCTAATTGCTTACATCTGACAGCACGAGAGATTTTTCAAGGAAACATCATCAGTCTCAGATCTTATCGAAATCACTTCTACAGCACTGCAAAGTATACAAGGAGGTCGCTATTACCACTGATTTTGATAAGATCAGTATCGCACCTTCGTCAGCTTTTGAATAGTCTTTCGTGTTCGGTTCTTCCCGATCGTCATCGTTGAAGCAATTCGTTGATTCCTCAAGGCAGTCACTTAGGTCCTTAATTTTTTATATTTACGAAAAACAATGTCGAGCTCTCATTTGATATGAATCAATTTCGATTGCTTGACTTTCCGAACATACTCGTGTTTCCTCTCCGGCGAGGCTGTTCCCACACTTGATTCGTTGTGTGATCTAAGTGTTCTTTGTCCTTTCTGATCTGAGCTCAATATCTGTTCTGATGACGTAGAATGCTTTTTCATACCAATTCCGGAATATGTATATACATATACAAGTTAAGAAGGTTAATATGTTTAGCCCATTGACATTTTCAATGTGGCCCTTATTCGAGTTGGAAATATGGCAGTTGGCTTGGAAGACAACACTTCCTTTAGCTGGATGTGGACACGTTTCATTTTCCACGAAGCTGAAATATCAGTTCTATCTGTCCATCAATGCATATCCCCTGCTTAACGTCGCTTACAAAATCATATTCCAACGAGCTTGGTGCCGCAGTTAGTAGAGCGCCTGCCTTTTAACTGCATCAATTGATAGGTCCTGGATTCAATTCCTAGTCCAGTTACCACTTGCGATGGGGATAAAAATAATGGCGCTATCACTGGATAGGTTGAACAGCGATAGTAGTCTGACAGATGGGTAGCGTTGTTGTAGTGGTTGTTGTATCGGCTAGCGTTCTTAGTTCGAATTGTTACAAACAGTGGTTTGCGTTGATTTAAACACTATCAGCGTTTGTAAGTGACAGTGTAACTCGAAGAGAAATACTCGTCTTGATCTCGTCACAGTCATCATTTAGCCGTGGTGTTACTTGTTAGTAAACAAAAACAAATAAAGCCTAACACAATACACAAATACACAGTTTAAAAAAATATAAAATCATTAAAAAATGTTATATTGTAAAATAAGTACAAATAAAAGCAAGACTAGTGAAAAAGAAGACACGTCCAAAAAGATTTTGTTTGAGTGCCAGTTTACTGGAAACAAAATCGAACAAATGACATTCGCTTCTATTGACATCCGAGTAACAGATTCGTTGCATCCGTAATTCGTACGGCGGTATTTTATATCAAAAGTGTTTAAGTTTCTATAATTGAAACACTAAAATTTACTTGGTCAAGAAGTGGTGGTGCGTCAATATTACCAGCAATAAGCTGATGTAAGAACACAATAGCACAGACTTGCCGACGTTTTTGCAAAGAATCAAGGCCGATAAGTAGAAGAAGACGGTCCTTATAAGGTGGAAGACGAAGAGGATCAGTACAGTATGAAACGTAAAGTAATACGGCGACCACACGCATCTAATGCGTACTCAAGCTGTGGCTTGACAATGACATGAAAATTCTTTATTCCACCGTTTGATGAAGCCGAGAATTGAGAAGTCAAGATTTGAAACAAAGTGCGCACCTAAGTCCTTTGTCAGTTTAACTTTGGTAAGCGCAGAACACAGAGGAGGAAGGATAAAGGCTTCTCGAAAAGGACATGCTAAAAAATTTAGATATGTTAAATGTTTAACAATTACTGCAGCATCATTTTGCAAAAGAATTAATGTCATCCTGTAAAGCGCTGCAGTCGGATAGATTGTGGATACACTTAAATATTTTTATACCGTCAACATAAATTAGAACATTTGAGTTCTTGAGCACACTTACAACATCGTTAATGGCTAGAAAGAATAAAAGAGGACCAAGGTGGCCACCTTGAGGCACATCTTAATTATATTAGAAGTTGATCCCCTAAACAAAACTTGAAACGATCTCCCGTTAAAATACGAGTATATCCGCTCTACGAAAGATAAAAGGAAACCAAGGGATTTCATTTTAAAAGCTATTAGTTTATGAGTAAGCTTATCAAAGGCCTTACTGAAATCAGTGTACACGAAGTCGACTTGATTTCCTACTTCAAGGGTTTTTTTTGGAAATATTTGACCCATTGAACTAGGACAAAAGTACTCTAGGTGAGCGAATTCTTTTGGTTCGGGTACGAAATCATCAAAATCATAGGCGGAACTGAAAAAAGAGGTAAAGAAATTACAGATATCAGCTGGTTTTTAACTGATAGAGAACATGAATAACCATTAGATTTTCTCTTGCAGTTGATAATTTTGCAAAACCATTTTGGGTCGTTAAAGAGAGGTAAACGCATTATTTCCATAGAATTATCATAAAGTTGACTTGAAAGTAATTGAAATTCCGTATTAATGGAAAAATACAGATCATGGTCCTTAGAATTATTACTTGAAAGGTACTTCTTCCATGTCAATAGCGATCCCATTCGTGTTTGTTTCACAGGAACACATCAAAAAAAGCAGTTGAACATATTCACATAAAATTTACCAACAGTTCCTTTGAAGATTTTGTCAAAGTTTATCTTAGAAACTAATTCGTTAAGAAGATTAAAATCAGTTTTTTTTTTAAATCAAACTCTAGATCCTTGTGTTCCACGTCATTCTCAAGTCAAATTGATTTGAAGAGGAGAATGATATGCATCGATTTTTGTCAAAGGCATTAGTGAAAAAGACATGGTCAAGAAATCTGTCCATGCAGCTTATTTGCTGTTATCCACACGAATTTAGAGAGTCAAGAAAAATTGACGAATGACAAGATACACTGCCAGCTGTAACAAAACAAAGTTCGTCGTCAGAAGGTGTCCATTTTAAAAGAGTTTATTTAAAATCAACTTATATTAAAATATCGTCAAGAGGGTCGTAATTATCCGATACATGATTGATAGCAGCTGTAAGTAAACAAGTAAAACAATTAAAATAACTAAACTTAAATTCTATCGCATATTATTATACAGATAACAGAAAAGATGTGTCAAATTACAGACCCATATCGTTATTATCTACATTTTCAAAAGTATTTGAAAAAATTCTCAAAAAGAGAATGCTACAATTCTTGGAGAAAAATAAGTTCTTTTCAAGTTATCAATTTGGTTTTAGGCCTGGGTTATCAACAGAGAATGCTATCCTTAGGGTCTGCAATCAACTACATAAAGGGCTTAACAAAAATATGTCTACTATGGCTTTATTCATAGACATGACAAAGGCTTGTTGTTATTAGATAAATTATACAATGCTGGATTTAGGGGAACAATACATAACTGGTTCAAAACATATCTTTAAGGCAGAGTTCAAAAAGTTAAAGTAAATGGTGTTTTTAGTAAGCCACTAGCTTGAAAAATGGAGTCCCTCAGTGTTCTGTACTAGGGCCACTTTTATTTTTAATTTATATTGACTCAATTTTCAGACAGCAATTCAATGGAAAAGCGACTGCATTCGCCGATGACATAACCTTTACATACATGTTCCAAAACCAAATTGATTGCATTACGAAAATCGTAGAAGACCTAGAAAAATTTAGGGTGTGGTTTGCTCATCACAAGTTACTCATTAGCAAAAAAACCAAATTATTGACACTGAAAATATCCGGCAATACTTTACCAGAATACAACCTTCGCTTTCACTCGCATGATTGTACTAGATTTAGCCTACCGCTACATACTTGCGGCATACAAAACTTTTATGAACAAAATACGTGTTCCAAGAAGTGCTTTATAATTGAATCAGTTAAGAATATCTAGGAGTCTTATTAGATCAAAATCTGAACTGGAAGGCTCACTTACAAACAATAAAATCACACATGTACCTGGTGGCTCGTAAACTGTTTCTTATCAAACCATACTGCTCAAATAAAGTTTTATTAAAATTTTACTACGGACTGGCACACTCCAAATTGCAATATGGCATTGTATGTTGGGGATGCTCATATTTCAATGCGATAAGATCAGTTTTGATTGCTCAAAAATATCTTGTTCGCATTCTTACTAACTGCAATTTATTCACTCCTTGTAATTTAAAATTTTTATATTATTGAATCATTTGCTATGTTATGGAATGAATAAAATAAATAATTTGAAAAAAAAATATTATTTTTTAGCTAAATCGAAATCTGTACATACAATTTTAATAAGACAAATTTCAAAACCAAACAAAGTTTTAAAACGAAATAGTGAGGACATTAAGTTGTCATAAAAACAAGAAGCGAATAAACCATTAAACTTAAAAATTATAACAGTGTGTTGATGACGGTTATCAAGCAAAAAATAATACAAGCGTTTAAAAATTAAATAAAATAAAAATATACTATAAAAATTTTGCATTTGTCGATAAAAGAAAAGTAAATTCATATAATTATATTTAATTAAACAAAAGTTCAATTTCAATGTGGTTGTATGAGAAAATCCAAATTCTAATATTTCCCAAAAAGGTTGATTCATTTTCGCATTTTTTTTGCCTTCCAAGCAGTTGATCCGGGTAAAGTTGTTTTTGATGACAATCAACTTCTTGAAACTTGCTGGAACCTTCGCTGAATTTGATTGATCTTGATTGACGGCCGACAACGTTGATGGCTGCATGTCTGCAGTGTACAATGGTCTTGCTGTGGCTGGCGGCTGAACTCGAGATGGCGGTTGCGTTGATGTTGCTGGTGTTGCCTGTTCACCAGATTGTTGCTGCACAGACTTCTTAAGCATCTGCTCTAAATTCCAATTAAAAGTACTCTTGATGTCCTCATACCTCGTCTCGAACTGCTGAAAGTACCTCTGGGTGAAGTAGTCGTGCTGCGGCTTGGTTTTCCGCAGATCTTCCAAATACCCATTGTTGATCTGGAAGTCAGTCCAGTACGCCTCCAACTGTTCCAGTCTTTTTTTTGAAGTACTCTTTAGAGTATCGTGATTCTCCATCCCTTTTGAAATTGGCCCACAACCGATGCACTTCTTCACTTATGCGGTTTTGTGAAAGCGCGATATCCTCGAATTCACTCATTGTAATTTTTTAAGATGCTAACACTTTTACACAATTAATATATATTCTCTGGTCTCGTTCCAATTTAATATATTAAACACTTTCCGGCTAATCCGGCTCGAAGGACCAAATGTAACGTTCTACTCCTTAGAAACTTTTTACTCAAAATCAAATCGCCTAATGCAGCCTCACGTTAGGTAAACAAGAAAAGGCTTGGTTCGATTGATTAACAGCAGTGAGTGAAATAATTTATTAAGGTTATTTTTATCCAAAAAAAAGGCTTACTTAAACAGAAAAGTGGAATTGGTAAAAAGGTGCAAACTTACAGCAAACAAAATACAAATAAACAAAATAAGCTAACGTGAACAAAATATGCAAAATTTGGAATTTTCTTTGCAATCGTGGCGCCACCTACATGTGAATAGTAGAATCGCCATAGCATAACACTGACATAAGAAGATTGTTGTTCCAGGGTGGAAACAATGATCTCGACCATCTTTCAAGCTCACTTCTTTTATCTATCATAACCTAAACGATTCGTGTTTCTTATGATTTTTGACAAGTCCATTATTGGTAAGCTGATTTACATTTATCAAGTGTTAGGTTCTCTTTTTTTACTTTAAAGAGGTAACATAATCCCTACTATTTTCGATCCAGATCCCACCATTTCTTTGTCCTCTAAATTCTGATGACATTCTTTATGGTTGCGAAAATATTGTAGTTGGATACCATAAGTGGAGCATACTTGGAGTGAAAAGAATGCTTTTGTACCAGGATACTCGTACTGCAGTACAAACAACTAAAAATCAATAACTAATTTGTTCGCCACGCCAACAATGAATGTCCTTGTTACACTGACCGGCATTCATTGTCATTCACTAATTGCGATTAAAGCTCACGATAGCATTCAGCAGGATTGAGTTATGGAGATAGCGAGCAGTGTCCTTAGTCGATGTTTCTAAAGCCTTTATGCTGCAAATTTTTTTGTTTTAAACTGAAACAACTATTTTACTGCAGCACAACTAAAGTGTCGGAATGCGGTAGCAGCCATGCTGACATCCACTGAGTCTGACCAGTTTTAAGTCGTAACTTTTCGTGTTGATGCGTATCTTTTTAAAAGCAAGCACACCCCTGAAATAGGCGCATTGCGTTGCGAGGAATGAACGTGTCAGGCGATTCAATCAACTTTCCCGCCTTCCAGACCTGTTCAAAGTTATAGAGTCGCGATAGAAGTTTTGATGACCATGTTTGTCCCGCAATTTGACCGCCATACCATCAACAAGTTAATGCAAATTGATTTGAACAGTTGAGAGAGAAGATGAACTCAGTGGAAAAGGTTCACTTACCGCATTCATGCCACATTTCCAGATATTTATGTCACCAGTGACACATGAGTCACCCCCAAGTGGATGCTTTATGTCACCCTTTTTCCACAAGAAATAAGAATAAAATTGCAAACATATGCATGCATGTGGCTACCACTTAAGCACGTTGTTCGAATACACCACAGCCACCCACAGATCCGACCATTCCCCACATTGTCACCCCGGACGACTTTGTTTAAGTTCATTCATTCGTCGTCCGCCTATTCTTAATGGAAAACCATTGTTTAAAATGATAACAAAAAGAAAATAAGGCAACGAAGGATCAAAAGCCCGCCTCAACTAGGCGGACAACAGGGACTGTAAATGAAAACAATAACCGCCCTTGGGGGAGGAAAACTTCTTACGATTTATAGAAACGTTCTCACTTTGTATTTTCTTTTTCTGTTGTTTTTCCATTTCCCCCTACATTTTCCTATCAAGTGTCACCGACGTTTTGCGTTTGGTTAGATATCGAGGGTGCCTGTACACCTTTTGCTTAGATTGTTGCAGGGTGGTCAAGGAGGGGCATGCGAGTATACCTGATTGGAAACTATTAATTGAAAGCATATTCCACTTGCGGCTGTTTTCATTTCTTTGTGCAACTTTTAATTGAAGACGGAGTAGAGCCACAATACCCGAGATAACAAGATTGAAGAACGTGATAGAAAGACACGTCTCAACTACAACAAAGAGCTTTTAACATACTATGATGATGAGGTACTACATGTTTGCTTGTAAAGGGCGCATTTTATCTAAGTGTGTTTTGGTGTCACAAGCTTTGAGACGCAACCGTGAGTTTGATAGCCCCGAATGAGATAAGATGTCAATATCACAGAAGCCGATTCGAATCGGGGGGAAAGAAAGATCAAACTCAAACATATTGATACACCAGAAGAAGAGGCAAAAAAAATAAGGCGCCAGACTACGGTGATAACCTAGAACTAACAGTTGCTCAACGGATTTATAAGTGACTGACAAGCGTTGACAACTCGTAAATTAATTCAGTATATTGACGTCTTTTTATCCTTTTATCAAAACTAAGAATGATGGCATGAGGGAAAACACAAGCACTGAATCATACAGAAAATTGATTTTTAACTAACAATTAAGCTGAGTCTATGCCTTCAAAAGCCTTGTCATCAGTTTCGATAAAGTATATAAAAAATATCGGTGAGGATATTTAAACAGATGATCATCATAAGCTTACTCTACGGATTCGAAAAAGTTTCAATTACGATCATAAGAGAGAAGTTGAAAAAATCTGTAGAAGATCAAACTTCTTTTGAATTTTTAAGGAAGCTTTACCGAAGTTGTTCGTTTTTTTTTCTCAAAACGTTTTTGGAGCCTTCATTCTACAGGGTTTTCCAATAAGAACTAGAAAGAGAGATATTTCAAAAACTTTAGTCGGCTTATAGTACAAAAAACAACATTTATCAATGGAACTCGACTCCGTTCATATGGCCACCGAGGGCACGTTTGCAGCGGTCGATTCGTTGGACCCAATTTTCGATAACTCGGTCATATATTTCGGCCAAAACGGCCGCTATTCCGCGTTCAATGTCGGCTCTGAGCTCTTCCAACGTCGTCGGCTTGTTGACATAAATCAATGACTTAACGAAGCCCCAAACAAAAATAATCTAGAGGCGTTGAATCGCACGAACGAGGCTGCTGTAAGGTGCTCTGTATAGCTTGTGGCACCATCCCGTTGAAACCACATGTCGTTCAAGTCCAGATCTTCCAATTCGGGCCAAAGATAATTCGTAATCATGGCGCGATAACGCTGACCAGTAAAAGTAACGTAACGATCCTTATCGTCGACGAAAAAATATTACCCAAAAATGCTGCTGGGATGCAAAACGCACCAAACAGATTTATTTTGTGGGTGAAGTAGTGATTCATGAAGCAAATGTGGCTTATCACCCGACCAATAACGCATATTCTGCTTATTGTCAAATCCATTTAGTCAAAAATGAGCTTCGTCACAGAAGATGATTTTGCGATGAAATTCAACATCTTGGCGCATCTTCTCTAGAGCCCAATCGGAGAACGTACGTCGCTTCAAATGGTCCATCGGCTTCAATTCTTGAGTCAGCTTGATCTTGTATGGGTGAAAAACAAGATACTCCGTAACGTGGTCTGAGAGATTCGCAATTCTTGAGAACACCGTGGAATTGACTGATTTGGATCGTTTGCTAAGGACGCTTGAACGATAGCGATACTTCGACACTTCTACCAACCCTTTGTCTCACTGACAAGGCAACATCACACAACGAATATGAAGACTCAAATTTTTGCTCTAACCTTGTTATTGCCTGTCGATTACGACCGAAAATTGGAGTAAACGCTCTTAAAGTTCCGGTCACCGACTCCAAATTTCGGTAGAAAATTTTTATAATTTGCAGACGTTGCTCGTTCGTGTTCTTTACCATGATGAAAATTTTGAGTCTATTGAATAAATTGACAATGACAGTTCGATCCCCCATTTGAAAAACCCGATAGTGATTAATTTTATTAATTTCGAAGTAAATAAATGGGATTTGATTCCATGAGTTTTAATTCTTCGGTCAACCACTTGAAAAAACTTCATAAATGACACCCTAACCTAAAAATTAAGATAAGAATAAATAAAACGGAGCTTAAAATTATTAAGAGAAGCTTTATTAAGTTGTTTGATTTTAAAGTTTGCGAAGAAATTTTTTTTGAAGTAATTTAATATTTTCCAGAAGTTATTAAATTTAATTTTGGATGAAAAATAGGCCAAATTTATTTTCAAACACCTCACAGAAGCTTACATACATATTATGTTCCATGCACCAAAGTTCTATAAGGCTTCCATTTTATTTTTAAAGAAGCTTTATTAAAGCTCATGATCTTTGCTTTAAGATCATTTCGTTGCTTGCTTATCTAGAACGATCTTATAGAGCAGGGTCCGTAAACAATTTTTTTTTTTGCCGGAATATAAGCGGAACATTTGTCTTTTTGATAAATCGATTTTGAAAAGCAGGTACTAGTTTAAGGAATTCGCTCAGTGCAAATTTTTAAGTTTTTGAAAAACGAAATCTGCAATTCTATGCTTTCTAAATAAATTAAGTGCGCCGGAATTCAGATTAGCAGGTTTAAATCGAAATGAAACTGCAAAAAATGAGTGACATAAGCTCGAATAAAGTTGAGAACTTTTGACTATTTGCCTTGAAAATTTTTTCTGATTCTGAAGCCATCTGGTGTCGGTTAAAATATTAAGCATTGTTTTGAATGAATATGGATTTATAGCATACATTCCTCGCTGCTGCTTAAAAATGGTTTCAGAGGTTCCCGCCGGGACTTTTTCAAGCTTCTTATAGATTACCAAAGGTTGTGAATCTTGGTCTTATAAGCACACCCCGGAGAGTGCATTAGTGCAAAAATAATCGCCCCTGAAAATTGAGCAAAAGGTGCTTTTGGTTCTTCGTCCTACTTATAAGGAGACTCATTGATTCCAAAAATGTTGACATCGAAAAGCTCGAAAAAGAAGATCTTGAATGAATTTTTTTATAGACGGATTTATCGATTGAAGAAATGCATTTCTATAAAAGAAGAAATCAAAAGAAAACTTAGAAATTGCTTGCTTGATCAGCTAAGCCAAATATTGTTGGTTTCTTCTTTAAAGTAGTGTCGAACTAAAATACAACTCAAAACTGCTTTACGCATTAAAATGTAGAAATAAAAGACTAAGAATTTATTTAAAAAAAAAATGACATCACTCGTGTACGCATAACAATTCGGCATGCGTAATCATCGCCCAATTTAATGTCTAAAGAGTAAAAGGTCTACTATTGACTTAGTGAAATTATTCAAAACAAGATTATTTCCACACCTGTCCAAGGTTATACCTTTTTTCGCATATTACACTCCACCAAACAGAGACTTCATAACCAATCCAAATATATACAAGCCAAGGAATAAACATCAAAACCTAATCATGGTCATCAAATTCGACGTGTGTATTTCACAAGCTTCAAATTTTGAACCCCTCGGCGACGCGACGTGCCCACCGACATGTTTGTGTTCAATCCGAAACAGAAGCCAGCTTAAAATACTCGTTGATACTATTACTCTTCACTGGATCTAAAGCTCCCTCTTACTAAAAGAGTAATAAAAAAATAAAAAATACACTCATTAGGGTACTTAAACTGAAGCACGCCCTCTCTCATACGTACAACTAATCAGTTTTGCTACCAGTTTTTCTCTCCCACAAGACAGTCGGTCTTTCATCCTCGTCGTCGTCTTCATCTTCGTCGGACATTCGCCGATCACGTTTATTGAGTGCCAACATCATTATCCGCACGATCATCATGTGGTTTTAATTACCTTTGCAGACGCGAGCCAGTCTGCAAACGAAAGAGTGGTAACACACATGGACAGCAAAAGAAAAACAAAGAAAGCTTTTCCTCTTTCACATCAAGTGCCCCAAAGAAAGGCAAGTTGGTGGTTGCTTCAGCCAAAGTGATCGTGCATCACACCAACACTCCAAGCCGAACGCACAGCGTAACGACGACACACTGGTTTGGCCAAAGTTTGGTAGGTAGCTGGTTAAATTCAACCTGCCATGGATCTCGCTCTGTCCGAGGTGCTCAATCGCAAGACATTCGAATCCGAAAGTTTAGTACTGTACTTCATATAATGCCGATCGGAGTGAATCAGTTAAAAGTGATTTTGATAAATTAACAAAAAAAATTGTCCCAAATTGTGCAACAAAAATATTTAAAAAAAAAAATAATAAGGAATATCTTCGTTTTTGGTTAAGTTGAATTGAAAAATAAATAATTAAAAAAAAATAGTGTTCGCGAGTGGATTAATTTAACAGAAACGAAAAAAATGTATCTGAAAAAATCGTGCCTGCATCGGAGACCACTGAGGATAACCATTTAAGTCCAACGATCAGCGATCAAGTCGCAAATCAAATCAAAGGTAAATATGATTTCTTCATCTTCAAATGAAGAGTGGTGTTTTTTTTTTTTGTTTGTGTGGATAATTGTGGCAACACTTGACTGGATTGGTTTTTGAATCAGGATTACATTTTTTTTATTCGTTTACAATACGAGTGGTTTTTTGTTTTGTTTAAGAAAAGGCTTTAAAAAAATATTGTGCAATGTTTTTAAAAATTCGTTACTTTTTGAAAAGAGTTAGCCCTGAAAATATTCAGATGGAATTTTATATTGTTCAAATTAATTGGCAGGAAGCCTTCATATCAACCCACATTTTAATTTAATTGTCAATGATTTCAGACTCTAGTTCATGAGAAGTGGTATCACCTTGTTGGGACCATAATTCACATGAGTTGAAATCAAAAACTATGGGCCAAAAATGCTGTCACTTAAAATAAAAAACCACCCCAGAAGCATCAAATTTTCTGTGAGGATGTGGGGTTTATCCGAAGTATGTATTCAAAATTCGGACAAATGTCCAATTGGTCAGATCATTGACGCATTGAATAAATGAGAACAGGACGAACTAAAGACCATGTTCGGCTATAAATCAGTTAACCTGTTCCACAAACCTTCTTCTTGCGTACTCCAGCTGCAGTGGGTGCATTATTTCGACCGATATTTCTTTTCAAATTTCACATAAAGCGATCCAAATATAATAATAGATTGGTCACCCTATAGACCAATTCAAGTCATTTTCAGAGATGCACATTTTATTTCCTTGTAAAACGACAGCCCTGCATTACTCATGAAGGAGCTGATCCTGAGATAAAGTTGCGTTTCATTCTTAACGCTGATTCGAGTTGGTTAGATTAAGGTTCTTAGCACCCGCGGTTTCTGGATTTTCTTTTTTTTGGAAGCTTGGAAACTGAGACTTGAAGACACTCTTAGTTGAAGCATAACTGTCAATTGGAATGTTTCATTAGGTTGGCAACTGAGCAATTGCGGATTTTTTTAGAAAACAAAAGACAATTTTTTCATGGAACGAAATAACTTTATTCTGTTATGTATTGCCCATTTTGGGCAATGATCTTTTGCCATCTTTCAGGCAGCATCATAATTCCACGATCAAAAAACTTTTGGTTTCTATCAGCAAAAAACTGAACCAAACATTATTATTGAATTTTTTAACCATTCAAGGAGTTTTGCAAAGATTGAAATAAAAAGTAATCAGATGGTGTAAAGGCAGGACTATTTGGTGGATGTGGTTAAACATTCCAACCAAGCTCCAATAATCTTTGCCGAGTGACCAAAGATGTGTCTGGCCTTTCATTGTCATGATGGAATACAACACCTTTTCGATTTGCCAATTCGGACCGCTTTTCTTTAACACCATGTTCAGTTTTGTTAATTGTTCAATTTAAACATTTGAATTGATCGTTCGGTTGGGTGGTAAAAGTTCAAAGTAGACAATTCCAGACAGACAACTGGTTCACCTGGCTTGATCCACATTGTTGTAAACAACCCATTTTTCATCACCAGCTATCAATCGCTTTAAAAATGGATCATTTTCATTGCGGTTCTTTGAATAATCGCAGATGTTGATGCGTTGTGTCAAATGATTTTCTTTCAGTTCACGAGGAACCCATATATCGAGTTTTCGTACAAAGTTGTTTAAAGCGATTTTCAATGCATGCATGTGATACATGAAGCTTCTCTGCAATCTCACGTGTTGTACTGTGACTATCCGATCGATTATTGCTTTGATTTGGTCGTCATCAACTTCAACTGGACTTCAACTGAGTTAAAAATCAGCAGAACGAAATTTGGCAAACCAATTTTGACACTGGCGTTCTTTTAAAGCTTCGTCACCATAAACAGCAAATAACTTTTTGTGAGCTTGCGATGCGTTTTTTCCTTTCCGGAAATAAAAAAGTTTTGATTTTCCAAACGCCAAACAAAAACTACACAACCGATCAAAAAAAATTTTTATTGATTGACAGTTGAAGTACCAACTATCAAATAACAAAATGTGTTTGACATTTCGATTATGTGAGCAAACCTAAAAATTCAACTAAAGCCATCTATGAGTGAAATCCGCAATTACTTTTTTATTTAAAGTCCGACTCTTCTGGCTTTTTTCTTTAATCACCTCGAAATGATGGGACGTTAGATGTGAGCGATGATCCCAATATCGCTGCCTAGACCCAGCTTAATGGACTTGAAAAAGATAATGGCTTCAGTCTTGACGCTAGCCCGCCTAAATATTTGTTCAAGAATAAAGTTGAAGAGATCACATGAGAGCACATCTCCATGTCGAAATCAGAGGCAGGTCTGTCATGATTCTTGGTCCAAACTGCACAATATAGATCATCACCAGTTTCGATCCTTGTGTGAAAAAAGTCTTCTCAAGATTGTGAATGAATGGGGCTTTGAAGTGGAGGAATAGATGGTGCGTATTGATTTGAAATTCATTGGTCATTTCCATAATTTTGTGCCATGAGAAAATTTGTCTTTTGTTGATTTTCTGGACCACGAGCCTTTTTGACGGTGTTTGTTTGAGCTCAATCAAGAACGGTTAAAAAAAGAGTGTGGTTGTTATTTCTATTCGTCTTCATGTTTCCATTCTGTTCACCCGGCGCTATTTCTGATAAGTCTCTCCCCTCTTTTTCGCAACTCCACGCGGTTTAGCCACTGCTGTTAAGTCAGCTGTTTTGCTTGCACCATCCCATTGATTTGATATGTCCTGACACTGTTCCAACAAAGGTCGCATTTGTTTTCTGTACAACTCAACTCAACTTGTCTTTGTGTATCGTTCCAATGCTGACTGTTTTCGAGGAGAATGTCGTTCATTTTTGATGCTTACATCCTGAGTTTTTTACTGCCCTTGGTAACTGCTGTAATGTCGTCGGGATACCCGATAGTTCAGGTCCAGAAATTGAGCCTTGTGGTGATCATGCGGTGATGATTTTGCCCTGGAGAACTTCGGCATTTGTTGAGATTCTTTTATTTGGATCTTGATATGGTTCTAACCGATCTTTTCTAGTGTTTTTATTACCGTGTCTATTCTTATTTTCTGAAATCGTTTTTTTTTTTCCTCGTTGGTTTCCTTGGTTGGTTCTGCATGTGTCATTTCTGATTCGAGGGAATAGCTTCACCAGTGTCCGTCAGCGAGCGTTTATACTAGCTCTGCTGTTGTTGCATTAAAAGGTGAAGGAAGTATAATCATCTCTGGCGAAGGAACCTCTTAAAAATCAACCTCTACACAAATGGTTCACATCATGCATATTATCAGAGTCGGCTATCCAGAGAGAGAGAGTTATTAACCATACTTAAAGAAGCATACCGGAGAAGAACTACGCATCATTTATCATTACACAGAACTGGTAAGAGAGCGCTAACGAAACTGAAGTCACCTTTACGTGGGTTGTTGTTAGTGAACGCCAAGTAAGAAAGGATCTAAGATTAATGGTCGGAATGTTGACATGGTACATTAACATGTATCTCCACTTATTCAGACTTAATCTACCAGAGACTTCCTCTGCCACTGTCCAGCAACTAGGTCAGCACTGATGCCAAATATAACAACACTCAAACTAAAAGAGGCTCGGCTTGAAGCCTATGTGATGTGCATCAACATAACAGCTGGGTGGCGAAGTTGGTAGAGCGCCCGCCTTTCAATTGATTCAATTGATAGGTCCCAGGTTAGATTCCTAGAGTGGTCTAGATTTTCGAATCTGGTCCAGTCACCATTTGCCATTGGGATCAAGTTAATGGCACTAACACTAGATTGGTCGACCAGCGATAGTAGTCTGACTTATGGGCGGCATTGTTGAAGTGGTTGTTGTATCGGCTTAATACCTTATTCGTGCTTTCAAAATAGTGGTTTCCGTAGTTTGTGTGTAGATGGTTCTGCTGTGAAGGCACAACACTCACAGGGTGTTTACCTAAATCTTCCAAACTTTTAAGAGTTCATATATCAAAACTTATGTTGAATAAAATCCTGCGAATTAGGTGAAAGCTAATAGGTCGGTATCAAAATCCTCCGTTCCGTTTCGGGTTCCACCCAGGGAAGAGAGTTGAAGTCAAATACATCTGAGTTTCTTAAACCACTACAAAAAATTGTTCATTCTCCTCCTTATTCTTCCGCTCGCTCTCTGCTACACGCATTATAAGAGTATAAATATCCTCTTGAAGAGTGAGCAAATAATTAAAAACAAAAAAAAAAAAATCCCTAACAATATATCCCTTTATGCACCTGGCCACACAGGCATGGGACTGGAAGACATGCTCAGTTCAGAGTTCACTGTTCCTCTATCTGTCAAAATAACTTTCATTCCAATGACTACTTTTTCTGTGTAGCCGCTTCGTTCATGGGCGTGCCTTTCAATACCATGCCTGTGTGGCCAGGCACCAGTGACTATGTCTGTCAACATGGTGAAGATTGTACGTTTGATTTATCTTCCCAGCGAAAGGATGTTTAGATCAGCCTCGCATTGGCAGTACCTTGACAGCTCGTCATTCTATAAATCGACTAAAATGGTTGCCATTCGGTCCTTTTTGGTAAGAAGGCCAAAAAGGTAATGGTATCTTCATCGATTGCCTGATTGTTCGTTCCCCATAAGGAGAGAAAGATCAATTTCACATGTACGAAAATCACTTGCCTTAAATACAGCGAGCTTCTGTGTATCTTCCGGTCTCGAAATGTATCTAGTTCAACTCTAGACAAACGATTAAACTGACATTTGAAAGACAACCAATACCAAATTTGTTTGCATTGCATTTTTTCTTCCCATTTGACTTCTTCAGAGTCAGTTTCATAGCAATGATGTATCTATTAAATCTTTAAGTGCATTTATCGTCAAGTCTCTTTTGAGATAATTTCCTTTACAATCACTCTGAACGATTTGTGGATGGATTCTGCAACAATCGCTTGCGAAACGATATATGACACTCATTCATAGAGCTTCTTCAAATATTTTAATACTCCAAACGATGGCCTTTTGTGGTGCTTGGATTGTCGGCATGACTTTCACTCCCAGCGGCTATTTCAGCAGCAAACAGAAAACACTGCAAAACGATCGTGGTTTTTTTTTTATTTTCTGTTGTTGCTTCTTTTTCTATTTCGATTTGATACCAATTTGCGGCACAATATTTACGATTATGCAATAAACAAAATATTCACGCACTTTTCATAATGTTGTTTTGATGGTTACCTATTTTTTTCTGAGCTTTCAGAGGTGGGGCAAAAATTAGGCGATGGACACACGTGAGGCATGCTATGAGTTTTTTTTTTCTTTCTCTTTAATATTGAAATTTTATAGAATTGGTGTAAGCCCCTTTTTCTTAGTTGGACTTTTGTTGCTATTCAACTTGTATCTTAGCAGTTAGGTTCTTGAATGTCCCCTACTCATTCCCTCCTTGGTACAACCAAACTTTTGCATTCCTATCATAAACGTGCTGATTAAAACTCAATCTTCCGAACCTTGTGAATCATTAAACATTGGCTGTATGAAAGAACGAAAAATAACTTTACTTTTGACTCCAATCATGATCTTTTATTTACTACCTTTGATTCTGCATTGTCAACACTATTTCCATCTTTTTTTAAAATTTGATAGTTCTGAAGGTTAAATGACTACTTTAAAAATCCATTTTGCATCCCTAATCCTGTGAAAAGCAGAAAGACTGTGTAGTTTGTTTGAGTGGAGGCCGTTTAGGCATGAGCGATTCGATATCGAGTTTTTTTTTACATTCGCTTAATTCGCAGTATCTTTTTTGCCCATACTACAAGTGCAATTTTTAATATTTTTGAGGATTGGGACTGTGAGTTTTTGCGATTTTCAATCAGGTCAGTCAGGTCTTAGAAATACCAACGAAAAGCGACTGAGCTTAAGTGCTTTAGCTTTTAGAGATTCCGAAAGCATTTGATTCATTTGCGTCATTAATCTAATGCGCTGTAACCTAATTGAATGACCTCAAACCTTTTATGAAGAAGAAAGTGAATCAAGCTTTGGCCCTCTGTTCGCGGTCTTCATCAACGTTCTCTTCCACAGAGTCTAAATAAGTGGATTGGACTCCGTGACACTGGCTTTCCTTTAAGAACATTTGTTCCATTATTGAAAACATTCTTTTATGGTAAGCCTGTAAATATTTACGTGATGTAAAGCCTTTGAAAAAACATCGCTCAAAATAATTTTCCTAAAACTTGAAGTTCTCGATTTACGACGTGGATCATATCCTTACCCGAGGTATGAGGTCCTCTTAAGATCCTGCATATCCGATGTTTTCTCAGTCACTGTCAACGACATCGGCTTATAAACTAATTCTTGTAATTTGATGAATTTTCTCAACCGCGAACTCGTAAATATTAGATGTACCCAAAAAACGATTGGATGTTGGTGCCGAAATCCTTTTCAAAAAAGGCTCACGCTTACTGACACCGTCGTTCGTATATACCGCACCAATACATGCCTTCCAATCGTCTTGTATGAATGTTAGCATATTATTCACAGTTGAAAACACGTCAAAAGCAGCAGTTTAAGTGAAAAGCAGGTAGGACGAATCCACTTTAAACTTATTCTTAAGCTTTACAAATAAAAAGAATTTTTTGAGTGAATGTTTTTGGTTTAGGTTCGATTATGTGTGACGATCTCTCAAATAGCCCTCACATTACCAAACCCTATCTAGAAGCATAAATATATAACGAAAAATGGACGGGTCCGATTATTTTGCTGACTAATTGATAGGCATTTTTTTTTTTTCACTTGAAGAAACCAAGGTGAAACAACAAGCTGGCCTCCGCTGCGCAATTCTTTCAAAAATCTAACATTCGCTCTTCTTGCTTTCAAGTGTTGCCATGAAAAAAAAGCATTGACTTCTCCATTGCGAATTTTAAACCATTTCCTTGCATATGGAATTAAGAAAAAACAAAACCATTGTGCTCATCCTCGCGTGACCTACCCACATGTAATGTACCCGTATTGTTATACACTAAAATGAACTTCCTATGCAACTTTATAGAATGAATGGATCCAAGCGCAGATGCAGACGCAAGCGCCGCAATTTTTGTTGTAAGATTTCCTGTGCAGAAGAACTGCCACCTCATGCTTCGAAAGTCACTGCAAGAAGAAAGAGTTTGGCTTTCAAAAAAAAGCTGAACGGATTCAGATGCACTTTGAAAAAATAAAATTACTTTAGTTAAGAGAATCAAACATTATAAAACTTTAAGATTTTTTAATAATAAATTGGCTGGTTGATTGCCTACTTGAATTCAGAACGCCTCTGCGAGAGTAGTACATCATTTTCGCCATTTTACGTCTATCTCTTCCTTTATTGAGCATATGATTATATTTTTTGTTTTATTTAAAGCAATCATAAAGGGTTTAGAAAAAAAAACAATATGGCTGATATAACGCAGCCTTGCGGTATGCCGTAATAAATCCGAGGGGCTTTATCTTTTCCATGGTCGACAAATGAAAGTAGTCCGACTCAGGAGTCGTTGCAGTTACACTGTCGCTTTGACGTGCTAGAGTTTCATGTTTGCATCCTTATCAGGGTAATCTTATTCACAAAAAATTGTTTGAATATTGGCGAATTAAAAACTGCGAACACTACGAAATCCGATATCAGAAACCCCACGCGGTTAAACCTCAACACTAATCTCTCTGATTGCTTTGTGAAAATGCTTGATAAGGGTTGTCCTAAACCCTTAATTTTTTTTTGCAATTGGCTCGCTCTTCAAAAGGATATTAATACTCTTATAGTACGTGTAGCACAGAGCGAGCGGAAGAATAAGGAGAAGAAACTCAGATGTATATGGTTCCAACTTACTTCCTTGGGTGGAGCACGAAACGGGACGAAGGATATTTTTTATCGACCTTTTAGTTTTCGCCTAATTCGCAGATTTTATTCAACATTAGTTTGATATACCATATGTACTTTGAAAGTTTGGAAGATTTAGCTAAACACCCCGCTATCAGTGTTATGCCTTCACAGCAGAGCCATCTTCACACAATCTACACAAAACACAATTTTGACAACACGAACTAGGAATTACGCCGATACAACAACCACTACAATAACGCCACCCATTATCCAGCCTACTATAGCTGGTCGACCAATCCAGTGATAGTGCCATTAATTTGATCCCAATGGCAAATGGAGATTGGACCAGATTCGAAAATCCAGACTACTCTAGGAATCGAACCTGGGACCTTATCAGTTGAATCAATTGAAAGGTAAGCGCTCTACCAACAAAGATTTGTATTAAAAAAAATATTCGGATTTTGGCGTGCATTTTGGATGTTAGGTAGGAGGATGTTAGGTTAGAAAGGAGGCACCGCAGGGGATTTGTTCACCTTATTCGTTTAACTCAAGTTTGTGGGTAGTTATTGTTTCTACGAATGACGCGGGACAAACCCGAACATAAACCCTTGGGGGCTATTTAAATTTTTGGGTGTCGATATTTTGAAGATAAGCCACAAAAACTTGCTTATCACTTGCATTTGTTTGACAGTAAATGCTTGTACCATCCCATGAAGCAATAAACTAAAGACTCATACAAAAAAGTATACCTCTTTGAGAAGCATGGTACTACTGATCTAGTGTTACCAAAGCTTTTCTGGATGTACTATACTTGACATGTAATTTTGTCCTGCTCCTAAATAAGATAATGTCAAATATGTTTAATACTCGAGTGGACTCAAATTTGAAGAAAGATAATCGACACCAATCGTTGTTTTCGTATAATAATATTGCTTTCATCCGACTGAGTAAGGTCCAGATAATTCAACAAGGTTCTGTTTTTAACGAAAGTTGTCCGAAAAGAGATGGTATATTTTTAGAAAAGCTCTGTTTATATATTTCTGTAGTTTTTGGCCGCAAAAGACATTGCAGCGCCACCCTTCTAACCCATGATGGTAGCTCATCTTTTCTTAGGTCGTGGATGCAATACTTACATATGCCCAACTCCTCCGTCTTAATTTAAGTTATTTTCGTCAAAAAACTACTTTTTATCGAATCATTCATAAATTGATAGACAAATTTAAAAATTTAAAAGAATTAAAATTAACATACTGATAGGCTGAGGAGTTGCTCATAATGCTGATCACTGAAAGATTTAGAAAATTTTGAGTAATAGTGTCGAATGAGCGCAAAAAGAAGGCGATTTTGTGACACAAAGTGCTAAAAAATTGTATGGTTGCGGCCGCGCAGTTACTAAGTGACAAGTGACATTTATGAGCGGCATCGGCGTCATGGCTTAAACAACAAAAAACAATCAATTTTTGTTTTTAGATTGACTCTTTTTTGCAGAAATTGTTGATGATGATTGAATTGACAACTTTTTGGCCTGAATCAGAAAATGAATATTCAAATGGTGAAATTCGACATAACCTGAACTTTTTGAATATCACATCTTCTTTTTTGAAAAATAAAGATTATTTTTTAAATGTTAAAACAACTTCCAGCAGCACTCGGAACCAACGTTTGACAACAAATCTCTCAATTGCCGCTCAACAAATGGCCGCGTGACGCTTAAGCTTGCTCGCTCAGTGAGTAGCCTTTTCAAATTTGGGACATTTAATTTTGTCTCCACCACTGCGGCGGGGAGTTACTTTAAAAAAGATTACCAAATAGGCTGCAAGCAAAATTATTGGGCTAAGCCGGACCTACCTCCTGATTTTTTTCTGCAGCAGTTGAAAAAGGCGATCAAAATTCTTCAAATCAGCTGAAACAGTCAGATTAAGAGAAGCTACTGTACTGTTTAAAATAAAAATTCAACTTTTTATTGATTTAATCTTTTAATTTATTTTGGCATCTTCAATTCATTTAGACGTTTTAACAATCTTCTGGTTCCAATTTTGGAGAACTAAGCATGACTTAATGTCAACCATTCGATTCCAAAAAATAAAAATCGTCTCCTCAGGTTCTCTTGTCCTGGTGACATATTAAGCAGGAACGATCAATTTTAATTGGGAGAATAAGTTGCTTCTAATCACAAGAGCCATTGATCTCTCGGATAGTGGAAAGCGTGGTGGTGGTGTTCGACAACCTTTTGTCACAATCAGAACAATATCTAGATTTATAAGCCCTTGAATCCCCGGTCCAGTTAATATCCACCCAATCTAATAGCCACCGAATAGCGACTTGCTGTTCCGATTTCGTCAAAGCAATAATTTGTAAAGATGATATTATTATGCTTACTGTCAGCAAAATTATGGCGCAATCGTTCTAAAAAACAAAAAAAAATCGTGCTTGGCAAATAAAATACTGCGAATTAAGCGAATACAAATTAGTTCACATTGAATTCCTCGTCACTTATGCTTTCATGAGAACTCAAAACCCAAATGCATTTTCTCGTTATCCTTCGTTCAAATACACCATGTGGGTTGTCAAAATCCCCTGTGTGCATTTGGATTATCCAACGGGCTTAGCCTCTTCAATTAGGTACGAAAAAGCTGTTCGTTTGAACAATGATTACGGCCATAATGCTCACTTTGTCATGAACCTGTTTCTTCGTCCTCGCTAGCTTGTGTGTATTTTTTTTGGCGATGTAATAACACCACGCGCATACCAAATAGTTACGTGTTCGGCTCCAAAGTCCGAAGACACAATATCACACCACTTCAACTTATTGGTTTAACAATTGACACATGGATACTTATGGTTTCGCAAACATCTCCACGCTTAAGCATCTTCAAAGCAAGTAGTCTCCTCAACTCAAATCAAGCCTTGGAGCTTACTTACTTTTGCAAATCTCTTGCCACACGATTAAATCGTCTGTTAATTCGATTTAAATGAACTGTGCTTCCAAAAAAAAAAAACCGATCCGATCCCAATGATTACGATGTCGAATTCAATGCCGAGCAATAATACCTTTTTTTAAGATACACTCAAAGCCCTCCTCGTGTATCTGTGACTCGATCGTTTACTTGACTTTCAAATTCCCTTTTTACATTCGGATTGGTATTTATTTTTTTTGTTATAAATTTTGCAAACATAATCCAGCGTGTCTATTTAGATTAGGTAACTTCTCGGATTGTTGCTACTTTCACTGATTCAGATACATGCATTGCGGGGACGTATAAATGCAATTGGTCGTGCATACAATAATGATGTTCCCCCCTTTGTGGCTCTGGTGCGCCATGATGCACTTCGGCTGCAATCGTATGCCATTTGTTGTAGTGGCATTGAAGAATTGCCAACTGGGCGAACGCGGGGGAAATCGGATAAAAGTCCAAGCGGTGAAGGTAACCCTTTGTTTGGAGTACGATGAATGTGAATGGACTTTAGCTCTCTTAATGCTGATCCTCAATCGTTTGCGAGAGTCATTTAGTTTGTCTTTGGCCGTCAAATGGCTACAGGTAGGTGGCTTAAGACACTTTCGCTCGAGAAGTCTTTTCGCATGGATGGAGTGCAAACGTTTAGAAGGAAATGCGTTTTGCTAATATAAAGCATCGGCAGGTGTTTGATACATTTTGACGCCGGTATTAAAGAGGCGTCATAAATATTGAGCTAAGAGTTATAACAAACTTATTACAGACGAGCAGGAGGACGTTTTATTCGAGAGATTTTCTGTGGATACACCAACTTGTCCATCACGATCACAAGAGATCGATGTCGCAGTATGTCCGAGAGGTGTATGCATTTGATTTTTTATAGAAAAAAGACAATTACGATTGCATCGTTTTCCCAACAGTAAAGCTTGGAACCATATTGACAAAGCACATTTTCTAGCGAAAGTGTGTTTAAAATCAGGATGCTTATATTGAGTGCCCTGACAACCCTTGGAAGCACCACTCATAATTTTTACATTGTGCAAAATCAAACCAGTGATGTGCAATTTCTGTGGAAGGAATAATTGGGCCTAATCTTCTTAAGCGAGCGGGAGACGTTTGTACATATATTTCCGAAGGATGGACGAGTTGTGGTACCGCAACTGCAGCTATTTAAAGAATACAATTGCAGCAAGACTAGGCTACTCTGTAGGCCAGCTGCGTGAGACAAGGCTTAAATGGATCTTTTTTCCCAACAAATTAATCAGCAAGCACGGAGACTTTCGCTGGGCACCTTGGTCAACAGACCTTACACTGTGCTTCCCTAAGTCGATGGTTTACCAATTCCGACACTTCAAGAACCCTTTGGTTTTGGTTGTTCACAAATTAAAGGGTTCTTAACGATGCATTTTAATCTTCAATGCAAAATTACATTTTTATAAACAATTTATAAAAATAACGCGGTAGTTTTATTAATTTTTCGAAAATATTTCGCTGGGCACCCTGTACCACAGACACAATTTAGATGTAAATATTTTTTAAACGTCTTTTTGTTCAAGGTTCGTTTTGCCCTCGAGTTACGGATGCAGTCAAGTTTTCAGAGGCTTTTACGACCTCTGTTCGGTTTCGGAATGCATTTTGACGGCAAAATGCTTCCAGACTACGGAAAACTTTGAGTGAATTGGATGAAAATCAGGATGGCCAAGAATTCCATATTCCGAATGTAGAATTTTTAACACCATCATATAATAAGATCATTCGTATAACAATGCAGGCAATTTTTCAGCTAATTTCGCATGCATAAACTGAAGAACAAAATCGATATTCAAAAAATTTTCAAACCTAACTTTCTGGGTGAAGACCGATTCTGAAGTGTGTTTAAAATCTTTATCTGCATCTAACAACTGACTTGCGTTCATAAAAAATTCACTTTTCGTCATATGTCTACTCTTCAAAAGATTATAGACTCTCAAGGGGTTATGGTTACCCTTATGCATGTACACGTAGTGAAAATAAGTTTTCTTGAGTCGCCTTACAGTGATCAGTACCTTAAGGGCGCCAATCGTAGGGTGATAAGAAAATATAGAAAAAAGTTTGTATTGTAGATATTTTTACTTACAACTTATTAACAATGTTTTGAACTCGAATTGGAAAATATACCTGAAAAGATAAGAACAAAAAAAATTTGTAAATATTTATGTTTAAATACAAATATTAAGTTTTAAGAGGTTTGAGTAACCTGTGCACAAACGTTAGCACTTCAAATTTACATTTAAATTCATTATATGGACAAAACTTCTAAGGCCAACATTTTTTTAAATAAACTATTTCATTTGCTCTATTGTAATGGCAGGACTCTGACTGCAGAGTAATGACTTCCATCTTTAATTGCTCATGGTGAACAAAAATACTGCGAATTTTAACAAATGCAAATTAGTTGATAAAGAATTCTACTTGTGTGTTGCCCAATTTTTCTGTTCGATTTGTGCAAATACGTTATAATTAGGGAGGTCATAATATCTCGAAAGCTGACAACATCATAAAAATAAATTGCTAAGGTTTGCGTACCTTAATAAGCATTGCTTTGCAGACCTTAAGCAGGACAGATGAAAAATAACTCATGATGAATCAGCCAGACTGGGTTAGTCTAATGGCTTTTTAGCCTCACATTGATTGGTCCTAAGCGCTTCCAGAGTCGTGAACTTTTCCTGAATATAATTATAATTCGAGAAGCCGTTTGCACACGCGCATTATTCTCCAGAAAGTAGAAAAAAACTCAATTGAAATTTGGGGCTGGATTGCTGCTAGACCCTCGCAAGACCCTGATATATCTTCTAGGTTGCCGAATTAGTAGCTTCCTAGCGTGCTTTTACTCGTTTTGCGAGGGCAGGACAGGTGTCTAGTTCAACCCATCTCCGATTGGCGATATTGATGGCATCTGTATTTGGCATAGTGTTTATTGCTTGAATTGAGGGATAAGGGGTCTACTGATTTATTGCCAGTGGCAAGCTCACACCTATTCTACCTAGCTCGTCGCCTCTTTCATTGCTTGGAATACCATGGTGCACAAAGACACAGCATAGGATAAGGTTACATCTGACCGCTATCTCCTGAGAGATATGCGGCAATGTTTTACCATCATGGATTTAATTGATGGTGTGTTCAGAGCCTTGATGGCTGCTTATGTCTATGTATATGACGATGGATAACCCGTCTATCGGATTCATTGACAGTGAGCGGGCAGCCTCTTGGAAAGCTTTAACTTCTGCCTGGAATACACTGCAGTGGTTGGGCAATTGAAGGGACAGAGAGAAGGAGATCTTCGGCGAGATCGCAGATACTCCGAGTCCGGTGCCTTTGTTCGTTTTGAAACCGTTTTGAAACCGATTTTCTGACTATATATTTCGTTCAGTCATCCCTATCTGGCCCCGTGATGCATAAACACGCCGATCTTTGGATTCTGCCTATCTTTCTCAGATTTTCTTTTATATTCATTGCTGGCCACCATACGAGGATACCATATGTTAGGATGGGTCTGACAACTGCAGTATACATCCAGTGCGTCAATCTCGGTTTCAGTCGCCATTTGGGGCCGAGGACCCTCTTGCATGTATATATAGCCACCGCTGCCTTCCTAATACGGTCTTGAATGTCTGGTTTCCAGCTCAGTTTGCTGGTTAATATGAAACTGAGTTCGTTTATCTTCATTTTTGGTGGGCTTATTTGAGATATTTTGTATTGTAGTGTCCTAGCTCGGAGTAGATACTTCTACAGGATAAGACGTTTTTAATCCAGTCTCTAATACTTTCTCTAACTTTAAGTCTGATTAGGGCATTCATTATTTCTTCGGACTTAACATTATTAAAAGTACCCTCCATGTCAAGGAATGTAACCATTGTAAATATATTCTTTGTTATCAAATGTATTTTCAATGGTAATGACTAAGGATCGAAGTGCTGTTTCTGTTGACTATCCCTTACCTGTTGATTGCCTATATATAAATCCACCAGCCTTTCCATTGTTTTCAGAAGAAATGAGGAGAGGTTGATGGGTCTGAAATCCTTTGGTGAGCTGTGTGTGGCTATCCCATTGTTTGGTATGAATAACACTTTAGCTTTCCTCCATAGTTTTGGAGCTGAAGCTGTATCTTCATGTACAAGCATATTGAAGAACAAATAAATTTATTTTATTTGGTTTAATATTCTTGGAGTAGTATTTATTCAACTTTTTTATTCACTATCGCAATGGAATATAGTTTGTTTTACCGGACTTGTGTCCAAGGAGCATTGTTGGCGGCATTAACAGAACTTATTCCAAAAAAGCCCGGGGTCCACATTACTTACTTATAAAGGAATGTCTTATTTTTGATATCATGGCCGAATTGTGCAAAGCGTTGCAAATTGCTTTTAGGACTGACAAGCTGTCCCGAAATATTAGTGAACCTTTTTTTTTAATTAAAATATTTAAAAAAAAAATATAAAAAGGTGATTCGGTAGTTTATGATCCATCCGAACGTTGTTTTCGATTCGATCGACTACGACACTTCGTTATTCGCAGAATTAAGTTTCAAAACTCTGTTGTTATTTGAACTTGAATGTAAAGAGATTGACATTTTTAGTTAATTTTATGCAAAAGGACGTTTGCCTTTTTTTTTGTTCTATTTCTTCAAGGAACTATGTAGCCTGAGTTACAGTGTCAAAAGATATTTTGAGTAAGTTCTCGCAAAGCTTAAAGATGATATATCTATAGAGGGAGTAAATTGAGTACCATCAAGACAAGTCTTTCAGCAGAATCAGCATCGATGCTCTGACGAACGTTTACTGCCCATCTGTTTATTTCACAAAAGATAAATTTCGTTTTAATAAAATCTAACTTGTAATACTTCGTGTGCATAAATACGAAGACCATGAAGATACCTGCAAAGAAATTAAGCAAACAGTTTCTTATCCAAATAAATTAAGCGAATAGAAGTCTTTTGTTAAATAATCATTATCCGACAAAAACCCAAAGCTCTTGCACATTAGGAATAATTTAAGATTGCTCTATGAATATAATTGACCCAAAATAAGTAAATGAAAAAAATATTCCCAAAACGGATACGACGCATATCTCCACCGAACACAAGTTACATGGTTCATTCGAAACATCATTCAAATGGCCAATTGGATTTCGAAATTCATTCACAGCAGCACCATCTTCATCTGTAATTCAATGTCAAAATTAAACAAACACAAGAGAAACAGTCAGACAACAATTAATGCATCACAAAAGAAGCCACCATAACCAGATGGTCACGTAATAGCAGCCGTCCAAAAATAACAAAAAATAAAATAGTGCGACGTCAGACCATTCGCTTTGAGTTTGTTAGCAAAACAACGGTCGGTTGGCTTATATAACACTCTGTAACTCATTTTCTAGCCCGCCTATCATTATGACAAGTGATGTGAACCGAAAGATACACCGAAACAGCAAGATACCATCTCTCAGTGGCCTCGATTTCGGCAACTTGCGCCTCAAATTGTTTCCCGCATCTGTAACTCACCATCACCATCGCCGGCTTCAGCATCTCTTCACAGTTCTTCAAGTCTCAATTGAATTGGACAAAAGATATACTCGTCTGCACACTTCTCAGCAGACCGGTCAAAAAGATATAAATTATTTATCAATTTACTTCGTGGATTTCATTTGAATTTATTCCCCCGAGTGTTGAGGTATCTGCAGCCGTTGTGGAATAGTCTCACACGTGATACCAGTTTTCGGTCGCATACGTTTCGGAATGTTGGGCAAGTTTTCAATGTCCAAAAATGACGGCTTGGCACTTGCCGAGCGCAATTTATACACACATTGGATTGCACCTGCCTGGAGGAGGAAGCACGGTAATGGATGGACGCAACTTAAGGTGTGTGAGCAGGCTCTTGGGATTTGGTTTTTAATTTCAAACGGTTTATCTTTTGAATTGAGACTGACTCAGGTGGCAGCGATTTCCAGGAAAAAAAACAACACATGTACCGGAATATGTTTCATTGCATTCAGTTTCATCGTAGTGATGCTTCAAGGTTCCGCGTTCCAATTTTTTCTTTTCTCTTCTTTGCTTCACTGCTCTCTTGTGGCCCTTGGAAAAACAGATACATGCTTGCCTCTTTAATATGGGACAAGTTGCTTCCAATTTTAACTTCAGCGATCACTTTGTCTTCCAACCGGAAGTTCTGTCTTCTTTTTCGTCCCGAATTGGAGGTGGTTGTTTGGATATTCTCTAAGCTTGCGCTTTGTTATCCAATCGCGAGATTTATCCATTCAAATGTTGTCGAATTGACGAGCTTTGAAGAGCTCAATTAGTTCTCCGTTTTTGAGGAGAATCCGAAGAAGTTTTCTTCCTTTAAAGTTTTCCAATATTTACTGCTGATGTTCTAAAAGAGGAGTCTTCCCATTGAAAGCCTCATTTGCAATCTACTTCGGCAAGTCAAAATCTTAACCCAGCTTTATTCCGTTGTTGTGGAGGCCAAAAGAGAAGTTTTCTGCTCGCTAAGAGTCAATCAGAATGTTGTTGATGGAGAATCTCTGTTCCTCCCAAATGAGGCATGTGGCGAAAAGATTCAATAAACAAAAACAAGGCTTAAGGATGATATAAAATGTGGTACGAAATTCTATAAAACGATGCTTGTCTTCCCGAGATAAGTTGGACTCTGACTTTCTGACTTCATCTCCTCCATTATATGAATTGATGGGTCAACATGGTAACACAAAATGGGTTGAAGTATATCCTCGGGCAATCATGATCATCCTACAGCTCTCTTATCACGACCGCAACAGTGACATTCAGACTAGGTGCTCTGCTAGTTGAAGACTTGATTTCACACAGCATGGAAGTTCTCTTAGATACATAAGCCAACATGCAGCATCTTCAGACAAGCTGAACATCTTCTTGATTTTGAAAGGACTAAAAGACTGAAAATTCTTAACCCTCGTTTTTCTTTTATAAGCGTTCTCGTCTCTGCCCTGCTGTAAACACTGTCTAAAGCTAAGTCCATATTACTTGATGATTGTTACCAGACAAAGATGCTAGTCGTGGAGTCAATGTTGTTTCCGGAGGACTGATTCTTTACAAGTAGCTTGTAATTGTCAGCTTCTGTCGCCGAATTGGAGTGAAGGCCTCTAAGACCAACCGCTAGGAGGATGCGCCATGATGACAATGTCGTCAGCGAATATTAACGACTGAAAGGATTCAATGAAGAAAATACCTTACAAGAAAACTGTTCCAAACCGTTTAGGATCAGTAGATCATTTTTCCTGAGATCCGAAAATCGGTCAACGCCTTGAATAGCTCTATCTGAATCTTATGCGGCTAGGAATCGACAAAAGAAATGTGTTTTAGGAAAGTTTTGTCCATCCATTAAGCTCTCTTGCTGCGCAAGAGAGGAGGCATCGATGCATATTGGTTTTGAATAGTTGTAGGTTGTAGTAAGCGGGGAAATGCATTTGACATGACTGGAAGTAGGCTCAGTAGTAAAATAAAAATGGAAATATGCTTGCTATGATTGAATTTCTTAGGAGTCGAAAAATTCAACCTCAACTTTTTAACATACAAGTACTCTCTAGGTTAAAAAAAAGATCAGTTTCGCGTAGAGTTAATCCAAAGTGATTTTATCAGTATATCAATTTTCAGTGAAAGGCATCAAGACAAGAAGATGCAAGTCACCTTACGATTAGATGAGATGTGCCATTAGCTTCACTGATGATGACATGTCTCTCCCTTTGATAACTGACAACATGTCATAGATTTTCATTTATACGAATGGTTAACCATGGCAGTACATCATCTGCATGCTTCAGAGCACTAGGAATACAGACAACAGGAATACAATGATACAGACAAAGTGTTGAGATGTGCTTCTTGCGGATTTGTTGTCAGGAAACCCGACATGTATCCGCCAACAGAAATAGCCTAATTGAAATTCAGGAATATGTTGTGTTTTTATCATCGATTTCAATCTGTTAAACCTCAACTTAACTTGCACATCTTGGACAGCAAACAAAAGTAGGAGCTTCCTTCTTGATGGTATCTTTGCCATTTTCGAGAAGTGATTTAAACAAAGTCATTATTCCGGATACCTTGACAGACGGCCTAGAACTTTGCCTAACCTTTTTCCATACTACTCCAGAATATCGACTCGCTTTTTGGTTTCTCACCACTTCATCACTCTGGCCAAAAGTAATAATAAACAAGGTCGTATTGGAACACTGGTGGACAAAGTCCTTTCGTCGGGGTTCGTATGATCGATCACTCTGCTTGAATAGAGATGAGTTCCTACACGTGAAGGCTTTCCTGAATCTTTGAACTTCTTATTCGATATAAGTTTGAATCCAAGTTCCCAGACTGTGGGGATACCTCTCTTTAGTTATATGTAGTCTTGTGCCGTGTATGAATGAAAAGGAAGTATTTAGAATATGTTTGAATGGAAACATGTGACCTCTGCGAGCAGGTTCATATTTCAGCTGGAAATAGACCCTAAGCAGAAATCCTCCAGGAGCGGTAAACATTTACACTACCCTGTTTAACAATTTGCTGAATAAGGTAAATTATCCAGCTCATTGGAAGGCAGCGGTGGTGCAACCAATTCCTAAACAGAACAAAGTCACATCCAATCCGGAAAATCTCGGGTCGATAAGTCTCCTTCCTAATATCAGTAAAGTGTTTGAAAAAGTGATCAAAAGAGACCTGACCGAGTGGGTTGAGGACAAAAATATTATTCCGGATAACCAATTCGGTTTCCGAGCGGGGCATGATTGCATACATGCCGCGTCTAAACTGGTATCAGATATCCAATGGAACAAAGGTAAGAAACAATGCACGGATGCCTTACTGATTGACTTGGAGAAGGCCTTTGACACTGTATGGTTGCAGGCGCTCTTTTTTTAAGTTAGACCAACTCAACATAAGCAAACCGCTGCTGTACATTATCTTAGACATGCTCACCAGCAGACAGTTTATTGTGAAAAATGGCGGTGTGACGTCTGCTGAGACTTTTGAAATTAACAACGGTCTACAACAGGGTGTAGTTTTTTCCCCGATTTTATTTACGATCTTCACAAGCGATATTGTAGGATCTCTCCGTACGCAGATGACTTGATCGCTAACAGATCAAGTCCGAAGATCGAGGTCATTGTAAGTCTTTTGCAAAGTGACTTCGAAAAGATTTAGGGATATTGCGATGATTGGAAGTTGAAGATCAATTTCCAAAAATGCGAGATCATTCTCTTCAGGACTCCGTTGTCTAGGGCTTCTAGAAATACTAGAAAGAAGTGGCGAATGTTCTCTATTGTTGGACATAACGGACGATCTGGTTGCGATCTGGCTAGATCAATATCTGTGTTTTAATAAACATGTAGATACTGCTCAAGCCCGAGCCAAAGCGGCCTTTGCCTTCACAAAGAGACTGTTTCACAGCAGTCAACTCGATGCCAAGGTAAAGGTGATCCTCATTTGGCCTGTCCTTGCATATGGATGTCCGGTTTGGTTCAAATCGGGAACAAGCTTAATGGAAAAGATTCGGGTTTTTGAGAGACGATGCCTTAGGACTTGTCTCCATTTATATAGAATTCCAGAGTCTGAGTACATAAAATTCTATAGTAATGAAGTCCAGTACAACGGAGCAAACCTGATCAGAGTGGATAACTTTCTGATAAAGCTTATTCGAAGTCACATTGCAAGAGCAACGACAATCGACCAACAACTTGATCTCTGGGGCTTTTTACCCCAATGATATGCACCATGAGACAGTGCGCCTTTACGGTCTTCTTCCCCCTGAAGCGTTTCTCTATCTAGATAGAAAGAGTATGGTTCAGGATAGATTAGCGGTACCGATAATCTTCCACGTATGCCGAAAAGCTGTGGAAGGGCGAGTCAACTACGACCAAGACGTCGCAAGGAGCTCACCGGAGACTGTTCTGTATAGTAGAGCGGTATCTGACCGCCATAGAGCTGATGTCGAAAGGCAATATTAACACTTTTGGTGGCTGAACGGAAACTGAACTCTGTCTTATGTTAATTTTAATCTTGAGTGCCCTTAAGGCAAATGTGATAACATATCCTATTAGCCTAGTCTATGTAAGTTGTTTTTTTTTTATAGTTATTATATGATAATAGTTAGTTTTAATGTTACTTTAAGTTAGGTTAAGATTTTATGGTTTAGATTAGTTTTAAGTTAAGTTTTAGGTTAAGTTTAACAAAGGTCCATATACTAAGTTTACCTTTTTCTTAATAAAATTATAATTTAGTATAATTTTAAATATAATAAATATTATTAAGTCGAAAGACATTATTTTTAATTTGTAAGATTTAACTTAGAGGGCCCGCACAGGACCAGTTAGTTAGGTTATACTTAGTTAAGGTCATCAAGCTAGCCTTAAGCGTTTTTGTCTAGCATGTAAGGTAATGAATTAAATTAATAAAAATGCAACTGAATTGAAAAAATAAAAATGAATTGGAAGAACAATTTTTTTAACAAATCCGCCGCTGTGATTGAAGCCTGAGTTCAATACCCATCACCCAAAAGCGTATCTCAGAAAGATGAATTAAGTGTCGGGAGACATTGCGTTTATGTTGACTTTAATCGACTGAGCTGGCAATATTTGTGACAGCTTAATGTACACCTCAATTTTGGACACTGTTCCAGGAAACATATGCTTTTCATGACATTTTCAGTGACATCGGTGATGTGGTTGGAACCACCGGGTATGGAGTCTTTTAACTTCTGTTTTGCAAGTGCATTGATAGATATTAACGTTGGGTTAATATTTCACTAAAGAAAAAGTAAACAGCATTGCCTTTTGAAGGCATTACATTTCACTCTCTATTTTTTCATTTTTAAAAATTAAAACAAAATCGGAGACAAAACGGAGCCCTGAGACACACCAGTTTTTATGTGGTGATTTGCGAATTTGACACCATCAAATACTGAAAGATAGTTTAGTTTGAATTCATTGGCATCAAAACAACCTGATGATAGGTTTTTATTTTTAAATTCTTTCGAAATATTAAGACCTGCTTTAATCTGATGCAGATGCAGAGAAAGGTTCAGCTTGTTGGTGAGATATGCCATCAGATCACTGTGGAAACCATAAGAAATTTTCGTGACTTGTGATATCTCATTAAATGACGCTCTGGCAGCGATAAGAAAGAAAGGTCGATAGTTGGGGGAGAGGAAAAGTGTCCCTCTTTTTGGGATGGACTGGATTAATAGGACAGATGAAAAAACTTACGCCAGCAAGACAAAAACATCTCTTCCGAAGAATAGGAACCATCGGATATAAAAATGTCAAGCTTTATTATTTTATTGACATATGACAATTCAAGTAGCCAATTTCCAAGCCTTAAATTAAAATTTTAAGCTAACAACCTGCATAAACAACAACGCATTGTTAGTTATGCACCACAAGTATAATCCGTTTCGCGAATTAATGGCCCCTAACCAAACATAAACTCTCTGGATCAGTTCACACTAAAGAAAATGGTAATAAACCTTACGATCACGTTCCACAGTTTCACTTCATAAAAATAAAACCTGAACGTTTCACAAATCACAGCACGATGTACTGGCATACGAAAAACAATTCTCAATTTGACACTCTCACTTGACAAACAAACAAACAAACAAAACAACAAGTGTGACATGCGAAAAAGTATTTAACAAAAAACCAAGCAATAAACAAAATCGACAACATTAAATCAAAAAAAAGTCAAAAGAGCGGGAATTAGGGTAAATAAAACAACAGTCTCCGTTTTTGCTTTGTTAACTCTTTTTTTTTTTTTTTTTGCAAAATGTATCTACATCTCAAGACGTGCTTGGTGTAATGGAGAAACCTGCATAATGTTACTTTGCTTCAGATTAAATTGGCAGGCTTTCGGTCTTCGATGCCATTACGCAAGGAAACAGTGAATTATGCATGGTGAACGAAAACAATTTTTTGTTTTTTTTTCATTAAAAGTGACTAAACTTGCGTTAATTTTGGCAAAATTAAAACGACGAAAAAATTTAACATTTTTTTGGGATAATTATAATTTTTTCTTTTGACTATGCTCGGGCATTAGGTGGAATGGCAATGGGTGTTCAGTTTGCGAATAAGTGTACCAGAGAACGCCTCTTCGAATGCGGAGTGTGCCCTGATTTTTAAATAAATTTTCTATTTTTGTAAAAAAAATAAAAATGAGTTTTAGTGAGTTTGAATTGAAGTGATTGTGAGTGAGTTGAACGTGATTGAATATGAATCTTTTCACACCTGATTTGACGGATCTGCAGGTTAAACATGTGTTTTTTTTATAGAATTGTATTTTACTTTAATTTTTTAAGTTTTTTTCAAAAATATTTACGTTTTGTTTGGAGTGAATTAATTTCTTTAGTTTCTTGCGTATATCTCTTAATATGAGTGATTTAATATCTGTATTCAGAGGTTCTTTTCCATTTTTTAGGAATGTTGTCTGAGTTTTAATCCGCATTTGTTTAAAAACAAATATAATCGAATAAATATTACGTATTAAATAAACAGATCAAACACTAAGGCAATTCGCCAATGTCCATCTTTTTCAAAAAAAATCATTTTGAATTAATCCCATAATCTTATCCTAAAAGGCTACAACTTCCATTAAGGAAATTTTTTATGGCATTTTTTTTAAGGATGGTTTCAGATAGATAGAAAAATATTTTTACTGTGGCCAAAATATGTACAGTTTGATTTTTCTTTACAAAATTTAGTTTTACATACCTTACAACTAAAATATTTGTATAAAGCTTAAATATATACAATAATAAATAATAAATAATACAATATAATTAATAAATAAATAAATAAATGAATAAAATAAATAAATAAATAAATAGATATATAAATTTATAAATAAACAAGTAAATAAATAAATAAATAAATAGATAAATAAATAAATAAACATTTTAATAAATAAATAAATTGAAAAGCGAATAAATAAATAAATATATAAATAAATAAATATATAAATAAAAAAATAGACAATATAACAAAAATTGATTATGTGTATATGTAAAGATTAGATGATAATAGTTTTAAAGTCGTTATCAGCTGATAAATAAGAAAATTGTATTTAGCGGCAAGTTGTGCAATTCTCGCTTCCACGGTTTCAATGTGTGCCAAGGAATGTAATTTATTTGTAGAGAAATGCCAAGGAAGGTTCTGCGCGACTTGTATTTTACGAAAATGTGTCTTAGCACATTTGCTCCATACAGGGGATCCATAAAACATAGTCGTTTTGTAAATCAGTAATTTATTCTCGTTGCCGAGCTTTGATTTTCTGTTAATAAAAGGATAAAGAGTTTTAATAGTGATGTTAACCTTGTTAACGACTTCTTGTATGTGGAGATTATAGGACAAGCGTTTGTCTAAGTGAACTCCAAGATACTTCGATCGCGATTTCCACTCGACCTGGGTACCATCTATTAAAAATCTGTTGCTTGGAATCAGACAAGCTTTTGTTTTGCAAGTAAAAAAGATAGCTTTGGGTCTTAGGAACAATGATTTTTAGGATGGTTTCAGAAGATATAGTAAACGCTTCTGTTCCGCGCCTTGTTAGGATGGATCGAACATTCACTCGGGTTATCTTTTCTTATTTTATTTTTTTGCAGCTTAAAATTAACATCGTTGGTTTGTAACTACATGGCACAGATATCATGATATGATATTCTTTCCCAAACAATTCTGTTATTTTTTTGAAAATTACTTTGAAAATTTAATTTATTGTTTTACGATTATATGTATAAGAGGAGAAAATGGGAGAAGAGTAAAGAAATGGTTTCAGTGTATCCCTGAGAAAAAAAATCAACTGCTAGGAACCTGAATAATTCCAAACATACCAATTCATATATCGGGTTTTTCCAATAGGGACTTGACAATTTTGAATTTAATTTGTGAACGCACCCTTTCACTTATCATCGAACTGTCATTGTCAATTTATTCAGTAAACTCAACATCTTCATCATGGTTAAGTAAACGAACGAGCAACGTCTGCAAATTATACAATCGGTGATCGCAACTTTAAGAGCGTTAACTCCAATTTTCGGTCGTAATTCGCACCCTAGTAGACAGTAACAAGTTTAGTGCAAAAATTTGAGTCTAGAAATTCGTTGTGTGATGTTGCCGTGTCGAAAATATCGCTGCCGTTCAGGTGTTCGTAGCAAACGATCCAAATTAGTTAATTCCACAGTGTTCTCAAAAATTGTACATCACTCAGACCACATTATGGCGGATTTTGCGTCTTGGTTTAAACCATACAAGAACAAGCTGACTCAAGAATTGAAGCCGATGGACCGTTTGAAGCGACGTACGTTTTCCAATTGTGCTCTGGAGAAGATGCGCCAAGATGATGAACTTCATCGCAAAATTATCTTCAGTGACGACATTTTTGGCTAAATAAATTCATCCACAAACAAAATATGCATTATTGGTCGGGTGAAAATCCAAATTTACTTCATGAATCATTTCTTCACTGCATCCACAAAAAATAACTGTATGGTGCGGTTTGCATGCCGGCGGCGTTATTGGGCCACATTTGTTCGTCGACGATAACGATCGTTACGTTACTGTGAATGGCCAGCATTATCACGCCATGATTACCGACTATTTTTGGCCCCAAATTGAAAAATACAGACATGTGGGTTCAACAGGATGGTGCCACAAGCCACACAGCATACCTTACAATCGATTTAATTTATTTAAAAAAAAAAGTTGGAAAACCCTGTATTAATATTTTTTAAAAATATTATTATTTATACAATATTAATATTTATACAAATATTAATTTAAATTAAAATCAGCACAAACATAATAAATAACTTGCAAAATAGAATAATAAATGCACACCTTATTAATTTAGTTTTAGTTTATTTTCTTCCATTAATGAATTGAAAAATAAATAAATTCATGAATTATGATGATGAATAATGTAAACATATAAAAAATGTATAAGGAAATAGATTTAAATTAAATGTGCGAATATATAGGATGGGCCATCTGCTGGTCTAAGCAAATCGAAAGGCTTTATAAATGATATTTCATTCACATGACTAAAAACATCCTGTCAACCCAAGTTTTCAAAACCTTTACAACGGATTCGGCCTTTATTTTTTGAGTATCTGAATCGTCTATTGATAATTCTTTAAACAATCCCAGAAAAAAGTTGAACGGTGGCGAAGCATTATAATCAAATCGTCAAATTTTGCGACTCCAAAATCTTTGAGAAAAATGGTCGTCAATTTCGAGCTGCACTGTTTTTTGAATTCGTTCCAATTATTTCAAACTGGACCGCCATAAGACTTAATTCCATAAATATTAGTTTTAATATTATGATTTTGTTTTTCAATGATCATTATTTATTTGCGGCTAGTGATACTGAAATAGAGTTTTTGAATTCAGGTTGATTTTGTTTTCGAAGTATTCATTATTATTAAATATTCCCAAAAGACTTAAGAATGGTATCAGTTTTGAAAGAACTCGCATCCTAATGCGTCTTATTTTATCTTTCTAGTAGTCATGTTGATTTAGAGAGCGTGTTGTTTTAGCTTTCCGTAATGAATGAATATTTCCCATTTGAAGGTCCTACTTTTGGTGTTCTAAGTCTTGGCATATTTTCATGTTTTGAGTTCCCAAACGTTGGATTTTATTTAAAAATTCCAGCAAAAGAATGACTACATGTAGAACGAGTCGAGTCCTTGTAACTCTCCGAATTTGAACTTTTGACCAAAATACAAATATAATAATTTTTTGTGAAAATTTTACATTTTCCTTGCACTTTTTGACACTTTTTCTATCCTTGAGGTGTTAAGGAGCTGAAGAAATAAAGAAGTGCGCTTAGATCTACCATCCACCTAGCTGGCCATACAAATCTTTGTCTGGATCACTTCTATAATTCGAAAAAAGGGCTCAGCACTTTCTATAAAATACAACAGACCTTAACCTTCGAAAGGATGACATGTCATCACTTCGCCATCGCAGACTAAGCGTTGGCGGTTAAGTCTGCTTGCTTTGATGTTGCAAAAGCCTAACGACTTTTTTGACTTCAAAGACTGTGTGTAAAGGACGACGAATATTTTTATGTTGAGAGGAAAACGCCTGAAAATTTCTTTTTGTGAATTGCTCTCATGACTTTTTCTGTCGTTGATGAGATAAAGAGCCAGCCAGAGCTCATTGCAATTTCTGTGTGAATTGTTGTTTAATGTTTGTTTATTGGTTTAATTTAAACTTTATTAGTATTGATTAAATACTTTACAAAATCCATATTTCTCTTAAGATTATTATAAAGGGTTTTTCAACAGGGACGCTACAAAAGTAGAGCGACAGGGACAGCAAACGACGCCATATTTCTCGCCGCTCTTTTGACATTTCTCTTCAGCAAGGTTTGCCATTTCATGATGGAAAGATATTCGAGCCAACAACGAGTCGAAATTATTAAAATTTACTACCGAAATTCGGAGTCGGTGGCCTCAACGTTAAGAGCGCTACGTCCAATTTATGGTCGTCATAATTGTCCTAGCAGATCAATAATTGAGCGTCAAGTGGAAAAATTTTAATCACCAGGCACAGTACAAAATGTTCCCGTGCCAGTGAGACAAAGAAGTGCCCGTAGTGTCGAGAATATTGCTGCCGCTGAGGCTTCAGTCTCTCACGAGTCGTTCTCAAGCGTTGGGCATCTCTGTGACGTCGTTGTGGCGAATTTTGCGAAAAGATTTTGGCCTACATCCTAACAAGATTAAATTGACGCAAGAACTGAAGCCGCTTGACCACCAGAAGCGTCGTATGTTCGCGAATTGGGCTGAGCAATAACTTGAAAATGATTCGGATTTTCATCGAAAAATCATCTTCAGCGATGAGGCTCATTTCTGGCTGAATGGCTCCGTCAATAAACAAAATATGCGGTATTGGTCAGGCAGCAATCCACACGACCTCCATGAGTCATCATTACATCCCGAAAAAATTACGGTTTGGTGTGGTTTATGGGCCGGCGGCGTCATTGGGCCGTACTTCTTCCGTGATGATCAAGACCAGCACGTTACTGTGAATGGGGATCGCTACCGTTCAATGATAACCATGGATGGACAATGAAACCAAGTTTGGAGAACGTATTATCTCACGAAATGGTCCAGTCGCTTGGCCGCCTCGGTCGTGCGATTTGAGGCCATAAGACTATTTCCTGTGGGCCTACGTCAAGTCTATGGTCTATGCCAACAAGCCAGCGACGATTGATGAACTTCGTACGAATATCGAACGTGAAATTGCAGCAGTATCGGCCGATTTATGCTTGAAAACCGTCGAAAATTGGGTTCAGCGTCTGGACTTCTGCAAGCATGCCCGTGGTGGCCATGCTAAAGAAATCGAGTTCCATACATAATGGAATCGAACGTACTTTCACAGGAATAAAGAAATTTCATCAAAGTGAGGTTTTACGATGATGCAGTCAAGTCATCCATTTGTTTCCTGATCCTCTTGAAGAAACCAATTTCGTTACCTATTTTTTTTTGTCGACGTGTTCATGCATTAGCCACATCCAAGAATGCACTTCTACAGTATATGAAGGAGAATCATTATGGAGTTTTGATGCCGTATTTCCTCACTCCAAGTTGATTTTATCGTCAAAGTCTTTAAAAAATATTCCATGCTTGGTCACACAGCTCTAAGATAAGAGACAAATTTTATATGAACGAAAATTACGAAAGCAGAGTCTTATATATTAAAAAAAATACTTCAGCAAGGCTTATGCAAAAGCAAATGGCTTTTTAATTGATGTCGGTGATTAAGAATTCAGTTTACGTTTACGGAACAAGGTGCAGCTTCATTCTATTAAAAAAAAAAATTTGACAATAACTGAACCCTCCCAAAAAAATGGGCGTAGATGTTGTGTAATGAAAGAAATAAAAGTCTTGGAAAAGATAATGTTCATTCTCCAACGAAGCTTGGCCATTAAATCCAAAGGAAAATGCGATTGAAAACGGTTTCCCTCACTTAAGGAATTGTCATGCACCTGACAAAACGAAAGGCTTCAATGCTATTTAACCTAAAATCATATTCCTGTTGAGCAAACCAAGGAAAGTCAACACAGTACAAATACTGCCCACTCAAGCCTCATGGCATTCCAAATACCGTCCGGTTCAATAATATGGTTACATAATTTTTTTTTATGATTCCATCAGCAAGACCACTTGAAACCCCACCAAAGGGGAAGTGCACACCATTCATTCAGGTCAAACAGCGCAGATAAATCAATTTTATTAGTCAACAAGGGAACCTCGCTTGGTAGGTTCCGAATCAGACACCTCGTACATGTTTCCGCCGAGGGAAACATAACAAATTATCACCGAAAATTATGATTTTCCTCCGCAGAAGATGCGGTAAAAGCAATAAATTTCACTGTTGTGGGACTCCGTTTCGTGACGCAATCTCTTTGAATGAATCTTTTTCGAGGTTTTGTGCGTTGAAGATGCACACAATGAATGAATTCAATTAAGACTGTAAATAAGCGCTCATCTGATGAGTTTTTATTGGATTTAGTGAAATCGAATTACGATGCGATTATCGAACCGATTAGGTGTGAAGAAAAGACGCGACGTAAGTTGTCATATAAATTTAGGGTCATGCGTTGACACCCCAGATCGTCAAGCATGTCTGCGGCTGAAAGCACCCATGACAAACGACTTCACTTGGCTGAAGTACGCCTTTAAAAGATCAAGAGTTCAAATAGGCACAGGCCAAGTGCGGCGGTGTCCGTCTTGTTAAACCACAATTAAGAGGCTTGAATAAAATGTACTTTCTGCGGCTAGACAAATGCTGCACTTTAAAGCTGGAGGCATTTTTTTTTTTAAGACATGCACTCATGTACCCATTTCCATTGAACGTTTCTCGCAGAAAGCAGTTGTAGAAAGCATTTTTTTTTAATGGGGATGGGAGCAAGCCCACACTCGAAATTTACAACTGTTGGGAGCTGTCATAAACGTTCAAGATACGAATAGTTTTTATGGGTCCACTTGAGAGGAATGCAAACCTAACCAAATAGCTGTTGCTTATATCTCTGTACGTCTGTTAGAAGCTGGTATTCTATAAGAGGCTTTAACAAGGTGTCAGTTTTGAAGTAAATATTTGTTCAGAATTAGATGAACAGATCCAAGTCAATTGGTTTGTCAAACAACTAGCATCAGAGGACAAAAATCTGTTTCGTTTTAAGACAAAAACTTGAACGATAAGCAGAACAGATTTTAGGAACCTTCACCGCCAAATATTCGGTCCTATTTGTGTGAATGGAGGAGCAAGAACAACCGCCAATCTACGAGCTGTAAAATGATCTAAGCTCCAGCTAAGAGTGTTTTTTAAATCCCAGCCAGTCTGTTCAAGAAAAAAAAGGGAAGACCGAATCTCCGGTTCAAAGAACATGCAATGATGGATGACCGGAAGATTGGTCTAATCAACAGTGCAAGCAGTAAAACAGTAACCGTGCAGGATTTATAGCAGCTTAGTTGTCGGGAAAGAGCATAGTTGTCAGTTCTTTCAGGCTCTACAGCACGAGTTCAGAACCTAAGAACCCTCATAAATTAATCGGCTCTGATTCGTCGTGAATTTACTGAAAGACTTATTGAAATTGTATGAGTTAGTTGACTTTCCCTTGGTTCTTTATTGGTATTGAACTCTCGGCTAATCATGGCCATGGTATTGTTATGGATTTTAGAATAGAGCTCCTCTAGTCCCTGGAAAGATCTACCACTTAAGGTTCTCTTTCTTCTTGCGGCTTTACTGGACAGCTTCTCAACGCTATCGTGTTTAAGGATGTTGCTAACTGGCACATTACCAATCGGAAGAGTCGGCTTATTGGCCCTGGCTTTTGTCTTCTGATATCAAATCTTGACAAGAGGGACCTACAAACATAGTCATATTATTGTAGACGAAAGTGTTTCTTATGATCATTACTGCAGCCTACAGGATAGCTGTTTTGTTTCGGCCTGAAACACGAGTCAACCGTCTCCTAGCCTGAAGGTGCATTCTTCGTATAGGACAGCAGCTTCTGTGTCTTAGATCCGACAGAGTAGAGGATCAGCTGCTTTTTCGCAGGATTTCTTTTCTGCCGAAGACCAAAATATTCCACTCACATTGTTAGTCCTTCATGTCCTTTTTTCTTTGCGAGAGCATAGACGATTGCTACATGGACCTGTGTAGCCATAGACCTGCAGTTTTTATCTGAACGCCGTCTTTATCGATCTGATGCAACCATGGATATTGATCGATGGTAAATCAAACGTTCCACAAAATTCCCTTAGCTCCCGATTCTAAGACTTGCTGAGCATCGTGTTCGTCAATTTTAAAGCTGAAAGACGCCGCCTTTCCAATTTATTTTGAAGTCCTGAATAATGTCGAGATTCATGCGTTTAAAGTTTCAGTTCCACTTCAATTTGGTGGTGTGAAAGTTGGTATTGACATTCCCCCTAGTGAAGATTGCTGTTACGGTTTTTGTTGGCCCACGAATGCAGTTCACTAGTGCAAAGTAATGACTATCCCCGGTGTCGTTAGATTTCAGTATCTTCATAATTTCGTTGCCCACAAAAAGCCTAGCTTCTCGCATTTCAGTATCTTTTTTATTTCGTTGACTACAAAAAGCCTTACTTTTCTCTGTGGCCTATCTTGTCGTTCCTGTTTTTCAGCATCTTACCCTAGATGGCCCAAAAACACTCACTCGAAGTTGTTTTGATTTATTTTCATAACGAAATGACAAAAAAATTTCTTTAAGATATTTTTGGGCCTTTAAATCTCTGTGAATTGAATTACATATTTTCCATTCCTTAATCATCGATTTAGCAATAATGTTCTCAAAACTATGGGGCCCAGTCAAATGCAGAAGCATGCAGTGGTTCTATGAAAATGAAACATGGACTCTCGCTCTCACTAAATTGGACGACCAGCAAAAAGAGTCTGATTTTGTAAGTGGACGTTCTGTAGTAGTAACTTAATCAGTTTATCACGCTGGAGCTCCAAGTTCATGTCGTCATAGTTATGGTATGTCAAGAAGATGTCAAAGGCTCTGTGGTGAGGAAATAACTTTGACAAGAGAGTGATGAATCAATTTTCCAAAAAAAAAAAAAAAAACAAAACATGTAAATGCATCAAATGTCTTTAGGTTATGTAAAGGTGTTTAGACGCGATCGAAGGTCTGCAAGCAGTAGCTGACGGACTATCTGCACTTTGTTCAACTCCTTCAATAAAAACCGCTGAGGAAACGAACGTAACGCCGATTAAAGAGTAACGTTTAGCTCCAGTCTTTTCGAAATCAGCGCCCCCTTTACGTAAGGTTGCCAGTGAATTTCAAATTCATGTTGCAACAACATTTCTGGCAAATAAATAATCCATTCATAAATAAATAATAATAAATAATAATAAAATAATCCATTCACAGGCGTTAACTATTGACTTTGGGGCCTCCCATGGGTCCAAACTTGGCGCCTGTATTATTCTGATTCTGTTTACTTCACAAATACCAAAAAATTACTTACAATTGCCGATATTTGCAAAATAAAAGCATCTTCCGATAGAGTGATGCATTTTGGATCATTTTAAGTCTTTTCATTGTCAATTTTTGGGAATATGAAAATATTGTCCATCTCAGCACAATAGTTCAAAATCAATCTTCACAGCTTTATTCTGATGAGTCCATAAAAAGCGAACAAATGCGAGTTTGACTCTCACACGAAGGGTCCCGCACCACACAACAGTATGCAACACTTTATATTTCTCCCTCATAGAAACGCACATAAAATGTACATACGAGTAAGTCATTTAACTATTGGTAATGTTGTCATGGTAGTGATTTTCTGAAACCTATCCGACACAAAGTTAACACTCGAAATCTGTTAACAATAAGAGGAATGAAAAAAAAAATCATTTCCAAACGAGCATTTTTCAACTATGAATTAAAAGTGTCATAATTATAAGGTTCTTTGATGCGGACTTATTGTAGAAGTGTGTGAATCCACGATTCCGAATTTATTTTGTAAATTTCATACGGGAAATTCAACTCAAAGCGACTGCATATTAATTCGAGATTCGTTGATGAATGTCAAATGTCATAAGTACACATTCTTTGAGAATTGCAATTTCTACCTATTATGGTCCAGAAGATACAGTTTTGTAATAGACGGACGGACAGCGGTGATATAGTATTAGGATTCCGCTGTCATCCTGTGGGTACGGTACCCTTAAAAAAATAGATAAACTTACAGCTTTCTGGCAGACGGACGGACAGTGGAGACATAGTAATAGGGTTCCGTTGACATCCTGTGAGTACGGAACCCTAAAAATATAGCTAAAATAATTTTCCTTTGGCTTGTCACCTCCCACGACAACATCGATCATATTTTCGGAACGCTTCGTCAATATCAATTTTGCTTGCATATTCAGTAGCACTATTCTCGAAAGAGCAATATTTTGAAAAAATCCATCCACAGTACCTTTGCTTGACCTAAACCGAATCTTCAAACTAAACATGAAGAATTCATGTCCTTTCACCAAAATACTGTGACTACCACAGCCTTAATAATTCACACCTAGTGTTGAAGGCGTTAATTTAACACACCACTAGGTCTGGTTCGAAAACATAATTCTACGTCGTTCGTCTTGCAACACTTTAACTTATCAGCAAGTAACCGCAACGGAGTTTCTTCGGTTACCAAGAGTAGCTCATATCACGCATGTGTTACGTAAAGTATCCCAACCCAAGACCTGCTTAGCGCAAACTTCTTGGCAGCCTTCAAACAAAGAAACCAGAAGAAGAAACCCATCCATCGGCATAGACAAAACGTGCGCCTAGCCCATTGTTATTAATATTCATTTGGCGCCTAGATTTCGTGCTTTCTCGCATGAGCTGCCCATCCGCCCGGATTTCATGTTGTTAAGCGTGTTAACTATTAATTTCTCACAGCCCACTCTGCGGAGCGTTTCACTTGTTAGTCAAGTGCTTAACAACCAATTACTGCACGAATTGCATAATTTAACCCGAAACTCATTTGTCCAGATACAGTGTGCCACCAAATGGGGAAATCTCGTTACGACGAATTTAATCGGAAATAACATCTTCTTAAGCTTGGCAATGGCATGTGCAGCGTATCTAACGATGAATATAAATTCTTTTCCTCTTTCGTTGCTTACGGAGCGAAGAAGCAAATGCCAACGACCGCACGGTAGCGCACAATGCCACTGCAGCATACTGCAATTAAGTCTTCCCAAGACCGAGCTTGACTTGGTACATAAAATGTTACAATTTGTGCAACATCTGCGGTCGTAGATTGAACTGTTGCTGCTGCAGAGTCTACTAATAATAATTGCCTCGGGCATCGAACGGTCCCGAGCGCATTCTCGTGCGAGTCTTGAGCTGTCCATCAATATTTCAATTGGTTTTTCCCATTTTCCGGAATGGCTCACGTTGTTGGCATTGAACTTGAACACACTTGCGAACGGGTGGGCTCCGCCTTGGTCAGTCTTCCCTAGCTTGTCTTATATAACTGCGCCTTAGGTGGTTGTCCCTAATAGCCCCTGCGCAAGCTTCTCAAAGGTAAAAGCCAAAAAATGTTAAACGAATTTGTTGCTCAACGCTTTTTGTTTATTTATTGTGTATCCCGGCTTGTGTCCATTCAAAAGCTTTGTCGTGTGTTCGTAGCGCATTACAGCGTTTAAGATGTCGTCATCATTCGTTCTCCGAGTTATGAGATCAATCGCATTCGAATGAATAAACAAGATTAAGTCAGAGGCATTTCGTCAAAAGATACTTTTTGTTTTATTGTCTGTTGGGGGGGTACACATAAATATCAGTTAATTTGTACTTTTGACAGCTTCTCATTGTGATGACGGATTGAAACGAATAAACGGATTAGCCTGAGTAAATTAACGGATTTGGTATTTCGAAACATGTGTAGTGGCAACAGCAGCAGCTGTCAGTGGGATAGTGTATCTTTGAACTGACAGCTTTGTTTACACGTTGTTTGGACTTTGTTGCTGTCTGTATGTATTCAGTGATAGTGGCGAGGAAGATTAAGGATGAGAGTGGCCCTTTTGTTGATTTTGAAAGCCGATTTAGTTTTCTGAATAAAGAAATATTCTCTTATTGTATTTTTTACAGCTTTTTGAAAAAGAAAACAATCCACTGTAGAAGTGTTGCAGCATCCCTGCCATCTTTTTAGAAACTATCGCATTTCCACCGACACTTTGGTTCCCTGGAAAGTAGTCGAATTTTGGATATTAAAACGTACAACTGGAGGCTTGGCGATCAACCTTTCTTGTGCTTCCCCGGCGCAAACGATCCTAGAAGTATCAGAGACGATGAGAGATGCCTTTCGTTGTAGTGTTCCCAATCAAGTAATCGATCCTTGAATTGGAGGTTCGGTTTGCCCGTTCTTTTTGAACAAGGAGGCTTGGATTCGAAGAAGCTGTTGTTCATTCTCTCCATACCTTTATACAGCTCAAAGTGTTCACGGTTATGCCTCCTCCTCCATTCGCACACAGGACCAAGTATCCGACGAAGGAATTTTCTTCCGAATATTTGATCAGCTGCATTGCTTATCGTCCAGCACTTGACTCTACAAAGCAGGAGAGTGTCTTGTAGAGCAGTTTTGTTGTCATTGGTGTTAGTAGTTTGGATCCTTGTTGTTTCGAAAACTCGAAGTAGCAACGGTTGACTGGTATTAGTCTCCTTCGTATCCCCAATGTGGTGTCGTATGTGGAGGATATTTTTTATCTGAGGTAGATGAACTCTTTTATCAACCTAGTCCTTTTAAATTTTGTAGCATGTTTTTATCGTTTGTCCTAAAAATTGATTGTTGCCAAAGAACTTACTTTCTAGAATCCAATCTGCCTTTTCTTTAACATTCATTTCCAGTTCAAACTTTGGATTTTCCATGAATTTCCAAGTGTCAGGACACAGAAATACTTTCCCTTTAGCCAAGTCGAGTTAGTAGTACATTCTTTTACCTTCTCGTACAAGGTTCAATACGGGTCCTTTTATTTCAACTTTTAGAAAATCGAACTCAAGTTTATGTTAGGTTGTTTTAAATAAGCAAAATAATCAACTGGTACTGTGTCTAATTTATTACCATTATGAAGAAAAATGGTGTGAAGATTTCGTTTTGTGAAATCGATAGACAACCTTCATTCCTTGACACAGCCGTGGAACATCATTGCAGAGCACTAGTCCATCCATCAAATGACTGTCTTGGAAAATACCTGGCTTGACAGCAGGCATCCAGTAAAGCCAGTTTTTTAAATACTTCATCGATGTTTTCGGCCCCAACAACCCTTATGGCACTTCGCAAAATAATAAGAATAATGCAAAATTATAAAAGTTTTAGTCAATGTTGTAGACGTTATCGTAGCAGCAAATTCTCACAATTTGCAACAGTGTTAAAAGTAACCTCACGATGGGAAAATCTACGGGTATGATACTGCTTGATATCGAAAAGGCGTTCGATTCGATATGGCACAATGCTCTCGTACACAAATTGATAGATAATAGTTTTCCCCCGTTCGTTTGTAAAATCGTTCAAAGTTTCTTGTCTTATCGTTGCTTCAGAGTGTATGTTATTAATAGACCCTCAAATTTAATAAACTTTTAAACTTTTATGACGGCATGCCCCAAGGTGCAGTTCTTTCCCCAGATCTGTACAATTTGTTCACGTCGGATTTTCCAAAACTGCCAGGATTAGCATCGGCAATGTACGCTGATGATATTGTGATATTTGCATCGCATGAAATCGGTCTCAATATCGAGACGATACTTAATCATGCGATAAATATCGTGGAAAAATATTACAAAAAGTGGAAAATTAAAATAAATGCACAAAAGACGCAAGCCATTTTTTTTTCTCGCAAAAGAAAACCTTGCTTCCTTCCGCAGAACCATTTAATATTAAATGGAACGCAAATCAAATGGGAATCCATTTGGACTCAAAACTAACGTTTGATGCACATACCTCAAATACAATAAAAAAAATTAATATAGCTATAAAAATGTTGTATGCGTTAATAAACAAAAAATCGCAACTATCAAATAAAAACAAAGTGATGATTCACAAAGTTATATTTCAAGCCTTACTTCTATACGGGTGTCAAGGGTGGGGTAGCTGTGCCAAAAATCAGATTTATAAAAAAATTGCAGATTTCTCAAAACAAAATATTAAAAATGATGTTAAATCTTCCCTGGCATTACTCTCCTTCAGATCTTCATGATAAAGCCAATGTTGAATTGATCTCTGTCAGAATTCGAAAACTCACCGATACTTTCTGGGTTAGATGTGATTTCCCTGATAATCCATTTAAAAATCAGTTGAATAACCCTTCACTTGAGTTGCATCATGTTTAGTTCACGTTTGTCACAATTTTTCATTACTAACCAAGTGTTTATTTATTTAATTGTCGAAATGTTCATTCATGTACAAATTTATATATTTCGTTTACCTATTTATTTATATTTATTTATTTATTAACATATTTATTTATTTGCCTAAATGTTTTGGTTTTTATTTATTTATTTATCAACTTATTAATTAATGTTTGAATTTATTTATTTATCTTTTTTGTTTAATTATTTAGTTTATTTTTAAATTTGTCAAAGATTTATTAATTCAATTATTTATTTATTTATTTATTTATCTACTTATTTATTTATATGTTTATATTTATTGATCTATATTTTTTAAAGCAGTGATATTTAGATATTCTTTTTTTTTTGTAAATTGTAAAATAAATTGTAAAAATAGTTCAGTTGAAAGGTAATTTAAAATATCGTTTCTCTGTACTGTAAATTGTGCGGTAGCAGGTCTACATAATTGTTATTTAAACGAAATAAATATCTATAGTAAAAATTCAAATAAAAATTCAAATAAAATTTGGATAGATTAAAAAAAAGGCATGAAACCAATCCCTTATCAGATGACTTGAATGTCAAAATATTACTTGAATGTAATGAAGTCAAACTCGCGGGTGCTTCTGCGATATCAAATGAAGCTCTTTGGACGAAAAATTTAACATCATTATCAACAATTTTTGCTGCGTTGTTTGTAGTTTCAAAGATTAAAATTTTGCGAATATAATTGCCAAGAAAAATAATTTTGTATATCATCCTTGAACTTTATTCTTAATTATTTATGCTTCTTAAAGGCATGATGTTCAAGCAGCCAAGTGGTCTAGGTTTTATAATGGGTTACACCAAAATAATAACCAATCGGTTTCTAAATCATGTCACTAATATTTAACGCTAGTTTTTTTGGTTTCTTAGTAACAGGATTTAATTTTCTTAGCAAAAAATAGCGCCCCAATTTAAAAAAAAGAAATTACCGCAACCGTCCAGTAATTAAAACTAATCACAAATGTTTTAAATTCAAATTGAAGATATGTTTTGAAATTTTAATCAATATCCTTCAAAATTATAGATCTGATTTAAAATTCAACATCTGAACTGTCTGAACTTTAGCATTCTTAATGCCACAAACAGACACGTCACTGTAGATCGTGCTCTCTAGAAAGCCTACTACGAAATGCTCGAATTCATCGAATGCAATCAGACCCATACCCACACCAACTACGGCACCGAGCAGAACATTTTTAATTTCGACAACAACAGATTTACCTTTGAAAATGTCCTTCTTTTGTATCTAATCTAGAAAAAATCATCCTCACCCACTTGTTGAGTAAACTTAAACTTACTTAAGGTGGCGCTACACTCCAAGGTGGATCTGGGCCTCAACCAACGAGCGTCCAACAAGCCAGCTCGATCTTTTGCTAGATGCCTCCAGTTTCGCACGCTAAGTTGGTTGAGGTCCTTTTCCACTTGCGAGCGGCACCTGAGTCTCGGTCTTCCTCTGATGCGCCGTCCCTCGGGGGTGGATTCGAATACGTCCGGGCCGGAGCATTGGTTTCCATTCGCTCAACATGACCTATCCATCTCAATCGTTGGATCTTCACTCTTCTGACTAGGTCGATGTCGCTGAACAGCTCGTAAAGTTCGTGATTGTATCTTCTCCTCCACTCACAGTCTTTGCCGACAGGCCGAAGATCACCCGAAGAATTTCCCTCTCGAAGCAGCCAAGGGCAGCTTTGTCCGCTGCTTTTGACAAAGTCCAAGCCACCGCGCCGTATAGCAGGACTGGACGATTAAGGTCTTATATAGTTTTATTTTGGTTGTTCGCGAGAGGGCTTTGTTTATCAATTGCTTTCTCAGCGTAATTCTTCGTCTGATTTCAGCGCTGGTGCCGTTGTCCGAATTGATAGCAGTGCCTAGGTAGACAAAGTCTTTGACTACCTCAAAGTTATAGCTGTCTACTTTACCGTTCTGTCCGAGACGTCGGTGTTGGGAGTCCTTTCTCGTTGACAGCATATACTTTGTCTTGTCCTCATTTACCGTCAAACCAATATTCGCGGCCTCCGTCGCTTTATTCACGAACGTGACATTGACATCACGCTGACATACCGTCGGCATATGCGAGTAGTTGGCGTGCCTTGTCTGAATCCGTTTTTTGACACCAAAGGTCTCGGTTAAGACCTTACCGACCTTGATGGAGCAGGGTGTATTCTCCACCGTCATCTACACAAACGGACGAGTTTGGAAGGGATGCCAAAACTAGACATTGCGCTTTCTAGCTCTTCTCTACAAATGCTGTCATACGCGTCCTTGAAATCGATGAAAAGATGGTGGGTATCGATCTGTTGTTTCTGGGTGTGAATATATGATCTATTGTTGATTTCCCCGCCCTAAAGCCACACTGGTATGGACCAACCAGGGTGTTGACGAACGGCTTTAGGCGCTCACATAACACGGCAGATAGGATACTGTAGGCGATATTTACAAAACTGATTCCTCTATAGTTGGCGCAATTCAGTGGTCCTTCATTTTAGTGGTTTGACCACGAGTGTCGGCAGGCGAATGCAGATAAACAAGACTTGTTGAGCAAAGCATTCGCTTTTAAGTGTTATTTGTAATAAGCTAATAAAGACGTCCGGTGCTATCCCCGGGCGACAAAACAATAGTAAGGCAATAGTAAAAAATGTAAAGAGAGTCGGATATAGTACTGCACCCTGTGGCTTTCCTGTCTGAACCAACAAAACGTCAGGAAAAGTGGTATCAAAGATGAACCTGAAGTTTAACTGTGGAAAGGACTATCAGCAATAGTCATCTTTCTCACATTGTCTCTTCGACATCGAGAAGGCGAAGGCTTCTGCTATTCTCGTTTTACTTCTGTAGTCATAATGGGACTTGCTTTTGAAATCATTTGCCTGATAAACAAAACAAGCTTACAATTAAAAAGAAGATCAGCACCTTAACTAGGTTTTAGAATAGGTATAACCAAAGCTACATTTCATTTAGGAAAATATTAAAAACTTCAGACCGCTTTCTGACAATTTCTTTGAAAATCATTTTTTTATTCCATTTAGATTTTGAGGACGTTAAGTTTTTTAAGGTTCAATATTATCTTTACCGATCCCTGAATGTAGTTTTTTTAATTTCAATTTGTTTTTCAAGTGAGGTGTAAATATTTGGATAATGGTTTTCTTGTTTCAGACAATATTTCTGTAAATGAGTACTTCAGAAAAAATGCACGGTTCAATGCTTGGGATTTTTCCCCATTGGTCAATATTTCATGTGTTCTGAAAATCTTGAAGGTATTCCTTGGTTTCGTCTAGTTTACAACTTATAATGCCTACTTTCAAATCACTTCTGAACGTATATAAATACGATCATGAAACATTTTTTAAGTACAAAAATTATCTTCAAAAATGTTTTTTGAAATTTTCAACTTTTTCAAGGCTTTGTTAAAAACGGTTTTTGCAACAATTTTGTAAAATTTTTCTACCAATTCTGTCTCTTTCTTTTTTGTTTTTTTAATATTTCATGATTTTTAAACATTGTCTTAATTATTTCCTTTCAGATTCCTGCACCAACATATTTCATAAAAAATATGGGCCAGGAGATATCGCAGCAAGATCAACGACAACACTGCACAAAAATTCTCAACTCAAAGAGTTGCAAGCAAAATTTCCAAAAACAAAAAGTCCGCAAAGCCTCCAGCACCCACAGTTCGTCCACAGATAGTTCGTCTGGCTATCAAACCACATCGACAACATCGGGTAATATAAAACCTCTGCTCGTCTACGATCAAGTGTCTCCACAATCATCCACACTATCCCAAAGTGACGGTAGTGGCATCTACTATTCATCCTACTATTGCTCGTCGTCGGGGCGTTCATCGGCGTCGATAACATCGTCCGCCCTCTCGACAGCCTCGACATCATCGTCGAGCAAGCTATCCAGCAAATCGCTGGACAAACAAAAGAACTATCTCAATCATCATTTGTACATAAAGTCCTATTTGGACATTGTCGAGGAGGACGAAAAAGCCAAGGAACAATTCAAGACTGCTCGACCCGGCATTCGTAATTACACGCCCAAAATTTTGGCTGAGAAGAAACGCCCCACCAACAGCAAGAAGGAAGAGATCTGGATTTGACAATTACTGAAAAATGGGTTTTGGAGCAGTGAGTTCGCTGCTCGGCATGATTCCGATACTTGCGATCGGCATCAACTTTTATCGCTACCAGAACATCGATCCCGAAACAAGGGTGACCGAGGCAGAGCTTGTGAGTGTGTTCCAAATTCTTTAAGGCTTATTTTTTAATTTTTTTTTTTTTCAACAGATAAGACGACAATACGACTTTATTGTGATTGGAGGAGGGTCGGCTGGGGCAGTAGTCGCAAATCGTCTGTCCGAAGTAAAAAACTGGACGGTGCTTCTGCTCGAGGCAGGCGGCGATGAAACTGAAATCTCGGATGTGCCAGCCTTAGCGGGGTACCTTCAGCTGTCGGACCTGGACTGGAAGTACCAAACAACACCGTCGGTCAACAAGCAGTACTGTCAGGCTATGAAGGGCGATCGCTGTTTCTGGCCGAGGGGCAAAGTTCTGGGCGGTTCAAGTGTCCTGAACGCGATGGTTTATGTGCGTGGCAGTAAGAATGACTACAACCATTGGGAATCGCTGGGCAATCCTGGATGGGGATACGAAGACGTCTTGAAGTATTTCCTCAAGTCTGAGGATGTTCGAAACCCCTATTTGGCCAAAACCGCTTACCACGAGACCGGTGGATATCTGACCGTACAAGAGGCTCCATGGAGGAGTCCACTGTCGATTGCATTCCTCCAGGCTGGCATGGAATTGGGTTACGAGGTGAGGGACATAAATGGCGAAAAACAAACTGGTTTCATGTTGACCCAATCGACGATTCGACGAGGCTCCCGCTGCAGTACAGCGAAGGCATTCATTAGACCCGTCCGAACAAGGAAGAATCTGGACGTCCTGCTTAATGCCCAAGCAACAAAGATCCTTATCAACAAAGACAAACGAGCCGTCGGTGTAGAGTTTCTTAAAAATGGACGCAAAAACATAGCCTTTGTGAGAAGGGAGGTCATTTCGTCCGCGGGCTCGCTCAACACACCACAGCTGTTGATGTTGTCCGGTATTGGTCCTGCTGATCATCTCGAAGATCTTGGCATCCCGGTTATATCGGATCTTCCGGTCGGTGATAATCTTCAAGATCATGTTGGCTTAGGAGGACTTACCTTTGTCGTAGATGTTCCAGTGACTGTCACTCGAGATCGATTCCAAAACATACCCGTTTCCATGGAATACATCCTTCGAGAGCGAGGACCAATGACTTTCTCGGGCGTAGAAGGAGTCGCCTTTGTCAACACAAAGTATCAAGATCCAGCGATCGATTGGCCAGACATGCAGTTCCACTTTGCTCCCAGCTCGATCAACTCTGACGGAGGTGATCAAATAAGGAAGATCCTCAATCTTCGTGATGGATTCTTCAACACAGTCTACAAGCCTCTCATCAATTCCGAAACATGGACAATCCTGCCGCTGCTACTCCGCCCCAAAAGCACCGGATGGGTCCGTCTCAGTAGCAAAAATCCCTTCCAGCAGCCAAAGCTGATACCTAACTACTTCGCCCATCAGGAGGACATAGACGTCCTAGTTGAGGGCATAAAAATTGCCGTCAACGTGTCGGGAACCAAAGCTTTCCAGAGGTTCGGCTCACGACCGCATCACATACCATTGCCCGGCTGCAAGCACTTTGACTTTATGTCGGACGAGTATTGGGCATGTTGCCTGAAGCAGTTCACTTTCACCATCTATCACCCGTCGGGAACGTGCAAAATGGGACCGAGTTGGGATACGACAGCCGTTGTCGATCCAAGACTGAGGGTCTACGGTGTCCAGGGACTGAGGGTAGTCGACGCCAGCATAATGCCAACCATTGTCAATGGTAATCCAAATGCGCCAGTGATAATGATCGGGGAGAAGGCGTCCGACTTGATCAAAGAAGATTGGGGTGTGAGGCTGTATAGGGGTTAAGAAACTAAGCCGGGGGCTGTAGCAATAAGAAAATTTTAAAACTTTTGGCTAGTCAGGAATTATTTGTTAATTTATTTTTTAAGTTCTTTCACTTGTTTCCGTTTCTCTAATTGATGATTGCTAACGATGGTAAGTTCGGTTGCATTACGGAGCCTGATCTTGTACATATCATAAGCTAAGTTTTAAGTTGTATCTATTTATTTTTTCTATAAATAAATTACTTGGAAAATTTGTTAGTTGTTTGTTTTGAAGTTTTGAAAATCAAGGACAAAAGGCTATGTTCTTAAAATCATGGGGAAGAATACTCTACAAAATCAATCAACTGTAAAGGATGAATTAAGGCTCATGAGGAGTCTTTACCTCTAGTAAGTACTTGAAAAAGACACTTTAAGTAGATCCTTTTATTTGGCTTTTTTAATAATAAATTAATATTAAACAGAAAACCATGATATCCTTTCAAACACTTACATTTTTGGAAAGACGTCGTTGCTTAGTTTTACTCAAGCCCTGTCAAAGGTCAAAAGTGATTTCTAAGCGTCTGTGGCACATGGAGAAGGCAGTTAATTCTTATAGTACTTTCTTCGTTTAGATTGGTATTTCTAAAGGCGCTCAAGATGTGGTAAATTCATCAGAATGCTCTCGGATTGGTACCTTGTAAGATAAGAGCTCAAGCCCTCAAGCATCATGTGCTAAAAAATTCGAAGAAGTCAAACGCCCGAGTTAGTCTGTTTGAGAACGCTTATCCGAGAATGAGCGTTCTTTCTCGTTTGAATGTTTAAGTGCCAATGAGGTTCTGAGTGCCATCAAATCGGATAAATCCAATGCCATAGGACTTGATGGTATTCCGTCTAAATTTGTAAAACCTAACTAACCTAAAATTGTTAACATTAAACCAGTTGCCAAGAAAGCAAACCCCTACTCCTTGCCCGATTAACCCTTTGAGTCATGCTTTTTTCTACTGCATATTTTGACCCGAATCCAAGATGGCGGCCTAAATTTTGTGCAATTGAATCCTTTAGACCAACCGATCAGACAAAATTCTATTGCATATTTTGATCCGAATTTTTGTACTCGATTGTCCTTTCGTGGTGACTAATTACAAATTTGAGGTTAGATTTACAAATTATAAAATGGTGGATCAAAGATGGCGGACCAAATTCGTCGTTAGTTCTGGGTAATGCTGAGTAAGAGTCCATTTTCATTTTTTTAAATATAAGGCATTTGATAACAGCACAATCTTGCTTTCAAAACTTAAGAGACTGTATAATTTTTCAAGCACGTCACTAAGGCTCATGTGTGGTTATCTAAAAGAATGTGTGCAACATGTGAAAACTGAGTTTAGTATCTCAGATCCTCTTGTCACCAATATGGGTATACCACAGGGGTCTGTCTTGGGTCCTTTGTTATTTTCGCTGTTCATTAATGATCTTCCCTGAGTCATATACTTGCCTGGTCGCGATATAGCGGCCTTAGTCTTAACCCTGCTAAGTCATCTTCGGCATGGGATTCGAAGTTAAGGTCAATTCTGAAACTCCATGATATCATCTACAACAGGTGTCCTAGTTATTTGTATGAAACACTCCGTTTCGCCCACCCGAATAGGGGATTGAAGTTAACTTAACCACGTTTTTCACACAATATGACAGAATGGTCATTAAATGTATCTGCAATTCGTTTGTGGAAGAGACTCCCGCACGAATTGCAAAGAACTCCCTCACCTGCTGCTTTTAGGAGGAAACTTCTTTTGTATTTTTCAGTTACTTTTTTTATAACTAATGGATTAATTGAATTGTATTAATGACACATTATTTTAAGGATGAATTTTATACATTTTTTTAGGTTTCTTAGGTTTGCTTTATTTTATTTATTATTTTATTTATTTTTTCTCTATTAAAAGTCTTTAAGGAAATCAATGCTTATGTAAAATTTATTCCCTGATACTCTTTTAGTTTTAAGTCTTGTTGTGTCGATGTCATTGAAACTATTAAACAATAAACTAAACTAAAGCTAAACGAGTTTCAATCAAGTTTCAATGAACAGATGAAACATCACTCGGAGAAGGTTTATATTGAAAGATGAAATGAAGACCAAAACGTTGTTTCTTTTGAGGTTATGTAGGGGTTCGCAACATGTATGATTGAACCAACTTCTATGATTTTGTACCGTAAACATCTTTGGCTACAATGAACTCTTGAAGCTGCACAATGATGTGGAAATTTTTAGGTTTCCTGACGTAATCGAACTGTCAAACACATTTTGTTATTTGATAGTTGGTACTTCAACTGTGAATTGGTAAAAATATTTTTTTGATCGGTTGTGTAGTTTTTGCTTGGCGTTTGGAAAATCAAAACGAACATTTACGTCATATTCTGCTTTTCTTTCCGGAAAGGAAATCAAAAATCGCATTGCAAGCTCACAAAAAGTTATTTGCTGTTTATGGTGACGAAGCTCTGGTCAAAATTGGTTTGTCAAATTTCGTTCTGGTGATTTTTCACTCAAAGATGAAAAACGCTCTGGTCGTCCAGTTGCAGTTGACGACGACCAAATCAAAGCAATAATCGATTCGGATTGTCAAATAATGCGATTCATGGGTTCCTCATGAGCTGAAAGAAAATCATTTAACACAACGCATTAACATCTGCGATTTGTTAAAGAAACGTTATGAAAATGACCCATTTTAAAAAAGATTGGTAACTGGTGATGAAAAATGGGTTGTATACAACAATGTCAATCGGAAAATATCGTGGAGCAAGCCAGGTGGACCAGCTTAAACAACATCAATGTTATCAGTTTGGTGGGATTTCAAAGGAATTGTCTACTTCGAACTTTTACCACCCAACCGAATAATCAATTCAGTTGTCGAAATTGAACAAGTAACGAAATTGAATCGAAAAGGTGTTGCATTCCATCATGACAATGCAAGGCCACACACATCTTTGGTCACTCGGCTTGGTTGGAATGCTTTGCCACATCCACCATATAGTCTTGACCATGCACCATCTGATTACTTTTTATTTCAATCTTTGCAAAACTCCTTGAAGGGAAAAAAATTCAATAATAATGTTCGGTTCAGTTTTTTGCTGATAGAAACCAGAAGTTTTTTGATCGTGGAATTATGATGCTGCTTGAAAGATGGCAAAAGGTCATTGCTAAAAATGGGCAATACATTACAGAATAAAGTTATTTCATTCCATGAAAAAATTATCTTTTGTTTTCTTAAAAAACCGCAATTACTAAGTTGCCAACCTGATAGATAAGGAGGCAAAAATTGGTCAACTTCAATGGACAAGAATGCTCCAGCGAAGAGGGTCTACGAATCAAAGTCACCTATTTCGCGAAGAAGCGGAAGACTTGGATTGGATTCATAGATCAAGCAATCATGGATGCCAGGAAACTTGGAATCAGCGCGACCCTTAAAAATAAATAACAACTTTAGTTCAGTATCAAATCCTTTAAGGATCGATGGCTTATTAAGTAATAAAAGAACCATCTTCTGCGATTGTGAAAGATAAAAGATAAAGGAGTTCAGAATGAATATAGATCTAATAATATGTAGATCACAAAAGTGCATTCATATTGGATGCATCCAAGAAAATATCCTTGTCGTGTGTCGTTGAATTGTGCCCAATATATTCCTACAATAACACGAAGTTGAATTTGTTTTCTTATGGAAGCAGAAAAGATTCGAAGCTCGGTTGGTTATGCCGAAAGTCTTTGAAAAATCCAAGAGCACCAGGAAGGCAATATGTAGAGTAGTTTCTACATATTAAAGGCTCTTTGGAATTCGTTGTCTTGCAGCTTCCTGCTGTTCAGAAGGTGGCATTTAGTCAAGTACAGAAGTTGTTTTTCTTAAAAGCTCTTTAGTCCCAAGACAACAATGGCAAAGCACGTAGACATTTTTAACAGTTTTATGTGGCTTAAATATGCGTTGTAAAGTAAAACGGGAGTAATCTTCATACATAAGTATACTTTAATATAGCAACTCAAGCTGCAAGTTGTCGAACTGGCCACCAAATCAGCAAAATATTAATTGACGAAAGTCATCTAGAGCCCTGACCACGATTCAGAGTCTGTTCAATAATGACAATCCTAGCAACTTGAGCCAGACAACAAAAAGTTCAGACAGAATCTACAACAAACCGTCTGAAACTCAGAAAGTAGCCGGGATTATCAAGAGCTCAAGGAATTCGAAATATCTAAGAACTAAAATATAATATTCTACTTTAAATAGTATAATAAGAGCCAAAAGCCTTGCTTCAGGTTACAAAACAGGCACTGAGTCTTTCATCATTAATTATCAAGCAGCATTTCCGTCGTGGTCAGTACAGGATATGAAGAAATGACACACCATAAGATATAGAACAAGTCAGTTCATTGTTGTATAAACTGTATAAGCTGTGAGTTTAGAAAAAGTAAACCGAATTTTGAACGAAGGAGCTCTGGCTGGGAGCATGTGTGCATCATCTGTCAGGTTTGGAAGGACAAAAATTTGCAAAGAAGATCTTCGAAAAGGTCATCGTATGTCTAGCAAAAACTTTGGAGGCTTATCCCTGCTAATCGTTGCTTTCGAGATCCTGGCTTGTGTAATGTGTGAGCATTCGAAACACTCCGAATTGCTGCAGAAGCTTTACCTTTACTCTTTGGTGAAGAGAAATGTTCCATCCACGATTTCACTTCACTTGCAGCAGCCGACATAAAAACCACTGAGCTATGGACACCAACAAGCTTGGCTCTTGGTCTGAAAGTTAATGAGATGGCGAAAGGAAATCAGTCCTTCAAAGGACAATCGATAAAAAGCACGATACCTAGGCATCCGTTCATGCTTCTGTTTCTTCTTTATCGAGCCGAATTAAGGTGGATTAGTCAAAGAGCAGGTCGTGGTAACCACGATGTCAAATAGTGGAGAGGATTTAACTGCGAGCTCTAAGGGTTGCATTAAGATGTTAAGATGGAGCTCATTAAAAAGCAAAGCATCTATCGATTGCAATAGTTTGACAAGAATGCTTAACTAGAGAGTGTTTTCGAATCTTGGACTCGAATCTCTCGAAAAATGGAAGAACGATGATCCGGTTTAAGTAACTGAGAACAACACATCCGGAAGGATGGAAGGCAGGCTTATCACAGGCACAGATCCTACCTACCAGGATTGTTAGCATGTGGCATGATAAGTTAGTAACTCTCAATAATATTTCACATTTGTAAAAAAAGCTTTTAATGATTTAAAATTAAATTACGGGAAAAAGTGTCTTTTTTTTTCTTTAAAGCTTACCATTGTCATAAAATCCTTTTTCTTGTACTTGTAAATTGAGTTCCTTCTTCAAACAATTAATTGAACCACTTTTGATTGCACAACAGCTTTCGGCCAGAACGTAACCACAATTCGATCGATTTGACATCAGTGAAACCAATTGCGCAAGTGATGGTAGCATTCTTAAATTTAGAAAATAGTTCGAGCCCACACGCAAATCTGGCCACATGCTAATTAAGTTCGAAAATCAAGCAAAACCCGCTAATGAAGACTTTCGTTTTCGACGGATTTCTAATGGAACGAAAGTTAAAGAGAAGCTTGCTAGTTTCTTTCCCTAGAGATTTTAAGTAGAGATCCGCTAGAAGTGATGTACTTATTATTGTGAGTATAAAAAAAGTCAATAAAACGGTCTGGGTTCATACAGAGTTCATCTGAACTCTGGTTGTAAATTGAAGTGAAAATAAATTTGAGGCACATCATTGAATCTGAAGAGAGAAATGGTAATGGTTTGATGATGATTCGGGGCATAACTAAAGTTTACTTGAATGGATCCAGAATTATCGGTAGACACACCTCGGAAAATAATGTTTATATTTGTGAAGGAAACTTTACCGCGAGGAAGACAATTCTTATCCAGTCTTACTTAGCTTAAAATTAAAAAAAAAGTACGAGCATTTTATTTCCCTAAAACTTTCATATTCGACTATATCGTTTGGATTCAAATGGAATAACTTTTGTTTATGTGGATATAAGCCTTGAGCCTAAAATAAATGTCTGCGACTGGAACTTAACCAAGGAGTTATGGAAATTAATATAATCGTTATGATATTGAATTAAGTGGCTAGCAGCTATTTTTCCAAGTAGTCTGACAGCAATAATTGATCAATGGAGACAAAACGGCATTACTCTGTGCGTTAAATACTTATCTTTCATTGAATGAATAAACAGATCTTACGTTCAATCCTTCTTAGAGTTGCCCTTGATTTAGTTTTCAAATCTGCTCCAGTCACCATTTGACTACTGCTATGATTACTCTACGGGAAAATCATACTCTAGCGCCAAGTTCGAGTCAAAAATGTGTTTTTTTTTAGATTAAAACGCAAAACACTGACAGCAGAGAAGCAAAACAATCTACCTAGGAAAAGGAGGATTTATAATATGAACCAATTAAAATGGCGAATAAAATACTGCGAATTGTACGAGCGCAAATAAGAGGATATAGAATTATCATTTATTAATTGGTTCAATGATTATACAAATGTTAATGTGTGGTCGCCTCAAATAATTGAATTCATTTCAGTTTTGGCGTTCAGACTCGACGCATTTTATGAAAAAGTTTTAGAAATAAATGTAGAGATAAGTCACTTTATTATTTTCCTTTTTGCTTTATTTAGATATTAACATGTACACTTTTCCAGACTGCCGACGTATCATTTCGTTTGCTTGTGCAGGTCGGTCGCCGCCCTCGCTTTGCCACATTCTTTGAGGATAATATGACAACATCGAGTGAGTGACTGGGTACTCACACACGCCGGCATGACGGGTTGCATTTCACGATGACCTAGAATGGAGTAATAATAAAAGCTGCAAAACGTACGTTATCGAAGGCAATTCTTGGAAATGGCAAATTGGAAGAAGTGGCTAACGTTTGTGGCTGCGGCATGCGGAATCGGGTTGCTGTTCTCGTGGATAGCCAGGACATGGGCCTGGTACAATTTGCTGAGTGGCTGGAATGTCTGGGCACTGCTTTGAGGCGAGCGAGGAGGAATGTGGTGAAGCGAGGGATGGGCGAACGGGCCTTTTGAAAAGACGACAGTTGAGTTTTAACCACGGTGCAGTTCGATTCATAGTCGGCAGTCCGGAAAAAGTCAAATAAACGGATTTCAATTTAATTACAATAGTATTATACCAAATTAAATTAAATTTCTACATAAATAACTTTGTTAATATTATTTGAAAATTAAATGACGTGTTTAGTTTGAAATAAAAGATAAAATAATACATAATAAAATAGAAACAAAACTCAGGCAATTTTATTAAATTCAAAAAAATCTGCCCGGAAAAACAGAGTCAAATTTAGATAGTCGAGTTTATTATTTAATTATTTGCTAATAAGACTGATTGTGCTAAAAAAAAATATAAAACAAGGATAATCAGATCATTTAATATTTGGCTTAAATTTTATATACAAAAAAAAAGGTTTAGTCTTGGAGAATGGTAACTTTTACTTTATTATTCAAAAACAAAGAAACCTAAGCGCAATGATTTTATGATGATTCTTTGTTTTTTTTTAATAAAAAAATTCTCTCAAATAATATTTTTCTTTGATTTTTGCAATAACAACTATTTATTTCTTTATTCTTCTGTAAAAAAAAATAAAAAAAAAAAAACAGAATAAAAGTCATAAAAAGAAAACAATTCACTTCGAAATGGTTACATTTTTATTTTCTGAGAGACATATCAGTGGAAAAACTGTTTTCATCCTTTCTTTCGTAGCCCGCTAACAAATGAGGAGGTTTTCAACCCCCAAAAGCAAAGTTTTACATCACAAAAACAAATAAAATATTCTGCCCGAAACATAAAAATTTATGCGACTTGTCGTTCAGGTTGATTAACAAAGATTTCGAAGATGGACAGAAACCACAGCAAGGGCACTTTGAAAATAGCAAGAGGAAACAACTTTCCTCTCAATTCCAATTGTTCAATCGATCGTGAGCTAAAATCACAGTGACAGGGATAAATCAGGTTGTAGGGAAAGGGTTTCTACATTTTGGTAGAGTGAATCTTTAAAGCGACATTAACAACTCATACACTCTATTGGTGATGGTTTTAAAAGGGACGCCAAAAGGGACGGGAAAACGGTACCAAGGTATCACGCGACCATACTTAGATATAATTTGTCGTTTGTAAGGCATGGCACCCATGTACCTCATCTCTGCTAATAATTCAAAGCTCTGAAAACGAGATTGCATGAACTTTGTGCCTTATTTTTATTGACTTCAGCAAAGCATTTAACTCGGTCGACCAAGCAGTATATAAAGAGCCTTAAGGAACCCGTCTATTTAATCGATTTTTATCGAATCATAATTGTCGTAAAATAGTTAAATTCACATTCGAAACGATCATAAGTGGCAAGATCAAGTATAAACACTGCATACATTCAGGCACTAAATATCTGTCTCAAAACATCCCAAAAGCACACAACCATTTGAATTCACATCAACAGACGAATGAACAAACAAAAAACAACAAAGCAAACAAAGAAGTACCCTATTAACCATGAATGATTGGCCAAGGAAACACGACATGTGCTAGTCACTCATCGCAAAGGCGAAAGTATCTGTAAATCTTTGCACTTTATGACGCAATCCCATTTAAGTATCCCATCTTGCAACAGTCGCTTTGGCTTATTAACAGTACACTCGCGAACAATTGTCTGCATTTTATTCACTTGCCGTCCACCACCAGCAGTTCCCATAAATCTCAACCCCACATATGAACGAACGCGTACGCGTACGTGTACTTCAAGCCTGTGTTGAGATACGTGCGCAAAGTCACAACATTGGACCAACGGATACGCACATTTGAATCTGCAGCGGCGGCATGACATAAGAATGCTAAACTGCCAAAGAAGAAGAACACCACCCTACCCTACCGTGGCACAATTCATTAGTCACCTCTAGCTCTGCCCCCACCCGCAGCACTTACTGCCGCAAGTGATGTGATGCATGCTTAATTTTTTTTTAGGTTTATTATGAAATTAATTGAAATTATTATTTGCTCACCGAGTCTTTACGTACTTAAGGGGATCATTGGAGCGATGGCTTGAGCTTGGGTTTGGGTGGTGGTTTTGGTGTGTTTGGCACTCCAAATGGAGCCCAAATGGAGGCGACCTAAGCGGCACAGCAGCAGTGAAAGTGTTAGATAATGTTATTAGGTTTTGTTTGCCTCCTTTTGCGAGTTTTGTTGTCGATGGTGCCTGGTGGTGATGATGGACGATCGCTTCGACAATAGCACTCCCCTGTTATGGTGACTCTTTAGTGGGCACCTTGACTTATGGTAATTTCCCTAAAAGGGTGCACACAGACGGACAGCGTATTAACATTTGAATAAAATTAACTTCATTTGGTATGTTCCGGGCGTTGCCATTGTGACAGACAATTGAAATGTATGTCAACGTTTATTTTTGTTTTTATGTTTTTTGTAATGTGTGTCAGGAGAGTGGATTCGGGCGGAAGTGATTCGCCTGAGAAGACTCAATTAGAAGGATATTGGTGGGTTTTGACAGAAAAAAAATTACGAGCATGTGATTCATGAATATTTACCAAATTAAGGGTCATGTGTGTCAGTCACGTACCTGAAAATAAAAAAAAGGAAAAGTTAGACAAGTCTGAATAAAATTTGGAATGAAAATATGTGAAAATAAAAATAAGAGCTACTTCTTGGAACCCAAGGTATCTCAAAGATTTTAGATATATAGGATGCGACAAGGTTTGGTAATGACAAGAAAAAAATGTATTTGACATCTGAAAAAATTATTTTAATTGGAAAAACATTGTTAAAAAATCAACGAAAGAGTTTTACTGAAAGTGTATTTTTTTGACTTTTAGATCGATTATTAAATAAGCGGATTATCCCTTTTTTATTTTGCGTTACATATGAAACAGCAGTCTTATTAAAAAATTATAAAAAACAAACTGGATTAACTTAATTTTACTCTTCCTTTGGAATACTTGTTCAATAAAATAAAATTTATCTGTTTGGCGTTGCAGTCGATAGAAAAAAAGGTTTGTTATATTTGAATCTAATAAAGCTTACTAAGTTTAACCTTAACATACCCAAATGAGCAACGATTTATTTGGCAAGCTTAAGTTGACAGAGGAAGGAAGACTTGACAGATATGCGCCACTGCTAGGGATAAGCGGGTGTATCCTGTCGTAAGGTTATAATATTGCACAATGAAAGGTATTCCAAAAGGAGTTATACCCAGCATTATTTTTTTTAAGACTTCACAACTGTCTTCGGGAACATAACAGGTCATCTGCTGGATCAACAAACTTAGGGCCGCGTTGGAACGGATACGACGGTATCCCTCACGTAGCATCAGGAGGATAGATAAATTTTAAAAATGTGAAAAAACTGCCAAAAAAATGATTTTCTAGGTAAAAAGTACCTCCGTTATTTTTTTTTTATTTCTCTACAACTATAACAACTTTCGGCACTTCGTTTTTGAGGTATGACTTAAAATTAATAAGAGCATTAAATATTTGATAACAAACTTAACTCTGCAAAATTTTGTAAAAAATCAATTTGAAAAAAAAATGTAATTCAAAATTTTGACTTTGAAATTTTATTTGTCATAAAACAACTTGATTCAAACAAAAAGATTAAAGGCTGCTATCTTGGCTTTAGGAAGAGCTTTCTGCAGTTTTTTATAATCTTTCGTTGATTTTAACATTTTTTCCATTTTAAATCTATTTTTCAGAAGACTTATACTCCCGCTTAATCGAGGGATAAAAGACCCTCCTCCCACACGATTTTGTTCTTACCTTAACCTACTCCTTCTAGCCTTTGATTTTCTTTTTTGTTGGCTCGCAAAGGACAGGCTATTGAAATTCTGACGGGTTTGGTTTCGGTTTATTTCTCATCGGTGGCGCCTGTATAAGACAGGAGTGTTTTTGATACTCAATCAATAATTTGCATTGGGACAATTCGCAGTATTTTATTTTTATCCACTATTGTAAAAGGTACATTTTTTGCTCTCTGTGGAAGTTCAAGTCATAACTCTGTTGTCAGTTTTAGGCTCTCACATCAGAGAAATTGACATCCCCTTGTCATACCAAATTTTTTTTACTGTGTTTAGGCATAGGTGTGATAGTGTTCCTTGAGTGCAGTACATTGAGCTTAGTTTACACCATATTATCTCATCGATTATGGTGCTGCTGATGGTGTTGATGACTGCGTTGGGGAACCTAATTTTTTTCTACATCTGATGAAAATGTTTTGGAAGTGCAAAAATATAGTATCATTGAAGACTTGGAACAAAGTGTAGGTCTTTCGCAAAAACCAGCTAGTGATATTACTTTTCCACAATCGTGTCTATCGGCACCCAGTCAAAATAGGTCAAAATTAAGAGCTAAATGAACATAATTTTTGGAATATTTAGAGCTTTCGACAGAAAACCATTCAATGGGCTGGTGTACATCATTTCCTTAGAACACATTCCAAGAACAAGATAAACCGCAGAATTTGACAAATGATTTGGAAAGGGTACTTCGAAAGCCTGTAGGAAAGTGGGCTTCGAGATGAGTTAATTTGCTTTACGGACGCCAGACATTGTCCCAAATTGTACATTCTTGTCTTGAGTTGCGTATGCGGTTTCGCTGATAATTTTGATCTCTAAACGGGAACAGAAAATAAAGCTATATATACTGAGCCGGACTAATTGTAAGATTAAGATAAACAGTGCTTGAGAGCTACCATGTTTTTTTTGGCACAAGATAGTAAAATGTCGTCTAAATAGTGCATAAAAGTCGATGTTACTATGCATTTAGGTCCTGATAGCAGTCCGAAACGAACCCAAGTAATTTAGCGAAGAAATGGAAAATATAAAAACTTGCTCAAAAAACAATGGCATCGAAGAAAAAAAAAATTTTGAGACCGAGACTACCAGCAGAAGGAAAGGCTCAGAAAGGCCAAAAAGATGTCGGCATCGGTTCAATTCTTCGGTGGATCTTAAAAAGGTGCTTTGTCGAGCTACAGGAAAAAAAAAATTTCTTCAAGCGCAGTAAGGAAAAGACTCGTTAAAGCTGAACTTGAGGAACTCACGCTAGCACTGATGCCGGGTTTTCCAACAAGTGTTAGTGAAAAACTGATGCTCCTGAGCATCTTAATTGGACCCAAGCCATGTGGAATAATGCCATTTTACCAGAAGAATCAAAGTTCAAGCTGCATGTTGGAGAGTGGAGGATCCTGAGCTCTGAATGCATCTTACGGATGCCCCCTTAAAACTAAAGGTGTAATGGTCTGGGAATGAGTCTCGGGATGTGTAAAGGGTAGAATGGTCTTCCTAGTATCGAAAGCCACTGCAGAAGGGTTCTGGAAAATAAATTTAAGCCCACTGCGCTGGAGCGTTTTGGTGACACTTGCAGATTAATTTTACAACAGGACGATGCTCTTTGTCATGCAGCCAGAATTGGAAGCATGAACTTGTTTCAAGCTTTTAAATAAGCTTGAACTTTTATGAAATAAAATAAAATTGCATTTGTTTTGTTTCTTAGATTGAAAAGAACTACGAAGCAAATAATGTCCATGTTTTAAATTGGTCTCCTTACAGTTCAGATCCCAATCCAATTGAGATAATTCGGTCAATAATGAAACTTAAGGTTGCGAAGAAGCATCCAGAGTCAATTGAAAACCTTCAAAATTTACGTATCCGCACCAATAAAGCATTTTCCTTTAGTTCTAAAAATGAGCCAGGTACGCGAAAACCCCATAATGAGATAATAAAATAATCTCCATAGAGAAATCCATATGGGAACAGTACCCAAGATTCTAGTGCCACAAGAATCATTTCAAAGCTGGTTTAAAGGTCTACTGACCGGCTCGAAGTCTGTTTTACATTAAGAGGTCTTCCTTTGGGATGTAGAACTTTGTGATTCTTTTGGAATTTGCAAAGCATTCGTTTGAGATAGTTTCGACCTGTAAATTTATTGGTCAATAAAAGTTTCAAGACCTTAGGACTCAAATCAAGGGACTTTTCAATTTGCGGAGAATTCTATTTTCTGTCGTCGGTCACGCAATTCATCTTGTTGTCATCGTTGCATGCAATTCACTCCAACAAGCGAAACTGCATGTCAATCTGCCACCATTGTTGAAGTACACGTCTTTATTTGGTCACCAGTTGAGCTTGAATTACGCTGCACCATGCCATTTTGCATTACATTTTTTCCCTCCACACAGCACAAGCCACAATGGCTTGTCAAGGCCTGTTAAATCCAATGCAACAGCGAAAAAAAAAAAAACGCTAGCCTACATCTCATGACAATTTCAAGGCACCAAAGTTGACACTCAACCACTCAAGACGACAAGCTTAAGAGTCCAAAACAATCCGCACAGAAATCTGGAAAGTAACTTTAAGTGTGGCCCCACGTAGTGTACTGCTGATTTATTGAGCCACCATTCAAGCGTCGCTGTCGTCGCCTAAACAGTTGAGGAAGTTAAATAAGAATCTCGACTCGGGATTAATCAGCGTCTAAACGAAGCCCTCGATCGATCTAATACACAATCGGAGCCTGGTTTGCATGTGGCAAGAAACTGAGCTGGCGGAAGATTGTTGACTTAAATGACATTTGCGTTGGCTAGGATCCACAGATCGTAGGCGGATGTAGAGCTTGGCTTTACGGCCAAGCGGACGATAAGCTGGATAGATGAATTGGATGAATTGGCGGGGGCAGAACAACTCACGCTGACTCGAGGAAGTAAAGCTTTCGTATTGTCGCAACCAATTTTTATAGTTTTTTTCTATTTTTCATGTTCAATTGTCCACATCAGAGAGTTGCGGATAAAGAGAGTGAGAGAGACAAGAGGACAACAAGGTAATTGGCGTTGCAGTCACATGCTGCATGAGTAATTGATGACTTCATGGAGGGAAGTTAATTACCAAATTGCAGAAAATTGCACTTTCAATTGGAAGCAGCATTACGGTCAATATGATGAAAATTGTCGTTAAAAATCTTGGCTAAGGCTGGGAAAATCACAGTCTGAACATTATGCATGGTATGTTTTTTTATTTCTTTTAAACAAAGCCAACGGAGGAGAGCAGGCCATTTTTATCAAAGCAAATAATTTGTTTAATGCAGAACTCGGGGCTGTAATTATCCCTTGTTTTGTTTCTGAATAAACGAGCCTTGTACACTCAAAGGCGTACGTTTTTGTGAATCCACCTAGGCTAGGAAGTCTTATATTTGCAAAGAAGAGTCAATAGATATGATGCGGGCTTCAAAATAGACATCCAGTCTCTCTGCAATTCTGACGGGATCTTTTCACTGTTCCGCAGGGAACTTTGGATCTAATTAAGCAACATTCCTCTGGGGGGTTAAACCATAACAGCCAGGGAGTGTGATTGGATATGAAGAAACCTTAAAATTCACCGGACGAAATAGTTCTTCCCCGGGGAGTAAGTCTATGCGGCCATAAAAAAAACACATTAAGAATTTAAGCTGCGCATTCAGATAATCTGAATCTAAAGCAGGACTCTAAGAACGGATCAGATCATTTCCTAGTCGAACCCAAATCTAAAGAGGCAGTTGAAAAAGTTGGTCTCTAAATTAATGACGATGCTGTTGAATGAATTTGTCAAACATCACCTCGGTAGTTAAGTGATTTAACTTTCGCTGGACAAATGTCAACTCCACAAACGTTGTCTTGGTGGAGATCTAACGAAGACCGAAGAATTGATTCCACTTCAATTTGTCTCAACGATCAGAACTCCTAACTTGAAGGAACAGAATCATACTCTTGAAAAAAAATCAGAAAAATTCTCCGTCGTATACAGGGTGTCCCGTAGTTAGTCAATTGTTCCACAGTAAAGGTCTTTCTACAAAGTTTATCGATGATTTAAGAAAACGCTCACTTTGGTATACCTTGACACATGTTTGAGCTAATTTCTTTGTTTGCTTATGACAAAAACTTCGTTAAGGGCTTAATTTTTAAAACCAAACTCTACCCCTTGTAACTGCGTTTAAATAATGCTGATATCTTCTTCCCTTGCTCAGATATTAATTCTTCAAGGGTGTTCCATTTTTCTTGTCGGTGCTAATTTTTGATTTTGAGGTCAATTTTCTTCGAAAAAATGCGTAAGAAACAAAAAGTTTTTATAAATTTATTCTTATGAATGAAACAATAATAATAGCTTAGTAATCAAAAAAGAGGGTGTGGATGTTTAGGTCGAAAGCGGAAAGTTTTACTTCGGAACTTTGCTTGGACCCCACCCTATGGAGGTGAGCTCTAAGGGATATAAAAGCTGATGAATTTCTCCACAACTTTGATTTTGGGTACTTTAACTTATTCCTAAAGATTGTCCAGAAATGAACTGCGAAAAAAGGTCGATTTTCAAAAATGAGTTTTTTTTTTTCCTGAGTGAAAATGGACCATTTTCCGGAGCTCATTTCTGGACAACGTTTGGGAATAGGTAAAAGTAACCAAGATCAAAGTTATAGAGAAATTCATCAGCTTTTATAATATAATATACGAACAAACAATAAATAAAATCAAAATTTTACTCTGAATTAATAATATAACTACTCAAGTATAGACAAACATAAATAGGTATATATGTAAATAGAGCTATATTAATAGCAACAACAATAAAAAAATGAATATTAGGTAATCTTGTAATAATAAAAAAATAAATTAATTAAATAAATAAATAAATAATAATATAATGAGTAATAAAAAATATAATTCAAATGAGAGAATCACTAATTTACCAAGTCTGTTATGAAGATAAAGGGTGACTTTTTAGATATTATCTATTTGGCAACACTGGTTTAAACAGTATTGTACAATTGGGCTTCTGTTACTCAACAACGTGGAAAATTTTGCGGCAGGATTTAGGTGTGATGCCTTTCAAAATACAGCTGGTGCAAGAATTGAAGCCGAACGACCTACCGCAACGTAAAATTTTTGTTGAATGGGCTCTTGGAAAGTTGGCCGAAAGTCCACTTTTTTACCGAAAAATTGTGGTCAGCGACGAAGCTAATTTTTGGCTCAATGGGTACGTAAATAAGCAGAATTGTCGATTTTGGAGTGAATATCAGCCAGAAGCATTGCAAGAAGCTACCAATGCATCCAGAAAAAGTCACAGTTTGGTGCGGTTTATGGGTTGGTGGCATCATTGGACCGTACTTCTTCAAAGATGATGCGAATCGTAACGTAACTGTGAATGGTGAGCGCTACCGTGAGATGATTCCAACTTTTTTTTTGCCCAAAATGCAAGAGCTTGACTTGCATGACATGTGGTTTCAACAAGACGGTGCCACATGCCACACAGCACAATGGACTTATTGAAAGGCGAGTTCGGTGAACATTTTATTTCACGTTCGGGACCGGTCAATTGGCTGCCTAGTTCGTGCGATTTAACGCCCTTAGACTATTTTTGGTGGGGCTATGTTAAAGCTCATGTCTATACAGACAAGCCCGCTTCAATTGACGCATCGGAAGACAACATTGAAGCATTTATTCGTGAGATACCGGCCGAATTTTTGGAAAGAGTATGCCAAAATTGGACTAAGCGGATGGACCATTTGTGGCGCAGTCATGGTCAACGTTTGCATGAAATAATCTTCAAACATTAAATTATATGGACCGTACTATAGATTCAAATAAAGATTTCATGCATTTTTCTGAATTTAATGTGTTTTTTTTTAAACTTTCCTATAGCTTTTAAAAAATCAACCTTTATTATCGGAAAAACTACATTTTGTTAAAAATCTTTGTTTCAATTTGGAAATTCTTTCACTAATTGGTTCTATTTCTGCCAAGTCATGGAGGAGGATGGTCGAGAAGTGCCATGGTAGTTTCAAAATCATTTTAAGAATTTAATTCTGTATTCTCTGTAATCGATAAAGGTGACTTACCGCGCAATTACCCCAAACCGACGTCGACGTCGAACATGATTGCTTGGAAATTTAATACCTTGAAAATGACTAGTTTATTAGGATTACTTAACTTGGATTTTCGGTTTATGAACGGTCCAAATGTTAGTTTTTCATCTAGCACCTCCGAGATATTTTATAGTATTCACATATTCTACAGGATATCCATCGACTGTAAGTTTATTATTCGGTAGAAAACATACTTTTCTTTTCCTTGTAAAGAATATAGCCTGTGTCGTTTGTCCATTTATTGTTATTTTTATTATTTTTTTTATTTAGAATTTGAAAAATGATTCGATTCGATTCGACTCAACTAGTGCACGACAGAGATACCAAGAACTTTATCCTAACCGACAACTCACTAGTAAAGGAAGACTTCCAGAAACTGGATCAGTTTCAAAAGTACTTAACCACGCAAGAGCTTCACAGGTCAGAAGAATATTGACAGATGAAAGAATTTTGCTTTACAAAGAGTTTCGAATGTACTGCATCTAGAACTGCTTCTCGATAATTCAAAACAGAGGATCAAGTTGATCGGGCTTTGAAATTTTGCTAAATGATTTAATAGCTTATTCAATAAGTTAAGAACTGGCTAGATGAAGAGTACGGTTACCGTTTGATAGGAAGAAATGGAACAGTTCATTGGCCCGCAAGATCTCCTGGCCTGACTGTATTGGAATTTTTCTACTGAATTTTCAACTGTAGTTGAACTAAAAGACCGTATTTTCGAAAGGTCATCAAAAGTGAGGCTGCACTTTATTCAAATCCTTTTGAGACTAAAGCAAAAAAAAGAAAGGTTTTACCTGTTGCAGGTTTTCCCAAGTATCATAAAGTGTACGGGTTTTTCGGCAAACTTGTCATTATTTTTTTATATTATTGTTTCCTTGATAAGAATTAAAATATAATAAAATAACCCTTGAAAAGATATCAACTTTGTGTAAACGCAGTTACATAGGGGAGTATTTTTTTTTAACATTAGAGTCAAAAAAAATTTTCTCTTCTTTATTAACAGAGAAATTATAGTTGACATGGGTGAAGGTATACCGAAGCAAGCAATTTTTAAAATCATCCATAAGTGATATCAAATTTTGAGATAAACAATTGTTTTCTTTGATTTTCTGTATATTGACATTATCAGTCAGTTCGTACTTCGGAATCTGTCTGTCCACTGTCCATTGTTTTATAGTATCGTCCATCCGTTTAAGATCTCTTCGTTCAACAGATTCCTATTGGATGGTGGATTGATCGAGCGTTAGAAATGTGTCCATCGCGTCAAATTGTAATTTTAAGAGTGCGTTTGAACATACTCCTCTAACGCGTTGGGAATCATTACTATGGCACCAAATCACTGTCGTTAATTAATGCTTGTTCCTCAAGCATTAACTCTGCTAGAATTCCAAGTTAACAAGGATCTTTCGTCTAGATGCAGGCGGCCAAAAAATTTCATAACCAAAGACCAACGTTAATAAAACAGAAGCAAACGCTGATAACTTTGGTTTGGCTCTCGAATACAATTTGTAATTCTTTGATGCTTTCAGCTGAGTACTTTTTCTTCAAGTTGAATGCTGTTTTATGCCCCAAAAAAAAACTTTCTTCTCACTTAAACGATGTACAAATTTGCACACACGCAACTCCAAGGTTTGGCACATCTTCTTTTCACTAATTACCTGTCGTCTTACTTAACAAAACTTTCTGGCAAAAATGTATTCCTATTTAATCAAGTTTCTTTTAGTTACTTTTCTTATTTACGTTTGGCATTATGCGAGTTTTTAAGACAACGTTTGTGTAGTCTGGAAAAGTAAACATCATGGTGGTGTAACCATTTAAATGATCTCCTTTTAAGTCGCTCTTCCACGGATCACTCACTTCACTTCTGACAGCTATTATCACCTCAATCGCCTTACAAAATCTCAGTTCGAGACAATGGACTTCCTAACAACTTCCTTGCTGTTTCGACACAATTACGACAAGGAAATCGTTGCAGTTTTTTCCACGGCACTAACCAGATGCACACAAATATCATAGCTCAAGTACAATGAACACGGCCATTATGTCTAACCTACAAGGAGACCTGAGAACTCATCGGGCGGAAACGTGTTGTCTTGCTCAAATTTTTAATCATCACCTTAACATAGGGTAATCCATTTAATTTTATGGCACAATGGAACCTTTCGCCTGCAGGTTAACTCAGGGTTAATATCATTTTAATCAAAGCTGTTGCGGGCCTCCTTCATCAACGCGAACACAACGCCATTGTTGATGGGAGACTTTCGGATGAAGCTGTTGCGGTTTGATTGAAGCGAGACTTCTTTCCCTTTCGGTATTGGCTTTGAAATGGAAACTGTGGGTTAGGTGAAGGAAGTACTGAAACCAATGGGAATAGGTGTGGAGAGACACATCAATGGAAATAGATTGCTTTTGTGAGGAGTTAGCAGACTGAAAAGAGATTGAATGCAGTAACAGCAAGAGGAAGCGCTGTAGATTTCTCCATTAGTAAATTCGTGGAGCTATAAATTTACGGCTAAAAATATATATATATTTTTTTATAGGAATTCAAAGCAAATTTGTGCTCCATTTTCGAGGGTTGCAAACCCTGTCCTCCTTAAACCACACCCAAGAAACGACACTCGGTAAGGATATGGTGCCTGCTCTTTGATCACGTGTGGAATATCCGAGCCTTAAATACGACATTTGCGCTGAGTCTTCTGGAGTTTTTGTTTTAGAAATGCAAGCACATCAATAGAAAAAAATGGAACTACATGATCTCTAGTCCCAAGTTTTCGTACGGGCATAAAAAAGTTTTCCAACATGTGACTTAAACGGTCACCAGAGATTCTTGCACAGTTGCATTTAACCCTTTGAGTCATGCTTTATTCTACTGACCTGAAATTTTGTACTTGGTGATTTTTGGGTTTTTTTTATAATTTTCAAATCCAAGATGGCGGTCCAATTTTGTGAACTTCAATCAAATTTCACTTAAATTGGTAAACAGAGGGTTTTGGGGATGCTGATCACGAATATGAGCTTAGATTTGCAAAATTCAAGATGGCGAATCCATGATGGCGGCCTAAATTTTTTGCAATTAAATCGTTTAGGCCAGCCGATCAGACATAATTCTATTGCATATTTTGGTCTGAATTTTTGTACTCGATTGTCCTTTCGTGGTGACTTATTACAAATTTGAGGTTAGATTTACAAATTATAAAATGGTGGATCAAAGATGGCGGACTTAATTCGTAAAATTCAATCAAATTCCAAAAAAAAAATCGTATATAGGGGTTTTCAAGGTCACAGATCACGAGTCTAATGTTAGTGTTTCGGTACTTTTCATTACCAAGATGATGGATCCAATATGTCCGACTGTCAGTAATACATATTTTTTTATCGATATATTTAGGCTGATTACAAAATGCAATATGCAGTAGAATAAAGTTTGATTGGTTTGTCGAAATGATTAGTTCAAATTCACACATTTTTCCGCCATTTTGAATTTTGCAAATATAACTTTGGTTTTGTGATCTACGAACCTGAAAATCCTTGTTTACAAATATTCAGACCAAAAAATGCAGTGAAATAATTTTTGTCTGGTTAGTCTAAAATCTTGGATCCGCCATTTTGAATTCCGTCAATATAACCTCAGATTCATGTTTAGCGACCCCAAAAACTTCCGAGTACAAAAATTCAGACCAAAATATGCAGGTGAACATTTTTGACAGCGGTTTAAATAGGTGGTGCTCTGGCAGTACCACTGTGACTCAAAGGGTTAACATCACCAAAAAATTAAAGCCCAAATGACTCTCAAGTTACATTTTTCTACGAGGGTGAATCGTAGTGGTCTTCGATGTATAAAGAAAGGTGTTTTCGATGCTCCTAAAATATCTGTTCTGTTCATTACCAAAGCCAGCCAATTCGAAATGTGCTTCGTTGGTCATTATGATTTGCACGACGGCTGCAGAGATGACAATAAGATTAAAAACTTGTCTTTGGATAGACAAACCCGTATTAGACATTACTATCTATAAAATTTCTGGAAAAAGAGTAGTCCAAAAAAAGGTTATGTTTGTAAGTTTGTATGTAAGAGGCAATCTTCGAAACTACCCATCCGATTGCAAAAATTCTTTCACCAATATTTACAATGGACCTTTGGAATGAACACGGGCTATAAATTAACCCATTAAAATAAAAGGGCCGTTCGTGGCGACTAGTTATGTTTGGTTTTATGTTAAGGTAGTTTTTTTCTTTGCAAACGCTGTCGTAACGGCAACAGATATTCAATTTCTTTCTCTAGAAAAGTTGTGCAAGTTCTATAAAAAAAGGTCCTTGATGACATTAAAGTTAATACACAAATCGTTGAAATAAATATTGAATGAAAAAATATGTTTAAAATGAATTTTTTTTAAAGGTGGCGCTTAGCTGACAAATAGCTACAAGACTTGAATTAATAAAACAGGTCAGTAATTTACCATAATCTTATTTATTTTTATTAGCTTTGTTTTCTTATTTGCTTTTATTTATTCTGAATACATTCATTTGACTAACGCCATCTGCGTTCTATCAATTAACTCGGTTTGGGTTTAAGAAGGATTGCTACAGTAAACGTATTGTACCTAAAATTTATTCTAATAAGAGACGTGTTCAAGGAAGACCTTAGCAGAAAATAAGCCAGAGCCACTGTCTTTTTCTCTAATATTCAATCTCCTTAATATTATAAAGTGGTAAAGTTTGTATTTAGGAGGTAATCTAGGAAACTACTCATCCCATTTCAAAATTCAAACACAACATATAACAGTATTTTTTTTGTCACTGTACTTTTACTGCTTCTATGTCATTAGGTCAGATAAAAATTGATCACGTCCTCACTACCCCACAAAGGATTCCTCCGGAAACCTACTTTTTTCCCTACGCTTAAATTTTCCAACTTCACCAGTGACGGTCTTGGCTATGTTCATTCCGAAGGTCCCATTGTACGTATTGGAGAAATAATTTTTGAAATCTAAAATTCTTATTAAATAAATTAAACTTTTCGCCAAAAAAATATATGTAGTTAAAATTGCACAATAATTATAATATTATTATAACAACACAACATTGTTTGGAAAAAAAGTAGGATTTTGTGTCAGAGGACGGTGAATAGATCTTTTTGACTTCAAAATTTTTTTTCAACGTGCATGCAAGCTGGTTAACCGAATGTTTTGTTATTTCGACAAAACCTTCTAATAAATAAGATAATCAATGCGAACCAATTCATGTTCTGCCCAATACGGAACTGCATGGTCCTACGGCAAAATCAGAAAAGCTCTCGACGAAAGGACTCATAAAACTCTTGCCCTATTCCTGCACTCTTTTATAAAATAGGGAAACATAAGTCTTGATATGTATGAACGGTGTGCCTACTTGTTCCGTGCCAAAAAGCCAAGGAGTGTCTCAGGGCTCGGTTTTTAGTCCATTGTTTTTTTTTTATATGATTGTTCAGCCAAGAACAACCCATACGTTTGTTGATTATTTCCAGGCAAACCATAGCTGATCCTTGAACATTTTTTTGTATTCATTATTTCCCACAGAGTTAAAAATAAATTACAATTATCTTTTTGTAGAATAAGAAATTTAAGTGACATCTTTATTTAAGAATTGAATAGAGTCTCTATAGTCACTTCAATTAAACAAAACTAACATTCAAAATATGGGCTGGTTGACGCACAAAAAAGAATGTTATCGTTCAAGATAATCGGATCGTTTTTAAGAAATCAAATAAATTAAAACTAAATATGTTTTATGTAATTATTTACAAGTTTGAAATTTGATTCATTTTTAATTGACATTGAACGGAGAGACTTAAAACCCAAGATCAACAAAAAGTTGGAATTAGAATTTGCATTCAGTTTGATCCAAGTATTTAAAAGATTTTCAAATTCCTCATATTTAAAATTGAAAAACCATTTTCTTAGATGTAAACATATTCGTTGTCCTGACGGACCTAATGGATAGAGGTTATTTATTAAAAAGACGGCAGGATATTAATGTATGAAATTTACGAAGCGCAGTGGTGCGAAAACAACTCTTCAGATGATAGAACAGTGGAAGACTTGGATAGAGACGATCTGTATGAGAGATTAGATAAGTCCATAGTATATTGGTTTATTTAGTTTTGTTGAACAGACAGCTTTTATTTAAATAAATAAATTAATTATGCATCGGCGTGATTATAAAAGACCTCCTTTAATTTTAGCCGTGATCCATTATCAATCATAAATAATTGTATTCATTGATCCAAGGCACACATATAGGGCCATTACTTTTAATTATTCTTATAAACGATATCGTTCAAGTAATTAAGCATTGTCATTGACTACTTTATGCGGATGATCTCAAACTCTTTCTAAAAGTAAGCTCGGACGAAGACTGTGTCTTGATACAAGCCGATTTGGGCCGAATTTCTGAGTGCTACTAACTAAAGAAAATGCAATATCCTTCTTGAAGAAGCTATGCTTTGAATTTGATTATGTAATTGATTATCAACCGCTCAACCGAGTGAAAATAATTAACGATTTAGGAGTCATATTGGATTTTACCTTCTTTTTGAAGAGCCATGTAAACTCACTAACTGAACGTAATGTTAAAAACTCTTCGGTCTTTGTATATTTGCTTGATTCTATCCGTCCTGGAATTCGCAGATGTGATGATGAAGCCAGATGCCTCCTGAAGTCGTTAGAGTCTAGGCCTTTAATGCATGATACAACCTTTATGCGTGACCTATTCTATGACATCAAGTATCCAACTTTGCTGGCTGTGGTGCACATTTGTGTTCCAACGAGACCCTTAAAATTGAGGGATTTTCTCTTTCAACGTGCCCACAGAACAACTGGCCAAAATGAGCCAATGTCGAAAGCCATAAGATCTTTTAATTAATTTTGTAGGGATATGGAGCTTCATTCATCTTGGCTAAATTTAGTTTTAGTTTATTTGTCAGTGTTTCCTACTACTCTGAATATTGTTGGTTAATCGTTTGTTCTTAGTTTTAAGTTTAATATCTGTATGTATCGTATGTATGTAGTGTATCTAGTAAGCTTGTAGATTCTAAACAAAGTAACAAATAAAAATAAAATCACGCAGTGCAAGCTCACGAGGCAAGCCTGTAATCTGGACATTCAGATGCATTGACTTGATGAATTTTTTGGGCGGATTAACTGAAAAACATAATCTAAGTTTTGGCACATAAAAATAACTTGTGCTCGGCGAACCATACACTCAGTAAGCTAAGATCGCAGTTTATATCTGAAATAAGATTCAAACGGCTATCTGCACAGCCTACGAGTATATGCTCAACTAATGCCTTTAGTGTACTTTTAAAACTTTATCCAAAAAGCGAATTTATATAGATTATGAAAAGTAGGTGTCCTAAAACCGAGCCTTGTGGTACGCCTTTACTTATTTGTTTTAATCCACTCTTGATGGTTCCTTTTTTTCAATCTCCGTGATCTATTTGCCAAAAAAAAAGATTTGAGCCATTTAAAAATTATGTTAAGCAACTAGCTGATGAACTAAGATCACTTGAAAGGCCCCATCTTTGTGAAAGCCTGACTTTTTCTTTCTTGTCTTGTAACGTCACGATTTTTAGACTTTAAGTGACTTAATATCTCATACTGCTAACACGCTTCCGATCCCCATTGCGTCAATGAATTTCTTATCCGAGTCGATATTGCATAGACCATAGACGTTTTGCGACTTCGGTTTGTCTTGACAAAGTTTACGAGATGTACCAAAAGACTGTTGGCTATTTTCATCCCTGCCATAAGGCGTGTGAGTAAGATATTCAACTGTTTTGACTTCAAGGGTATAAAGGCGCAGTTTTCAGTTATAGAACAAAGACTCCTTAGATATTTCTCACATGATTGAATCAAGGAAAATAACCACAAGCAACAGGGCAACCAGAATAGCCTTTAGAGTACGGATAGCAATGCTCTTTTTTCCCTTTCGCCATAAAAGTTGCACTAATAACGTAATGTATTACGTACTGGTCTAAATTAATATTCAAACCTCTGCGGTGTTGCATATGACAAAGGTTTAGAGTGTGATTTATAAGTTTGTCAAGCAGATTTGTTTTAATTAAAGCTTGAACCGGAATATTCACCTTTCTAACGATTTGCCCACCGTTTAATTTATATCCATTTTCCAGCGGAGACAATCGAATTCAAATTGTTTTCCAATCACCCACCTAACATTTTTTATTCAACTTTCAGATCCATTTTTACATCGAAGGTCAACCTTACACAGTCACTCGACCAAAAGATGCATTTAAACTGACAGATACCATTCGAATGCACTCCAAACCAACAGAGTCTGGGTGCAGTTGCATCCAAATGAGCCAATCAAATTTTAATGACCTCTTAAAAATGAATTCCAAATTAAACAGCACACTTCCCGATCCGAGTAAATAAATGAAATGTAATCCGCCACTAAATACTTGCACGTTCAAAATACGGCTACAATTATCACGTTCGCAAAATTACCAAATCAATTCGCTTCATTTATGTCATAAGAAGTATAAAAAAAAAAAACGCTACTAATACGCGCAGCTCCACGTTACGCCATAAAGCGTGTGAGTTCATAAAAGAAAAACAGCGTAAAGCTTCCAACCCTAACAAAGGGTGTGAATGAAAGAAAGGCCAATCTTTTGAAAAATCAATTTAATCCGCGTATCTTTTATAGCCTTTTAAGTACTCGCTTCTCAGCCACAATGAAACCGAAAACCTCTGCAGTGGACTGAAAACAGTCAAGCCAAGACCAACCCCGTTGGCTCTATATATATCTGGTCTTAACTGACACGTAATCTTATGACTAACCGGTGCAGGAGAGTGCTGCGCTGCTGGTACCATTTGCATCCATCCTGCGGTTTTTTAAAACAGCATTACGCAACCATACCGGTAGTTTGAGGTCGATTGGTTGGTCGTGTCAACTGGAGAAAGAAGTAGGTCATCCAAGCAACCGAAAATTTGTATCTGTATCTTTTGTGGCCCTGCAGCACGAGTACTAGAGTCCAGCGACAGCAGGAAAAGGTGATAGCTTGACAGCAATTTAAATTCAAATGGAAGCTTAAGCGGGAAAAGTTTGTTGCCCATCTGACAATGGGCCACTTCCCAGGTTGCCAAATCGACAAGCGACCGAAATTGAAATGACTGATTTGTTTGTTGGTTGTTTATGGTTGGAATTAGGAATTCGTTTAGTGACCGGTAAAGATTGCAACATGTTGTGACGACGCGACGAGATAGTTGTGAACAAGTGTCAGATGGCTTGATTGGCCAGCTGCACGCTGGCTGATTGAATTTTGTGGCTTACCTTGCCCGAGGCTGAATTTTCTCTACAGCTTCATCTTCATTCCACGGTGTAAGCGATTACGTTGCTAGCCACCTGATGACGATGATGTGGATGTGCTGGGCTGATGGATTGGGAATTTCATGGTCATTTTCGTCATAAATGTTTTGGGCCCTTTTGATAATCGCTTCGATTTGGATGGTCGAAAAGGTTTGAAGATTTTCCACTTGCGAAACTTAAGGTGCAGGTAGATGTCATAAAGAAGGGCAAGGTTAGGGATAGGTTTTACTGTACTCGTATCTTAGATCGCGACTGGTCTAAATCAAAGGCAAGATAACTACTGTTTGGAAATGTAAATTATTTTTATTTGACTTTCTTTGCCAATCCGCTGGCGGCGAACGGGTTTTGTTTTTGTTTTTTATTTTTGTAACACTTTGACGCCAAATTGTTCAGGTGTCAATTAAAAGTGGTGTGATGTGATCGAATTTTTTTTTCTTGCAAAGATTTCGATAAATTTTGAGTTTTTTTTGCAAATGCACAACTTGATGATGATTAAATCCATCCGCATTCAATTGAAAGTAGATCATAATTTTGCTTTCAACTTGGTTATTTAAGGTTGGTGATTTTCTAGTGCCGACAGATTACTGTTCCAAGTGTGTTACGCAGCGTCGACCATTTGTTGGTCTCCTAGCATCGATCTGTAATGGCACCTAGGCGACCAGGCAATTTTACCAAAATATTAGATTTAGATTTTTTTAGATTTGTTTTTATTTCTTATAAGTTCATAAAAAGTTCACAACTCATACAGAAACACATTACAGAATAAATATTATAATATAGTATAAGAAATATTAATGACATTCGGTATTTTAATGCATAATGTAATAAATATAGTGTTGAATGCCACTTCAATGGGCTACAAAAAAAAATCAAAATTCAAAATTGGTGGGGTGACCCTGTTAAAACTAGATAAATGAAAACAGTAGTATTTTGAGACAAGTAAGATGGAGTAAGAAAAAACAGATAACATGAGAAGAATTAATGAAGTTGATACAAAAATATACAATATATATAATACAATTTAATTAACAAGTGCATTACTCAATTTTTAAGGAAAGTGAAAAGCTGTAAGGTGTTGCAAATTAACTCTTATTGTATGTAATTTATATTAAACCAGATTGTCAAAAAGAATAGATTCTTATTCAGTATAATAAAGATTGAAAAGCCAATGTTTTACCAATTTTATATGCAATCCAGGCACTGAAATTATCCTGACCAACTGTGGAAGCTTATTAAATAAACGGAATGAAGAAATTGAGAACAGAAATTACGATATGCGGTGGTACGAAATTTTGGAACATTTGCGATTTTCGAAGAGTTTCCACGTAAATCATAATTTGAGATTAACCGATAATTGCGATTACCAGACATGTAAAGAATGTCTTCAAAACCTTAAAGTAGTACAAGTGGCGCACAGGAAGAATTCTCAGGTCACAGAACAATTGAAAACTAGGATGTCTTCTAGATTTACTGCATAATTTACGTATAACATATTTTTGTAAAATTAACAGGGGTTTTATTTTATTCAGATAAACTCCTCCCCAACAAACAACTCCATATTGCAATTTAGAATGGAAAATAACATCGTAAATAATTTTCAAGACCCTTTTAGAACAAATTTTTTGCAAGTGAAAGAAATGTCGAAGTGTGCAACGGAAATATTTCCTAAGATAAGCTACATGAATCGAAAAACTCATTCTAGAATCAATGTTTAGCCCAAGGTATTTGTATTCTTCTACATTTTCAATTAAGAAACATTGTTCACTACAGCTTACACTGTTAAAAAAAGTGGGAGAAGAAAACCCAGGCATGCAATCGCAGTGAAAAAGTTTGTATCTTTGGCACGCAGGTGCGTGATAACAAATATTGACTTTTCATGTTATGAAGGGACGACACTGAAAAACATTATTTTAGTTTTAGGGCTTATAATCAAATTGTGTTCAGCAAACCAGTTTCTCAACAAATTAAGATCCAAGTTGATGTTACAAACAAGGTCCAAGGGGCTGCTTAAACCATAAGAGTAGCCTATATTATCCGCAAAGCAGTAGGTTTTCCTTTAAAATTTAGTGCAAGCAGTGAGTTTATATATATGAGAAACAAAATTAGTCGCAAAACAGAGCCTTGGGGTACACCCAAATAAAAGAACTTGATTTTGCTTTTTATATCGTCAATCTTAACTCTTTGCGATCTATTTCTCAGGTATGAGCTAAACCAATCTAACATAAAACCACGAAAGCCCGCTTTTTCCAATTTTTTAAGTAAGATAGCATGGTAAACCATATCAAAGGCCTTGGAAATATCGACAAAAAGACCAAGCGTACACTTTTTTTCATCAAGATTTGACATAATTTGAGCACAGAACTGCAATAGAGCATCCTCAGTCGATTTACCTTTCTGAAAACCAAATTGATTAGGGTTAAAAAATTCAGTCTTAATTGAGAAGCTCACTATCCTTTCTTTAATAAGTTTTTCGAGAATTTTGCTGAAAACCGGAAGAAGTGATACGGGCCTGTAATTGCCAATTTCAACATCAGAACCTTTTTAAAAAAAAAGGCACAAGTATGCTCATATATTTTCATATGGTTTCTCAGTACTTAAAACTTTAAAAGCGTTTTTCTCGAAACCACTTTTTGAGCTCGCCGAAGACATTACTCGAGCAAATCGTTACCAATCGACTTCGACTTAAAATTTTGACAGTAGCTTCGAAATATCTTTCTCCAAGGAGCTACGTAGGATTTTTTATTTTATGTGGCTTATTTTTTTTTTATCGACGATTTTATGGCGTTGTTTTTTTTTCTAAAAAATTAAACTATATTTTCAAACATGCACCATTTTATAAAAAAAATCAATATATCGAAAAAATCATACGTAGCTCGCTAGCTGTTGGTATATGAAAACTAAAAAATGTTGGTGTTTTCTTCCAGGTCAAAAATTAAGGAGTCTACGTCTTCGGCCATCGACACGCTTTCAAAAATAGGCGCCTTGGGGGGAATATGCTGTGCAGCCGCCATTTTTAAATATTTTTTATTGAAAAAATTACATTTTGTACTTTTTTAGTATTGCTATGAAACCTACTTTACAGATTTTCGATTGATACTTTTATTCAGCCAAAATTAATTTCCGAAAATATGCCTACCTTTTTGTGTGCTACTGTGATTTCCCCCCTTAACATGATAACATTAGTCCTCTAGTTATAGCTGGTCTATTTTCTGTATTTCTTGAATCTTCTTATACAACCTCTGATCTTAGCCATGATAATCTTGACGAAAATAAGTAACATTTTGATAATTTTAAATCTTTTGACATCTATAAATAATCTTTACGATAACATAGCATCAGGTCCAGATGGTTAATTAAATGTTGCCTAAACGATGTCGCTTATAATTCCATTTTTAAGAAGGGTCGAAAAGGATGGTCGCTCTACAACTACCCTTTTGCTTGAACTCACACAATCCCTCTTCGATTCATTTAAATTTAATAATAAAACAGATTGTTTACTCACTGATTTAAGTAAAGCATTTGATGAGCTTTCCCACCGCATCTTACTTTTAAAGTTAAACAATATTGGCTGTAGTGTAAAGTTCTTAATTTGACTTGAGACATAATTGATAAATAGAAATTTTTAATGGTTGTTACTGAAACTATTTTAATATTTATTTCGGAGGTACCACAAGGTAGCCGCTTGGGTCCCTTATTGTTAACAAATGATTTGCCTTCTATTTTAAAGAGTTCACAGTGTATTATTTATGCTGACCATGAAACTATCTTTAAGAAGATATATGACATCAGAGACTCTCATAATCAGCAGCGTGAACTTGATCCGTTTTATTTATTGTGTGTCTTTAAATGTCATCAAGTGTAATGTAATTTATTTTATACGAAAAAGATCACCAGTATCTGGCGCATGGAATGTTGATAACATCTCGGTTTATGGTGTAGTGTTGGATCAGAAACACGTCAATATTATTTCCAACACAGCAAACTCTATGCTTGGTTGGATTAGAAGAGAGTTCAAACAATTTAATGAGCATTTGGTTGTTCATAACTTTTGTCCGTCCGATCCAATTTGCTCCAAATGCCCTCATTAAAAATGTCATATCAACGGGATTGAAAGAGTTGAAAAAAGATGTTTAAAATTTGCCTTGAGAGGACTGGAACCGTCAAGACCCATATAACCTTCCACGTTTTATAAGCAGACTTAGTCTTATAGATTAGCGAATGCGTTTTTTTGAACCCATCCTTAACGGTATGAGATATTTAATTAATTTCTATTGAAAAGTTGTAGAGCTTAAAAAGTTCTATTAAATTTTCCACAATGATTTAAGTCTTTATGTTAAGGTTAATACACAAATTGTTAAAATATGACCAAAAAATTTGCTTAAAATGAGTTTCAATTAGGGATAATTAAATAAATAAATGATAATTAAATGGGTAAGTTTGAATACTTATAAAATTGATTGAGCTTTAACACAACGTTAGTTGGACAAATAGCACGGTTTTGTTTGAGCGGACGGCGAATAGATCTTGTTGAGTTAGTTCAAAAAAAAATTCAACGTACACGAAATCCATACGAACCAAGTCAGGGACACTATTCAATCTGCATTTCTTGCTGATTTTCTGGATAAAGAAGGAGCGTTGAATATCGTTTGTTCTGAAGCAGTAGCAGCATCAGTTGGAATCAAATAGTTCACAAAATTAACGCGACAGTACCCGCGAAGGTGCCCAAAATTTACCCTATTCTGTGCGTTCTTGTCATATGTAGAAAAAAATAAGAATCAAAATACAGAAGATCCTCGATAATCAGAACCTAAGCCATGGTGTATAATAGTATGAAAAAAGAATTCGTATGTAACTTCCTGCTTGGGATCACTCTTTAAACGTGTTGAATGCAATAAGGCCGAATCGGTTTTTTTTTCATATTAAAACGTTCGAGTATTAAAGCCAAGTCCATTCCATTTTGAAGCGGAATAACGCCGATTTCACATCATCGTATTTGCACACCTTTATATGTACTAAAAAGAATTAAATTTTGGTGAATACTTTATTTGGATTTCTTTAGTCTTAACAAGACTACTTTTGACGTATTTTACTGATTTCGAGGTATGTTTTCTGATTGAAGAAGTTAAACATGATTTAATGTTCCTTTAATCAAATTTTCTGTTACACTTTCGGAATTTGGATTTTCGGTCCGACTCTCCTTCTGTTTATTTAAACACCAAGACCAATTTTGCACGATAGTCTAAAAATTGGAAAGCTCAATTTTTTATTTGAAAAGTTAAACAGAAAAGAGTCCATGCATCAGAAATTAGTGAAATAAACTCGCGCAATCAATTTTGAAGAATTTTGAGTTTTCTTAGGATGAAGGCATTTGCAACAGAATGAGTTTCTTTGATTACCAAAGGACACAATGACATTGTGTTAGCTTTATTCAAAAAAAAGATGGTGGTCATCATATTTACATTTCCGAAGAATATTGAACATCGATTAAGTGCGCCTTTTAACAAAGCAATATTCGAGAAATTGAGCATACCTTAATTTCGGACTTTCAGAATTTGGATATTCGGCTTTTGCAATATAAGATTTAAGAGGTTCTGCTAAAGTCCCGGATAAAACTCAATCGCTTTGCATAGAAAATTTTGCTTACCACTGCAATAATGGCTTACATCATCGTCAACACGATTTTATACTTTCGAAAATAAATAAATAACTTCAATATCCGAGCTTCACTTCAAATGATGAGTTTACTGCCACAACAGAGGCCTAAAAAGAATTTGACAGTTTGTGTAACTGAGCAGGTTTAAAAATGCTGTTCTCTTCGATGGATTGCCAATCACCCGCAAATGATGGGGCTGTTCAAAAGTGTGAGATGTACCTCAAAGTTAACGCTCAACAGCCAATAAACTACCTTTTGGATATACCATATGTGTATCCACAGCGATTTTCAAAATAGCTGCCCGCAGCGAGCTGTGATATGCTGAAGAAGGAGCAAAGTGGTTGCGACACCCGTATTCGTTGTTACTGACAACCACCAATTCTCATCCTGATCTACTCATTGCACATCACAGCTTGCTGCTAATTTCGTTACGAATATGAAAACCCCGTGGAAAACCCCGGTACTTGTAACATATTTCTTCCAATAAATATTGCAGTAATTCGAAACGAGTTCGGGTATCTGCAGAATTTTCCTTGCCATGTCGTAAGAAACCTTAAAAGCATTCACCTAACTGTACCAGCATGCAACGTTTACATTCATCTGATACGAAGCTGATGAACGCTAATTATTACATTCAATTAGCATCTTCACTTGGCCTTCCAAAAACCTAATATAACTCTTATTTTATGTTTGCCTTCCCATTTGATTGTTGTGAGTTAATATTTAACACACTAGACGTCTTTTTTCCAGCCATGTAATCGTAAATGGTTTTGACCGGCATAACCTAACCTCAACCGAAGATTTGTTGTTTTTCAGCGATGATACAATAATTTACTTTAAAAGTGTGTTGAAATAGCGTAATTTTTTTAAGATAAATGTGGGTTAAGGTTGCGATATGAGGTCAGAAACGGGTGTTTTCGAAAACTAGAAAAAGTAAACTTTTAGTTTTTACATTTGTGCAACGTAAATACGCGTATAAACATCTAGTATTTTTAAGATTTCTCGCAAAAGTTGAATCATTCCATGCGAGGCCTCAGGGTTTCATGCAATTGCGTGTGCCTTTTCAAAAACAAGACAATAATGGTGTTTTTTTTTCTTTCGTTTTAAACTTACTATTTAATCCAATAAAATTTTATTTCAAAGTATCTCCACTGCTTGTGTCAAATCATCGAACGCGACAAGACTTCAAAACTTATTTGCACCAGATATATTACTGTTTTTCAAAACCGTAGTGTTTTTCAAACACTTCAAAATGACGGAGCAAGGTAGGAATTTAATCGTCTGTCATTAGTGGCATTGTCGTAAAATTCGTCTTATTTGCAAAATAAGCTTTTTTCTAAGTGGAAATTTTATGAACGCATAGGATGAATACCATTGGCCTAAAAACACATCCATGCGGTACTATGGCCTTATATTTCTTAAGAACGGCCTGTTGTTGATGGATAAAAATTCAAAGTGTGATATTGAAATTTTTATTTCCTAAACAATTATTTTCTCACTCGATTGGGAAGGAATATTTTTTAAGATCTCCTTTTTAAAAAATTTGTACTTCGCGAGATTGATGTTTTGTGAGGAATTTATTATGGTATTTTATAACTATACCCGTAATTATTTTCCATACAGTCTGAGCAGATTTACATGTCTTGCTTTTTGTATATTCGAAAGTATTGCAAATCAGCCGGCTAAGGACAATTTTTGTCTACAAAGCACAATGATGTTTACAGTCACTAAAGCGTTAACGTAAATGTAACCATTACCATTGGCATGTGCATTGCTGAAGTTTTAGAAATTTTAAGCCTCTATTTTCTCAATAATCTCTTCTATCCGCGTAACGTGTTATCATTATTAGGTTATAAAGGGTTTTTCAATAAGAGCGCTTCAAAAGTTTTTTAAAAAATAAAACAAAAACGGTTTTGGATATCAATGAAATTTTTTATTCCTGTGAAAGTACGTTCGATGCCATTATGTATGGAATTCGATTTCTTTTGCATGGCTACCACGCGCACGCTTGCAGAAGTCCAGACGCTGAACCCAATTTTCGACGGTTTTCAAGCATAAATCGGCCGATACTGCTGCAATTTCACGTTCGATAATCGTACGAAGTTCATCAATCGGCGCTAGCTTGTTGGCATAGACCACAGACTTGACTTAGCCCCACAAAAAATAGTAGTGCTGGTCTTGATCATAACGGAAGAAGTACGGCCCAATGACGTCGCCGCCCATAAACCACACCAAACCGTAATTTTTTCGGGATGAAATGATGACTCATGGAGTACGTGTGGATTGCTGCCTGACCAATACCGCATATTTTGTTTATTGACGGAGCCATTCAGCCAGAAATGAGCCTCATCGCTGAAGATGATTTTTCGATGAAAATCCGAATCATCTTCAGTTCTTGCGTCAATTTAACCTTGTAAGGATGTAGGCCAAGATCTTTTCGCAAAATTCGCCACAACGACGTCACAGAGATGCCCAACGCTTGAGAACGACTCGTGAGAGACATAATTGGGTTTTCTGCAACTGAAGCCTCAGCGGTAGCAAAATTCTCGACACTACGGGTACTTCTTTGTCTCACTGGCACGGGGACATTTTGTACTGTGCCTGTGGACTCAAAATTTTCCACTAGACGCTCAATTGTTGATCTGCTAGGACGATTATGACGACCATAAATTGGACGTAGGGCTCTTAACGTTGAGGCCACTGACTCCGAATTTCGGTAGTAAATTTTAATAATTTCGACTCGTTGTTGGCTCGTTTATCTTTCCATCATGAAATGGCAAACCTTACTGAAGAGAAATGTCAAAAGAGCGGCAAGAAATATGGCGTCGTTTGCTGTCCCTATCGCTCTACTTTTGCAGCGTCCCTGTTGAAAAACCCTTTATATAGTCTTGCACCTATTTAATATATATATTTAAATAATTTTTGTTATTATAATTATTTTTCTTTTAAATGCTTTGTTTACATGTTTTTATTTTTAATTTTTCGTTAATATGTTAAATAATTATTTGAATACATTTATCGTCAAATGGGATATAAATTTCCTTTCAATATTTTTTCTTATCGATAACTCGCGATTTTAATATTCCTGAAATCACTTCTGTGCAGTGCGCGTCAAATCAACATTTATAACATAAATTCTTCCAAAATAATAAAAAAGAATTGTTCATCAAACCTTTTGGGATAAATTCACAACTGTTCCTGAGTCAATGAAAAAATTATCCACATGCGTCCAAGTATAGCTCTGACGTAAAACTGTATCAAAGACGCCCCGAAAAACCGGTGCAAGAAAAGAAAGAACAGCTTCCAAAATTCGACAACTAAATTTACACTGTGTATGAAAAATGTTATTAAAAAGAAAGACTTGAACAGTTTATTCAGGCCGCCAAAGTTCAGTAGAAACATTGCTCTCTAGATAATGGAAAAATTCAAAATTCTTTTACTAAAGGTTAAGCTAACTCTAAGCCTGCGAATGTCATAAAATTAGTACGATTTTTTTTTGTTCCTAGTTTGCATGTCGTCAAATATTTCCTTGTCCATAAAAATAAAATTTTAATTGAACTTCGCTACAAAAATAAATTAATAAAATTCACATGTAAGAAAAAAAAAATTAATTTATTTTCGAACCACCTCAAGCCGCCTTATAGCTGGCAATAAATTTCTATAAAACTTCACGTAACAAAATGTCAAAACAGTAAACTCACAGCAGCAAACACCGCGATGGATTTGGCTTAAACGCTTCAATATAATAAATATATAAAAAAAAAAATAATATGACGAACCAAACCATCAGCATACAATGCAACTACGTGAAATATCGCACTAATTTTCTGGCCCAAAGAAAACCGCTAAGTAAGCCGCCAAAATCCAACAAGAAAACCAATCCACAGCCGACCCATAAACTGATCCCCCAGACCTCAAACACCTACGAGTACCTAATCTGACTGCTAAAAATCGCACAAACCTATGACGACATGGGAAAACAGTTGGCGTCTTCGCCAGCAAGCTGAGCGGCTTTGCGCAAACCACACTTCGTGTTGTCGGCCTTGTTGCGTTCGTATGTGACAGCAAATGTATCTTTATCTCGCCCAACACCCAGTACAACTCCAATGTTTACATTTCATAGTCCACAATCCATGACGACACTCGACAATTTCGCATAGCGTCAACGGGCTTCACCGATACGACTTTGGTCTTTGGCTGCGTAACTCTGCATGCTTGTGGTTGTGTGGCGGTGGTAAAGTGGTAAGGTCTTACCGCTGCATGCAACCTCATCATCTCAGGCCAGTCAGTTCACTTTCAGTTTGAATCGAACCCGGCGCGGCGGTGGACTGAATTCGTCAAGAGATCAGTCAAGAAAATCAAAAAAAAAAAAAAGTATCTCAAAGGTGTTTCTGTGTATCTTTTCGATGAATTTGCATTTTAGAAAATATTTAAAAATTAAAAATTAACAAATAAAACTCGTTCTGAGAAAAGAAGCTTACATCGAATTAATGTGAGTGGAAAAGAATAAAAGTGAAAATCTGTCTGTTCTTTGTCGTTAACGGTTAAAAGAAAAAACAACTCCAAATAAGATCTCGAACTAAGGAAACAAAGATTGGCAGCGCGGTTTTAATTACACCTCTGCAAAAATGTAAGTCATACGAGCTGTTATGAGAGATTAGTATTTACTCAACCTAGATAATTCCGGGAAGGAAATTCAATTCAAATTCATTTTCTTCGGTTCCAAGCGAATAAACTCGTTCATAGGTTTCTGGGTCAGAGGAGTCGAGTCGCTGTCGAATGTTAGACACTCAATGAAATGCATTTAGTTTGCTTGGCTACGGGGTTTCGCGCGCATTCATATTGGGTTGGTTTAAAATGCGTAATTGCTTAACCGAGGAATGCGCGAAAAGTATGGTTTATGGTCATATCTAACGATAGGTAAAGACTGGTGCAATATTGCCTTTGGCAGCGTATCTTTCGGATTTCATTGTTAACATTTTCAATTGTTGTAGATTGTTGCTAGTAAATCGTACTCGAGAAATTTGGCAATAACAATGATATTCATTTTTGGTTTTATGTAACTTATTTGGTTATGAAATTTATGAGGCTCGAAGGACCATATTTTTGTTGACTTGTCAGCACACGAATATACGGAAGCATAAGCTGCATAGTAGAATAATCTCCAGTTTGTTAATCCACGTCTTTGTCAAGAAGCTTTTCCGGAATACGAGTCGCTTTTCGTCGATCGACAAGGCCACCAGGTCACATGGATAAAATGGTTCTTAACAGCAAGGATTCAACGGTCAATTCATGCGGCCAGATAGTTTTTTATTAAATATTTATAACAGAAATAAGTTAGTGTAAGTTAGTTAACTTTCCATTGTCTGAAATTTCCTATGCTTCCACTTTCTTTGATCGCAAAAAATATCGCTTACAATTATTCAAAACAAGCCTGCTCGTAACAGAGAAGGTTTGGTGAACTTTGGGGTTTTTGCTTCATTTCATTATTCTTATTTTAGAAAATGTATTTCACTAAAGGTATTTTTTAAGAAGAATAGTAAATGACATTCGTATTCAAAAGTAAAAATGTGATAGAATGTCACTTAAAAAATAATTGTTATACAATGGATTAATGAAACAGCGAATTCATGTGCGGTGAACATTTTCGAAGTGTTCCAAAACTTTAAATGAATTAAACAAAATTAAAGAATTACAAAAAAAAAAATAACTTTTAGAAAAGTAGCCAGATAACAATACTATTTAACGTATGACAACAAAACTTCAATTTCCTTATGGTCGAATTCATGTAGCCAAGCTCTGGTTATTTTTAAGAATAAAGGCAATGATTTTAAGGCACGAATTGTTGCAGGAAGCCTACTATAAAGTAAAAGTTCCTAAAGTGAGCTGTGCGAAATGTATCTGAATTGCTCCTGATTTATGGGAATCAGAAATCGGACTCTACATAAAACCACCTCTCATAAACGTTATAGAAGTACAAATCTTTTACAGGCAGAACTTTGAGTGACTAAAAGATCATCAAAGAATGGGTCAGGCGAATACCACTACAGACGTTTCTAATTGCGCACTTTTGTAAAACAAGCAAGCAACAAGCTCACACCGGACTGCAGTCTGGAGTAAAATATTCTGCAGAACATAAAGGCTAATTTCAAATGGCCGGACCAATTCAAATTATAGTGGATCATATTTATCATCTCAATTTCGAAGCAGTTTCTGTCGCAAGATACACCTTCAGCCGGTATTGAAAAAGAACTTTCGGCAGTATGTCTTCAGGGTAAAATTCGGTCTCGAAGGCAAGTGAATATTAAAATCCATTGCGCTTTTAAGCAGAAATACATTAGCTATGTTATTTTTTTACTAACATTTAGCGAACAAAATTCTTAGTGTATTAACATCTTTCCTTATTTTGTCCAGTTAGTTGCGTGGATAAGAAGAATCATATGTCATAGCTCGATAATCAACAAAGCAGTTACCTTACCATTGAAAGGTTGATTGAAAAGAAGTATATATATATTTAAAAAAGGATTGGACCAAGCACAGACCCATGAGGTACACATAGGTCTAAAGTGCAAGGGTCGCTTAAACTGTCATATCTGTCTTTAAGATATAATAAGACGATCCACTTTCTTAAGCAGAAGCGTCTCTTCCGTAGAAAGTCCCTCTCTGACTCCGACTTGTTTCAGTTAAATCATACATTGGTCTTTGAATGAATTTTTCAAAAACATTTGTGATAGAATCTGAGTTGTTTTTTGTCGTCGTATTTTGACTTATTGGAAATCATCCAAAATTTACTATTTATAACATTTCGAAAGTTTCGACTCTTTACATCCTTTGGCGGTTCTTTTGGAGTGCCTCATAGGAGTATTCCAGGACCTATATTATTCATACTACCAATTGAAAAAAGATTACAAATACATACCGATTATTTCAAGAGGATGTTCTCACTAAAAAATGACGTAAGAGGATCATTTTGATTCCAAATGATAAACTTATAAAAAAATATCTTTATCAAGCTCGTTAAATCCTTAAGCGGAACTTTTGCAAGTGCTTGTAGTTCTTCATGCGATAATTGAAGCGGAAAATTGCAGTTGTAGATGAGGGCAGTTTCACAGAAAGATTATAAGAGCACTTGGAGTGATTAATAGAGGCGATTATTAAATGGGGCCAAAAATCCAGAAGATGTATGTGAAGAGATGATTGAGATCCTTAATAAAGTGAACTACTGCCTTCGATTTCCTTTGTAGTTATTTAGTGCTTTAACAGCTGCTTGGCTATCAACAAAGATGCAGAATCTGCGATGCTTTTGTTATGGTGAAGCTTTCAGTCTCAAAGACATTACATTCATGTGGACGTCTTTATAACTTATTTATGTGCAGTATATTAGAAAAGGCTCCCGCTCGTGTCCATATTTCCATGTTGGATAAGTGAAGATATGCGCATTGTGAACTTCAGTTAGATCGTTGTTTGTTGGCTTTCTTGGAGGTTTAAAGCGAAGTACTCAAAGTACTTTGTCTTGATATGAGGCACCTCAAGCCTCTTAAGTATTGATTCTTGTCCGCGGGAGAGTCCCTTTCAAAATTACTGAGCTTCAAGTCAAATGGTATTGATTCTTATGGTGCACTCAGGAAGGTTGAGTATGATCTCCAGATCACCCTGTGCCTTGGATTCTACAGATACCTTTACAGTTGAGACTATCTTAGCGCGAATTTTTAAGTTCAAATTTTAACTGATTGTTAAATAGCAAAAAAAAAGTGTTCTTATTTATAATATTTGACCGACCACGCATTTGGTCAATGGTCAACCAAAATCCTGAAATGCATTCAATGTCAGGAACGATCCCAGGACACGTGGTAAGAGTTCGGTGCAAAATTAAGCGTAAATCAAAAATAAAGATTTCGAACTGTTCTAGAACAGAAAATAACACAATTGGGGTGCTATTTTTTCTCCGCGAAATTATTGCGCATCGGTTTTTTCTTTGACCAGTAAGAATGAGTCACTGTTGGCATTTATTGCAGCATGATGGACGAGCGTTTGATACTTACTGCAAGTGCAGCTGTTTCTCGGGTTCAGCAACAAAACACAATTTTAGCAGGACGGGCTACTTCAAACAGAGCTGAAATTTAAATGGAGATGCTCGATTGTTAGCTTGCTCCTCGCTTTCAATTGACTACACTCAGTTGATAAAGGTACCTTTTCACGTGTGTTCGCTACCGAAGTTTAGTTCTTCCATTCGCTGAGCATCCTATACTTTTAAAAGTATCTGCGCAAGACTGACATTTTCTTCATACAAAGGTTGTTAGGGATTTTTCTGAGTTTTAAGACCCCTTTCTTCATGATTTGCACTACGTCCGCTTTTTTCTACCAGAGCATGAGTTCAAAGCATCGCTCTTTCTTATTTAGAATTCTGGCAGGGTTTTTTTTCAAGGTTTTGATAATTTTTCTTACAAGAAGTTAAGTCATCTTTTCATTCTGTAATTCTTAATGCTGAGACTTGTGTGCAAGATGCTTTAACAAGTTTTGCGGTTACTCATCCTTGCAATTGGGAGTAGGAAGATGTAAATCCAACGGAGATTTTGGAACCACCCAAAAACTCTAAGTTTTTAAAAGAATCTTTGCATTTAGCTGGACATTTAAAAAGTTGGGCACTCTTTATACATTTTTCTTAACATTATTAATCACTTAAGGGTTTGCTTTACCCATTCGGGGGTTCACATTGTGCTATGTTCTCTTGTATTCATTCAACTAATTCGGTCTTCGGTTCTAGAATTTGAGTAATAAAATGTTTTCAAACATGCAGCTTGCCTTGTTTCTTGCTCTAAAAATGAGGTTAAACTCGTACTGTGATTCGATAATCAACTACAATTTGAATTGAATTTAAAACATTCAAAGTATCTTTAACAAGAGCTACCCTTTCATCTGAAACACGTTTCGTTGTTCCTCATTTCTATCTCTGTCCATGAGGTCATCCACAGCTTCTTTTGCCGAAGAAAAAGAGAATCTATAGCTTCTCAGTGTTCGCTGATTAATGCCTTGATCGGCTAAGCAAATTTTATTCACAGTGACCAGGTGTGAAAGTTCGCTTAAGAAAACTTTCCAAAACCCAAGAAATAACTGACTGACTGCCGTTAGCCATGTGTGTCTTCTGGGTCAAAAAAAAAACTACGTCACATTGGTTATGGAGGGCGCAAGATCAGCTTGAAATTGTTTGGGTTCAAAGTACTACAAATTTACAAGAAAATAAAAATTGCAAATTTCAAAAGATGTACAGCGTTTCAAAATTTACTTGACTTTTTTGGTTCTGTTTAAGAAGGCGGCTTAAATTGCAGTTCATGAAAATGGAAAAAATATCTAGAGGCGTATCAGACGTTGCTATGAACTTTTTTGCATCAACTCCTAATACAGTACAGCGTCTCACAGTGCGTAAATAATCAGTTTTCACGGCTGTCAATGTCATGAATTTGATAATTTAAACAACAGTTAGATGTTAAATTTATGAGAAAATGAATGCTTTTCCGATTCGGTAGTTTTTCAATTGCTCTTAAGGCTTCACGGCTGCAGCATTCCTAAGAGCTGTTGTTGAAATTTGTTGGCACTAGTAGAGGGACTTCAATCAAAACACAACTTATCACCGTAAAATTAGGCATTTTATCTTTCAAAAACCTGCGCTGGACAGCAAGCAAATGTACAAATTCCATGCGATAAAACGAGGTGATGAATTCCAGCCTCGACCAGTTGTTCCCGGTTTTCTAATTTTGTGATTTAAATTCAAAGAGTCTTGAACACGTAAATTTCAAGTTATTGCTTTCTTCTGAAAGCTGCTACACTTAACTTCATTCTCATCATTTAATGCACATTAATCTGTTCTTTTTTTTTAAATTGAGCGCCGCTATCATAATGCTCACGTTAAAATGTATCCCCACAACAGGGGGAAATCATAACCCCAACATTCGAAAATTTTAAAAACTAGATTTTAAATTAAAAATTTCTTGATTGAATATCTTAAACTTTTTAAGAAAAAATTGTAATAGTAAAAAAAAAAAAAATTTATAGGGTGGGCCATTTTTTTAAATTAATAAATCGTTAAAAAGTATAAAATACTTTTTAACAACAGTAAACCCTCCGACTAATATCTCAAGGTATACGACCCAGAAAACAAGCTTGTAGAGAAAAAGACAGATTGTAGTAGCTTCGGTGGCGCTCGCAGATGGAACACAACAAACTTAATTTACACAGTTAAAGGTTGCAAGAGTTTAAGTTGACTGAAGGGGACTTCTTTATTGAAGCCCAAAATCATCTTTAACATAGTCAAACGAATTCGAATCAACTCCATAAAATAGAAAGGAGTCTTGTTTAAAGAAAATCAAGAATGGATGTGACTTTTTAAAAAGGTTTCCAGACAGTGTGAGGACGTTCAACTGTTCGCTTACAGTGATCAGTGATTACCTTAAGTCGCGTACCAAAACTGTGTCATGATGTTTGTAAGATTCGGCTCACGGAGAACAAATGTTGGGCCTCTTTTTCTTACATAAGTGGCAGAGAACCAAAAGAGCCTTTAGAGAGTTAAAAAATGGAATAAAAAAAAAACTCACTTGTCACAATTCCTCTGTTTGTCGAATTAAATTCTGTCCTGCATGCCGTGCTCACTTCTCTTGTCGCTGACTATGGAGTTAAAATTTGTCCAAATCCCTATGTCAGTAGATGTGGTGGATTCAGTATTTCAGAGGCAGGTTGGACAATCTGGCCTTGTTCACTAAAGCCCCTCAGTATTGCGGATAATCATTTTCATGGCACCGGTTGTCTTTGCCAATTGCAGCTTAGCCATGCATCTGAGAGACTTAAATTATGTCATGAACTTTTTGACGTAATCACTGTTTGCTGCCGTTCTGGTTTCAATCGATTTTTAGCTGAGTAAACAGAATATTTACGTCTTTGATTCATATGATTTGAATTGAGTGGGCCCAACAAAATCACTGAGGAGCTTCATCTATTTCTTTAATGAAAGAACTCCGTTGAATACTCCTTTTCTTCTCAGATTTTCAATCAGAACGAAGAATTTTTCTAAGCGAAGTCGTAGAAAAATTTTCTAAATTCAGGTTTAGTTTCTCACAGCATTTTCAATTCTCTTCTCTGAATTATTTTCAATGAGTTATTTAGTTCAAATATGTTGGTGCTCGAAAATTGCCTTTTGCTTTGCGACGAAAGCTATTTATCAAGGTTAAGCTGTTTGTTCTGTCAGTCAGCCAATAAATGAGGTAACCGTTCGAAAAGGGGTCAACTTAAAATTATCTGTCAACATTTAATGATTTGAGTCTTCTGTTCCAGTATCCTTTGAGCCCCAACATTTATGTTTTGAGTTCCAATGACCTCCGAAGAGAATCTTCTGACTAAGTGATTCGTAAAGACAAAAATTCCTTTACATCTGGTTAACTTATCTGCTTACCGTTCCATGGTGGAGTTTCTTTCTTTCTTCAGTAGCGAGAATTTATCGTGTTGTAATTAATACAATCCCACCTCGTCCCTCGTTCTACTACAATATTTTTTTTAATGACGTTTTTAGTAGAGCTTAGACAAATAAAGCTAAAGTACATTTTCAAATACTTAAGAAGAACAACATGATTCACGGACCAGTTAGCCAAAAGTCTTATTTGAAGTGTTTCTAACTACGAAGGGACTCTCATTGGACCAAACAGTCCAGAGAAACATTTGCTCATGACTTTATTTACACTCATTTAATAAAGTGATGAGTAAATGATTCACGAACTAGTTCGCTAAAAGACTGATTTCAAAAATTTCCAAATACAAAGTGACTCTATTGAACCAAAAAATATCTGAGTGTAAATTCGGTGCACAGTACATTTTGTTCAATACGTAGAGAGTACTGAATGATTCATGAACTAGTTAGTCAAAAGCCTTATTCGAAGTGTTTCCTACTACAAAGAGACTCTCATTGGATCACACAGTCAACGAGTGGAAATGAAGACTTGAGTATATTTTTAAATACGCGAAGAGTACTGAATGATTCACGAACTAGTATGCCAAAAAAAATATTTCAGAATTTCCAACTACCAAAATACTCTGATTCTACAAAACAAACTCCGAGTGGAAATAAAGTGTACAGAACATTTTCAAACACATTAAGCCAAATGATTCACGAACTAGTTCGCTAAAAGACTGATTTCAAAAATTTCCAAATACAAAGTGACTCTATTGGACCAAACAATATCTGAGTGTAAATTTAGTGCACAGTACATTTTGTTCAATACGTAGAGAGTACTGAATGATGCAGGAACTAGTTCACCATAAGAATAAATTTAAGTGTTTCCACTTTCGAAGAGACTTAATGAGTCACATAACTTAATATTTCCATCAAACATTTGCGCAAGACAAAATACTTACGAGTATAGTCAAACCACCCACTGGGACACTACCCGAATGGATAACAATCCAACTCGATTTCCATCCGGCTAGACATTTACTTTAATCACCACGAATTGGGGACCGCAAAATTACCATCTCGCAAAACATTAAATAATCAACAATAAAACCAAAAATTATAAAATAAAAACAAACAAAATTTTGCAACAATAATTCGGTAACAGTTCGTGTCGAGAAGTGGGTCATCTCATGCATATACACACGAAGAAAAAAACCATGCCTGCCCAACAAAGGAATGTCACAGAGATTTGGCGCCATCTCCAAATGTATCTTACGCACGTCAATCTGATTAACCGCTTCACGGATGCTCATTTGCTTAAGACAATAACAGCGATTGCTTTGACTAAACCGCAAACAAATGCGTACTAGTCTCGCAGCCAGCCTGTTGCGTAACCCCCTCGCTAGGAATTATAATCCAAATCCATAATTTACTTCTTTTGTTTTTCTTTTTTTTTTTCTGAGATACAAGTAATCAAGCTTGCGTGCTTCTACGAGTACGGGCCACCCCACAACTTATACTGGCATAATACACGTTCTTTGGTCTCGTCTCGGGTTGCATAAAAGCTGTTACAGCCAAGCGGCTACTGGAATGAAACAACACCAACAAAAACAAAAACAAAAGTGCAGTCAGTCAGATGAATGAAAGACATTCGTTTGTTGGTAGCGCGTGAACATGCAGCTGAATGCAAAACCATTAAAATTGCATCAAATTTGAACTTTATGTCAGAGCCACATGCAGAGATACTGAGGCAGGAGGCACTCCAAGCCATTGGGGTCGGTGGGCAAAAGGGCCATTAAACCAAATAAGAGGTCTAACGACCGGCTTGTTGACCCACTTTTCAGTTAATGTTTTGGACTCATGCCTGACACTGGACATACCATTGAACTTTTGTTTAACAAAGAAGAAATAAAACAATATTAACAAATTGACTGACAACTTAACAACTTTTACTTGCTGATGGGACGACCTTTCACATGAAAAGATACTTCACGTGGTACTGTGTGTGCATGTCCGATACTCTGACGGAAGTTTGTGGGGCAATCGAGGTAACAACAACTATTACAACATACACTTAACGATGTGAGCTTAATCAATGAGCAAGGTCAAATGTTCAAGCCGATTGTCGTGCACAGAAAAGATGCATTGAAATGCGAGAAGAGGTGGCATAAATGAAAGATAGCATGACTTTTTTGTGGAGCTTATTTAAAAAGGCTTTAATCTTGAAACTGTCACAGGCCGATAAAGCCAAAGTATGTTGTTAATGGACAGGTATGAAAAAAAGTTTATTTATTTGCTTTTATGCGAAGTTCAAGATAAGCCTTTGACATTTTTAAGCTTGAAAAGATGCAGAGATGAAAAAAGTCGTCAACTGATCTTGATTCCGCTTTCTACTGTAACATTTTATCAGAGTTAATGTTTGTTTGTTACTCAATCACGACGAAACGACTAATTTGGTTTCGATGAGACGTTTCATGGAGATAATTCACAACTAGGACAGTGCTTTGAATCTTGTTTGTATCTTGAAAAGAGGTCTGGTGCCATCGCTTATTTCCAGTTCATTTGCCCACTAGATCAGCATACAAAAAAATACATATAAATAGGCCAAGATTCCATGAAGATACATTCATTTGACTATAAACCATAGAATAAGGGACATCCAAATGGAGAAAAAAGATTTTATGGAAACTAAATGGGACTCTGCTCCTCCATATCCCGACGCTTGGCCAAAGGTTTTTTAGTTGAGAAGAACTCCGCTGCTACAAAGTCAAAGTTGTCTTCTTGGCAGATAAGAGTGACCATCAGACATTTAGCTGAGGTCTCAGGAATCTCGTATGGCACAAAGAATCCTTTGCAACGAAGACCTCTGCGGGTTGGGTTCCGAGAATGAGCAAAAAAAGAAACGAGTCTCGAAAAGTGATCAGAGACAGCTAACGATGACCTGAAGACGACCCTCTTCACCGAAGAAATTCAAAATATCGAGTTTGGCAGCGAAGCTTATGACATCAGTTTTTTGGAACGCTGAACGATTTTTACATTGGCTCTTCCAATGCCGATCAAATTAGAACTTTGCGGGAAGCTTTTTAGGAAAAAGGCGAGCGTTTCATCAAACAGGATTCGAACTCCTTGAGCACCCGGCCTGTTCGCCAGATATAATTCGCAGTGAGTTTTCCTTCTTTTTTCGGCTCAAGGAACACCTTCGGGGCAAAAAATTTGAAGATGATAATAGCGAAGTGAAGGCCGCTGTTGAGGCGTTTTTAGGAGAGCCATGGCAACGATTTTTTTCTGAAGGTATCCTGGGCTTATAAGATGGACTAAACCTATTAAGTTTTTTAGGAGAATATGTTTACTCACCTCGCTTTATGTTCATTAAAATTATTTCTGGATCATTTGGCACTTCACGTCTTGCAAAGGCAATAGTATCTCAATTATTTAAAGCAAGGGACTCAAATTCCTCCCTTGCGGAACTCCAGAAATACAGAAGAAAGGTATTGATCACTGAGTATCTTTTAGAATAATGAATCTTTCCAGCTTCCTCAAAATCTTTTCTTTAAATTCTCTTAGATAAAGTTGAATGAGTTAAAAAATCTGCATCTTTGCAAAATTTCACTTAAATGTTTATTTTGAGCGTCAAAACGAAGCCGACCTCAGAACAGTTGGGATCTGTCAAGGGGTGAGTCAGCTTACGCACGCTTAGTCATCTCCGAGTTTTTAGACAGTAAGGAGAACGTTTTCGTCTACCGTGCAAGCCGCGATGCAGCGCTTAGTTCATCAAATGTTTAGTATTAAGTTTAACGTGAAACTTCGGAATACCACAGTCAAAACGGCCTTTGGTGTTGATTGGTTTTTTAAAAACGCCAAGGCATTTTTGAGTATCTTTGACATCAACGACGACGTCTAACCCAATTGTGGTGCATGTGGCTGAAATCTTGACAGTGGCTTAATGACACTGACCAAAAAACATCATTCAAAGGATGAAAAAGGTGTGCTTTGCTGGTGACTAGGTTTCTGATCGATTCAAGGGTGACAATGGTTCTCCAGCCACCCTACAGAACTGGCATAACCATAATTCTCCCACTTCCTTCCGAGCTTGAGAACGCAGAATATTATCGCGAGACAATTGACAAAGTCAAAAAGGAAAGATCTAAAGGATATTTCGGAAAAGGCCTTAAATAAGTTGTAGTTTTCGAATCAATCGATGTCGATTCATCAAATACAATCTTCTTAGGATTTAAAACCTCGATCGTAAATGTTGCAAATAGCCTTATAGGTTTGAAATTTAGACAACAAGCAAGACAGCAGAACAGATTAAAGGGCCATTCGAAGGATAGTTATACTACCGCAAACTCTACGAATTTTTAAAAGATGTGGATCTTGTACGAAAGCAAAAATACGTCGATAACAATTGCTGGATCACATAGTCCTGGTCGCCAGGTTTGCAAAAAAACAAAGGAAAGACCTGAGCTCTGGTTTAAGCATCAAATCGTCTCGGATGCTAGGAAGCTTGATCTAAACATGTAGAAGCAGCATACCGAGAAACATTGAATAGATCCTCTAAACATTTTGCAGTTGCAAATAACAATGGGGGTCCTCCTCTTTTTACTACAATGTAAAGTACAAAGTAATTTCTTCAGAAGATAGACCCCTGAGATGTGCTTACGGAGAGTTGAGTTGGAACGAAAAAAAGTTAAGCTGTTCATCTGAGAATAATGATTGCGCAAACTTGAACTTGAACATAAAATTCACTTCATCAACCACAAAAAAAAAACAAGTAAAATAATTCCTCATAAGTTCGAAAGTGTTCTCCAAAATCCTTTGGTTTAGTAAACTTGGATTGAATTAATTACATCGTAATCTACAGAAAATAAAAGACGTTCATTGACTCCCTGAGCCAACTGGACATCAGGCTCGGTCTAATCTACCATGAACTCGGTTGAGTTGCACTATAAGGAAGAACTTAAAACCTCCTTTCGAAATTCATGAATCTTCACCCCGTAGTTTTTCCTTTGTCTTTGGAGAAATTGACTTTTTGAGCCAGAGGCGGCGCATTCTCAGTCTTCATCTACATACAGTGGGTAACAGCTTTTTTGATCCACCACCTTTTCTTTAGTCGCTCAAATTTGCGAACTTAAAAATATATCGACAAAATTGAGATATGAGTTTGCAGGCGCATGTTCAACAACCAAGCTGAGGAAAACGATTTGATCCAGACGGTTATGTGCGCCTTGGCGCTAGACCCGCGCGACATGTGGTGGCGTTTTCTTTTTCAACGTCTTCTTAGTTTTATTTTTGAATTATTGTAGTTTGTCCTTATTTTTATTCTGATTTGGCAAGGTAAAGCATCCACATTTGTCTTATTTAAAAATGGGTCCGCGCATAACAAAAGAGTAGCGGGAATTAGTTATTAACCATTTGGAAAATGGCCAATCTCGCCTGAAAAATTCAATATGAATGCCATTTCTCTTCAGCATATACTTGAAATTTTAAAAATTATATATAATCGCGAGTCATTGTGCGAAAAATCAAAGCTCATCAGAAAATTTAGGCTCATAGAATCGGGAAGTCTTGCAGTACGCAAACTAGCTGCTTTGTGCTTCACGAACATGACTTCCATGGCCGAATAAATCATAAGAAGCGGTTTATTTGAAAAAACAACCAGCAGAACCGACTTTCTTTTGAACGGGAGCACATTTCCAGGGACTCAGAACTCTGGCACACGACTTTTTTTTCAGATGAGTTCAAATTTAACATTATTGGTATACTGAGTTGAATAAGGAAAATCTCAAGCCACTGTGAAGCACGGCGGTTGCAGTCTAATGGTTATGGACAAAACCGAAAAAATTTTCAAAGTGCCGTGAACAATTTCGGTATTATCAAGATAATGATCCGCAGCACAAGTCAGGTATAGTTCAATCGTGGCTCATCTGAAACCGCCCTTACTTGATGACACCCTTATCATTGAAAATTTGTGGCAATTGTTGGACAACAGCATCCGTAAACATAACATTTCGAACAAAGAAGACTTGAAAATGGTTCTACTGAACGAGTGGCAGAAAATCACGCCAGAAACTACTCAAAAACCAGACGACTCAATGTCAAACAGGGAAAGGTTATTAGAAATCAAAAAGGCTTCGACAAAAAATATTAAAAATAATGTGATAACCAAAAGTTTGAAGGTGTTTTCAAGTCTGAAGTCAGCTTGATAAAATAAGCTGTAATATGAAATTTATCAAAATTTTTAGAGTATAGTTTAAATTCAAAGTTGAATTGCAGAATCGGAGCTGGTATTTTCTCAGAGAATCTGAATATATGTACAGCCTTGAGACTGCCGAACGACGCCAGTATGTTTCAGGCAGAAATCTTCGCCATTAAGGAAGCGTGTCTTCTAATCAGATCAATCAAACACACAGACTCGATACAAAGAATAGCTATTCTCGTTGATAGCCAAGCACCTATTAAAGCTATAGTATCGACCACCATATCATCGAAAATAGTTCAAGACTGCCGCGAACAGCTTGCTAGTATAGCAGAAAAATTCAAGATAACCATTATTTGGGTTCCCGAGCACAGTCACATCCCAGGTAATGAAAGAGCTGACGAACTAGCCAAGCAAGGTGCAGCACTCGATAGCTCACATGCCGCGGAGGTGCATATTCCACTAGGACTAGTCAAAGCTAAAATCGATACACATTTCCGGAAAATTGCTGGCTTAAGGTGAACTTAACACTTGCGCAAAATCCAGGAAAACATGGCCGCTATATAACCTAACACGGACTGAGGATCTCCTTAGTCGGACCAGCACTGACATCGCGAGAATAATAGGGATCATCACAGGGCGCTGGCCGATAGGAGACCACGCAATCAGACTTAACATCCCATACAACACACACTGTCGCAGCCGTAAAGACACTTCAGAAATGGAGACACTTACTCATTTTCTGTACAGCTGCCCAGCGCTGGCTAGAGCCAGAGAGCGAACATTAGGCAACGTCTTTTTCGAGTCCCTCAATGAAATATCCAATAAAACCATAAAGCAACTAATAAACTTTCTTAATTCAACACGATGGTTGTAAGGAAGCATTCATAAATTACTCAATTATAAACAAAAAAGAGCAGTGGTATCAAAACGGCACATAGTGCTAATTGGGTTCTCCTTATACCGCCACTACACACACACACATAGTTTAAATTTTGTTTAACACTGATTATAAGTTCCCTTGTTGATAAATATTATTCTTCAAAGTGGCATTTAAGTTTCGTCGACATCGTTTTTAGATTTTTTATTTTAGCAGCAAATAAGCTGTTACCCACTGTATCATTCGCATGAGTCTACGAGATTTTGAGGTTTCAGTTCAAAAAAAAAAAAAACTGAGGTCTGCATAAAGATCCTCGCCAGCTCGATGCAGAAGACTTAGCCACTCATTCATACCTTTTTTATAAAAGTAATGTTTTTAAGCGTTTTTGAATCTTTAAAAAAGAACAAAGTATCCTCCTTAGGAGAACAATGAACCTTTGCATACGTGCTCTCCCTACTGATAACTTAATCTTAAAAAAACAGTCTATTCGGCAACCGCAAAGGTGCACTGCTTCCCATTTTTCTAACCACAAAGCATCATCTGTTCCAGTCACTAGTACTTCTGTTGACCATATTTCTCCGCAGAGCAGACAACGTAGACGTTCGTTGACACATGTCTCGTTGAACCAAATCTGACACAGCTAGTTGGTAAAATTGAAAAGAAACAATCAATCAATCACACTAATGATTGAGTTATGAATGCCAAAAATCAGTCAGCACTTGTTGGCCAAAAAAACAAAAAAAAATCAAGACCAAATCGTAAACACATTTCGCTCATTGTTGCGTCACAAAAAAAAAAGGTAAAGAGCCTATCGGTCTATACTCTCCATACTTTTACCAAAGAAAGCGTCCGGTTTCACCAATTCAGACCGGCTAAAGTATTTTTATGTCTTGTCCACCAATAAAGCCTCAATCATAAAATAAAAATCAAATGACTTCTTTTATTTTGCCAAATTAACATTTAACAATAAAAAAAAAAATATGACTCGATACCACTCGAGAGTTTTTGGGACCAATCACGGGTATCTTTATCTGGGCCCAATTTAAATATGATGCAGAGGTTTTGCGATGCACGTAGGCACTAGTCTCGTCTTTTTCTGTGCCAACAACCAGCCTTCAGAGGTGCCTCAAACATTCGACCTCACCTTGGCGTATAATAATAATAATAATTTATTATTACTACTTGAATTTTGTTTATTGTTTTCGAGGGAGAATGTAGCCGGCTAAAAGTCGGGAATTAGACTCAAATTGCTTTGAATTGACTTCACTTGAAGGTGATATGTATGTACTCGTAGTACAGTTGAGGCCAGATGAGTTTGGTGGTAATTTTCTGCTTTTTGGCGGAGGTGCAGAGTGTGACTTGCTTGCGGATAATGTACGAAAATAATTGTGAGAAATGAACAATTATTATGTGAGCTGTTAGGTAAGCTGTGTGATTGTTTGAACTTTGAGGTATAAATGCAGATCCCGTAGGGTCTTTGCATACCGTGAAAGAAAGTTTTGCTATGAGTGATAAGTGCTTTTATATTTCCTTGTTTTATTGTGGTCCAACAAAAGGTGACTGCTTCGTTTGTCTGGCTGTAAAACGATCCGCTGTTATTCATGAAGTATTTTCATCTAAACAAATAGTTAACGACAATGGCTAATGATTTATTTATTGATATTGGAAGACGTTTGGGGAGTTAAAAGCGATATTAGATGGAAAGGCATTCACAATCAAAATTCGTGTTTAAGAAGAGCCTGCGGTGAGTTCTGCTTTACTTTTCCTGAGGAAGGAGTTTAACGATAATGTAGAAGATGTTATTTTCCATTGTTTTCCTTGAAGGAAAACCTTCAGATTTTTTGTATAATTTAATAGTTCCTTATTTGCATTCGTTCAGTTCGCAGTTTTTTATTGGTAAATGAAAGATACATTTTCTTGGCCATAATCGGCAAAATGACTCGTTTTAGAATTATTTTCGGAAAATAGGATAATGGGAAAATTTCGCGGCTTCGATTGAGGACGATATGTTTTTTTAAACATGCGTCCTGCCAAAGGATTGATTGATTGATACTATGACTTTGCTTCAGGAAAAGTGAATATCACTGATTGCTTATTTCGTCGGAAAGCCAATCCAAGCGATTATTTTCGAAAATATTTCGAGAAATCAACAGAGCCGCTTTGAATGATCGTTGAATGAAGTTGTAGGACAAACGAGTAGTACTTATCAAACTTATTCAATTTGGTTCTCAAAGAGGTCCCGCCGTATAAGTCGGACTGAGCAAGTGTCAAAGTGTTAAAACATATCATCCTGAAGTTGAATATTCGGATTCTTGAACGAGTCAAAAACAGCAGAATGATGAGATTATATTTCGAAATACAAAAATGCACTGTAATGAATTAATACGAATAAAATACTGCGAATTGAACGAATGCAAAAAATGTAGTAGCTATTTCTATACAGTACCAATCTATGGGATAAAACACGAAGTCAGCCAAATCTGAGTTTCCAATCTTCTCGCATTTTTCAGATGTTAAGAAAGATGTTTTCTATCATAGCATTCCGACTAAGTTCCATTTTTGTTTCTTTTCACAATCTGCAAAAATCCGGACTACACCAAGAAACTGATACTGCACATGGAATGGGTGAGGGTCTCATTGATTCGTTCCTAGCTAAATGGTAGCACTGGCGAATTCTTGTTATTCTCTAAAAAAAAAAAACCGGTAAGTTTCCTTACCTAGGGCGGGAAAAGACAGCGTCTATGTCGATGCCAGAATCTAAGGGGTCTTTAATTTAGCGCTTTCTACCTATCTACCCATCTATGTCTCCGCGACTCCAAAATCCACACCAAGCAGTGACTTTTTCGGGATGAATTGGACGCTCTTGGATCTCGTGTGGATTGGTATTGTCCCAGATTTTGTTTGTTTATCCATCACCCAGCGAATAGTCCTCTTGGAAGGACGATTAGGGCGACCGTAAAATGGGCGAAGCGCGCGGAATTTGTTGCCCGAACAGATCACCCTTTTTGATAAAACAATTTTATTATTTCCAAGTGTTGTTGAACGCTATATCCGCCCATGGTGATTTGGCTAACGAACTGAATAAATGCCACACAATTTGACAGTGAAGCTTCAAAAATACAGCAGCTATTTATTGTCAAAGTTCGGAAGTCCCTATCAGAAGACCCTCTACCATCAACCAAGCTTCACAACATAATTGTTCGAGTTCACTTCCGCGAATAAGTTGTCAGCTCGGAAGCTTCTTGAAGTTTTGCGAATGATGGGACTTAGGGCAGCATTGGATTCATGTAAATAAACTTGAGCAAACATTATTCGACCTCCCTTAAGTGCACTCTTTTTTGGTAAAGAGAAGGAACTAAATCGTCCAAAGGCGCAGATAAGGATGAGTATCGTACAGGGGTCTAAGGTATTCCAAAGAACGGTCGTACTTCATGTGTGATAAATGAGCACAGAGCCTGACGAACCTCGCGTTTTTGTCTCGCAAAGTCTAGACAATCATATTCAGAATGAAACGTCCGAGCCGTAAAGAGCCAGCAAAAGCTGGAATTCATCACCAGAGGACGATTTCGGTGCACTTTCACCTAAGTCTCTGCGTTGTGAAAAGAGTTGACCGCAGGTTTCGTCGACTTGCTTCTTTTATAAAACGGAAATTTGTCAATTCTTTTTTAAGACTGCGTTTCTCCTTTGCATTCTTTTGTTCTACCTGAAGCTTATTGGAAGTTATATTCTAGCTGGTGGAAGATCAGCTGTACAAGTTCAAAATTTGCTGCAGGAAATCCCTTCCTTCAAGTACACAAAACGAAGACAAAGACTTTTTGTCTTCTCATTAACCAGAGTGAATATCGCTTTTCAAATGCCTCAGCTCAGGTTGACAGGATTTGAGGATTTTATTTGCAAGGTTTTACGCCGCATTAAATTCGTCAGCGAGCAATTAATATTTGCCAAGCCTTACCTCAAAAGCCTCTCTCACTTCTTTTCCGATTTGATTTTCGTTTTCTTTGGCAAACCCTTAATCTAATTTCAGTTTTTTCTATGTTTTTCTGTGTCAAAAAATCCTCACGCAAGTCATTAATTATGACGGTTTTTTTTGTTCAATCCCCTCAGAGATTGGTATCTGTATCTGGGTGTTGGTTTTGAAGTCGTAAATCTCAACACACCCTTCTTGTTTTTTTTTATTATTTCCTCAGTAATTTTCTCTCAAGAAATTCTTACTGCAGTGTTTTCCCATCTCTTGATCGTTCTTTCAGCTTCTCAAGATGAAAAACTCCCTCAAGCATCCTGTGTGCCACACAAAACGACTAAACACTCGCCTATGCAATAAGAGATGAAGACTGTAACAGGAATTCAAAGGAAAAACAAACTAGGTTAATTCATGCACTCCATCGTGGACAAGTTAAAAATTGCATTCGCAGCAGCAACCCAGAGAAACCAGTTAACGCAAACTATTCCACAAATAGATACTTTTGCCGGTAAATGCAACTAAACTGGTCCAAAGAAGACGCACAATCGTGATTTTCATGGAATGCGCTGCAAAAATATGCTCCGGGAAATATGTATCTGCGGTCGCTGTCGTCATCAATGTTGATGAGGGTTCCTTTCTCTCGTTGGGTACTTGTTGGGTCATTAACTTGGCCCCTGGCCTGCGGATTGCAAGATTTTATCTCCACAATAAGTCAAGCAATCAGAAACAGAGTCAGCAACTTGTCTCCGCAGAAAACTCATAAAAAGTAATTTAAACAAAAATATTACGTATACGCCAAAGAGAGAGAGAGAGGGAGAGAGAACACCCCTTGAAATATTTGTTTGTGTGCGTCATTCGCAGCGCCAAACATCCGAGCGGGGTTTCCGTTTCATTTGTTTAAGTGAACTCGTCAGTGGGCTTGTCATTGGGCGCTCTCACTCCACCCCAAACTCCATTAGGGTAATAGCACAATGAAAACCATTTGAGCGTGAATACGTTTGTCTTTTAGCTTTTTGGAATTTGGTATTTTTGTATCAGGATGGGCTAGCCTCATAGACCGACATTCGAACGGAGTGATTTATTTACTCCGCAGGCAAAGAATTGTAGCTCGATGAAACAAAAAGAAACAGAACAGGGTTTTAAGAAAGACAACGATGTGGACATTATTTTTATACTGGTATTTTGTGATATAAATAAAAATAGATTAAAAGATCGTTTTGGTAGCCTGCCGACACCTCATCGACCTCATCGACCATTCGAGACTTGACAGAAGACGGAAACATTGCTACTGGATTCATTGAAGACTTCAATTTCATGGCATTGACATCGCGACAAAACATAATTTTTGCGATGGAATCCGACCCAACAGACAATTATTATTTGGGTGTTATGAGAAGTTTTGCAGAAGGATAACCGCCGCACAACATCCTTTCTGTTCGTGAGTTTTTTCATCAAGAGCAGTGCGAATTCGTCTGATTAGAGTCTCTATGATTTCTTCCTCTACTTTGTAACTGTAACTTTCAAGAAACTTCCACGATCTGCACGAAGTTTGTTTGCTCAAGATGTGAATAAATTTCGAAGACATTTTCAACTCTGATCGACAATTTTTTATAATTCGACAACTGTTTTGTTGTGCTGAATCAACAAAAAAAAATTCATTCAGCGCAAGATTTTAATTGTCGCAATATTTTGTTTAATGCTCGGGTAAAAAATGTTTTTTTAAAAAATATATGTAGGTATCAAACTGTTGGCTTGCAGTGTATTGTCTTATGTTCGAAAAAACGTTTCATTATTGGTGCCTAAGGGTATGCAATGGTTTCTTGTTTCTTTCAAATACTACGAGTATGGAGAAAATATCGAGACTCCAAGTGGATTGCATACTTTTAGATAGCAATCAAAAAAAAATTTAGTTTTGGATAAAAATGTGGTCTGAGTTACAGATCGGTGTTTGTCTAGGAAAGATCGGGATTGGATCATCGCTTATAGTGTGGAACTTATTTATACACTACCGATGACAAGTAACGAAACACGTTCGACACCCATATTCTGGAAGAAATATTTTTATGAAGGAAGAAATGTCAATTCTTATGCCTTATTTTGAACTACATATACAATAGTATTACTACTTCTTAAATAGGCCATTGCCTACCACAATCGTTCAATATGATCGAACTATGATTCAGTAAATACCCCCGAGAAGTTTAGGCATACAGCTAGTATGAAGGTAATACGTGCAGAAGAAAGAATTGGTAATGAATTCAAGCAACGTTTTCAGCGATATTGACGAAGAGAAAGTGAAACTGTATGAAAAAACCCAAACTTCTGTCGATAAAGTAGTTCTCCCAATCTTTAAAGAAAAAGTAAATTTGCAAAGTAAATTTCTGAGAACAGATAATTGGCACACATAAACACTTTTTTAAAACAGCGAAGCTTGAAAGCGCGTTGTGAAATGTGGAGTTTGATTTGTTTCTGACACAAACATCAGGATCTTCCGGAGTTAACAAAGCCTGTACCCAATGTGCCGTCAATAAGGCTTTCATTGGAAATGAAGTAGAGGAGGTGGTCTTCATATTAATGAGAATGCTGTCGATCTCAGGACAAATATCAGCTTCAGAAACGATAACTTGTTGTTATTGATTGGCTTCTTCGGTCTGCCCAAAAACTAGCACTAGAATTCGTTAAACAAAGAACAATAATGTTCTTCAAAACACTTTTCATGGCAGTTTTGCTTTAAGAAGGAGAGAAGAACAACTGTCGGATAAATGAGACGTCCGAATGGAGGAGAAGGTACAACCGCGAACTCTGCAAGATGTGTAAAGATGTTGTGGATCGAATTTGCCAGGCTGGACCATACTAAGGGAATGAATAACAAAACTCTTCAGCTTAAAGTGTCTTCGAATAGCAGCCACCAGAGTCACAAAAAGATTCACCGTACCTCAGTTCCAAGAAGCAAGCAATCACGAATTCATTGGTTCTATGAACTTAGGTTCCCGTTTCTCCACATCTTTGCCCGAACCCGCTTAAACAAACCCTAAAGACCTCGTCCGGTTCATTAGAGAAAGAAACTGGTTCTCTATACCTTTCCCTTCTTCACAATGAAGGAATCCCTGGTAAATAGGTGATCCAAGAATACTCGTGGTATTACAATGGACCAAAACACTGGCACACTTAGGCTTATTGGCAACCACCACTACTTTTAAAGATGAAAAGCAGCTTTAGCTCATTTTCAGATCCTCGAAGGATCTGTAAGTAAGTAAATATTTGAGTCTAACTTAGGAAAATGACTCTCACACGTTAAATAAGAAAACGATTATTCTGCGATTAGATGCCGAAGTTGTACAACGAAGTGTTCTTGGCCCGGTACAGCATTATTGTTCATGAGAGGTTTCCGTCGAAAAAAAGATATTTGCTTCATTTGCATACGATGCATCTCTTTTAGCTTTCGATACTACAGTTAAGTGTGCAGAGCATAGTGCAAAAAAAAAGCGCCGGGCTAGAATGTAGGCCCCTTTTTAACACACCAAAAATTTTGTGTTTCGAGAGCATGAGCTTTCATATTTCTATAATTCTTACAATTTTGATAGTTTCGTTTTAAGCCACCGTTTTAAAGCTTGTTTATTTTTTAATAAATTTTCTTTTCTTCCTTTTTAGATTTCTTCTGCTTAACCAAATAACCAAAAACAGCTTTAAATTTGTTGAATATCACACCACATCGGAATCAAGCAATTTTTTCTGCGCCACAAGAAATCTGTAAGTGAGTTTTGTTCCCTCTCTAATAAAATTCCAAAAAAAAGTCATTTAGTCAATTCTTATGCCTAAAATAAAACTACAGTTTTGTAGCCCTGCACTTTTTTCCCAAAAGTCCCATACAATTTTTTTCAACCATTGTTTCGCTCATGCTGCAATCCAAAATGTTTGAGGCTCCATTTCGTGTTCGAGTTTTTGAAAAGTTTTCATAAAACTCTTAAATTTATTTAGGCATTTACATGATTAGTCTGACCAAAGTAATTTTTTGGAGCTAGGGTTTCGAAGGTCCCGGTTTAGTATGTAGGATGATACAGATGTGGCAGCTAAGGGTCAATCTAATTTACTTCTTGGACTAGATTTTCAAACTATTTTGTCGCTTTTTCTCATGGCTTCCAAGATGATGGTCTATCAAAAATAAATTTTAAACACTACTTTCATTAGATGCAGGATTCGAGTCTATTTTAACCAATAAAACGTTTTCGAGTCAAAACAGGTCTCTTAAAGAAAACAAAATAAGTAAATTCATTATGACGGGCACACAGTCTGCGAGTGAGTAAGGCTTCGATTTCAACAAAGGTTTGTGTAGTGTGCCACTTGATGAAGTCTTGCAATTGACGATGCTTGTAAACTGGCCAACGAGTAATCTCCTAGCAATTCATGATTCATTCTGTGACTTTCCTGAATAATTTGTTATAGGACCACATTTATCGAATGTGCCACGAAGCTGAAGAAGCTGCAAATCTGTTTCGTTTCTGAAGTAAATCTAAGCTCATACTAGCGTGCCCAAATTTTAGCAAAGGTTTGATAGAATGGAGCGCTTGCGCATACCACAGTGGTTCAAGTTGTCGGTCTCTACCAGAAGGAGTTCGGACTCGGAATGGAAGTTATTTGATTGCGGATTAAGGCCATTCACTTAGTTGCACACACTGTCGAAAACGGGCTATCGTGTTGCGTGATACGTTTGTTAGTGCAGGCTTGTTTGGACATTACGAATTTCACGGCAGATTGTTTCATTCGGCTCAAAAACAGACCGCGAGTTGAAAGCACATATTTTATTCGTGCGAAAAAAAAGTGCTCAAAAATGTGGTTATTCACTATTCATATTTATGTCATATGAACGAGCTTTGAGAAGCTCGATAATACTCACCATATACAAACTATCGAAGCTGGATAGACTTTTCGATATTTTATTGGATGATTTGCACAGTAAGGGACAGAATTTGCAAAAATATTCGCGAACCTGCAAAAAACGTCTAAAAAACCTCTATGCCTACAACAACAAACACGGGAGCATTATCATTCGCCACCTAGACCTCCAATTCTCAGTGAAGAACGCTTTTCTTTACCCAAAACAAAAAAAAAACGCTACTTCGAACAGTAGTACTCGTAAGAACTTGAAAAATGTTTTTCAACAGCTCTCATTGAGAATGTGTGCACTCCATAGCATATAATTACAGCTTTTTTAAATGGAACAAACGAGTAATAAACTCAAAATTGTCATTGGAGATATTGAAATTCAAAAGATTACCTCAAAACTTTAGGCGATACTGTGTGCCCTTAACTGAGTTCTGTTTCAAGTGTCTTAAGCGGCCAGCATAAGCTACACCCAAAACAGCAGGCAGTTTCCTTATTAAATCTAACCCTCGTTTTTTGTCTGATCGTAGAAACTTGATTATAAAATTTGCATTTTAATCACCACACGTATTCAAGTACGGGCGAGTAAAAGTCGTACAGCTGGAGCTTTTTTTCAAATACTCGTTAACACCAGCGCCGTTCTAAAAATGATATCACAATGTGTATGCGTAGATACAAATAAACAAATAAAAAAAACAACAACTATTTATTAGGTCAATTAAATAAGACATATGTGAATTTGGACTTGAACTCTCTGGATTCCCGGTTCAAAACAAGCTCGGGTAATAATAAAGGTTGTCTAGGCGTTGCCAAGCCGCAAGTAATCAGTCGATTACAAGTAAATTGTTTTGCTTTGTATCGTTGGCGATTAAATAATTCACCAGCTATCACACCAATGTCAGAGTTGGCCGAAAAGCAGCTCATTTCCGTCAGCAAGCCAATGACCCACATTTCGAAAGCAGGCTTGTCGGCGTTATCGCTGCAATGCAATCATACAAGTCGACCGAAATAAGATCTACTGCAACAACCTTTAAAGGAATCAGCCAGTGACGCGTCGTCCAGATGAAGTCACACTTTCGACATTACGTAGCAAAATGCGAAAGCAAAAGTTTCAAAAACCCTGCACGATAGAAGCTTTGGGCGGGCAAATTTATTCACCAAAAACAGAAAAAAAAACGTTATTAAAATCGCCAGAAGCGTTTTTATCTCTCTCGATGAATAATTTATTAATTTGGGTGACAGCCGCTGCCAAGTCAGGCAAATATTATTTGGCTACGGCCAATGTCAATGTCAATGCACCGGAAGTGTCGAGGGATGCCTCTATGATCACGTAAGAGATTCAGATTTCGGATTTTTGTGCTTTTCCAAATGGCCTTGCATTTGGTGATAATTAGACGGAAGCGGAAGTCAATTTAATAGCTGATAATATTTAGAGACGAGAAGATCGCAGTTGGATCATTCTCCTTGATGATGATGATGGCGATGCTGTTGTGCCAGAGAGACTTGCGAGGTTGTATTCTTGATCTGGGTGAAGGACCAACACACGAGCAAGTTGTTTAGCGAATAATTTGCAGAAACAAAAAATCAGTGATACATCTGAAGGCTTAGATAAAAAATATGAATTCATACGTTTTTTTCTTTTTTTTATAATTAAAGCTTCATTCTTAGCGTGAGTAAGATTTAAAGTGGTTTGAAGTCATATAAGTATCGACTGGGCTTATTGACGTCAGTGCTTCTGTAATCACAGTGAGAGAGAAGCTTAGAAACTTAGTGACTGTCATGTTTGGTTATGCTAGCGATCGTGTTGGCACTTTTTGAATATCGTAAAAAAAAAAAGGAAGAAGACAGCCACTTTCTTATTGACTTAAATGACATTCCTTCTCCCTGGCGGCACCATATTTACATTAAATGGGTTTATTGACTTTATTAATGAATCGAAATAAGTCTGACAGATGACAGTTTAAAATTAGATTCATGACTTAATATTTTGTATTAAAAAATTTGCGGCCGCAAGTTTGTCACATAAGACTTTAGAGTTTGTTGCAAAATTAAACATACGTTGACAAAAATTGACTTCCTCTAATTCTACAAACGTTTAAATCATGGATTTAATCAAAATAGAAAATGTTTTGGTAAAGTCAATTTTAGAAATAAAGTTATAGTTCTTTTGATTACCCCGCTCCTTAGATTCATCGATCCTGCTTTAAGATCTTCATATATTTTCCCACAATTTTAACCTGACCGATATTGCCAAACTTTCTTAAACATTGAATCTTTTTGAAAGTATGACTATGAACGCATATTGAATTTTGTACGAGTTTTTTAGTAACACTTCAGCAGCATGGACTTGTAAAAAAGAAGTCCACAATCAAAATATTACTGTAGCTACGTTTGCATTCAATAAAATGAGTTACTACAAACAGATATACGTAGTTTTCCTAGACTTCTTTAAAGCCTTTGATTAGGTAGAAATAGATCGGTTTCCTTAGTAAATGAAACTCAACGAGTTTCTTACGGGGAGTGCTACACGAAGAATTATACTAGTTTCTTCTGGAGTACCACAAGGAAGCAAACTTGGACCTCAAGTTTTTAACTTTTTTTTTATTAATGAATTATATGAAGTTGTGATGCACTCCACAATTTAATTTATGCTCACGATGCAAAAATATTCTTTTCTCTGGAAAAGCCATCTAAGCTGGCTTGCTGTAAGCTGATGCTTTGCAATATCAAAAAGTTTAAAGTTATGGCATAAAGTCGAAAAACTTCTTACATTTAAGGAAGATCTATTCAAAGGCCAGTCCTTTATAACTCTGGAGGATTTTTAAGAAAAATGTACTATATATCCATAGCCGAGAAATACTATCATTCAATCTTAGAGCGAAAGAAGCCATTGAAGAAGAATGAAACTGAAAAAATTTACGTGTTTAAAGTGTCCTTCTTCTGCACGATAACGAACCTGATCAGCAACCCTTTACACCTCACCTGGTCCCAAACGATTATGATCTAGTCCCGAAGTAAAAAAAAAAAAAAAAAACTTCATTAAAAGAAGCGAAGGACGCAGTTTCTAATTACTTTTCGGACAAAAATAAAACTATTTCGTTTTTCAAAGGAAACAAGAGCTTATTCAAGGATCAGGAAAATGTATCAGGGATACATTAAAGTAAAACAAAATTATTTTTACTCCTTGCCACCAATTCCACGATTTGAATGACAATTACACGAGACCGTTCTGTACAAGATGCTTCTTTGTCTTTTGCACTCAAACTTTTCGAAAGTTATAAGATTGAAGACGTGTCAAAAAGGCTGTACTCGAATTCTAGTGCCTCGAAGTGCCCTAAACCTTATGGCTTTTTTTATAACTACAATGTATCTTCAATTTGGGTACGGTAGTCCTAGTTGGGACATCCAAAAAAGTAATTTTTTAGATTTTTTCTGTCGCACCGTAAAATAATTAATGACAATAATGCTTGTCCCAATGGAAGATATTTTATTTAAGAAAATATTTTAAATTACTCAAGACTTAATATTGACAAATATGTGGGATACAGCAGATTTGGGAGGGTTCCGAAGGGAGGGTAATGAACAAAGGGATTTCAAAAAATTGAATTTTTCAAAAAATTGCGCAAGTTGAAATTCAGAGTTGTTTAACCGACAAAAATTTCAATCATATTATCGGCTATGAAAAAAAAATATAACCGTCCAAAATGTCAAACTAAGCCTCAAAGCTGTTCTCAAATTATAGTGATCGATGGCTTCGAAAAAATGGTTTCGACAAAAACGCGGACCATATATTGTCTCTTAGCCCAATTATAAAGCTTATAAATAAACATATAATATAATTTAAGGTACAACAATAGCGTTAACATTTAATGTATTAGAGTCGGCTACATTCAAAGTTATTTATCTCTGTCCGATTTGTCTAAAATTTTCAGAGAACGATTTAACTAAGTCTGCCTCCTTAAAACCAGCGGAAGGCATTCAAATATTTGAAAGAAAATATTATAAAGTTAAAGATTTAAGAAGACTTAGTACATTGGAGTTTTTCAAACAGATAGGCGAAAGTCCTGGTTTGTTAAATTTGATGCATCGGGCACGTAAGAATTATGCAAGATTCTTTTTTCTATCGTCATTATTTTTAGGAAGCCCATAAATGTATCTTTTTTAAACATACTAGTTAATTTACGCTGAAGTACAGAATTTAATGTTCAATAGATGACTGCAAGCCTAGACCTTGTTCTTGTTGAAAGCTTTAAACTGATTATCAACCCAAATTTGGCGAACAGAGAATGGTCAAACGTGAAACCAAGATGGAACACAGTCTCGTATCCACTCAATTAATCATCGTAACTGCAATGTGATGGTGAGGTAGACTGTTCGTAGCGTACTTGTGTTTTGAGATCATTATTGACTGAGTTTGGTCAGTATGGAGTGTAAGACTCAGAGAGATACTCATTGGTATTGTGAATAAGGTCCTCCGCCATACAAATAGATGCACATTCTGAAGTCAGCTTTTTAATTAAACGCCAAAAGAAAATAGGGCCTTACATTGATCCCTAAGGAACACCGAGCTTAGAGCCCTTTCTACAGTGGAATTTTCTACCTTCTGGATTTTGTCACCCAAATAGAGAATACGGAAATCAACCTTTTTTTTCAAAATATAAAGGGTGGGGTGAAATATTGTGATAATGTGAATTGAGTTTGAAAGGACCCCAATTGAAAACGCCTTGTGATCTGGCCACTCAGTTTAGAAAGCTTTTATTAGAGATCACACCGCAAGTGGATATCTTGATAGTATTTGTAAAAATTATGCAACATGTTATTGGATATGACCTTTCTTTTTTCGACTTTGTACCATGATAAATCGTGTCGAAGTCCAGCAAGATTTCTAGTATCGTTGAGAAATCGATTCTTATGCCATCGAGGTCGATTCATATTGGAACGCTTCAAAAAGTGTGGTTCGCTCGAAAGCTGTACTGAACCGATGATCAAGGTGGCTTAAAATCTTGGGATGGATCTATTCCAGGATTGGTTGCCGGGTGGAATTCACGGATTAATTAATTGTAACAATAAAGTACAGTTCGGGGCTTATGATCATTGCTCTACATTGAAAGTAAGAGTTTTACTTAAGAAAGATAAAGCGTCACAATATGAGTCAAAAGCATAGCTTCGAATGTGTTTTAAAAGTTCCGACCAGCTTGGAAAGTTTGTTAGTCAAAGGTCCTAGGTCCTTTGACCTTTTTGTTTTAAGTATACTTAATGAAGGGTTGAATTGATACAACGTCACATAGTGGCTGATGATAATAAACTCAAATTATAGGCTACTTGAAACCTTATGAGTTATTTGCAAGTACGTACACCTGACCTCTGGGTCGCCACAAATCAACCGGTTTTTGAAAATTTCGAATTTCCCTTGGAATACCTTAAAATAATTACCCTTTTCTCCATAAATCATTATTGTTGATTAAATTCCAATTACCTGCAAAGAAAAACAAAATAGAAGATTGTTTAGATTAGATACTATCGTAAACAAATTAGTTATAAAACAAATAAATTAAAATAAACATTTAAATTTCTGTTTTCAGACTCATACGGATCGGATTGGAGCTGGATACTGGTGCGCGGAGGCAATGCACATTGATTGCACAATCGACTAATGATGTGTCTACGTGCAATCCACAACAAGTCTGGAGGGAATGAGTAAAATTCAATAAACAAGTTTAGAGATACGAGTACACAAATCGATCTGAGATAAACCAAAAAAAACATAGAAGCATCAACGAAAAACAGAAAAATAAAGTGGTAAAAAAAACCAAAATGGTCCTTAACCTTCTCCTGATAACCACTGTGATAAAATCGACGTTCGGCGTGGTCACGACCGGTCTGTGGTTGATACCACTGATGTTAGCCGCCATCACCTACTATCGGTATGACTCTGTTGATCCGGAGTCGCGTCCAATCGATCAGGCCCGGCTGTATATGGAATACGATTTCATTGTGATTGGAGCTGGATCAGCGGGAGCTGTGGTTGCGAACCGCTTGACAGAGATTTCATCTTGGAAAGTGCTTCTGATAGAAGCTGGTCCGGACGAGAATGAGATATCAGATGTGCCCTCGTTGGCGGCATACCTTCAGCTGAGCAGACTAGACTGGCAGTATAAGACAGAGCCGAGCAAGAAGGCGTGTCTGGGAATGGTGAACAATCGATGCAACTGGCCAAGGGGCAAGGTTCTTGGTGGATCGAGTGTCTTGAACTATATGCTCTATGTGCGAGGCAATCGCCACGACTATGACCACTGGGAAGCGCTGGGCAATCCCGGCTGGGGATTCGATGAAGTCCTGCATTACTTCAAGAAGTCCGAGGACAATCGGAATCCGTATTTGGCAAACAATCCTTACCATGGCAAAGGTGGGCTGTTGACAATTCAAGAATCACCGTGGCATTCGCCTTTGGTCGCGGCATTTGTCGAAGCAGGCACCGAAATTGGCTACGAGAACCGTGACATCAATGGGGAGAAACAGGCGGGCTTTATGATTGCGCAGGGAACAATTCGACGAGGCAGCAGATGCAGCACAGCTAAAGCCTTTCTTCGTCCGATACGATTGAGGAAGAATTTCCATCTTTCGATGAATTCCCACGTGACCAAAATCCACATCGACCCCGAGACAATGCGAGCTTCCACTGTCGAGTTCATTAAGAACGGAAAGGTGTATCGAATCAAGGCAAGGAAGGACATCATTCTGTCAGCTGGAGCGATCAACACACCACAGATTCTCATGCTCTCGGGAATCGGTCCAAAGGAACACCTTGAAGATGTCGGAATCCCTGTGCTTAAGGATCTGCCAGTTGGTGAGAATATGCAAGACCACGTTGGCATGGGTGGAATGTCGTTTCTGGTCGACAAACCTGTCGCCATCGTTCAGGACCGCTTTAATCCTACTTCGGTGACCTTCCAGTATGTATTGCGTGAACGAGGTCCAATGACGACGCTAGGAGGTGTCGAAGGACTCGCCTTCGTTCATACAAAATACTCGAATCGTTCGATCGATTGGCCGGACATTCAGTTCCACATGGCTCCGGCGTCAATCAATTCAGACAATGGTGCACGTGTTAAAAAAGTTCTCGGAATAAAGGAATCAATATTTCAAGAAGTCTACAAACCGATAGCCAACAAGGACACCTGGACCATAATGCCACTTCTCCTACGACCCCGTTCCAGAGGTTGGGTCCGTCTGCGAAGCAGCAATCCCTTTCACTATCCCCTCATCAATGCGAACTACTTTGACGATAAGTTCGATGTGCAAACTCTGGTTGAGGGAGCGAAGATCGCCATACGTGTCTCCGAAGCCAAGGTCTTCAAGCAATTCGGATCGCGAATCCATCAAATCCCTCTGCCCAATTGCAAGCACTTCAAATACCTTTCGGATGAATATCTGGAATGCCATATACGTACGATTTCTATGACAATCTATCATCCCTGTGGAACGGCGAAAATGGGTCCCGCCTGGGATCCCGAAGCTGTGGTCGATCCTCGCTTGAGGGTCTACGGCGTGAGAGGACTTCGAGTTATCGATGCGAGTATAATGCCCACGATAAGTAGTGGCAACACCAATGCGCCGGTCATAATGATCGGTGAGAAGGGAGCCGATTTAATCAAAGAGGATTGGCTGGATAATCCCGAATACAAAAACGCGGATCTTCATAGTTAGCAGCGCAGAATTAAGGAGCTGCGAAAGCTGTGCCATGAAGTGGTTAAAGGAAATGGTTCCTCAGTTGATTAAGAAAAAAAAAAGTAGATATTTTGTTTTTTTTTTGTCGGTAGATTCAGAAGAGTCATTAGTTGTTGATTAATTTTAGTTTTATTTTTAATTTATTCTTAACAAAAGTGTACAGTAAAACGAAATTACATATTAAGAAACAAATTGAATAAATTATGTCTAGAAATGATGAGAAGAATATTTTATTTAAGAGCAGATGTGTTTTTTTCAGCCTGTTGAAATGAAAAAAAAAATACGAAACACCCTGTAGACTGGACTACACACAAAAGGGACATAAACAGCCAACAAAAGAATGATCATGTGACGAATTTTCATGTATCCAAGAGGCTATCTTGTTTTTACTTGTGAGGCTTTCAAAATTACTCGCAAAAGTATATTTTCAGCATCAGGATCCAAGGTACAGGGTGTTAAGAAAATAGTAGAAGAAGAAAATATAAAATTGAATAGCTTTACAATTTTCGTTTTTTGTGTCAACCAAATCGTGCCAATGCATCGTTAGCAGAAAATAGTTTATTATGAAGTCAAAAACGATGGGTTTGGAATTGCAGTGAGAAGGTGCAAAAAGAGAGGCTTCAGGAGGATTGTGTAGTAAGACACCCAAATTCTCTTATTTAGGAAACAAGATTTAGTTGTTTGGAAAAGCTTGCATGATAGAATAGTTTATGTAACCATAGATCGGTTTTCTAAACGGGACTATGAGAAGGCTGTGGGTTCTATTTTAATCAATCTTGCACCATGAACTCCAGTATATGAGGCAGATAAACAGCTTCTCCAAGTTGCTTCCAAAAAAAATATCGTTTGCTAATTCACATATGACAGTGTTTAGCGAGTTTTTCTAAAAGACTGGATCTAAAACTGATCTGATTCATCCTTCTCGAGTTAGTTCAAAGACCTCAGGCGATGTTGACTAGGTAGGTGGAACTGGCTTTATTTATAGCCTGTGTATTCAGTCTGGGATATCGCTGCATCATTCCTCGATTCGATGATACGAATTTTAGATTTGGATTAAAATATATCCTTCAAGGTCTAGCAAAAAGCTATCCATAACAGAATCCCTGTAATGGACTGTACAACAAATTCTTATTTCATCGACTGGGTCCGCGTTATGTGTGCCTTCTGCGAGTATAAGCTCTTTCGACCACCTTAAAACTCTGTTGATTAGGATAATTTTTGAAAGGCCCATCCGTGTATGAGACGCATTCAGGAAACCTAGACATTTGACAGTTCTTTTTTGGCAGCATTAAAAATAATTCTTTTGTGTACTTTAAAAGTATTTTGTGTAGTCTTAAGAAGTAAACTCAAAGACACATTTGTAGTAAGCCTTTAAAGAATCATCGACTCGCTGGACCCCGAAGAGGAACGAAGGCTCCCAAGTTAATATCAAAACAGGACCTAACCAGACTATAAAATGTAAAGATAAGATGATCGCTGGTTTACAACTCTAGAAATCTCTGAAAAATTCATCCGTTCGCATTTAGAGCAAATTTCAATTACAGCGATAAAAATTAGTCAAAATGGCATTTACGGTCAAGCAGCAGAATCGAAAATGTTGTCCTTTCGACCTGACGGATTCGAGGTTTTTGGACGATGAATGAGAATTGAAGCCTTGCGATCAGCTGAATAAAAAATAATCTCTAGCTGCTTTGTACCACCAGTCATGTATGTTCTTTAGATGTTTCTCTTTTGACGCGCTGGTGTTGCAGACCTCATCCATATCGATGGAGAACTATCCAATCTAAGAAAATAATCTAAAAAATTCTTCCAAGCCTCGCCACGGATACGTGGATCAGGAAGATCAAAAAGGAAAACTGTCAAATATGAAATGGACTCAATAGAGCTGTTTTAGGATGAACTATACAGAGATGTTTGAAAAATAGGCTCCAAAATCGAGAGACAAGCTTCAAGTAATCCTTCAAGTAATCTAGACATTAATAGAATTGGAAACTATAAAAAAGTTGATTGGTAGAATGTTGAGTTTGACTTGACGAAAAAGTGGCCTAAGTCCATTTAGAAGAAGTGATGGAAAAGTTTTATGATAATGCAGATTATAGCTCAAATGCTTCAACTCAACTATACCTCATTTGTTCTCCTGGAATCTCGTCGCTAATTTGAGTTGTGGACATCAAACTAGCTGGTTTTAATGATTTTTTTAAATGCATTTTTTATTTAAGTAAATTCGTTATAGCGTCCTCCTTGTCACGGACTGATATCACTCCATACTGAACCGGAGATTTAATAAGAAAATTATTCACTTAGACTAGGTTGGCCCCATTGTGCAGGACCTTACAGAAATAGAATTTCTTGTCCTGAGACTCTGGAGTTCTATATACAGTGGTGGACACGAATTTAGCACATATCACTCTGATTGCTTCCTTTTCTAATTTTCTCACTTTTTTTCTTCCCAACTAACTATAAATACGCATTCATATGTTGGTGTGTAGCATACAGTAAAATTCCCGTTACTTTTACAATTTCGTTATTGCCTCATCTGTGCAACGTCGTCGATTTCTCTCATTCAAGTGTATTTTCAGCTGGACACGAGTTAAGCACTTTTTGTAATCCCTACCAACTTTGCTGTAAATTTAAATTTTTTTCCAATAAGATTGAAATACATTTTAAGGTATTATACATTTGCCGACATAAAGATTATAATAGAATAAAAATAAAGGGAATTTAGGTATGGCAAAAGGACAGTGGTGCTCAGAGGAAAAAAGAGCACTCATTTTGCAAATGAAAGCTAATGGCCGGACAATTGCAGAAATTTCTCAACTGTTAGAGTGCTCAAGAAAGATGGTGTACAACGCAATAAGACATATCGAACGGTTTGGAATCACAACGAATATTAAACAAGTACCTCGAGAACGGAAAACAACACCAAAAGAAGACCAACTAATATACTGCGCTTCAGCAAAAGATCCTTTTAAGAGTTCCAGCGACATAAAACACCAAGTATCATCCGACTACGGCATTAATGTGTCCTCAAGAACCATAAGGCGAAGGTTAAATGAGAAGCAATTACGTGGATGCATAGCCCAACAAAACCGCTTGTGTCAAAAATGAACTTGAGAGCTAGATTAGAGTTTGCCAAAGGTCACATGGAAAAACCGTTAAACTTTTGGAAAAATGTACTTTGGAGCGACGAATCTAAGTTTTGCAGGTTCGGGTCGGATGGGAAAAAATATGTTTGGCGTCCTCAAAATAAACAACATGACCCAAAGTACACTTTGAAAACGGTTAAACATGGTGGTAGGAGCATAATGATCTGGGGAGCCTTTTCTTGGCATGGTGTTGGTCCAATAGTTAAAATCGACACAAAAATGGATCAACACATTTACAGAAACATTATTGCCAATCACATGATAACTTTTGCCGAGGAGAATCTGCCGGTTATATGGCGCTTCATGCATGACAATGACCCCAAACACACCTCGAAATTGCTTAAGAGCTTCTTAGATGACAATAATATTGCCGTTTTAAAATGGCCGGCACAATCACCCGATCTAAACCCAATCGAAAATTTATGGAATGACATCGAACATCATGTGGGACAAAAAAACCGAAGAATGTGACAGATTTATGGCAGGAAATACAAAACGCATGGTATATCATTCCAAAGCGACGATGCGAGGCTCTAGTAGAAAGTTTACCAGGAAGATGTACTGCAGTGATAAAAAGTAAAGGGTTTCCAACTAAGTATTAATGCACTTAACGTAATAAAACACGTAAGTTGCTTTAATCAGCAGTTTCTTTATAAAATGAACAGATGTGCTAAATTCATGTCCAACCTGAAAACTTATATTTCATTTTTTTTTTTTCTTTACAGGTGTAATTAACTTCAATGTTATGTTTGGCTAATAAAACTTGCTATTATGTTCTATGCAAATTTAAAAGATAAAAGTGTTTATATTTCAAAACAAATAAAATGCAGTAATTTTTATGTTTCCAAAACAAGTGTGCTTAATTCATCTCCACCACTGTAAAGGGAGACAAGTCTCTCGAAAGCCCGAATCTTTTCCATTAAGCTTGTTCCCACGATCAATCACATGAGATATCCACTTACAAGCATAGGCTGAATGAAGGCCCTGTAGCAGATCATCTTTATCCATCGAGTTGATTACTGTGAAACAGTCTCTTTGCTAAGCACAGGCCACTTAGGATCGGGCTGGAGCAGTATCTATTTGTTTATTAAAATGTAGATACTGATCGTGCCAGACCCCCAGGTACTGACTACACTCCGACTCGCCAGTGGCTGCCCGTTTTGTCCGACGATGGAGGACTTTCAACAATTCTTTCTGGTATCCCTTCCAACCTACTTTCAATCGTCGCAATGTCGCTTAATCGTATCGAAGCCAAGCTGCAAAAGATTTACAATTTATTCGATCTTTGGACCTGACCTGTACGTGATCAAGTCATCTGCGTATGCTTTTGCGTGGTGAAGAGAGCCCGCAAGATCACTCGTGAAAATAGTCAATAAAATCGGCGAAAATTGCTGAACGTTTTTGATTTCAAAGATTCCACCGGAAGTTACATTGCCATTCTTCGCAATTAACTTTCTACCAGTGAGCATATTAAAGATGTGTACAGCAGCGGTTTGCGTATCCCACACTGCTCTGACTTGAAAAGGAGTCTCTGCACTGCGAATCCAGTCGATATTTTCGGGCCGTGCCAGTATGTCATAATCTGGAGAGGCAAAAAGACAGTATAGGAATTTCGTGAAAACAAGAGTTCAAGACACTTAACTTTAAGACTCTTAGGAGACATTAAGTCTCCTCGTTAGAATGCCAGGTCTAAACTGAGGCACATCGTAAGAGCATTCGTGATTTTGAATTGCATAAGTCTTTTTTCGTTGGCTTTAGTCAAAAAGATGATTTTTAAGAACAGCCTTTTTTGACATTGGAATTGACAGAAATTCTAAGATAAGAGCGATTACAAATCACAGTCGCAGAGTTAACAAAGACTTAACCATCAGCGATATCCGAAAATGAAACGAAAAATTTTGAAATGGCTTCAAATGACGACGATTCAAATTTGACCTATGAATGGAAATTACAAGTTGGAAAACAACACCTTTCTGGCATCAATACAATCGTTATTCCAATGATGAGTCTAGTTGAAAACAAGACTAGCTGACTCTTCACAAACAGTCTTTAGATAGAAGGTTGCATATACCGGTAGATCCACTAATCTTTTATGTTGATGGACAGCATCGTTACTAAAAATACCTTTTGGGCTCACTTTGCTTCCATCTTGCATGCATTCACTTTTAAGAAATCAAGTCCAAAGAACAAGGCCAATGCCATCAGCTAAAGACTATAATAGATAAGAAGACACAAATACCACACGTACTCTCATTAAGATGTGCATTTTATATTTTGTCAGATTGTTCAGGTTATTTCCAACAACTGCATACCAAGTTTGAATTGATAATTTTTCCACGATATCCGTAAGCTTACATCTTCGCGACAAACAATGACATCATGCCGCATCACGAAATAGATTTGTTTTATTTTAAAGAATTCATAATGGATGATTTGAAGTTAAATGCATGCTCAGCAGCTTTAAATATGATAATTGAAAAAAAAAAAAAAAAATAGGAACATAATCGGTCCAAAGCCACAACCTTGAATGGCGCCAGAATTTAATCGATCAATAATTTTTATTGGGTACATATTTTTTGCTTTAATTACTTAGTGACTTCATTTGAGAGCTCGACAATCCGAGTGAAACTGGGCTTGAACCTACCCAGCTTTTTCCTTAGGTAGCTGCTTCTAATTTAGTACATTGGGGTGGCTAACACGGGGTGAGTTGGTCTGCCCTTGTTGCGTTGTAGATAAAAAAAACTCTTCAGTCCGCTTAAAGCATATATTAATCGCAGGAATCTGAGCAGTCAAACTCAGAAATGTTTGGCTAAGTCCATAGTGATCTGCAGCCCTTGACAGGTCATCCTTGAATCTTTGACACCAATCTCTATCTACACAAAAAGAGGCAAAAAAAACAGCATGTATTTTCAACTGTATTTGATGAGGTCATTTCTTCTATGCAGCAAAGTAAAGTCAAACGAGAAAAAGTCAATCGGGGTTTAATCGCACGATCTCGGTGGGCAGTACACATAACCTCCACGTGAGATGACCATCCCCTCGAATCACTCGTGCAGAATTTCCAATCTAGCGTGAGCTGTGGCATGAAACGCCATCCTGTTCGAACCATATGTCGTTGGTTTCCAGAAGTTCAAATTCAGGCCAAAGAAAGTAGGTATTCATCGACCTACTATATAACGCTCGCCGTGGACGGTTCTACCCTGGCCAACGTCACTCTCCAGAAAAATTAAGACCGATGACTCCACTAGTCCCAAATCCACACCATCTCATGTGTTTCGGTATCGTCCCAAATTGTACAATTTTGCTTCTTGACGTACCGATTAATCCAGCATTGGGCCTCATCGCTGGAGATTTTTCGATGAAAATTAGGGTCAGTTTTCAACTGCTCCAGAGCCCATTCAGCCGGCACACGTCGTTGTCTTTCGTCTTGCGTTTCGTCGACTTTCGTGTGTTGGTTGGCCGTTTACGGAACCAGTAGACTCAAATTAGTCTTCTCAGAAGGACGATTATGGCGACCGTAGAATGGGCGAAGCGCGCGGAACGTTGGCCAAACAGAACACCCATTTTAATAAAAGAATTTTACTTTTTGCACGTGCTGTTGAACGCTATATCCGCCCATGGTGATTTGGCTTAAGCTGCATGGCCGCTATAAACTGTCGAAGTTCAGAAGTCCCTTTTGGAAAACCCTTTACAGCGGGGACTTAAAGGTCTTTACAGTATCAATTTGGTCATCTGAAGCCTTATTTCCCCGTCACTTTTTAAGCCCAAGAAAACATCAATAGGCAAGAATGAATCTTTGTTGAATTCTAGACTGGAGTGATTATTTGCGTTAAAGGTTGGTTACGCGTCCTTCTGGTGTTAACGTCTGAGTTCCGTACGATTCTTTGTTTGACAGTGCATCGTAACCAAGGAATAAAAGCCTGCTTAGCCTGGCCATTCACACAAGAATGTGTTCAGCGGTTTCGTCGATTTCCGAACAGAGTCGGCTCTCGGTGACTGTATTAAGTCCTAACATGGTTAGATGGCCTGAGAGCAAAGTCACCAAATTTACTTGTTTGGCTTAGATAGTTTACCGTATGGGAAGGGACTGATCAATAATTTTGATTGTCTCAGCGCCGGTAAATTTCTCCTGTGGGCGATACGGAACTGGTTTCCCAATTTTTTATTCGTCATAAAGTTTAGGCGATAGAGCGGTTCCGAACAAGTGAATGCTGTTTAAAAATAGCCCCGGCTAGTTCGTCAGCAATTTCATTGCCTTCGATTCCATTATGACCTGGAACCCATCCTTACCTTACTTTGTAACTTTGGGCTGGGATTGTAAGGCGTCGTAGCAGCTTTTGACAAATTTGAATTCCATTAGATTGGATGACAATGCCTTAAGCACTGCTTGGCTATCTGAATATATAAGAATTCTGGTCTTTTTTGGGCTTAAGCAAGGTTTACAAGGCGCAAGATTCGATGGCTTGAAGTTTGGACTGGAATACACTTGGATGCTTTCCCATCGGTATAGAAATTTAAGTGTTGGGTCCATAGTCACCAGATCCTACACCATTTGTCATTTTTGTGCCATCAAATTAAGTTTCTGAGGTCGAGGACAGGTGTGTTCCTCATTCAAACGTCACGGAAAAGAATGTCTTCTTCAAAGAGCACCACAAAGAAGTATGTCATATGCATACTAACTGGGATAAACCAGAACACGTCCTTTTCCGTGATGAAATTGAGTATTCTCGAGTGTCCCGTCTGGTCGCCTGGTTTGTATTTCATTGCGAGCTACGTCTTAAGAGCATTTCTGGCGGCTGTTTTTCCAATGAAAATGCTAAGAGGAGACAACCCAGGACAGCACTTGGATGCCCAAACAAGTTATACGTTGAACTTTTTCTAGTTTTTTGGAAGTTGTTAATTCTAAAGTTTTGGGCCACCAAATAATGACTGCGTAGGTTATAATACATCTGACCATCATGATGCACAACCAGTACAGCATCTAGAGTTTGGAACCCGTAGAACCGCTTTCCAGCATTGCACAGTCCGAATCTCAATCGAGGTGTAACTGAAATTTTTTCAGAGAAGACATTAGCCCCTCTGAAGTTCCGCATATCCTCCAAAATGTTGAACGAGCATGTTGCATCAATACGGATAGCCTGTTTATTATTTCTCACTGAATAACTTCTGACCGCAAATTCTGGGAGTTGAAAGCTTTAATCTGTTGGCGTTTCTTGAGAGCTGTACAATCCGATTGGTGACTTTGCCATTGAATTCGGTAAAGTTCGTAGAATTCCTAATAGCTTATCGGCTTTAAATCGATAATCTTCATTCTATACCGGCTTTTGGACCTACAGTTTATGTCCGACTCCGAACGGAAAAAGAATCTTTTTCGTGACAGCAATACTTCTTGGAGGTTTGCCATCACCCTTCCCACAAACAGCCAAAGATCTCCCATCTTGAGGAACACAAATTTGACTTCGAAAACTTGAAAAAGGATCCATAACTGAATGTACTCTTGTTTTTGCTCGACATTTGGAATATGGCTGTTCAAAACCGCATCAAATTTATCACGTTCCTGAGCAACTTCCATTAGACCCCTTAAGTTTAGTTTCAAGTGTTGACTGCTCGAGTCGTTCTCCAGATCAAAACATTCACAAATGTCACAATGAAGAGTGCTCCTCTATTTCAAGCAGCTTCTAAGCTTTCACAAGATGACAACCTCAACGACACTCAAGAGAATCTTCAACACACAACATGATGTTTACAGTGGCACTTAGCTGGCTTAAAACTGGCGTACAATTATTTGCTTTTCTCATTCAGAAGAACGTCTTTATTGTTTATGAGCAAATAGCTAAGCTGTGTAAATATTAGCATGCTAAACCGATTCCGAGACAATAAGGCACTGCGGGAAACTCCAAAGCTGCTACCGATGATTTCAAACCCAATTATTTTCTGAATGCTGATTAGCCACTCCTCTTGTCAAGCGCTCACTGTTCTAAAGTTCCCCCAAGAGAAAGAGTAAATCCCGCACACATTCCATTACAAGTGTTTTTTTTTTCGTATTCCCGACGAGGATGAGCATGTAATTTAGCGGAAAATTTTATTCTGATTGCATGCTTTCGATCGGATACGTGATTTTGTGAATCTATAAATTAAAGTCATGAACAACGACTTGATTTGTATTATTACACTTGGAATGTTGGAAATTATCGTCTACAGAGCCTATAATTAGACGTGGTCTGCAGCATATGATAGGTGTCCAAGTCCAGCCAGAGTCCCTTTCATTTTAGAACTCCAAATGATCCAATTGGACAGCTTTGGAGACAAAATTTCATTCATTTAGTTTATCAGTAACGGATGAACATGGACTAGAGACACGTTGGCACCAAATACTGAAATCAGAACTTTTGTGCTAAACAAAAAAAAAAATAATATCATATACACAGTGCCGTCCAAAAGTTTTCGGATAAATAATTTTTCTTCAGAATGATGCGCTTATTACGATGAACAAACTTTTTGCTGCTGGTGTTGCTTCGTTTGGTTGACCGAAGTGCTCTTCAGTCTAGACCTTTTATGCGATTGAAAACGTTGATTGGCATTGCCTTTCTGACGGGGATCATGGGACCTCTACTTGTGAAAACTTCCTAGAATCTTTGAACCTTTTTTTCGATTAATCTGAATCATCTTTATTATAGCTGTCGTCACGCCAATTTGTCCACCCTAAGCTTACACGATGATCGTTGTCGTCGTCACAAGTTACTTCATGGATCCCAGAGATATGAACTTTTCACACTTTCAATCAGAAAAATACTTAGAAGAGGGCGGTAGGCATTTGAGAACGGGCAGCAAAGGTAACATCGCCAGCAAATAATAATGAACTTTAGGATTGTCACTTTATCTTTATTTAGATTAACAATGAATAGCAAAGGACTAGGCACACTTCCCATCTGCTTACCAACCTTGAAAGGGATCTTTTTAGTGACTCTCCATGGGCATTTTATTCTTGCATTCGTCCCATCATAAATGTTCATAATCAATTGAACATAGGATTCTGGAGCTTCTCATTTATGGAGTCTTGAAGTTTTTGAACACCGTCCGAACACCTTTAACGCCTTTGAATGGAGTTATAGCTAAGAAAAATCCTTCACGTTACTGTCGCCAACTGTTGAGAATTTTGTAGTCATCTAGAAAAAATTGGAACGAATTGCTGTTGTATTTCTTCTTCTCTTGAGTAACCGTTTTGAAGATGTTTCTGGCCTAGTTCAAGTCATTTAATCACAGTTCATGGATAGAGAAATAACAGCTGCAATAAAGGCTCTACATATTTCTTGCTCGAACTGGAGCGTTCTTCTCCTTCAAAAAACCTTTTCAAGTCGCGCACTTTTACCTTATCACTTTTGAGGCTACTCATATTCACCACCGGGTTTTATTTTTTGTTTAGAGAGACCGGCAGCCTCTAGTTTATCAACCCCTAGACACGCAGATTCCTAGCTATGTGATCCCAACAGTGTTTTTTTTTTTTTAAAACTTCTTTTCTTTATAGCTTTATAATTTTTTTATCCGTTCTGACTGGATTATGGATAGCCTTATTTTGGATTCGCATAGAGCCAGTAAATGTATTAGAACAGTAATCAACAAGATGGTAAAAAATTCAGATGCTTTTAGTTACGATTGGTGGAGTTTGCATTGTGCCGAAGAATATTGATTAATATAGGCTTATTTGCATTCGTTTAGTTCGCAGTATTTATTTCGCTATTAGTTGACATGCTTAAAAGTGCATTTTTTGATTTGATTGCGTCACCTTCACAGTAGAGACAGTGATATCATTTCCACAAGTTTCTTTTCAGCATCTATTGAATCAAGAATAAAGGGTTCTATAGACCTAAATTAAAAAAACGATTCACAGGTCTAGATAACACAGGATAAAAATCTGTAATATTCCAAAATTTGCAGTCAGTTCATGGACCAAGAAGAAGAAAAAAAAGGAAAAAGCCTGCCTTTGATTTTTAGAATGAAAATGACAATAAGTTTTGTATGAATTTCAATCAACTGCCGGGCAACTTGTGAGCAGCACTGTATGTGCCAATGAAATTCTCAAGGCCATTGAGCAAAAAACCCAACTATGGGCTGCTTAATAAGTGAAAATTTTCTGATAGGCTCAATCGATACTAATTAATTGTTTTTTGCACGAAAAAATTTCGCACGCGAATAGGAATAGTTCCTGGAAGCCAGTTAGCGAGCTTTGCAAAAAGAATGAAAGGCACATTTTTTTATTAGTCACTCTATAGTTTCAACTTAAACTGAAATCGTCTATTAGCACTCTTTAAACGTGCAGAGATGGTTAAAGTTTATGGTTTTTGTTGTATTTGATAAAAATACCAGCGGATTCATGTTAAAGAATAAAAGTCAATTTGAAAAGAGCTCTTTCAATGTTGTTGGCCAATAAGGCTAGATCCGTGGAACAAATACTGCGCGGATGTGGATGTCCGGAATTTCTGGCATTATTCACGGTCGCGAACCTTTCATCCGAAAAATACAACTGCCATGATAAAACTTCTAGGAACATTTGGGAGTCGGCAGTAAATCGATCTCTTCGCCGGAGAATCAGAATTTTAAGATACGGTATGGTGCCATATTTCGAAACCTTCACTCTGTAAATTATGGTACAGTTTAATTTCTAACTTAATGTCAGCAGATTTTTTTCAAGTTTTTTTCAGTTTTCAATAACATAGCTCAAATGTTCTATTTCATTACGCAGCTTAGTTCAAGTGCTGGTATCTTCAATATCTTGTTGACGTTTACAACTGCTTTGGGTTCAAAAAATTCAAGTTTGAGTGTCTTGAAGGCTGCTCGGCTATCCAAAAAAGTTTTACTCTTTTTGTACTGAGATTAGGTTTATCGGGTAAGGATTATCGAAACGTCTTTTAACACGGCAACGTTATAGCCTGTACTGATTCAAAGTCTATAGAAGTTGAAAAGAACACTTTCATTCCATACAGATTTTGATATCTTGTGCTGAAGGACCTGTCAAATCAGCTGCCACTAGAAATCGATTTCAAATCTTTGTAGGCACTTATGGATGATGCTCATTGAATAAGTACCGTACATGACTCTTTAAGGGTGAGACCCGAATTGATCGATTCAGAAGCAACTTGACCTCTGCCCGTCCACAAAGAGATTTTGAAGAAAGGTCTTCGCTGAAGTTTTACCACCAAATCAACTTCACTGATGAGGCTCATTTCTTGCTTAAAAGGTATGTTATTCTCAGTCTAAGAACGAGCACAATCCTGTCAAAACTCTCAAGACTAGCGAAAAGTCCATGAGGCACAATTCACCCTTTTCAAGTATGGCGTTTAAGCCAGCTTTACAGTGAATGGTTGACGCTACAGGTAAATGATTCGCATTTTTTTTGATTTACTAAATGAAAAGCAATAGTCTAAGTGATAAATGCTTTCAACAGGACAATGCAACATGCCCTACAGCGGATCACACTGCAACTTTATTGGCACAGATATTTGGTGGGCGAATCATTTAAAAAATAAGCTGCAAACGTCATGCGATTTGATTTTTTTGAAGTGTGCGGGTGAAGGTCAAGTCACTCGTGTACGCTGGAAAACCTCACAAAGTTGATGATATCGAAGCCAACACAAGTCGAGTGTTGGAAAAGGTGATTTAAAACTGGACTTGTTGGCCGAAACTGTTTTCCAACGCTGGTTGATTTACTTCTAAAAAAAACAACCACCAGTTTTTCAACATATGTCGCGTACCTCTGGAGGTCTTCAATGCTTTTCCTATTATCCTCTGTGGTTGAAGATTTTAATTTTCGGATCTGATATATGCTGAAACATATTATTCTGACGTGCTTAACTCGAAGATGCCGATAGAAATCTTAAAATAAGAAATTAACGTCAAAGAGGCTCCTCCTACAGAAAGCCGACTACAGTCGTCGTAAAAATCATTTTGACAGAAATACAAGTCGGTCTGCAAAGAAAATAATTTTAAATGGCTTGTGATTTACCATTGTCAGTTTTCACTCAGTTGAATGGAAGGGCAGTTAAATGAGATCAATTGGGTCGTTTGACGTCACTTGACAGGTTAGACCTATTTGTGCTTAAAGTGTAATTTTTCGGCTAGCAAAAGTAGTTTAACGATTTTTTTTCTCAAGGAATGGCCGACGATAAATATTCTTATCATTTTTATTAGATAGATAGATAAATATTTTCATTGTAGCCAAAATATGTACAATTTGATTTTTTTTTTTTACAAAATATAGTATGTATGAGGATTTGGTTTACATACCTTGCAACTAAAATATTTGTATAAAGCTTAAATAAATATCACAGAATAATAGTTTTGAAGGAAAAGCCACTAGAAAAACCTCCATCAGAAATTAAGTTGCCCAGGGCAAGAGAGAAGAGGATTCAGATTAGTTGCTGAGATAAGTAGAACTTGATTCCAATCACAGAGTTGGTAAATAAATAAATAAATAACTTAATAGATAAGTAAATTAATAAATAAAGAAATCGATATAAAATAAATAAATAAATTAATGAATAAAATAAATAAATAAATAGATAAATAAATAAATAAACATTATGATAAATAAATAATTGAAAAATGAATAAACAAACAAATAAATAAATAAATAGACAAGTTAACAAAAAATTGATTATGTGTATATTTATAGATAAGATGATAATAGTTTTACAAAGCTGATAAACAAGAAATATTTTATTTAGCGGCGAGTTTTGCAATCATTTTTATTAAAATTATAAAAATGTATTGGTGATAAATATATTTTTTAAAAGTCATTTTGATTAGAATATGAGTAAACTGACAGAGTTAAATATGGAAATTCGAGCTGCCACCGTCGCAATGTAAAATTCTGGCCTGTCTGTTAGAATAATAAGCGACGAATTTAATTTATCAAGACAAACTACAAAATTTTGCTTAGACGAGTAGAAAATGAAAAAGTACTTTCGAAAACGATGGACGCGGGAGTTTACTAAAAATCCGGGTATAACTTCAAAAAACCTCGAGCTTAAAATGGTAAAAATTATGCTGAATATCCTGTTAGCGAGAGAACAATTCGGAGATGCCATGCTGAATGTAGTAGCGTATATGCATAACCCCCGGAAACAAAACCAAGCGACAGCGATTCACATAAGAGTATAAAAAATAAAGCAATAAACTTCTAGAACCGTGTTTTGGGGACGGACGAGAGTTCATTTGAGTTCCATGGACCACAAAACAAAGTTTTCTCGTATACCGAAAATAACTCGTCAAAAATACGTACATACCTTTAGGTATGTTGATGGGTCCATAATGTTCTGAGATTGTTTCTTGTTCAATAGTGATGCAGATTATACCATGAACCAACATAAGAACATGAGTTTTTTAAGCAATGGCGCATTACCATCAGTCGATATGCTTATCAGGCATTAGTTTGTTCCCGAACAAGATAACGCTACCTTCTAAATTGTGATGCAATTTTCGTGTGAAATTGAACGCATCACCAATCAGGTCACCCCAGAATCAAATGTTTTTGAAAATGTATGGAGTTACAGTGAAAAAAAAAACGTGTATCTCTGGCTATTTTCGAAATAAGAAAAGCTTGAAAGAGGATTTGCTGCATGAACTCGTCGAATTGACTCCGAGACGATTCCTTAAATATTTTGAAGCTAAAGGTGAGTATATTTTTTATTAAATTGTTCTATTTTTTTCCTTCTTTATTTTGAAATAGGCGTTTTTTTTTTAAGTTTATTTGTCAAAATAATTATGCAAAAGTAAAATGTTATTTTTCAATAAAAACATTTTAAAACAATTACTTAAATTTATTCTACTTTTAACTCAGTAAAGAAGAACCTTGCATTCTTTTTTAATTATTCCTAGAATTAACAAAATGTAGGTTTTGATCAAAAAAAATTATGCCTAGAACGATATTTGCAATGACGACTCTCCTTTCAAGAATTGTGGACAGTGTTGCCAATTTTTTTTTCTGAGCCAAAGCACCGTTCCTAATATTTTCAGTGTTAATTTTGATACCTTGGGCACCAAAAAAAAATTAATTTTCCAGTTTCCCCAAAAACAAAAAACATTTATTTAGTTCTAGTCGTAAATAAGTGTTACCAAGCCTTTGTGCGTCCAATTCTGGCCTATGCGAGTCCAGTATGGTGGAACATAGTATAGAGATTTCGAAAGAAGGTGCTTACGATTAACAGAAGCGCTCATTCCTACTTCCGTAATTGAGAACGAACTCAAATTGGGATTTTTTTTATATTCCGCCTATATACCAAACAGACAAAACAGTCCTATAGAGCTCCTGACTGGAATTACTGTATTAGCGTAACTGAAAGAGATACACTTAATAATGAACGGCTGAGGTCAGTTGAAATTAGTTTAAAGTTTAAGAATTATTAAAAAAAATAACTTGTTTTTCAACATTTACACAAACATTTTAGTTTTAATATTGTATAAAGACCAATTAAAAAATATGCTAAATTTTAACTAAGTTATGAGCACCGTCATTCATACGATATTAACTTTGAAAATAACATTAGTTTATAACTATTGTTATATCAAAATTTTTATTGGTTACACACAAGTTTTCCAAAAATAAATAAGTCCTTGTTTATGCATAAATTATTGCATTTTTTTAACTATCAATAAAAATATTTATTGGTAATCCACTTCTACGATGGCACGAAAATAAAATAAATAATAAATTTATTCAAGTATTTAGGCTCCAAACTAATTTTGTTCCTAAGTTTGCTTTTGACTAGGTTTGCTTGACTAAAAACCCTTTCAACATTGCCATAAGAATGTGGCAAACACAGCAGTTTCAAGACTAGTTCGCAAATGTTTGCAAAAGGATTTTGGTAGGTTTCAGCGTCAAAAAGCAGAGTTAATGAAGCACTAAAAATAAAATGAAAGCACTTAAAGAAAAGCCCGAGCACTAAAGTGACATTTTGGGCACTGAAATAAACGCTGAAAGCACTAAATTGACAACGCTAGTTGTGGAGCTCTAAAATAAGCCGCTGTTCGTCTTTTACTCATAATCGCCAACAAATGTTTTTAAAAACAGCTCTTAATTGAATTGTTCTTGCAAAATTTGATTAGGTTCATGATGCGAGCGAAAGTCCAATTTTCTTGACGGCTGACACAAAAATATGAATATCTTCCTAGCCATCTCAAGACAGATAGATATCAAGGTTAGACAAAAAATACAGTTTTCGAGCTACGTGACATGTGTCACAGTTATACCTTCAATTCGCGCCCACGTCATTTCCTCGTTTAATTATTTGATTATATTTTTGGCGCGCCAATCACCGGTCTTTTCAAATCACAATTTCAATAAAATAGAATAAAGGTTTCCCTTTCATGACAAAATAACAATTTCACGCCATTTAAAAGCTCGCAAACACCTTCGAGGCCACAACTCAGTTCAATGACCATCCATCACGACTATTAAACCGACTACCAAAAGCCTAATGTTTCTACAATTAGTACAAATTTGCCAAATTTGCGCATGGATCACAATTAAAAAAATAAAAAAATGTGTTGTTCCAAACAATACAACCTTTCTAAAGATCGTTCAATGATCCTCAAGTCTACATGGCAAGTAGTAGTACTTGACTCTAAATTAGAAATCTGCACCCATTCAGAGTGCAGAGCCTCCACTTGGAGGCATTCAAGCGAAGAACCTTTCCAAGCGATGGCACCTTGGCCTAGTGCGATGTCATAGTGCGTGATTAATTGATGATTCGGGGAGTTGGGAGCTCGAACAGCATTTCCATTGAATGCTTTTGTTTTAACATGCGACCATAAGGCCCTTCGTTAGATGACCATCAATTTTGTAACTTAATTAGCGACTGTTACGTTGAATCAAATAAATTATGAGTCATGAGGTGGAACTTGTGTAGTCGTATCGTCTTAACAAGTCTTATTAGATAGATCTCTTCAGGTTGGCCGTGAAAGTCTGCATTATTTAATTTTTGGTTGTTTTATTACCGCCGGGCTTAAGTGGGCTTTGATTCCGGGGTACAAGCGAACTATTGTATGATGCTTGCTGCTGCTGAATGGAGGATGAAGTTTTTGTTGAGTTGAAACATGCTTGACGGATGGATTTGCGGAGAACAATATTGGTTTTTGAATTTGTGTTCTTTGTTGATAGAATGTGCTAAAATGTTGTTGTTTTTGTTTTTTTTTTGTATCTTGAAGGAATTGCGGAAGCTATTTGCAATTTAAGATTGAGACAGCCCACGCTTATTCTTTTTAAACGATTGAGCATTTTTCGAAGAAATATTTTTATGACTTAAAAGGCCACAAGAATTACCGACAATCCTCCAATCTAACATGGAACCAAGGTTTGTCAGGCATCTTCCCTGAGAAAGAAGTATGAATCTCAGAAGTTACCAAGTCTACAGAAGCAGCAATCGCATAAAATACTCTTTTTTCTTGCGGCATGTGATGGACATTCACAGAGCAGATGACGACAGGCTCGCTGAACGGAATTCCGAACAGTTCCATGTGGATGCCAACGGGAAAGTAGGCAGGAATTATGCCTTACACAAGTTGGATACCTTTGCGACTTGGATTAATTGCGATAATTGGCTTCACAAATTCATCGTCCACTAGGCAACAAGGCAAGGATACTCCATAGTGATTTTTGTGTTTAGTTTGGCCTAGCACCCAACAAACTTGGATTTTATTCAAGTGGCCTCGATGGCCGCCTTGATGCCAAGTAACTGGTTAAAAAAAATGCCAACAATAGTGGCTCTGATCATCATTTCCGAAGCCTACATGATATTTGTGACTTCAGCAAAAAGATTCTCCCGCGTCTGTTATCCTGATGGAACGACTGAAACATTTGTCTGCACAGTAGACAAAAGCTAGTGTTCCTAAGGGACGTCTGTGAATGTCTGTGTAGAAGGAAGGCAGTCATCTCTTAACTCCTTTCTCCCTCAAATTTTGATATGTGGAATGTGTTTACGTCGTTCTCCTTTAGCCATAACATTGCTGAAGTATCGACCCGTGTCCGATGAAGAGTCTATCGGCTCTTAATCAGACCGGTTTCTGCAACAGTTGATATCGATCAGCGTTGATTCCGATGCTTAAGTGGATGAGGATCTGATAGATCCAACTTTGAATCTTTGTGAAACTTCCAACATAGCATTTTTTCAAGTGTCTCGTTCTGTACAATCGAATCGTAAGTAAGAATGGGTATGACAGTAATAATGAACATAAAGGAAAACCTTAGGATTGTGACTCCATGTCTCGCCGAAAATCTTGCTCAGTTAAAAAACTACGCATGCCTTTAGTACGGTAAAATTCCTTTAGCTGCCACAGGCCTTCAACAGTATATAAACCCTTGTTACGACCTAAGAACAAGTTCCAATGTTTGGTTTGGGAATTCTAGGATCAGGATCAGGATAGAATATCCACCGACTTGTCGAAAACCTTTTCAACGAGTTGAAATTTCAAGTTTTTTACCAAAACTGGAGAATAAAAGTTTGGCGGTGAGCTGAAAAAAATGCATCGTAGCTTTTGGTGCCAGTAGTCGTCACGAAGGATCTGATGATATTTCTTTTCTTCCGGTCTTGGAGACGTCATTCGTATGGCTGAAATCGTGAATGATGTAGATGTATGTATACACAAACCCTCATCATTGGGTTTGCGATTATAAGGCCTTCGACCAAATAGATCTCCACACGTCAAGTAAAATGGTGACTACATAAGCAGCACGTTAAAACTTAAGAATGGTGTACCACAAGGTTCGGTATTGGATCCATTGCTGTTTTTGGTACATATTTACTCATTGTTTCACCAAAAATTCAGTAGCAATATTGCAACATTTGCCGATGATTGCATTGACATATGACAATAAAAAGTTCAATTGAACATGGACCTAAATCATCACCGTCAATTGTTTTCTGAGCACGAATTTCTCGTTAGCAATAAAACAAGACCAACGTTATGTTATCTAGTATTCATTTGTTCACTTGACTGTGATACAATTTATCATTCTAGTGCACGTCCCAAGTGTTCGATTTTTGACCACATTTGTGGCAAAGTTAACTACAAGGAAAACAGTTTCAAAATAGAAGCGGTTGAGAACTTTAAATTTCATAGATAATAAGATGGCATGGATGGCACATGTGGATAATCTTAAGAATTATATGTTATCTGTCATTCGAAAAATGTTTTTGTTATGGGAGCACTGCTCACAAAAATATAGTTCAAGTTTTACTATGGTCTTGCGGATTCCAACACTTGATGTATTGTACTATATAAATCCCTTAGTAGAAGACTTTCTCGCAGTTGGACTCTACTTTTGAAATTGCTTACATTTCCTCAAATATGTTCTTCTTGAGAAGCGGATACGTTAAGATGTTCAAATATATACAACGTTCGAAACACAATATCGTTATGTCTAAAATCGCAAAAAAAAAAATAAAAAAAAATATGAATGGAATAAATATATTCCATACACTCCAAGCTTAGCCCCAAGAAAAGTTAACAAAGAACAACAAAAGGGAACAAACTGAATCTAAAAGTGCTACTTTGAGACGAAACTCACAGGGAAGTATTCAATTTCGAAAGATACGAAACTATAACGAAGATACCAAGATGGACGGCTAGGCGGTGCAGTCCTTTTCTTTATATATTATAATAATGGGTTCTGTATGAATTACTTTAAAAGGATGCCCGGACATCAGTATCAATACGCGCTTTCGATATTTGAATTTGATTTATTTTTTTTTGTATTTAATTTGATTTGATTTATTTATTTCTAATAACTTACAAATGAAGATTATGTTATTTTTATTAATATTGTAAGACTTGAAAAAACTTCAGAAACAAACTACATACATAGTAAAGTTTAAATAACATATAAAAACAAATACAATAAAAATGATAATGTAATAATATAAATAGATAAATAATAATATTACATAATATAAATATAAAAAAAAATATTCATATGTAATTAAAGTGAAAAGAAACTAATCAGAGGCCAAGTATTGATGAAGACATCTTTTGAAATTTTTCGTATTCGCCATTCTTCTGAGGGTTGTTAGCAAAGAATTCCAGAGTCGCGTTACTTGTACAAAGAATTGTCGCTCTGAACATAAACACGAGAACTTGGGTTGGACTAACATCAACGACCTTCGTGATTGGAGAAACTTAAGTTTTTCGTACAAATAATCTGGCTGCTTAATTTGGATGACGGAATTTAAAAGACACAGGGACTTATATTTTAAGAGTGCATCGAAGGAGCATCCATTTATTAGTTTTGAGAAGTTTGAAATATGGTCTTGTTTTCGCAAGTTAAATATATAGCGAGCTATGTTGTTGTAGGCAACATTAAGTTTTCGACTACTGTCGGAATCTGGTATCAGGAGAGTTTTAGCTAACAAGGGTCTAGTTTTTAAAGGAATGAAGTGTTGAGTGGCTCATAGAGTCCAGGAGCCCAGCATAAACCTTACCGATCGTGCTGTTAATATGGGTATCCCATGTAAGAGTACGGTGGCGATGACGTTTTCCGCCAAACAATAATAAAAACTTCGCCTCACTAAATTCCCCATGAGATTGCACGAACAATTCGATGAGCATCGTTTTCAGATCACAAGTCTTTTTAAGCTAAATAAGCGGTCAAGCTTGTCACGTTTGTGCTCGCTGGTACCTCGATACGAATAACTTTCTGAAGTTTCATCAGTTCAATGCTTGGGGTCTAACTTCTCCATCATCACAAATATACACCTGCTGCATATGCTTGAAAAATGAAAAAAAAACAAAAACGTCTTTGTATAGCTTCGGAGTCGCTTTAATAAATTTTCTTCTTCATAAAATCTCATGGGCTAAAATATGGCACGTGATATCCAGAAATCATGTCGATCATGAATTAAGTCTCTAGTCTATCTCATTCTCGCGACCTTTCAAACCTTCGACTTATTATAAGTCACAACATTTCCTCAACTGCGAATCAAATGCAAAAAGCAAAAGTAACTTATTCTTTGTAAAATCGTTGCCATATTTTAAGACTTTAATGTCTTTCCATGAGCTTCGAACTGTTCGAGTACTTTGACAGTAGATAATGATATACGCTTGGCACCTTCATTTGCATGAAACTCAGCTTCACCTTGCTCACTTATACGTACATACAAATTTTGTTGTTTCGTCGTCGTCAGTGGTTCCATGGCTCGAATTGAAACCAAAACATGAAGTGAAAAATTATCAAATTATACTTGCATTTAAAACTGGACATTTCATTAAAATGCAATCCTTGATATCTTCTCGAGTGTGCCACTTCCTTTTGACAAGAAAAATGTATCCTGATTCTCGTAAAATACTTCAGCAGTTGCCATCAACGCACATCGATTTTTGGTCTACTTAGTAAGAGTCTGCGAAAGTGGCTCCCTTCTCCGTGGATCGAGAACAGAAAATGGAACTGGGATTGGTTTATATTTCGAAGATGAAACCAAGTACTATTGTGCTTTGGATAATCTGGCAACTATTTTTTAAACGCAAATTTCCACCATACTCGTAGCAGAGTTGTAAAAGAATAAAATGTTTTTCATTTCATACAGAATGATTTGAAGTCATTTTGCTAAAAAAGATTGGGATTTAAAAAAAAGCCTTAGTCACACATATTTTTGGAAGTCAGTAACTGGCGCATTTAAATGAACCCAGTCATTGAATTAAGCAAAACGATTGCTTTTTTTCAATTACATGAATGAATTCATTTGATTTTTGTTGAAGGCCGCAGTGAATTCACATTAAATCAACTGAAGTCACTGAATTCAAAAGAAATCATTTCAATTCTTTTGAGCCGTGGCTAAACAATAAACGACAATTATTTTTCAGTTGGCTGATGATATCTTGAATATTTTGAGCCGAGCTAAGTGCGAGCCGAGATGAATTTCTTGACAAGGCGAGCCAATTGAATTCAGTTTTCGACGACGTGTTACGAATTAAATTTTATTAGTTATACTTATTACAAAAACCCTTAAGCCAGCAAACCCAACAGGCGGTCCAGTACGGATGCAGCAGAGTATGAAGGTTGTAACACTCTTTTCCTGATCACGACCTCGTCGATAAAATGAAGAAAAAGGAACATATTGAAAAACGACATCATGTTGAAGCACATCCACTTTGAATGAATTTAAATTTCACAACTTCAATCGATTAAATGTGATTTCACTAATGACTTCATGGAAAATTATGACTTCACTGCTGACTTAAACTTAGCTTGTGTGAATTCAATTGATTCCCGCAAATGATTTCATTATGATTGCTAAAATTTAATTCACCAGTCATAAGCTTCAAAAGAATGGTGGTTAAAGTCTTTTTAATTCGCAGTCTTTTTTTAATTCAATTTCATCAATCAAAATATTGAATTCTTTGATTTAATTTCCGTGAATGCATTCCCAAAAAAAAAAAACATTCATTAACAACTCTGACTTGAAGTGGTAAGCTGGATAATTGAAGTGTAAGAAGTATCAGCACTTTCAGTGATAGTCAGGCTGTACAAATGGCTCTTAAAACTTCCATAAATCCTTCAAAAATTGGTCTATTATGTATTTCTATGCCGAATATGCTTTCTATTCAAAATCGGGGTTTTCTCCTTTGGTTTTCAGGCCTCAGGGGGATTGCAAGAAACGAAATCTGTGGGCTCGAAGTCTATTCCTCCGAATCCGAAGCCAACAATCGATGTTAGTATTATTTTTTTCCGTGGGTAGGTAAAAACCTTGATAGGTACTATGAGGACCGGGATTTTAGCACTTGCTTATATAAATGCAGTTTGCTATTTAAGCTTATTTTTAAATGTATCCAATGAATTTCTCTTAGCCTGATTTCGTGGTCGTCGCACTTTTATTTTTAATCGAGTTTAGAAATAGAGGTATATTTTATACGATTCAATATGTAAAATTAACATGCGTTGATTTGGTCTCTTTCAAAAAGATTTGCCAAGTCTTCGTTCAGACCCAGAACACCTCCTTGGGGAACTTCGGCGTGAATTTCTTTGTGTTTTGAGCATTCAGTCCCGTATCTATCACGAAAGAGTATGTTTGCACAATTTCTCTGACAAATAAGCCTTAGTTTATACTTAATCAATCGTGCCATACCTTGTCGTAGGCTTGTGATACGTCGAGAAAAGCGTACTAGAGCAAATCCTTTCCCCTTCAAGCCCTTTTCAATTACATCAATACACCCTGATCGATTGTGGAATGCTTGACTCTAAAACCAAACCAATGGTCCGGTATTGTTCGTCTTATTTCAATTATCGGTAACAATCGTTTTAGCAAAAGCTTCTCAAAGACCTAAGATACTATCGGCAGGAGCGTTAACAGGTAACTCCTTTAAAATTTCAAAAGTAAAAAGGTCGTATTTGTAATTTTTTAATTTCCTTTTGGTCTGTCGAAGTTCGGGCAATGATGCCGTTTTCATTTTCCGTATTGGCGTAAGGATCCTCGGCCAATGGTTTTCCGTCAAACGGTTTGAACGTGTTTTCTAAATGTTCTGCAAAGAGAACCGCTTTCTCTTTCTCTTCTTTTGCCTATTCGCCGTTCGCTTTCCTTATTGGCGCCGAGTGCATAAAGGGTTTTTTAATGGACTTAAACGCTTTCCATAACGAGTAGTTTAAGCTCTTATCCGCTGTTAAACCTTCGAAGTAAAGTTCTTGAAAAACGCTTAAAATCTTTAAAAACGCGCCTTAACTTTTTGGAAAGGTGGTTTAAGTATGTTTTTTCATGTGGCACTTGGAATACTTGCCAACGCTTACGCGCTCTCCTCTTCACACGTATAAGCTCTTCGATTTCGAGTGGGAATATTGTTTCACCGTTCCGTACCCCGGGCTTCCCGAGTTTGTCGATTTCGTCTTCTATTTCGAGCGGCGTTTTGAGAGATACATTCAGAGGAACGTTTTCCTTATAGACTTTTTTAAAAGCGTCACAATTCGAGGTTTTATAAATCATTCTAGGCCTTCATTCATTATTTGCCAGGCTTCCACCCAATTTCAAAATAACCGCCTAGTGATCTGAGCAGAGATCATAGCATTCTTCAACATTCTTGAGGTATCTAGGGAATCCCTTTGCGATAAAGAAGTCCACGAGTTATATCGGTTGGCCAAAGCGTTGGCTTTTCTGTAAAAAAGAAATGTGTTCCACATTTCATGCTGGTCTTGTGGAGTAGTCTGCCTCCCGTGGAATTTCATCTTCAGCCCCATAAGGGTGTTTGTCTCGCCGAACAAACGAGGCGAACGAGTCATCGTCTTTCAACCTGTTCATGTTCGATATTAGTATGTTTTCGAAATGCTTGATGTAAATTTAGGATCCATCTCTCGAATTTTCCGAAAGACGATGCGCTTTATAGTCGATGAAACCTTTCATTTTGGGTCCAGATCCCTTTTTTAAGTGGGCTTCCGAAATCAGGCAAATGTCAACATTGTTTTTCTGTTTTTTTGTAGAAACACTTTTAGCCTACTCAACTTGTCAAATATGAGTTAATTGATCTTAGGCTGAACGTCAAGTTTTTTTCCTAAATGTTTGGCGAGGGTTTTGCACTGGATCAAGGGTTATATGGGAAAAATCAACAAATGCTTTTTCAAAGTGCCTGCACGCTAAATTCCTTCTCAATTTACATAGAGAGGCTGCAGAACTTAAGACGGAATAATTAAAGACCTCAACAAATGTGGCCATCATATAACCAACATCCAAATCATTGAAGACCCAACGTGTCCGTCATCTCTCGAAGGCGGGGATACTTTTGACCTGCTCTTGTGTCAGTGCCCAGCTTTTGCAGGAATGAATCTCACATTTTGGGTATTGGTTAAATGGGTAAAGTCATTATATATGTTGACACGAAAAAGCGATTTTAAGGACCTGCTTACGGAGTTTTCGAACGTCTTTGGTTAAAGATCCGTTTATATTCCGTTCATACGCCCATTCAGTTTCGGACCAGGCCATCAATTTGCAGTGTTTTTTAGACCTGTCTCTTTATGGCAAATAGCATTTCAACGTTGATTGACATAGCTTGTAGCTTTTTTGACGGGTTTTTTTATACGATGTCTTCTTGAAGGCACCAACTGAGTCGGCCAAAGACTTCCTAGCTTTGTCCTTGAACTTCATAGTTGATGCAACACATTTTCGTGGAGCGCAGTGAACCATAAGTGACCGCCAAACGCACGCACAGCTGGAGCAAATTCGTCCATCTTACGCTTATGCGCGAAGCCCGGTATTACAAGTTGACTCGTGAATCTAGAATCACACAAGTGAAAGAGAGAAGACAAATTAAATAAGCTGAGATAAAAGACAAGCCTTCCGGAGAAACGTGGGTAGAATTTTCATTGCCTTATTTTGACGTTTCTCTTTCTCATTTTTCTGTGTTTTTCCACTTTTCTTCATTTCTAGTCGTGAGGGCAAGTGAACCACGAGTACGATACACGGAATGTGAGAATAGCTGTCAAATTACGGACACGGAAAAGAGTCAGCGGAAGAGTCAACGTGTAACAGCACAAGCCTCACCGAATGAATTTTTGAAATGAGAATGACCAAGAGATGCAGACTCAAAAGAGTCGATGTGTTATACCCGGACAAACTGACATCGTCACAAAAAGATTTTTGAACACACTCAAATAAAGTGGATAAGACAATGTTCGGCACAGGCGCCAAGGCGTTTTTGGAATATAATGTCACTCATTCCACACAAAAGTATCCAGCCATTTCTTTTTATGAATAGCAAAGGACTTAATACACCCCCTGCTTGGCAACAGTTTTGATTGTGAAATCTTTAGTGACTCCCACGGGGAATAGTACCCTTATCTTTGCCTCCTTAGTCCATAATTGGCTACCACAAACGGGGAAATAAAAGTAATAAAAATCTGAATCATGTTGAAGAGAACGCGGTAAGACGCGGTTAAGGCAGTTTATTTGCGCGTGTAAGTCTTTACCCACGCTAAACCATAAAAAATACAATGTATACGAAGCCTGCTGACATATTATCCGACTAAGTTTCAACATGTGCGATTCTCGAAGGCCATCCAACAATTCATTAGTCGCAATCCCACCCTCTCTGGCGTATCAAATTCTTCAGTCCAAAGTCAATCAAACTAACAAATTGCAACATAAAATTCGGCGTTCTAATCACCTTTTCCTTCTCAGGTAATTAAATGAATTTCAAAATTGCCAAACCGCACGCGAAATATATTCTTCAAGCGATGATGCCAAACCCAAAAAAGAGAAAACAACAACAACAACGAATTTATACAAAAAAAAATTATAATCAACCATCATCGCTAGCTAGCTGAGAATATCGGTCAAAGACGACTGCTTTTGGCTTCAAATTTAGTTGCCGTAGCGGTACGCTGCTTAAGCACGATCCAAGCCAAGTCAAGCCAAGCCAAGCCGAGTGTATATGGAGACTCGCAGATACAATCAATTTGGGCTCAAAGCTTTGTGTGCCCAAGAATAACTGTTTTACAGAACCACCGCTTGGTCGGGAAAACGTGGTCGAAATGGTTAAGCAGCAAGTGAAAAAGCTTCAGCTTCAGTACCATTCTAAGGGGTAATAACCTCAGAGAATAACATGCTCCCGCCGGCGTAGAGTATCTAGAACAGCGTAGCATTAAAATGCCAAATGAAACGACTCGTCGGACGACCAGTGTATCTCCTGGTGCCATTCTCAGCGTTGCGCTTGGAAATGCATTCGGCTCTGCGCATGAAAAGGTTACTCAGTGGCTTGTCCTTGGAACGTGCTGGTGTCTTTTTGCGCAATCATCAGCAGATACAAATAGAAAGAATGGAATTACGTGCTCGCTTAGGCGGAGGAACTTTTATTTTCAACAAAGATCCAAAGCAAAACCAGCTTCTGGTGTCTGTCGGGGGCTCCATTACTTGTGATGGGGAAATCCCTTTCATACACGATGAAATTTATGGCTCACCACTTCACCGGATTTAATTTTACTTTGAAACTAGTTGTAGGATGAGAATGCTCGTGTAACAAAGAAGGATATTCAACCAATGGCGGGCAGCATCACTAACTGGTTCAATTGGCCACAAACTTCGAGGAAGTGCGTGCCGTGTCACTCACGTTCGGCTTGACTGGAATGTCAATTGACGTAAAAGTTGTTTTCTGTTATACCCTAGAGCGGAGTAAATCCCAATTGTCTAGAGGCCACAATGCATATGTGTATAAAGGTCTTTGTCAGATCCATTTCAAGGACAGACTAGTTTAGGCATTGAACCTGAAAGGCACAAGTGTGATCTGGTGACACGTTAATCTAGAAACTTGGTCAGGCTTATGTGAAAGGGACATCATAAAGTATCGGATTTTAACAGGAAGGGAAATCGACACCAACGACGAGGACTTGGTTTCGCAGAATGGCTGATTGAACTTTTGTGATGCCGACAGTTTTGCTGAATCTGACTTCGGAAGTAAGTTCCTTTTTCATTCACTTCTAGTGATCTTGAACTTGCCTGCTTAAACTTAAAGAGCTTTCGAAACGTAAGGCGATCCACACCATTCGATCCCGGGCAGATTACTTCAAGACCAAGAATTATGACATTCGCGGAAGCTAAGAATGGGGGTTCGGCCTTCATTGTCATCTAGAACCCGTGGACTGTGATCTGAAGAACCCCTTTGCTTAGAGACAATTGTCGTTTCGCTCGATGTGGCCAAGCCGGTATATTTTGTCCTCCTTCACATCTTGGCACAACTTGTAGAGTTTTTGCTTATCGTCCAGCATTTGGCACCATGTAAAGGGTGTTTTTTTTAAGAGGTATACAACACTTAAAGTCTATAATGTTGGCTTTATTTAATAAAAAAATTTATTCCATTACTGTTTAAAATGACTTCGGGCATATGTGCGTCATGGCCAGCTTGAATGAAGCGCAGTCGTGAAGTCCAATTTTCGACAATTTTATCGAGCAACCGGGCAGTACATATATCAGCATTAACACGACGAATTTTGACTTTCAAATCGTCCAACGTCCCTTGAATAGACTAGTGACTTCAAATACCCCCAAAGAAATGATCGTGGATGCCAGTTCAAAGGTCCATTATTTGAATTCATGCGCTAAGCGAATGTTTCCCGCAATAAATTGACGGTATCGCGCGCCGTATGGCATGATGCGCCATATTGTTGAAACAAAGGCTCTGTTACGTCAACTGAGGAACGAAGAAGTCACAAATCATGTTTCCAAAGAGCTTTCCATTGTCGGTAGAATTTTGGCCCGCTTCGTCCTTAAAAAAATGTGGGCCAGTGAATCCATCAGCTTTTGGATACAAGGGTTAAAGTCTTCGGGGTTTTCTCCACTCCAAATACGGCAAAATATTGCGTGTAAACTGAATCTTGTTTTCAGCTCATTTACCGAATCTAAAACGCGTTTCAACTCTTGCACAAGTTCTTATAAGCTGTAAGGTCAAGATCATTCCGTAAAATCTTTCGAAAAGTGGACGAGAATAACTCGAATTGCTGTGCGCGATGGCGAATCGACTCATTCGGATTCTCCTCAACAAATCGCTCCACAACGGCAATAACTATTTGTCGTCTTTGGGGATGCGTTTTGCCCACTAGAGTGTACATGGTGCGAAAAGAATTCATCTTGTTCCGAATAACTTGCCCAGCGCATGATAAGTTTGGCGTACCGAACCATGGTTTTCAAAATAAGTTTTCAAAATTTGCACGCGTTGTTCTGGCGTAAATTTTCAACCATCAAATCGAAAATCTGTAGAAACAATGTTGCCTGTTTAAAAACCAAACCTCTTAAAAAAAAAACTCTTTACATATGTATACTGTGTCCAAAAAAAAAGGTGACATATGAATTTAAACTGCGCGCGTCGAAGGATTTGGAAATTGTTCTTTCTTTTTAGGTTGGTCGTACTGTCAGTGACATCTATGTGAAATTTCATGTCAAAATATATTCATAGTATAGAGATACGCGTCGTTTTGTGAGCTGCTAAAAGTGAGTTTTTCGTTTTTTGCGATGTCGAAATTTATTGAGTAAAGAATTTGCATTAAATTTTGTTTTCTGCTACGGATACGTTGAGGATGGTGCAGAAAGCCTTTGATGATGAGGCTATGTCTAAAAAAAATGTTTACAAGTGGTATAGTGATTTCCAAGCCGGCCGTGAACGTGTCGAAGACGAAGAGCGTTCTGGGCCACCATCAACCTCAACCGATGAAGCTCACGTCCAACAAATCAAAGATTTGGTGTTGAAAAACCATCGATTAACGATTAGAGACCTTGCTGATGAAGTTGGCTTATCGAAAGGCTCAGTCAATACCATTTTGAAGGATGCTTTGGGCCTCAAGCGCGTCAAATCTCGACTGGTACCGAAAACATTGAATTTTTTGGAAAAAGGCGTCGCGTTGAAGTGTGTGAAACAATGCTTTCCGACTACCAGGATGTCATGAAACGCATTATAACTGGCGATGAGACTTGGATCTATGCTTACGACCCCGAAACAACCGATCAATCGAGCGAATATCGTGCCAAAAGAGAGCCGAGACCAAAAAAAACCGCGCCAAAGTCGCTCAAAAATCAAGGTCATGTTGACTGTTTTCTTCGATTATCGTGGTGTTGTGCTTTATGAATTCCTTCTAACCGGCCAAACAGTCAACAAGGAATATTATTTGAACGTTATGCGTCGTTTGCGTAACGCTATCCGCCTAAAAAGGCCGGAATTGTGGAAAGACAATTCTTGGTTTTTACATCACGATAATGCAACATCCCATACCGCACTCGTAATTCGTGATCATTTCGCCAAAAACTCAACCCATATCGTTCCGCAACCACCGTATTCACCTGATCTGGCGCCGTGCGACTTCTGGCTCAACTTCAACAAGCTCAAAAGACCGCTCCGGGGAAACCGTTTTGATACGATAGAGGAGATTCAAGCCGCAGCGAAGACGGAACTGAAGGCCATCCCGGAAAGTGACTACAACCAGTGTTTCAAACATTGGAAAATCCGTTGGCATAAGTGCATTGCATCGGGGGGGGATTACTTTGAAGGGGATGAAATTGATTTGGAAGAATAAATAAAGAATTTTCAAAATAAATACAATGTCACCTTATGTTTTGGACACAGTAGTATATTGCAGAACTGGCAGAATAAATGTCTCATTGAGAATGCATTTTGTTTTTCTAGTAAGAAATCTGGTTTCTGGTTTAGTCGAACCGAAAACCAGCGGTTTTCCAGATTATCAACAGATGGGATCATCCGTAAAGTTTGAAGAAGTCACTTTATAACGCATCTCCTTGACGAAGTCCGCTCCACCATATGCGGCTTTAAAGATGAAAAGATGCTTAGTCTCGACTTGAAATTCGGTAACCTAATCAGCCGGGCCGGCGACCTTACAGCTTCGTGCCGATTAGTCTGTGCACATAGTATTTTGGCTAAGCTGAGCCATGCATCGATGGATGTTATAATTATTTTTATTATTATTTTTTCTTTACTTAAAATTAATTTACAATTCATGAATATGTATAATAAGAAAGCAAATAAACATGGCAAAACGTGCCGTCTGTCGAAAATTGACAATATTTCATATAAATTCAGTTCGTTAATGTTAAAAACTACAATATGGATATACAAAAAAGAAAAAAAAAGGATGTATAAGAATTAAAAATAATAAATTAAAAGGTTGTTTAGGTACAATAATAATCAAAAAATGTAAGGCAATCAAACAAAAAAGGCTTACAAGTTATTAAAGCTGTAAAGCGATAATTTAGGGCATGTTTACAAAATCGAAAAAGCAGGTTCCAACCCTGGTCACCATTTAGAACTTGTTGGGTTTCACGGCGAGTAAGGGACCCTCTCGCGATATGTAGTAAGCGCAATTCACTAAGTATTGGGCAGTTGCGATGAAATGGAAAATATCTTCTTCCTCATTTCGGTTACAGAGTGTGCAATTGGAGCGTAAGTCCTGTCAAGATCAGACTTATTTGGTCAGCTTTTAGATCTTTTGAAAAATAATATAATTATTGGGGCCCAGTGAAAAATTGAGAGTTCTATAAATAAACCGAGTAGGCGAAGTCTGAGCCCGGTTAATGCTCTCATGGTACAAACAATCGTCCACTTTCCTTATACATTCGTACACTTGCCTCGGAAAGACCTAAAAACACATTTTTGGAAACTGGCAGCTCGTTCCAATCCACAAAAGGTGATAAGTTACGGTGCTATGCAAAATTCATTAACCGTTTTTGAAGATTTTCACTTGGCCTGCGCATCACTCTTACTATATAGTCGGCATTAGCATTGCGTAAATAAATTTGAGGTAGGCCGGACTCAACATGAATGGCATATGTTGGCGTTGTTGAGGGAAGCTTAAAAATACGCTTAAAGAACAAGCGTTGCACCATTTCTAGCTCGTCGAAGTTTTGAAACCCAAAAACCTGATTTGCATAACAAAGGCAAGCGTTTACAGTGGCATTAAAAACTTTGCATTTCGACCCGGTGTCAACATGTTTGTTTCCGAAAAAGTTTCTCCACATGAGATTTATAGCCGTCTTAGCGGCTTTCGACTTTCGTGAATATGGGGGCGGAGATCAAGGTTCGAAGAAATAAGCATCCCTAAGTACTTAAATTGCTTAACAACTTCAATTGGCTCATCGCTCATGGTCCATTTCTCCTGTCGTGCCATGATCTTTGATTCAGACGTGTTCACTTTAAGATCTCAGAGGTCACAGTACCATTTTAGTTTATTTATTTGGAGCTGGAGAGTTAAAGGATTGTCGGCTAAAATGACTGAACCATCGGCGTACAGAAGAACTTTTACATCAACATCACAAACTTTGACACCACCCGGTAAATAATCAACTATGTCGTCAATAAAGAGCGAAAATAGTATAGGACTCAATACACATCCTTGCGGCAAACCCAGTTCTGTGGGAAATTCGTTGGGCATAACGCTACCATGGGTGTTATAAGAAAAAGGATCACTTAATTGAAGTTAGAGCTGATTCGTCCAGTCATCGGTTATAACTTCATTCCAACACATGACTTGATTTAGTGCCAGCAACTTGATAAAACTTCGACATCAGAGCCGGCGGCCATGTCGTTCGTCAGCTTTTTGAAAGCTGAGCCAACTTTTTTAAAACTAAGAGGGCGACGGCTATTATCACTATTACTCTCTCCTACCGGATCCCCATTAAGTAGCTGATAGATGAGGTGGTTTCCTGCATTGTTTTGTATGGGTTGGCTTTCCGGACTAGAAAACTAGTAGCTTAGCTTTCTCAAAAAACATCCGGGTGTTGTACCTTCACGGGATTCGTCGAAGATGTTGAACAGGGAGATTACATGGGCATGTTCTTCTCTTCCATTTTTCTTTCTCAACATTCCCAGACTGCTCTGCCTTTGCGCTGCAGCATTTGAAGATGTTCGCTTTCTGTTACTTGCTAAGCGTTCGCAACGATACCACTTTAAAAGTTGATTGACTGTCTTAGCTACCCCTTTGATTATGTTGCGATACAAGCTCAACAGATTACTGTTGACCTTTGTGGATGGTTACTGCAAAGCGCACTCTACTCGTACTTAGGCTTCGAAAGTTGAAGAAGTCTTTTTCAGTGCACCTGACAGCTTCTTATTGAAAAGTCGAGTTCTGACTTTGACGGAAACAAGAAAGTGCCGAGCCGACATTTGTTTCCTGGAAATTTCTATATTTTTAAATTTAGGATGCCTGTCTCGGATCCATAAGCCTGTAATTTATTTGGTTGGCTGTCCGTCCAGGTTTCAGCGTGGATTCGGTGTCCAAGCAACATTTTCAAAACGACTCATTCCACGATTTTTGAAATTTGTCTGCAATAAATTTATTGTTCGACGACTTGTGTGGAACGTGGTCCCATCTTTTTGAAAACATGGCTCGCTCAGGCATGAATCTTCAATTTCTGGCCACATAACAGCTTTTATCGTGCTTCGATAACGCTCTACAATTCCGCCACTTAAAAAATATACCAAACAGCCTTACCTTCAGGCTTTGTTTGTCAATTTTTTATGACGATCGACAAAATTTGAAGCTTCTTCTGAGCTTCTTCATAAAACCAATTAAACAAATCAACAACATCGAATCGAGATGGTTTGAAGGATTTACCGAGTGAGTCTCGAATCAAAAAAATTTAACATACAAGCCTTAAGTCCACTTAAGAAGTATGCGGTAGGAACCTTGACTTCCAGCGGGTCAATCTCATTAAAAGTTATACAACCTTCTTCAAATGTGCCTGGAGGTGGTTGTGTCAATTCCTACAGACTGGTTCTTAATCTGAGCACATCAAAGCATCTCATTGATTCTCATTTTTACGAGTTACAGGTGCTCGCATGCTGGTTCCAACTCTGATTTGTTATTCAAACTCATGTTCAACACTTCCGAATGTTTACAAAACATTAAAATTTTGTTCTTGGGAAACCAGATTAAAAAGACGACCCAAAGGGCTCTTAGTCATTGATTCACAACAAAAAGAAAAAAAAAATCTGCCGTCATAAAAATGTCGACGCTTCCTATTCGCTTGAATAAGTTAATCCATTGATGACACCAACGTGGGCATTTGATGGCTTCGTCGGGGAGCGATTTCCGAGTGTTTGGTGATTTGAATACGGAAGAGAATCTGATCTTCTTTTTTCGAGATTGTTCCCCGGTATCAAGGCAGTGCATTGAAATAGATTCACATTCGTTTTAAGTGTTTTGTTTTGGAAATTTTGTCCAATTGACGGTGGCAGGTGGATTGGCTTCTGAAGCAAATAAGAACGTTGTGGGTAGCTTGTGTCAGCCCTTCAGACAAATTACATTGAATTCCAAAGAATCAAAGCTAAGTTATTTTTTCTTTCCGGTTGATAAAATGTTTAAAAACAATCCAAAAATGGCAGACTTTGGATGTAGTTGTTTCCCCAGCCAATCTGGCTCTGGATATTAACACAACTCTCCAGGAGGTGATGAAAAAGTCTATAAAGCTGGCAGAGCTCTTGACAAAGGCCACGCTGTTCCTGTATATATGCCGAATCCTTCGAGGAGCCATTGTAAAAGAAATTGGTCACAGCAAGAGTTCAAAGTATCGGTTCTGGATATCGATACCAAGTACTATTTGGTAACTTGGTGAGTATCGACCTTAAACTATCGATTCTACACACAGTATAGAATACTTTTTAAACAGAAAGTTTTAAAAATCGTTTAGACGTTATTTTAGGCAGTAAATTTACATCTGTAATGAATCAATTTTCGTAAAAGAAAAATCAAATCTTAAGCAAGGTACGTGTTTTAAGCCGTTCTTCCTGAGGTCGACCTGCTAAAAAATAAAATTAATTTAATTCTTTCAGCTTGAGACGATTTCTTGCCTGTGTAGCTGTAGCATCGGCTTTGGAAAACAATCTTTCTGTTGGCAACAATCATGGCATTAACATATTTCTGCACCTTTGTTCTGCATGAAGATAGTTTGGAAAACAAAAATACACTCATTGGATAGAAATATTATAGAAGATCAAATCAAAAATTTGACTGCAAACCAAGAGAGGAAGAATATGTCTTATCCATGTGTGCTCTACGCTTTCATAACCCTTCTCCTTTTCGTACATATAGTACATTACAGTCAGCCAGACCTGTAAACTTTCTAGTGCCATTACCATTCAAATACCCAGGACTTGAAAAACACTAAGTACAAGTACTTTTTCAAATAATTTCTTCTCAGTACATTAACTGTCCAGAACTTTTTAAGTACACTTCGTTGAGTGATGTATGGTGTGACATCACAGCACAGCACAGACTTAGCACTGATTATCAAAGCTTTGTTGTTGTTCTACGCATGTCTTTGTTATTAAAAAAATATTGTAATTAACAGACTCAAATACTTAAATACAAATGAAATTTTATTTGGAAAGTACTTATAAATGTACTGTCCAAAATTACAGCCAATCTACTTACAATCAGAAGAAAGTACAAGTACAAGGTACTGGGTAATTGTAAAGTACTGCAGTACTGCAGTACAAATGTTCTTCAGTTACTTTACAACTCTGCAGTTAAATGTGTTTTTACACAGAAGCACGCGCAAATTTGAAGTACTCTTCGATACTACTCAAAGTATCGTGTACTCATTATCGGGTATCGAACCTACTCAACATCGAAGGTATCATTCGAACCCTAGTCACGACCCTCTGCCATTAACAGCTTATTCCATAGATTCGCGTTGACTCGGATAAGAAGGATTCGGTCTGGTCTGCGCAAGATCGACAAAAAAGCCAAACCACGTAATTTTTCGGATGTTCTGTTCTTGTCATCAAGGATTTCGTTGAGGAAACACCTGCTTTGGATGTACTCAAGAAGCACTTCAGACAAAACAGTTACGGGCGAAATAGTAAAGGCGGAGAAGGCAATGACCTCGTTACATCGAGACAGAAGTTCAGGGAAAAAAGATTGACTTTAGGGTAACGCTTGAGGATGATGACAAATGGGAATCGATAGATGCAGTTGCTGGCGGCGTTTTGGTTTTCAGCCTCAGCAATAAACTGGACACTGTTTTAGCAAAATCATATCTTCCGAAGGTAAGAGTACGGTTTTGTATTCTTTTAGGCAGAAAAATTTGCAATTCTTCTCTTAACAGATTTAGCACAGGAAATAAAGTACCCATAAAGTGGACCCGGAAACGAATGAAATTATCCTTTTCCACTTGTTATACCAACGCAATTCACTAGAGTAGCAGAAATATTTGCGAGTGAGTGAGCCTTTATATGACTTTATAAGATAACCCTAACCATTCCTTTACTGCGCTTAAATATTTTTCAATAAATCTTTATAGTTTTCCCCTTTCAGAAACCATGCTCGAACAATTTGGTCGGTTTGAAAAATGGATATCCAGACAAATACTGTTCGCGAAGACCAAAATTCTGTCTATTGAGTCCACAGTTCAATTGCTTGGATGTAAAAAAATTCAGCTCGAGCCGTTACTTTGACACGCAAAATACTGGACGAAGGAGGCCAATGAAAGTAAACCAAAGGTAAGAAACTTTTCTACAAGCCAGACCAAAGTAAGAGTGAAGCTGACAGGACCTCACACAGAACAAAACTTCACTCTTACGCTAGAGAAAAAGGAGCTTCAAAAATAAGAATCCTGAAAAACCTCCTGTGATCCAATTGAAAATGCCAACAAAGCGGCAAAGGCATGCGGAAGCAAGAATCGTTGAACCTCATTTGTCTTCCAGACCTGTGGACTTATATTTGTAGTTAGGGCCGCATTGAGACAAACCAATTATCGATAAAATCAGGCAAACTATTCTGAGGTTCAATTTGTAGGGAATATTTTCATTCACCCATTCTGACCATCTGCAACGGACCACAAAATCTTCAGCTGCAGTGCAAAGTTCAGTAGGAAGTCCCTCAGCACCAGCGACGTTCTTACACTTGAAGTTGGCTTTTGCTATTTTCACTTCATTGAAGTTCATTGATTCATTCGGTGAGTTATTCGGCATTTAACAATCAGCAGAAATGTGCTTTCCGTATGCTCAAAGCATCAACTGAGAGGTCGTGATAGTTGTCATCGGAAGTGCCTTATGGCCAGATTTCTGCGCTGCCAGTTCCTTAACGTTATTGCACAGCTCAGTTCTATTTCTGTTTAAAAGTTTGTCTAATCTGTAATTCTTTTACTTGGATCAGAAATTTGCTGAGACTCCTCCTTCTGAGGTAAGCTATAGTCAGACAATAATGTTGAAGCTCTCTCTTCACATGACTTAACTGGTGCTCTACCTCATCGTAGTTGTCTTCACGGGCCAAAACTCCAAATTCCCTGCCTTTTCTTACAGCGTTAAAACGTTCCTGAGTGTTGGTGAGAAGGACGTACAAATTGGAAGGATACAATGATATTTTAGTATCCGCGATCTCTCGCATTTCGTGCTCTTCCTTTTCTTTCAGAGAAGCCGATGCTACTATTCGTTCTTCCTTGCTTGTAGAGCTCACGAGTAATTCTTGTCCCGCAAGCAAATCTTTTTTATTTATAATATAATCGCTCTAAATGGATAATGCTCAGAGCGAGCAGAAGGATTGAACGGATGGAGTCCGAATTGGCACAGGGAAGTTGATATCGACTTATTTTCATTCGCATAATTCGCAGTATTTTCTTTAACTTGTCAGATTGGTTGATCACCCTGCTGTCAGTGTTGTGCCCTTTCACAGATCATGATTTTTGACGACACAAAATCTTAATTACCAATACAACTTTTGGTAAGACTACTTTCACTGGTCGACCGCTCCAATTTCAAGGCCGATAATTTACTACAAACGATTGAAACAAGGGTCGATATTAATTTGAACAAAATTCGGAAACAAGATATCAGTGAAAGATTTACTCCACGATTCGAACCTGGTACTCAACTGATCCAATTGAGCGGTGGGCGCTTAACCAACAGCGTCATCTAGCTTTTTCGCATATCTGCTTTCTCCCTGTAACATGATGCTTTCATTGGCGTTGGCTGGATGAAATTTTCCACATGAGATGCGACGTCTATGACAGTGTTGCTAATGGATCACAAAGGATCAGTTGACATACTCGATTGGCAAAGTTTTATTTTCTCAATTATATTATTCCCTTCAAAATAGAAACACGTGTACATCTTGAATTTAATCCTTGCATAAACACTTCAAACAGAAAAAAAGGGTCATCTGCAAAAAGCTTCCGCTTGGAGTCAAATCCACCTCAAAATAATGACAAGTAATTTTTTTTTCTTATTCACAAAGGGACTACCCATTCTGACTGTTGTCTTTCCCACTAATTGTATATTTACACACGACAGTATAAATAAACTTTGCTGATTTCAAAGCCCACCTGACCACTTATCATGGCACACGCAGAGATTCAAGACAACTCGCAACCAAAAAAGTCCATTTACACATTCTATCCACTCGTGAAGCTCAAAAAAATAAAATAAAAATCGATAGATACTTTTTATCTACGTGTATCAATGGCGTACGAGAAGCAAGTCAAGGCTAAACAGTTGGTTACGTTAGACCACCGCTAAAAGTGGTCTTTGACTTGTTTGGACTTTCAAAGAATTTCGCGTTTTTTTCGTGTTTTTTTTTTTTTTTGTATCTTTGCAAAGAATAAAATGTATCTGCAAGTCCACGAGCAATGAATTACAGCAAATGCTGCAGTCCACGGCACGCCATCCGTCTATTAGTATCGCATCGAATCAATCACAGCCCTGAAACAACAAACCCGCAATTAAAGTTTTTTTTTTAAAACAAAACAAAAAAACCGATTGCTTCCTAAAACTAAAACGGAATGCGAAAAAAAAAGAAACACAGATGAATCTCAACCAGCACTGACATTGACTTTGAAATTCACTTTCCGTGGCGTATCTCAACAAAGATACTTCAGCATGTGTGCCAGATACAATAGGAACACCTTTGGTGTACCGGTAAACAGGTATAACGTTTTCTAAGGACGCACCAAAAGCTATAGAGACACAGATACACACGATAGCGAACGTAAGAACAACCCGATCGTCGATCAAGAGACGCCAAGTGAGCCGAGCGAGAGAGAGGATAAAAAAAAGCTCTGCTAACGCTACCCTAAGCCTCTAGCATTTTCGATATTAAGTTCGCCTCAAATGACATGCTATATTCATTCACGGTATTGTTACTGTTACGTTAAGATCGAGCGAGTGATCGCGCGGTGACCAGAGTGAAATTTTTTTGAAAGATAGATTCTTGAAGAGTTTACGCGATCGTAGAATGATCTTAACCTAACGATCAAAAAAAAAAAGAAAATCGAAAAAGTAAATTAAAAGCGAAAAAATTTAAAAAAATGCAATCGGGCACCAAAGTGAGATTGATCTTGGCGATCGTGGCGTTAAGTGCGGTCGCGATCAAGTCGCAAAATGTTATTAAATCTACGCTCGAGTTCCTTCGACGCGGCGGTGAAGATGTCCGTCTCGAGAACATGGACAACAGACCCATGGATGGGGAATATGATTTTATAGTGGTTGGTGCTGGAACAGCTGGCTGTGCGGTAGCCGCTCGTCTTTCCGAGAATCCTGACTGGAAAGTTCTACTCCTCGAAGCTGGTGGGCCCGAAAGTCTCATAATGGATGTACCGATCGTGGCGCATTTTCTACAATTGGGCGAAATGAATTGGAAGTATCGTACGCAGCCGAATGATCGTGCGTGTCTGGCGATGAATAACAATCGCTGCAATTGGCCGCGAGGCAAGGTCATGGGCGGCTCTAGTGTATTGAACTATATGATGTATACGCGAGGCAATCGTCGTGACTACGATCGTTGGGCTGAACTTGGCAATGAGGGTTGGAGTTATAAGGATGTCTTGCCGTACTTTAAGAAATACGAGGGCAGTAGTGTGCCCAATGCCGAGCCGGATTACGTTGGTCGTGATGGACCAGTGAAAGTGTCATATGTCGATTGGAAGTCGAAAATTGCCACAGCTTTTGTCGAGGCTGCTCAAGAAGATGGTTTGAAGTACCGCGATTACAATGGAAAAATTCAAAACGGAGTGTCCTATTTACACACCACTACGAGAAACGCGACCAGATGGAGCTCGAACCGTGCATATTTGTACCCAATCAAGGGACAACGACCGAATTTACATGTGAAGAAACGCGCTCTGGTCACGAAGATCCTCATCAAACCCGACACGAAGGAAGCCTACGGGATTGTGGTCAAAACCGATGGGCAATATCATAAAATTTTAGCCCGCAAGGAAGTGATCTTGACAGCCGGAGCTATCAATACGCCACAATTGCTCATGTTATCGGGCATAGGACCCGCCAAACATCTCCGCGAAGTTGGAATCAAACCGATTGTAGATCTCGCTGTCGGCTATAATCTGCAAGATCACACAGCTCCAGCAGTGACGTTCACCACCAACGTTACATCCCTGCATTTCGAAGACTTCGCCGATCCGTTGCTGTTGAATGAATTCATCGAACACTCTGGACCCTATGGCTCGCCAGGTGGTTGCGAATCGATCGCATTCTGGGATCTCGATCATCCTCAACTCGAGGATGGCTGGCCAGATATGGAACTCTTTTTAGTCGGTGGTTCGATGTCAGCGAATCCAGCTATTTCCAGAGCTTTTGGCCTCAAGAGCACCATCTACGATGCACTATTCCGCGAAATCGAAGAGAAGAAAATCAACGCCTTCATGATCTTCCCGATGATCTTGCGACCAAAGTCCCGTGGAAGGATCATGCTCAAGAATAGTGATCCCATTAAATATCCCCTAATTTATTCGAATTACTTCCATCATCCCTACGATCTGGACATATCGGTTCGAGGAATCCTCAAGGCAGTCAGCTTAATGGATCGCCCCGGCATGCAAGCGATCAATGGTCGACTGTGGAATAGAAAAATTCCAACCTGCTCCGACTTCACGTACAAATCCTACGAATACTGGGAATGCTATGTCAAGCATTTCACATTCACCATCTATCACTACTCGGGCACGACGAAAATGGGACCCAAGAGTGATCGTGCCGCTGTCGTCGATCCTCGACTTAGGGTCTATGGAATCAAGAATCTGCGAGTTGCCGATGCCAGTATCATGCCAGAAATTATTGCCGGACATCCGAATGGACCTGTTTTCATGATCGCCGAAAAGGCGGCTGATCTTATCAAACAGGATCACGGATTTATACCATAAGTATATCCTCAAGCACCGTGTGAATGTGATAGAAAATATGTAAATACAATGTGTGTGTGACATCTTGAGATATTTTTTATTGTCATTTTATCTAAAATGAAATTGTACTGAAAAGTTAGCTTTAAGCCAGGCCTAGAATAAGATTAAAACAGGAATAAAAACAATTTTATACATGATCGTTTTGATGTTTGCTTCTTTTATTTTACGATGTTTTTGTGGTCGTTTCAAGTGGACTTCAGTTGTTTTTTTGTTTTTGTGGTTCTTAGACGTGGTCTAAGTGTTCTAATGACTCAAAGGTTAAGTGCTGGCACTTAAAAAGCAACTTACTAAGCGCAATGTTTTCAAGACTAGTTCGAAGTTAAAGCTTAGAATGAGTGTTTGTTGTGACGTTAAAACGTGTGGGCTACATCAAGCAGCATGTGGGCACATGACTTAGTGATCATGGGTACTTAAGGTAGATCAGAAAGATCACTAAAGTCAAGTTCTTGTCGAAAACTTAAATAGCCTAGTCAAGTATATAAAACTGCTGCTGATATTGCGTTCACCAGATTGAATTTGATTCTTCAATATGCTCGAAATGAATAAAAAGTTTGGAGGCTGTCATTCCACACTTTAAACCAGAAGGATCTGTCACAAAAAAAGGAAGCTCAGACCTGTAACTCATTGAACTGATGTCGCAAACTTCATGAGGGTACATTAATGGAACAGGAGTAGGTACTATTGATATGGTCAAGTTAATAGAAGTTCTACAACAGGATGAAGTAAATTGGTCAAAGCTTTTCATCACTTTTACGATTAAGGGTTTTCCTCACCATGCACAAGGCGTCCAAAAACGACTTGATTACGTGTCGGACAACTACCAGAAACCTCTTAAGGATGCTTTTGCTGTAGGGACACTCGAGATGCAAACAGAGTTCTTGATCAAGGATCAGCACGATCAGTCCATAGCGAACCAAGTGTTGTCAGATACAGTAGTTTAACAAGTTATTTCTACTTAAAAGCGAATAGCCTTGTTGCAGTTTACAAATCAAGTAATTTTAAAAGAAAATTGCCAACGATCCACACGGAATTGTTTGTGTATTCAAGCAGCTTTTCTAGCAGTTGGAAATGACCAAGAGAGTGTAATATATAGGATATGAAGAAACCCCCAAGTCCAACCGATTAAGAAGTCATACGAATTCAAAATTTAAGGTTCAGAAAGTTTACAAACTAATCATTTGAAATATTGCGGAGATATGCTAGTAGGGATCAGGATCCAAACCAGTGTATTTTGTGAACGTCTGAAGCCGTTTTCATCGCACTAAACTATACAAAGCAATGTTTAAATTTGGGATCCCTTAAATTATTGAATTGAGTTAATCCCAGTGAAAAATTAGAGAAAAATGTTTTAAATCGTAAACAAGTCTTCGTTATCATGCTTAATGCTGCTGCTGAAGTCTTAGTGGGATTAAGTTGAAAGTCCTTTGGGATACCACTAATTTGCGTTAAGAGAATAGATGCATTGGTGCTTTGCTGTTGACAATCTTATTAAACGAAAGTACAGTGCCAAAATTGAAAAGTACATTTGCGGAGCAACACTTTTTACATGCGAAGAAATATGATCACAGCAAAGTTGTTTAAGGTAGCTCTAAATTGTCTGACTGAACCAAAGTCTATGTTGACAAAAATTTTGCATCCATTTGTACATTACATTTTTGGCTAAACATATGCCTTAATAATCTTCAATTTAGCTTTGATAGGGAGGTGCAGTTTTGTTGCACTTAAGCCACGAAGAATGCCATGAATTTTTGAAAAAATATGATTGATTTGAGAACCCAATAAAGATCTTGATTAAACTAAATAGTAAGATTTTTTTATTTTTTTACCATATGGATGGCAGAGTTGTTGATTTGAAGAAGAATATCTTATCTTCCAGACTTCGATTAAAAAATTGCGGCACACGCAATTAAACATTTAAACGTTGAACTTTTTACATACGGTTTTAAAGAAAAGCTGACAGACGGAATTCGCAACTGCAAATTGAGTCTTAAGTTTTTGTTATAAAATTGTATGGTTTATTGAGCCAAAAAAAAAAAAAACAGAAAAACAGTAAGGGACGATAAATTTCTTTCAAAACCAGAATGTAGATCATCATTTAGTTTGGAGTAAGCCGGGAGTTCGTTATGAGCTTCAGATCTTCCAGATAGGTTTTCAAATTCAGTCAAAAGATAATCGACTACAAAGTCTCAGCCATATTGAGGGAATGGACACCAATATTCCAGCTCAGAGTGTCTTCGAATCCCAGCAATTTTTTTTTATTATTTGCTTGCTCTCGAGATATTATTACTACCTTAATAACGCGTTTCTAGACAGAGCGAGAAGAACGATTAGGAGAAGAATTGAAAGCTTATTAATTCAGGAATACTGGAAGACCGAACATGCGGTTCGAGGATCAAGCAATCGCAATCGCGGTCGTCAGGACGTTTGGCCTTATCAGTTGGAACCAACTGTAAACGATGAAAACCAGTTTAATCTCAAGCCCAAAGCCTCCATGGATCAATGACCTCAAATAGCTAAACAGCCTTCATCTTACTCCACTGAACTTCCAGAGGAAAATTGTTTTGAGTCGATAGGTTTCATCAAACACCTGCCTATTGTGGCCTTGATGGGATTTACTACAACGCTAGGACAGATAGATCAGGAGTATCGACACACTTTCAAGCAATGAGTTTTTGTAAATCTGTAAGCAGTCTTCTGAAAGAAAATTAAACTAGAACTAGTCGGAGTCGATCATAATTTTGTTTAGACCGTTGATTGTATTCAGTGGATGGCTATGACAGGATATATTCAAACGGATGAAGAGCGACTAGACTAGAGCTTTTAAAACCAACTGAAGCCCGCAATAAATCTTACCAAGATTCATGTTTATCTGTCCGAATCAATGAATCCAGACCTAAGAGCCTCAGATTTACTTCAATTGAAATTGATATCCGAAAGGGACATCCGCGTGTTTCCCTAAGGCACTTGAAAGTAGAAAACTATAGAATAATAATCAGAGACTGTCGCACATTGCTCATGGTCCTCAGAATGAAATGTCTCAATGAAATGTACATCTAGCAAAATTACCAAATTAAGTAAACTTTTACTTTCCGAAGCTATAAGTCTCCACACAAATTGAAGGATCTCCCAAAGTTCATTTTTCGATGTTGGAAACTATTTATGAGCCTCTCCGGCAAGTTCATCCCAAAGCCACTCTACCCGGTAAAGATGGGGTAATTGGGCAGTTTTTTTTTTTTTTTTAAATAGTCCAAGTGCTCACGAGCAGAAGTGGAAGGGAGGGAAAGGAGGTACCAGTGCACATTGGTTTTAAATTGTTGAAGGTTGCATTGTAAAGGAAAAATATAGCGAGGTAACTAAAGGTATTTAAGGTCTCTAAATTTCGCAGTACGTCCGCAAGTAGGCTTAAGGTAGGTATCTAGTCTAGGGAAAGATAAATGAGCTATTTTCAAAGATTTATTTCTCGGCTTCTGTGCTAGATAAACAATAACCTGATCATTATTTTAAGCCTATAGAATAGGAATGAGTGGATGGATAAGATGTAGCAGACAGAAGATCGTTAATAAAAATAAAAAAGAGAGTCGGTGACAAAACTGAGCCTTGCGGTACACCAGCAAATATTGTGAATTTCAGACTTGAAAACGTCCAATACAACTTTTATTCTACATCTTTAAAGGTAGTTTCTAACCCATCGAAGAAGAGACTCACAAAAATCGACAAAAGAGCCAGATGCCAACCTCCTATCAGATGCCTTAAAAAAAATATTTTTGACTCGCTAAAATTGTGTATAAGATTTGTTCCACTTTTCGGTGAGACAATTCATCAAATCACCTGTGGACCTGTTTCTACGAAAACGTTACTGCCGGTCATTAAGAAGTGTTCGTGATTCTAGATATTTCATAAGATGACGAAAAGAAGGGACGTTACTGCTATGTGGATGTAATTGGAGGGAGAAGAAGATTCGCCTGTTTTAGGAACAGGCTGGACAAATGCAGTTTTAAAGCCACTCGCATAGATTCCTAAGGAATAAGATAGATGAAAAAGCTTACGAAGTGGTTTTGGCAGCGTGGAAGAACACCTCTTCAGAACTACAGGGGAAACAACATCTCAACCCGGGGAGTTGTGTATGTCTAGATCATTCAGTATTCTTGAGACTGCGTAAATGCGCAAATAAATTTATCTCATAGAATTATCGACGCTCTCAAGCACAGGCGGTGCAAAAGCGAATCCTTTTTTTTTCCTCCATGAGCCAAGCACGAGTTTACTCGGCATGTATTGTTATCTTGCATTTATGTAAAACCATGCCCTTTTAATCGTTCTAGTAATTGTTAAGATTAATATGAATCTTCCATTGAAAACCTTCTAATTTTATTAAGATTATCCCAAATGCATGTAGGACTTACTACGACGAAGAGAATGTTAATTAAACTAACCAAAACGGAACAAATGAGGTCAAATTTCAACATCCGAATGTACTAAATCAAGTGTTGAAATTTCGCTTTTTGATAAAAGTGAAATGTGACTTTATAAACATTTGCAAAAGCGATATACGAGTACTTGGCCAATTGTTTAATTGCATGCCATTAATTGCAGTGAAATAAATAAAATAGAGTTTTTTTTTGCGCTTTTTTAAGTTTTACCAATTCGAAAATGCAAAAATGGATGTTAATGTTGTTCGAGTGTTTTTTTTTTACGAAATTAGGTCGAAATTCGATGCAGAGACAAAACCACGCCAAGAGCGAAAAGGTATTTTCAGTCTCTACAAAGAATACATCCAAAGTGAGATCACGATAGCCACACCATTTATTTAAGAATTCAAACAACAGATTATGTTTAAAATATTGGTTAGGCGCCGCCATTTAAGACGACCATGTAGCGAGTATTTCAAGCGATAAGTTCTCGCACACTTCTCCGGATATCGGATGATCTTCCCGGCCAGTGCAAATCTCCAAAACGAGACATAAGGTGGATCGAAAACGCATTCTTCAAAATGTCCATTATTCTTCAAGCTGTAGAATAAAAAAACGCGTTGATTATGATTCTGTATCGCTCAGCAATCACTGTTACCATTTTAACCGATTATAACGATGTTTTGAATTGATTACTCCTGATTAAAAGATGTTTTTGCCATTGACTTATAAGGAAATCGTCACATTGGACTCCTCCTATGCTTATTATTAATAAATTCATGAATTAAATATGCAAATGAACTAAGTTTCGCGCTTCGGTCCAGAAAAGTCTCTGAAAGCTAAGAGCACACTGCAAAAGTCGCAAAGATTTGCGAGTCTAATGTCATATTTGCGTCATCATTTGGAATTCTTGATTGCCTATTGTCTTAACACAATTTTTGGGACGGTCAATACGCAGCCGATATGCGACAAACAGAACGCAAATCGAATTGAGAGCTTTCCGCATATCGTATGAACACACTCGCATATAATTTGTGACAATTTTCGACCATATGCGAGCATCCCAGCCAAATGCAACCGCACGAAAACAGAACATTGCATATTTTACCTTTGCGAGCAAACAATTGTTCAATTCAGAAAACAGTTGAATCTTGTGATAGAGATTACTAAAAAATGTGATGAGTTTGAAATGAAATATTAATTCGCTTGCTACCACCGTCGCTATCAAAGCTGCATTGCTCCAAAAAATCAGAAGTAGAATTCAGAAAAATGCAGAACAATCGGCAGGATAATGAAATTCAGCGATTAACTGATCTTGGGTTGTCGGCTCGGTGTAGGTAGTTGAGCTTTTGCGACTATTTGACTGTTTTGAGTCTCAACGTGGACGTAGAGGAATCGCGAAGTCGAATGAGACATACTCACACATGCCCTCTTTCTTTTCCACATTTTTTATTGATTATCGTCACTTAATATTTTAAAGCAAAGTTCCCCTGCCTGTCTGTCTGAACGCGATAAACTCAATTACTAGTAAACGGATTTTGATACGGTTTTCACAAGTGGACAGAGTGATTAATAAGCAGGTTTAAGTGTAAATTTAATTCGATTTTTATATAAATTCCTCTTAAAATTATTTAATTATTTTTATAATTATTTTATTTATCATGTTATAAATGGTCATGAGTCCATGATTTCGAAATGCATTTTTCTATAAAACTATTTTTAACACCAAATGAGCTTAGAATATTCATCAATCTTTATACAAATAATTTTTCTGTACGTGTGTATGTCACTGAACTCCTCCAAAACAGCTGGACCGATTTTCATGCTTAATTTTTCTGTGTAATTGAGCGTGCAACTGGATGGAACATATGTACGAACATAAATAAGTTACCAGAATTCTTGAGTATTATTTTGTAAAAAATACTCTTATTTGACCAAAAAGAAAAGCGTGTTATTTAGCCTTTTCGACATTCTTAACATACCATTGGCACCATCGCAAGATACCCCAAAAAAATGTCACAATCATGTTTCAAAACGATCTTGCTAAAGTTGTAGGGCATTTATTTGTTTGAAATAACGCTGTGCATCAATTTGAATGGAAATAAATTAATGGTTATATTAATGTCTTTAAAGATGAATAGAAGGTTAACTATTTAAATAAATAATAAAAAGCTTTCCAAAAATCAGAACAACTTACAGACTTACGTTGTCCGAATAATTGTGTTTGCTGAACCCAAACCCAAACCAACGTTCGGACAGGACAACGTTTGTCGGTTCTGCTGGTATATTATAAACAGTGGCGAGCAAAACTGGAGTCATAATTAAAGATATTTTGACCATAAACCTTTTATTTTTCTGTTCTATAATTTCGTGAGGTTTTTTTTCCATTCAGCCAGTACTCTTATCCGCAACTACACCAAGTTCTCTATTGTCATAAGAGACAATAGAATAGCGCTAATGTGAACGATTCTCTATGAATCCAAGCAAAACTTCTCTGGTCCCCTTCACAATGAGGAAACAACTGACTCTGTCTCCAATTGTTATTGAAGTGAAGTCAAGTATCTCGGTGTTATCGTGGATAAGAAACTGAACTGGACTTCTCATATCAAGTCCATCACATACTGATGGCTCAAAAATGGCAAATGGAGAAGATGGCCCAACACTAAAGGCCATAAAGAGGACGAAATTCTAATGTATTCAGACAGCCAAGCAGCGCTCAAGACATTGTCATCCAATCTAATGGAATCCAAATGTATCAAAAGCCTAGCCCGACAAAGTTAGGTTAGGATGAGTTCCAGGTCATCATGGAATCGCAGGCAATGAAATCCCGGACGAACTAGCAAGGGCTGGTTCTAAAGCCGCGTTCTGTGGCGAAAGCTGGACTACGGCCACAGGTCTGACCAATAAGTGGAAAATAAGCTATTAATTGCCCACAGAAGAGATCTTCCTGGACTCAGACAATCTAAATAACTAATCAACCCCTTGTCTTACAAATAAATCCTTAAACTCAACAAGGAGAACATTGGAAAGCTCGTGACTCTCTCAGGCCCCTGCGCTGTGCGATCACATCTAACCAAACTAGGGTTCAGTACAATCACCAAATGCGGACTCTGTTTGGAAGACGACGAAATGGCTGTACACATTTTTTGTGATTGTCCTGCTCTAATTTTGCTAAGAAGGCGTATCTTCCTCAAAGAGATATGTTCCTCATTGGACATTAGACAATTCAATGCTAAAACATTCTGACTTTCATCAGAAGGATGGAATCACTGTTAGCCTAAACAAACTTCCCAGGTTACAAATCAATTCTTTCAGACCGCAGTGTCCACGTTCCAAGTTCTTCGGCGCCCATTCAGAGTCGGATTTAGTTCTGGATGTTATACTGGCCATTTAATGGTCTGAAAGCTTTGAAGGTCTAGCAAGTTTTTTTTACAACTTTGGGTGTTTTTGGGGTCCTCATCTTTTTGGAAAATTATTTGGTCAATTGGTTAGGCCTTGGTCTTCAACAATTTCGGGAGGCAACATCCTTACTCATAATGCCAGTGATTTGTAACGTTGGTTAGAGTTGCAACCAAGTGAAACAGCTGCACACCATCAAGCTGCCTCCACCACGCTTCGTAGTATGCATAACTTGGTGCCTAAGAATAGCTTAATGTGCTCTGTGCCAATAGTGCTCCTTTCCTTCAATTTGGAATCTATTGATTTTGGTTTCGTCAGTTTCCAGTCATCCACAGACCAATTCTTATCTTCTTTGCAGAGCATTTATTCTTTATTCGAGCCGGTATTTTTGGCATTTTTTACGGATTTGTGGATAAACACACTTTTTTATTGTCAAGATCACTTGCCACCTTCCAGATCAGTAGTCAACACGCAAGTGATCCGATAATAACAAAGAAGAATTGAAACTAATGGTTTATTTGAAAAAAAGTTCGGGCATTTGGACTGTTGTGACTTTCATTTTGGTTTGGTTAATATTCAATTATTTTAAACAAAGAAATAAGTGAATAAATCTAAAAATGTTGTTTAAATAAATTGATTAAAAATCACAAAATCGGAGGTTGTGTATCTACTTTTGCTTGCGACTGTATATTTTATATGAGCCAGGACATTTACCAACTTATTTCTGGGTGTATCATATGCGAGGAACTATTTTTGGTACAAAAAAAGCATATCGTGTGAAAGCGTCCATATACGACTTTTCCAAACCGTGTGTTAAAATATTTAGACTGAATTGGTTTCAAAAATGTCGAACTTTAGACGCTCATTCATTCACATGGCATTTCAGAAAATCGAATCCTATAAATTTGCATGGTTTTCATTATGTCTGTTTCTTTAAATTAAAAATGTACACAAAACTATATAAATTTAAAGGTATAAATGAAATTTTGGTATAAATGCCAGAAGTGTTCTCGGAATAAGCACCAACTCGGATGGTTTTGTAAGTTAATTTTATTCAAAGGAAAGCAATCCTCGATTTCAGTCCTTAGACCTTCTTCGATATATTTAGAATTAAAACACTCCCTCCATCACTTATTTTAAGCTGTTCCTTAGATTCATCCCACAATTCACCGATTTCCATTACGTACTTCTACGCCCCGGATAAAATTACATCCGCCACAATCTTAGGAAGCCGCTTCCTTCAAATTTACAACTTAATATTAGGTTTCCCTTCATAAGAATCCACTTAACACTTTCCTTTGAGTTCTAAAAATAAATCATTGTTGGAGGCCTCTTCTTCTTTGGCTAATGTGCCGGAGGTATAACCTTTCAAGTGTTCGAGTGATGACATTAAAAATCACTTGTGCAGTCAACGGCTCGAGAATAATGTGCTTCTTTATAGCCAAATGATAATGATGCTGCGCTCTCACTTTTAAGCATCAAAACTCCATTTTGATTGATGTCATCAGTCGGTCGGTGTGGGCGTGTGGCGAATTTTAAAAATCGATCAACGGACGATTTTCACTTAAATGAGATGAGACATTAAAAAAAAAGCCAACGCAACGTACCTAAAAGTATGCAATATACTTTTATCAAGATTTTTTATGAAATCCAACAGAGGCTCTCAAACCACAGAAAAATCTCTCCAAATGGATTTGTTTTTTTTAAACGCCGACGTAAAACAAAATTAAAAATTGGTTTATGTGCGATTTGCCCTGCCCACACCATGAACTTTCCATTAGTTAATTAAAAAAAAATATCACCATTTTTCATTTCGGATTAAGAGGATTACATTGAGTCCGGTTTTCTTTACAGATTTTGATAGTTCTTTCCAGGCTGATTTTGATAGATTATTTATCTCTATATCTTTTTTTGTAACGATCTCTGGGATTTGGTTCTGCGTTAAGAAACTGATAAGAAACTGTTGTGCCTTAGCAGCGGTAAACAAAAGTATCCTAAACAAAAAAAAATGTTTAGTTTAGCTTAGAAACGTGGATATGCAAAAATTTTGAATTCCGAAAATCGGACCGAGTACAAGAAATTCCAGATGATAACAACGGTAAACAAGATGCTATGAAAAATGTAATCTCTTTACTGAACCAATATTCATGCAAACTGCTTGAATAAGTCGCAACAAGAACATTTTTGGAATTGAAGAATTCCGTGATATGTTAGTTGTTCAAATATAAATCGAACTATTTCAAAGCGTGTAAACATAAAACTGAGTTCCCATACATTTTTTTATCCCATAAAAGTTTTCAGTGTCAAATCAACAAATATTCAGCAATTGGGGCTGGATTGCATAAGACAAACTAAGTAAAAGTTCGCATATGACTCGCAATTGATTGCTCTTCTCTCTTGAAGGTTATCAAAAAATCTTACGAAAGTATCCTAATAAACTGACGCCTCGACCCTGTCTTCATACGGAACTGGCTCCGTTTTCTTTGGAGTCGAATTGGAGAAAATTTCAATCAACTTCGCTAAGATCTTCACAGCGTAGGTTTTGTGTCAGTGCGGGCATAGCTCTCTTTCTCTCTCTAGCGCACTTTCTTTAACACTTCTAGCGTGGTTACCATCTCATATGTACAGCGTCGTTTTAACAATGACCAAAACTTTAATAAAAAAGGAACAGGCTTCACTTGAGCCACTTAAGCCTTGTAAAGATTTTACTTCATACCATAGTCATTCTTTTCAGATAACAACCGCCATCCATACATCAGGCTAGGTACTTCGACTCCTTTCTTCGTATTTTGGTACGCCATCTGATAAAAAGAGCTGATTACCCTCACGCTACAGCGCCTTTAGGGTTTGCCAGTTTGCCTCTTTGACAGGGTTCTAAGGATGACAGAACCAAATGAGGCTGTCCTGTTCGATTTTTTATTGAATTCAATTTGTTTGATGTGAAGGCTTCCTCGAGTTTTAAAGCTTCTTATTCGGTCAAACTTTTTTTTACGAATCCGTTCCTCAAAAGGAAAAACGTAACTATTAGAGGATCACTTCGCTGTCCGTTTGTCTGTCACCAGCCTTTTTTTCTCAGGAACGCGTGGAAGTATCAAGTTAAAATTGAAAATCAAATAATTATGACTGCGGTCGTTCAAGGCTGTAAAAAAAATCGCGTAACGTAATCGAGGCACTCAAAAGATTTGGCTGTTTTTGACGAAGGAAAATCAAAACCTTTAAGTCTTCGATACTCGATTTCCGTGTTGGTCGGACTATTAACATGCCTACAAGTCTGTACGGAACCTTCCTTGCGCTAGTCCGACTCGCACTTGGTCTTTTTTTTCATTTCTATAGCACACTGCCGTTTAAGAGTGCATGACTACCCTTATAATAAGTTCAATCGCAAGTGGAAAGGATCTGAAGGAAGACAGAAAAGATACTAGTGAACCTTGGATTTATGGAGCAGTGAGCTGTAACGTGAAGGAACTCCGAAACATTCGTTGCTCCTTCATTCGTCAGCTTCATCGATTTGCTCTTACTAATTCTATACATTGATGAGAGCTTTCTTTTCAGACATTGCGACATTTCTCGTTCGCGAAAAAAAACAGAGGGGATCAGAAAATATATAGCACAGGTATACAGTGCTTTTGGAGCTGGCACGATACCCGTCCTCATACGATAAACACTCAGCCCGCAGCGGATTCATTCTTTAAGGATGGCTCAATAGTCAGTAGTGTACAAGTGGTACTCGACATTAAATATCTAAGGCCTTAGGACAGTACCCGAGAGTATACCGACTTTGAACAAAAACTTTTTAGAGACTTTGGCTGTACATTTTATCTCTGTCTTAAATTACCTTTCAAATAATTTTTGAAAGTCCTTATTTTACACTCATCGGCAACCGTTGTGAATAACATCAGTTCTTCATAGTTTCTGCGTCCTTTTCTCAATGCAAATTAAGGAGATAACTTTTCAACCTTTAATGAATAAACATTAAATCAAAAGTGCGAGTTTGACTCTCACACGAAGGGTTCCGTACCGAACTACAGTATGCAACACTTTATATTTCGTTTTATATATGTGCGAGTAAACCAATTGACGACCGGTAATGTTGTCATGCGAAGCGACACTTGATAATGATTTTCTGAATATTATCCGACACAGAGCAAAAGCTCGAAATTGCTTTTCACCCAAAGATAATTTATAAATCACAATTAGAGGATTGCTTGATGCCTTTTGACTTTGACTTTTTGTTTCTCATAGTGGCTTCAAATTCGTTCGGAATGTGTGTGATGCGTATCAGAATACAGTGATGTAAGAACAAATTCAAATTTCTTTCCCTAACGTGTCACATCCGTGTCCGTGTGTTGCTATCGCACTGCTGAGTTTATTTCAACTAAAAATATTAATAAATATTATATTTTCTTAAAAAAATTGATGTTAGGATGGCAGCGGAGGCGCCCTTTTGAGTACGGAGCCCTAAAAGCAAGAATCGGCTCCTGACCCAGCATGGACCCATCATTGTTCAGGACCCATGGGATATCTCCTGAGCCTCGGACAAAGTTCGGAACAGCTCTTGAAAAAAATTGTCAAATTAAATTTTTATAAAAAGGTCCTTGGCAATGCATTCACGACTTGTACCGAACTGGAGCATAGTTAATAAAACTGAGAAGTCCTCAGTGAATTTTTTGAAGTAATATAGTTAAACCAATGTTCAAGTTTTTCTGTCGCAGTAGCTGAACAAAATATTACTTTGGAGACCTTTTTACAGTCTGTGTTACAGGGTAGCTCTTTCCTCTTTTTCTTTAGATGGAGACTTATATCAAGCTTAGAAAGTCGATTTATTTTCTTTTTAAACTACTTTTGGTTCATCTGCTCACCTCCGTATTTCTTTGACATTTCGTGGGTATCCCTTTGAAAATCCAAGCAGGGATTTAGCTCTACTCAAGCAAGACTGTTGCTTTTGGAAATTCCACCAACTTTGCCACCAACCCATCTTCATCTTCAACCAATACACAAAAGATCTTCTTTAAGCATGATGAGGGTGAAATTGCATTCGTAGAATGGTACCTCTTGCACTCATCCAATTAATGAAGCATACGCTTCACCAGATTGCAGTGGCTGGGGTTTTAATTCCAGCTAAGCCATAGAAACGTTAAGAGCACTCGAGAATTTGTTTTTGTTAAAATTTCCAGATAAGAACGCATTTGATTTAGGAAACAATGAAGATTTATTCTAGGGAAGCACAACACTCAAAGAACAACACGAGATACCTTCAATAAGCAAGTTATCCCTAATTGGACTGAAGAATATGAAAACTAAACTGATTGACCCTTCTCTCTCGTTAGATCCTTTAAGACATTTACGCCCGTTAACTTCCACTCTGTCCTGCCGTCAGTTTTCGCATTTGTATTAGTTCCCACCCCATTTGCATTCCCCTATCGAATTAGAATTCTCACTTTCCACACACAGAAGCTCAGTCATGGGTACACCGGGGATGATTAATGTCGGAAAATCGATAACACGTCTACGTGTCCTGTCCCCTCTAGCTGAGGACAGTCCAACTTGCTCTAGGAGCGGGCGTCACTTATATCCTCAGAAAGGAAATTATCATCATCTCACGTGCTAACTTGTGTTGGGTCAGTCAAGCTAATTATGTATGAGTACGTTGATTACACCCACACGAAAAGGAACCTCCCTGCCGGCTCATACCACACACACACACACACAAAGGATGATAAATATTTTCCAACTTAATGGATCCTTGAGTGACGCTTGAGCGAAACCGCTAAAAATGTCAAGCTTGTTTGTTGTGGATTCCGTGTGGCGAGTGGCGGGCGGACTGCATTTGACAATCGATTAAAATGCAACATGGCGCTGTTTATATTCGGGGGTGGATTGGGATACGGCAATCCCTTTGGGAGTGCACATATACACACGTACTTTGTGTATACATTTTCTGTTTTTTTTTTTTTCCTTTTACAAATTTAGTCGCACAATAAAATGGATTGATGCATTTGATTAGGAATTCATGGAATACGTTTTGTTTTTTTTTTCTATTTGCACTGGGGTCTGGTGGAGAGGCAAATAAGGATATTAAAGCACTCCTGTGGGCTATGAAGCAGAGTTAAATGTGAAAAGGAAATCCCCAGCTGTATGGAGAGAATCTTGTAATTAATTTTTTCTTTACGCTGACGGCAAGTGCTTTGCGCTGGGGTGCATTCAATTATTTTTGGATTGTTTTACAAATTGAACAAAAGGGGCACGGCTTGGAAGACAAATTTTGGGGTGGACTCGGTCTGTCGAGCATGGCATGCTTAAGTGACTTCAGACCACTCGAATTGAAGCTTATTTTTTTAAGGGTATTTGTATTTTGTTAAAAGTGCATTTTAAAAAGCAAACCCATTCGCAGTTGATTTGTGAAATATTTTTCGCCAGCTTGAGGATTTATTTTTTTTTGTATTTTATTAAGCTAAATTAACAAATTCATTGAATTGTATTTTTCGACAATCTACTGAAAGGTTGGGTAAGTTGAGCATGATTATGACAACACTGTATGATTTATAAAGACCCTCGGGAGACCTTCCAAGCGTAGAATCTAAGACAGAATACTTGGGATTTCCATGAGGTAATTAAGAACAAATCTAACATTGACTGTTGTGCAAGATGGCCCAAAATGCATCACCCAATCGGAGGGATGCTTCAACATTTTCAAATAGTTTCTTTTGATATTTGTGAAACAAACAGATGAAGAATAAACGTGGACAAGAATGCACGATTCGGCTGCTCCAGGTTTCTTTAATTGGGTTTTTTTTTGAATGGATCTATGCGAATCACCCAGAGAGGGAATATGGTATTTTGAGTAAACTTATCGTTCGAAACTCTTGCCAAAATTGACAATATGTTTTAATCAATCACTTTCAAAAAGCAATGGAAAAAAAGTTCGAGGTCCAAAAAAAACTATTAAATTGGAAAATTTTGTAGTGAGTGTTTTTGGGGCATCCTGATGATTTGAATATGAGTTTATGGTCAATGCACAATGCAGCAATATCTCAACTATTGGGTTGTTCAATAAGTTCTGCGGTATTTTCCTTGGAAGTGGCGTTTTTCGCTTCAGACCAAGTGCTAAATTTATTTTTTAAATCTTTCTTTTTATGCATATTTTGCAGAGGCGCAACGGGAGATTTGTAGCGTGTATGAAGATTCGGCTATTAGCGCCGACATTTGTTAACTCTGGCTTACACGCTTTTGTTCCGGCAATACAGACCTTGCTGCTACTGCTCCCTCTGGACGTCCAGTGGCAGTTATCGGTCAGTGGTTTAACATTGCCCATACAACCATTTCACAGACACTGAAAAGGCTTGAGATGTCGAAAAGGATGGATCGCATGATGATCTCTGAGTCTTTGTTGAGGTGGAACTTGCTTGAGATTTTTCTGAAAAGAGTCCTTACGCGAGTTGAGAAATTTGTGGTTTAAAAGAACATTCGGCGTAAGAAGTCATGGTGCACTCCTGGTGAAACACCGCATTCGGTCGGTAAGCAAGATTTGCCTCCCAAAAAGATCATGTTGCCCATTTTGTGGGATTGGCGGGATGTCCTATACTTCGAGTGGCTTCGACGCAATGAGATAAAAAAATACCATGAAATATTGCTTCCAGCTCGACAATATGAAGCAGGCAGTGTTTTCCACCATGACAACGGCAGACTTTACACAGAAAGCTGAATTCCTTCGGCTGGTAGGTAATGCAGCACTCACCGTACTCTCCAAACCTTTCGCCGTCTGGCTAAGAACTATTCCGCTCCCTCCAAAACGATTTGGACGTAACTCAAACTAAATCCGAAAACTTTTTTGACCAAAGAGGAATTTGATTGTTACAAAAGATGAATAATGTGACTTCCAGAACGTTGGAAGAATGTAATAGATCAGAATGGACAATATTTGATTGATTGAATATTTGATTTTAAACCAAAAATGTATCTTTGACTTAAACAAAAAAAAAACAAAGTAATTGAACAACCTACACAGGAGCATGTGTCACTAGCTATTCTAGCTTTAAATCTCTGACCACTGAAAAAAAACAACGCCCCTTGCGTAGATATATGGAAATGGTTATTTCGAAAGATCAAGAATCCTTAAGATTTGTCATCTTATATTTCGTGAATTAAAAAATTCAAAAACAACACAGAGGGGTTTGAAAACAGGCCAAGTTGAAAATTGCCTTCATCATAACTAATATCCAAAGGTATCCATAGAAACTTTTCCTTTGAGGGGATCGAAACGGATATTAAATTTATTTTGCTTCTTCAAATTCCGAACGCCAATATACAAGAAAACATGAATACAGAGAAAAATTCAAAAGCTGGAATCAATAAGCTGTTTTTCACCTTCAAAAAACTTGCTCACGTGGCATTTATGAAAATTAAGTGCTCTTTATAAAATAATCGTTGATAACTTTTGGTCCAAGGAGCGCCTGCATTATTTCAGTTTTGTGTTTAAATGTCCGGCATAAATTCCATGACGATTTCATTTCACACATCTTGTCAAATGAACCCGTGATTTATTCAACGATGGCACGCGTCCCATAGGTTTGAAAACATACGCAATATCTCAGCTGCTCGCAACCCTTTTCAACCATCCCTCATCCAATCCGTCCTCAAAAGGAAAAGAAAGAAATGTGGAAGAACTGATTTATTATCCCAAGCTTTTCGGGAGTATTTTTTATTTATTTAATTCATTTGAAATCAAGACTCGCATCAAAGCAGCTTGGATTTCTGTAAGGATGTACCCAACAACTTACCTCTCCCCTTTCAGGTCATTTACAGTGACGAGCAGAACTGGTCAAATGTTTTTATTTATTTACGAAATGACTGAAAACCAACAAATTTAAATAAAAGGCAATTAATTTAGATTCTTAAAATTTTTATTGAGAGCCAAGGAACATAATCTGGAGGAACTAGAAAGAAAAGATGTTGATGTAACGGAAAAAATAAAACAAAACGGAAATAGCCTACTTGTCCAATTTTGCACGTTTTAGTTTGGGTACGGTTAAATGCGTAACAGTTTGACAGAAAAGAATTTTTTTTTGTTTTCTCTTATGATAGGTGATAACCTTTTCGGAAAATTAACAGTTTGTTAGTTTACTTGAGAGTTTATTGTTTTACAGTATGTTATAAGCGCTCGCTCTGTAAAAACGTGAAAAATGAAAAAACTCGGTAAAACAATTGTACAGAGAGCTATTTTTTTGCTAAAAGTGGTGAATCGACTCGACATATTGCTGCTGTTCTCAAAATATCCAAGACCTCGGTATTAAATATAAAAAAAAAAAAAAAATTGACGTTTCAACACCCAAAGAAGGACGCAAGCGGCTATTGACGGACTTGGACGCAAGAAGAATGGAGTGAAAAAAACCGTGAAACATGGTGGAGGATCAGTTATGGTCTGGGGTTGTTTCTCATGGGATTCTCTTGGACCGCTAGTGAAAATTGATGGCATAATGAACAGATTTCAATATCTGAATATTTTGCAAAACAATTTGCCAGCATATTTGTCAACTACAGGCTATAAAAGTTCAGAGATAATTTTCCAGCAGGATGGTGATCCCAAACACACCTCAAAAATTGTTAAGGAGTGGCTAGGAATCCAACAATTTCAAACTATGAAATGGCCAGCACAAAGCCCCGATCTCAATCCAATTGAGTATTTATGGTCAATTGTGAAGCGAAGATTGGGGCAATGCGAGAATCACCCATCGAATCTCAACATACTTTGGGATCGCATCTCGCATGAATGGAACCAAATTCGTAACCAATTCCTTCATAATTTGGTAGAGAGTATGCCACAACGCTGTGCAGCAGTTATAAAAAACAGAGGTCTGTGGACAAAGTACTAAGAAATCGTACCCAAACTAAAACGTGCAAAATTGGACAAGTAGGCTATTTCCGTTTTGTTTTATTTTTTCCGTTATATCAACATCTTTTGTTTCTAGTTCCTCCAGAATATGTTCCTTGGCTCTCAATAAAAATTTTAAAAATCCAATCTAATTGCCTTTTATTTAAATTTGTTGGTTTTCAGTCATTTCCCTAAATAAATAAAAACATTTGACCAGTTCTGCTCGTCACTGTATATCGAAAGAATTTGAGGATGGACAAGCAGTTCAAACCACCGACTTGAGGTAGGCTTTCGATGATATTTCGCACCGAACTATTATCCTTGAATTGAAGCCATTCGCCTTTTCAGTCTCCTGCACTTCTTGGCTAAGAAGAGATATACATTCAGTGTCTCTCAGTATCTTTAGTCTTTGGTCTCAGTACTTCTGGTGTACCTTAAGGTAGTCTGTTTTGACCAAAAGTTTTTATCTTAACAGATGAAAAAAAAAGTATGGCGCAAATATCGCATGTAAGATCCCATCCAAAGTAATATGTGAATATCTGAAGCCTTTCTGCTAATCGGCACATACCAGCGTGGCTTCCTGCCCGACAGATTCCAGCAAAATTAATCTAGCTGTGCCGCGTGACGCTGGAAAACACACGGTGCAATGTGCAACTTGGAAACAGTTCCTCCGAACTATTCCAAACATGTGCCGAATTTTCGACAGGAGATGCGCTATCATGTGACTGACGAAAATCAAATGCAAGTTGTTTACAAACAATGAAACATCCGTTCACCGCATAGAGAGTTTACCTTCCTCGGAGTAAGTACCAACTCCACCAATGACGCCTTTGTGGAGATACGGCCTCAACCTGCTGCTACTTCGGTTTGGCGAAATAAACTGGTTCAAAACTCCTAACTCGGAAAACGAAATGTTTGCTCTACAAAACTTTGATCCAGCCAATTCTGCTATATGGAGCCGAGTGTTGGAGGATAAGAAGGAAGGCAGAGCACTTTCGAATGAAAAATCCTCTGTCGGATATTTGGTCCTGTCTGCGAGGAGGGCGAATGGAGGAGAAGGCAAAACCACGAATTCTACGAGCTGCACACAAATGATGATATAGTTCGGAAGACAAAAATTCATCGAGTACACTGACTCGGCCAAAGCGAGTGAATCACAGCCCCCAAGTTCGAGGCGATAAGGTAAAGCTAACTGGAGGCAGTGTGCCCGAGATCCACAAGAGAGGCATGCTGTCGTATCTCAGGCAGAGATTCTTCACGGATCAGGAGCCCGTTAAGTTAGTAGGTGTGTCGAGCAAATAATTATTGATCAAGATCTGTCTTTCCCCATTATGACTTGAATAGAATATTTAGAGTTTGTTGAAACCAAACGTTAATAGGTTTGGGAGGTCACAAGCTTACTCTACAGCTGGAATATAACCGTCCTATCTACAAAAACGACATATTATTGCTCAACGTCGCTTACAAGATCCTATCCAGTATATTATATAAAGATCTCGGTTAAATTTCAGGGTCCTTCGAAAAAAAAAATTCTCCGTCGGATTTATGGTCTTGTCTGCGAAGAAAAAAGTAGGGTGAACTAAAACTGCGTACTTAACTGTTGACTTAGACCGAAGGACAACAATCGATCGACTACTACAAATAGACAAAAGATGTCCAGTCTTTGAAATCCAATTACCAGGATCCAGAGAGAAGGAAAGGCCAATGTTCCGGTTCAAAGATTTACAATCCCACGTATCGGGAATCTTGGTTTAATGGAGTGGAAGTGTTGTGACTTAGACCGTGTGAAGTATTGAAAGCAACTTAGGCTCAGGCTCAGCTCCTACAGGGATCGACCTGAGGATTAGCTTAATCCTCGTCCTCTCATATTGCAGTATTGTGTCATAAGAAGGACGCTTTTGCTGACTACGTGTCGAGTTTTACGCTCGCTTAATTCAGCAGCTCTTAAATACCATCCAATAAAGAGCTTTCTTAACCCTTCTGCCTATTTCCTCCATGATCAGTCTGATTTTGTTAGTACTCCAAATTAATTTTCATTACAAAAACAAAAGATTCAGTTTTCAACAAGCTGCGTATGAGAGAGTATATGGAAGGCCCCCGTCCGTCGCCAAACATCAGTCGCTGGAATGAAAATTTATTTCATCTTCCATCCCACTGTGGCGTCATGCCAGATTTTATTAAAAGAGGCTTCTAAATTATTCTCGCTTACACTAAATGTGTCGTAAAAAGTTTTCGACTACATCTATCTACACATAACCGCGACCCCCATGAATTACTCTGACCTACTTTAAGGCCATACACTAGCTATGTTTTCCGTATTCAATCCACTCGGCGTCGAACTTGAGATCTGTAGATACACAAAAGCAAAAGTCCACTTGTTCTATGTATTGCCACGCCACATTCCACGCCTGCCATGTCTAAATTTAGCCACAAAGACTGAAAGCCAGCCATCTGCTTCAAGACTGCTACAATTTGTTCCTATTTCCCCCAAACATCAAATTCACATATACATACGCAAAAGAAATGAGCTTAGTGGATGACGCCATCGGAAAGATACTAAATGACGTAATGGTGCCATAAAGTCAGCGAAGTATTCCGTCACTGTCCCCAAGGATACACTACACGACTCGATGACATCAACTAGATAGATAGGAAAACAATGTCCTTTTTATACAATCGCAACGGATGAATGCATTCGTAACGTTGACGAGGAGACTCCGTTCCTTTTATTTTTAATTTTCGTAAAGGTGTTTTGACCAAAAAGGACTAAACTGTGTGTTTAGGGCTTGTATCACTTTGAGAGTCGTCCTCACAGAAGAAAAAAATCACTTCGCATTCATTATTCTCCGACAGAAAAAGCATCTCTTCGAAGAGGTACAAACATATTCGAAAGATCTTAACAAGGACTACGAGTTTTTAAAATTCTGTCGTCCGCATTAGCTGCAGGACATACGTATGAATGTGTTCGTTGCTCAGCATCAAAAAAAAAAGGATGACATTTAAATGCAGTGACATGGAAACGATTGCAGGAAAAAGCAAGTTTTCCTTTTCAGCCTTCCGCTTTGGGATTGCACGTTGTCCTTTTTTCCCATTTTCATTCTTCGTGCAGTCAATAAAAAGGACATGTGTCTCTCTGTCTATTCATTGCAGTGGAAGGACCAAATTGAATAAAAATTTGATGAATAGCAAAGTATGACGTCAATTGGTGTACGAAGAAATGAAAATAACGAGAACTCATAAATTGTTTTAAGGGATGACATGACCAGGTCCTTCCTGGTAAATAGTTTCCCTCTGCATTAAAATAAAAATCAATAGGATTACGAATATGATTCTATGGAGTGACACGAGTGACTGTGATCATCATTTGGGCTGATGATGATGGGAACAGTCGTGCGTGATACTGTATTCCCTTATGTCTAAATTTGAGTCATGACCTAAGTTCAAACTGGCTAGCTAGGTAATAATTGACAAAGAAAACGACGAGGAGGGGTTTTAAATCAATCCCATGCGGCTCATAACTCGTGGATTATTAATGCGGTAATTTATTCCGGGTACGCACGCACTTTTTTCTTTCAACCTGAATTTCTAGCACAAGCTTAAAATTCAAAGCTAGCCTTATGATGTTTGTTTATCACGATAGGAGGGTTTTTCTGAGAGAGGCTTTGACTAAGGCAAGACAAACGTTACTAAATTTTCTTCTCATGGACATATTAGGGAAGCTTACTTGGAAACAGCCCACATCAAAGGACACATGGATTTAGTTCAAAATTCGAAAATTCTAACAAAATCAGACTACATGACAACTTTTGAGGACTTCGAAATAAAGCACGAAACAACTATCCCCACAATGCCACGAAAATATATACTGATGGCTCCAAGTCGGAGGAAGGTACAGGATCTGGTTTATGCGCGAGGGTGCCTGAGACTCACGTCTCCCAGACCACTGCAGTATTTTCCAGGCCACGTATTCACGAGGCAGTCCTCCGGCTATCAATGACCCCGATAGACGGTAGTTCTATTGGCATTAACATAGATAGTCAGGCAGCTATAAAGGCTCTGGAAACACCATTGATCAGCTCCAAGATGGTGAAACCTTTCTCTAAGGGAGAAAGCGGACAGATCTAACCTTACCCTATGCTGGTTGCCTGGACACAATGGTATTCCGGACAACGAAAGAACCGAAACGAAAAATGTTATGGAATAAATAGGTGTTGGCCGAAAAAATAAAGAGGACTTGGACAACATAGATCCCGATCAGCTAAACAATGTTTTTGTACAATTTCACTCCACCTCGCCTCTGTCTCCTGCCTTGGTTTATAGTGAGATAAATACAAATTCATTGCCTAGATTTGAATTCTCCTGTGTTGAGCAAACTGACATTGTAAAAGCTATTTTGAATGTTATGTCAAATGCTGTTGGCTTGGATGAAATTCATCCTAGCTTTGTGAAGATTATCCTGCCTCATTTACTTCCAGCTCTCACACATGTTTCTAACACAATTATTTTAACTTCCTCTTTTCCATCGCTATGGAAATCATCAAAAGTTATACCCATTCTTAAAAAACAGGGGTCGCGGAGTTCTCAGCCTGAATATAGACCTATCTCCATCTTGCCTTTTTTGTCCAGGGTCATGGAGGAATTGATTCACTCTCAGGTGTCTGCATTTCTGCAGAGCAACAAACTGCTGCACAGGAATCAATCCGGGTTCAGACAGAAGCACAGCTGTATCCCCGCTCTTTTAAAAGTTACAGATGATATTCGCCTTTCCATTGACAAGGACGAGGTTACATTCTTAACGTTGCTAGATTTTTCCAAGGCTTTCGACATGGTAACCCACTCAAAGCTGACTGAAAAACTACCGCTTCTCTCCGACAGCTGCAAAATGTTCCTATCTTGCAGAAATGTAGCAAGCCGTAGCACTAAAAAACAAAGTATCCAAATTTATAAATGTTTCTTCAGGAGTCCCTCAAGGGTCAATCTTAGGTCCTTTGTTGTTTTCCATCTTCATTAATGACCTTCCACTGTCAGTCAAAAATAGCGCTAAACATTTGTATGCTGATGACGTACAGATATATTTAAGTTGTAAGTTATCAAAGATGGAGCTCATCGATTAAATGAGGACCTCAGGACCTTACTTTGGGCAATATGAAATTCCTTAAATTTGAATCCACTGAAATCGAAATGTATAGTCATTCACAAAAACAAAATAGATATGAATTAATTCGCAAAGTTATACCTTGGAACTTCTGAAATTTAGTAAGGCATATGGTTTAACAGAACTCTCAGTTGGGATGATCATATTAAGACAATTATAACTAAAGTGTTTGGTTGTTTAAGGAATTTAACACTTTCTCAATATTTCACGCCGCTCGATACAAGATTGATGCTGGCTTAGACATTAATTCTCACTCATGGGTCCGAAATATTCTGTAGTCTAAGCGACGCAATGAAAAGAAAACTTTTGGTTGGCTTTAATAATATTATTCGGTATGTTTATCAAATCATAAGATATGGTCACGTTTCCCCTTTTCGTACCAAAATTCTCGGCTGTACTTTGGAAGCGTACTTGGATTACTTAGTCATGATTTATTTGCATAAAATTATAACAAGTAGACAACCACCATATCTACATGAAAAGATTCATTTATTCCGGTCATCCCGCTCACCCTCCATTAATCAACATAATTTTTCATTCATGCCACCCGTCTCTGGAATGCACTGCCCCTCGACATAAGAAGACTGCACAATACTAATCGATTTCATAAAAATCTATTTCTTTATCTAGCTAGTAGGTAGAATAATAAAAGCAACATGAATTAAGCTTTATTATTAAAATTGCTACTTGAACTGTTTAGCTTTTCAAAATACATCATTGTCTTAGTTTTTAATTAATTATGTGTATATGTTAATTACTTCTCTTTTTTTCAACTTCATTTGTTATAATAATGTGTCCTGATAACACTTTTACTAGTATAAAGATTGTTATAGTCTTATGTAAAAGATATAAAGTTTTTAATAAATGAAAAATGAAAGATGGGCGGAATTGGACACCTGCAGAGTTTGATCCAGCGAAAACTTAAACTCTCCTCGAACAAGATAGGAAGCGTATTAGCAAGCTAGTAGGCGTAATAGCAGGTCATTGCCTAATTGACAATCAAGCCAGAAGACTTGGAGCGCCCTACAATGATTTCTGTAGAAGCTGTAGAGATGAGGAAGAGGAAAGTGCACTACATACACTACCTCGGAATCTGCCCGGCCCTTGCAAAGACAAGAACAGCCTTGAAGACATAGCGAACATAAATACCAAGGACATCCTTAAATTTCTATTTATTACCAATGGTTATAGAATTGATGCATCAAAAGCAAACGAATGAAATAAGTAGGTCAACGATAGGTCTGAGTGAGTCGATTACATGACAGCACAATGGACCTTAATGGCCTTAGTGAGGCATAACTTCACTTATGTAATGCCTACCTACCTACGTACCTAGGCCAGACGAATGTTTTCGAGGTTATGTGAAAATTAAGATCATCTTTAGAAGAGAGAACAGTCAATAGGACAACTTTCTGCTTTCCATTCTTCATGGACCAAGGCACGTTTCAGTTCATATTGCTTTTTCTTGCTTTTTCATAAACCTGGTGACTCGATTTCTAAGACATACTTAGCTGGAGCATTGTCGTCAATCATAAGTCTTCACTAAAGAACGAATATCCGATGTGGTTTCCGATGTCCTTTCGAAGTCCTTTAAATATATTTTGCATTCAAACCAAGTTTAGATTCTAGTTGTGTGGACAAACCGAAACAGCTTCTATTGCTACGATTAGTCTTTGTCAAATCTCTACCTTGATTTGGCCAACTTGATGTTTGCCCAGAGATAAAATGAACTCCTAACAGTAACTCAATGTTACAAATACTTATGCGTCGATTGGGTGGCTGGTGTTTGACCGACACGGAATCCCGAATTCGATCATCGGTTCGTTTAGTTGAGTGCTTGTAGACCATCGGAAACAGCATTGTTAGGTTTTTTTTTTTTTGGCAAATAAGAACTAGTTTATATTAGCACAGTTTCTTTGCCTATAGGTGTCAGAACGAGGCTAAAGTAATACTCTCCTCTTACGTATTCGGTCATATTTTTATCGACCACATATAGAAACGAGCATAAGTAATAGTCCGTTCACTTTGACAAAACGTGCATGTTTTTTATTTTCTTTTAAACAGATATGAGATAATTCTTCCCGTGAAGAGTTCCTCGGGATAGTCAACAGCGATTTCGAACAAAAGTTTTCCTATGAGAAACCTTGGAATTTACTTTCAAGAAAACTATCTCTAGAAGCGTTTAATCGAAATGACTAAAAAGCATGCACCAAGGAGCGTTATTTAAAATACAAACTTTTTGTGATATTTTAACTTTCTTTCTACTTTTAAGCAACTTGTAAATCAATGGGTCACTGAACCTCTGTTCTATATCAATAGCCCTTTTAGGCAAATGCGCATACCTGAAAAGAAAAAAAAAAAACAAAATTAGCATCGTTAACAATCGATTTGAAATAATAATAAATTAACGCTTAAATTTGTGATTCAAATAAAGAGCCTGATTAACTTAAAAGAATATAAATTGTTAATTTTTTTTTTTTTAGTTTTGGTGACCCAATTTTAAGGCAAGCCTGTTTTAAAAATATATCAAAGGTGTGTCGACTATTCGTTCAGTGAATCAGATCTGAAGATATTTTTTGTCCACGGAACGGTGAAATCCCATGAAGAAGGGTTTAGAGAGGCAATTCAAAAATTCCTGAATAAACAGCAACTAAATAAAAATATGTTAAATATTTAAACCGACGTAACAGAAGAAACATCATTTAATGCTCTTACAGGATCCAATTTACAAGGTGTTGAAGTAAAAAAAAAAAATGCGGTAGTAGTAGTTGTAGTAGTAGTAGTAGTAGTAGTAGTAGTAGTAGTAGTAGTAGTAGTAGTAGTAGTAGTAGTAGTAGTAGTAGTAGTAGTACTAGTAGTAGGAGTAGTAGTCGTAGTAGTAGTAGTAGTAGTCGTAGTAGTAGTAGTAGTAGTAGTAGTAGTAGTAGTAGTAGTAGTAGTAGTAGTAGTAGTAGTAGTAGTAGTAGTAGTAGTAGTAGTAGTAGTAGTAGTAGTAGTACTAGTAGTAGTACTAGTAGTAGTAGTAGTCGTAGTAGTAGTAGTAGTAGTAGTAGTAGTAGTAGTAGTAGTAGTAGTAGTAGTAGTAGCAGTAGTATTAGCAGTAGTAGTAAATAGAAGTAGAAGTAGTAGTAGCAGAAGAAGTAGGAGTAGTACTAGTAGTAGTAGTAATAGTAGAAGTCGGAGTAACATTAGAAGTAGTTGTCACGACAAACCTGTGGACTCTTGGTCAGAAATTTCTGCCTTAACAAAATGATACTAAATAACGACTTCCGACTCACCAGCATAACGGCATGCTAGACATTCTGCATCCTGGCATACCTCAGACGGTCGAACTGCCAAATCGATCGCGAGCTGATTGCTGCGACTTTTCAAACATTTTGGTAGAACGTAGTAGCTCGATATAGAGTCGCACTTTCCAACGACAGAAAGATGTAGTTTAATATTGGACGTCTCAGACATGCTCCGTGACTGTAATTTCAGGTCCATCCAAAAATCTTTGTTTGGCAAAAACTATTGAAGTATTTTCTTCCTTAACGTCGTAACAATATCCCATCCATTGCATTGTTTGAACATCTTTTTTTCAGCGCGGCCAGTACAAATGTGGCTTCTTACCCCGCAAATCGATAATAGACCCAATACCGAGGGCCAAAGCCTCAAGAAGACCAACGAATTTCAAGACTTACTTATTCATTGTCCACGGGAAAACTAAAACGACTGAGTCGGATTCGGGCAAGAAGTCATATGTCAAATTCGAAAGCAATATTATTTTCAAGTCAGTTCAAACTGTTGGGATTAGAAGACGACATTGACATCATCATTCCCAACGTTGCTTCATTGAAGCTTTCACAGTGATGGTCTTTAAATTAATGAGGATGCTCTCGCCGACTACTATGATCCGCACCTCCTATTTAAAGGTCAGGCGAATGCCGATGATGGGTAGCTTAATCAAACCAAATGGAAACCGCGTGTCAGCGATGGAAAGCAACTTTGCTCCAAGAGTGGGGTAAGTAAACCTATTTCTTAGTGCGTGCTCATCTACCTTCATTTAACATTCACTGCATGAACAACGAAAAGTAAAATCTTTTGCCCCGGTAAAACTTTTTAATTCCTGTTAGTTAAGCCTAGGGGAAGGAAGACTCTTTCTAACGATCAGCGTATAAACCTCTTTTTATGCAAAGCTACAGAAACCCATCATCATCTCCAGCAAAGGCCTTTCGACTTTAACAAAACCTGAAAAACAAAATCAAAGACTTAATTTTTTACCGTGTACTCCAAACGAACACCCGAAGAAGCAAACACAAAACGTAAACAAAATATATCCAAACAGATGACCATCCATGAAAGCCTGGTCCGCATACACTCCAGTCGCTTTGTGTAATGAAACCGTTCTTTGAATGCTAGTTCCTAAGCCGGCTTGCCATCGACGCCTCGCAGACAACAAGCGAGCCCTCAGTTCTTGTCCGACAAGCAGCTCCGAACAAAACAAGAATTCCTGAGCCTCCAGTTGTGGCTTCAGCTGTTTGGCTCGTTTTTTTTTTTTCTGTTATACTTAACTTGTGTCTGTGTATAGTCTTGACAGTGAAAATTTTCACACACTCAAAGCTTGGATTTGGGTTGTTAATTTTTTTATCTGCAGTCCCGCCAAGATTCCGTTTATTAAATCGAAGCCCGTCAGTCGGATCGCAGGTTCAGTGTTAGACGGAAGTAGCAGCAGTTTAGGTATCGTAATGTTGCAGCTCACAACGAAGTGCTCTTATCTGTGGTTGGTTTTTCTTGCCTTGGCCGAGGAGGTACTGACGGCTCCAAGCCCTTTGATAAACGAAACAATTGAGAGGATCGGATTGCATAACTATTTGGAGCAACTGCAGCCGGTGAAGTGTAAGTAGAGCAGTGCGAGTGCGTCGAAAAGCTTACGTATTTTTTTTTTTTATTTGAAGTACCACCGAAAAATGCAGTCTATGACTTTATCATTGTCGGGGCAGGCCCGGCGGGCTGTGTTTTAGCCAATCGACTCTCGGAGAATCCCAATTGGACGGTGTACCTCCTTGAGGCTGGAGGCACTGAAAACATCGCTCACTTAATGCCTGTGATGGCGGCTTTCCTGCAATCGACACACTCGAACTGGAATTACAAATCCACGCCGCAGAAACGATCCTGCTTGGGGATGAAGAACAACGAATGTGCCCTGCCGAGGGGCAAGATTCTAGGTGGCACCAGTTCCATCAATTATATGATCTATAATCGCGGCAATCGCCGCGACTATGACCGTTGGTTTGAGGCAGGAAACACCGGATGGTCCTACAATGAGATCCTGCCGTATTTCCTGCGCTCCGAAAGGGCTAGTTTGAAGGGCTTGGAAAACTCACCCTATCACAATCGAACCGGGCCGCTAAGTGTCGAAGATGTTCAATTCCGAACTAGCATGGCGCATGCTTTTGTAAAAGGTGCTCAACAAGCGGGCCACAAGTACACCGATTACAACGGAGAGTCACAAATTGGAGTATCCTACGTCCAGGCGAATACACTCGGCGGACGCAGACACAGCGCAGCCAAGTCTTACATCGAACCCATCCGACAGCAACGACCAAATCTTCACATCTTGACATTTGCGAGGGTGACCAAGGTGCTTATAGATCCGGAAACCAAATCAGCTTATGGAGTAGAATTTATTCACAGGCGAAGGGTGTACCGGATTCGGGCAAGAAAGGAGGTGATCCTGTCAGCAGGCACCTTCAACTCACCTCAACTGTTGATGCTGTCAGGCATTGGCCCTACGGATAACCTTCAAGCCATTGGCATACCCCAGATCCAGAATCTGCCCGTTGGCAAGCTTATGTACGACCATATGTGTCACTTTGGACCGACTTTTCTGACAAACGCCACCGGAGCTACGCTTTTGGTGGAACGCCTAACGCCGAAGGACCTCACGCAGTTCTTAGTGGGCAACCCGAAAACTCGGATAGCCAGTATTGGAGGTGTTGAAAGCTTGGCCTTCATCAAAACACCGAATTCCAAGGAACCGGAAGACTTCCCCGACATCGAACTAATCACTGTGTCTGGCAGTTTTGCCTCGGATGCCGGGACTGGCTTGAAGCCAGGTGCGAACCTCCGCGATGATGTTTACAAGACTGTCTTCAAGCCACTCGAAGGCGCCGAGCATTTTTCTGTCCTCGTAATGCATTTCCATCCAAAGTCAACTGGACGGATTTGGCTACACAACCGGAGTCCGTTTACTTGGCCAAAAATCGATCCGAGATACTTCAGGGACGAGGATGACATTGAGTTCCTTCTGGAAGGAATCAAAGAAGCCATACGAATCTCGAAAACGCCAGCCATGCAGGCAATCGGTACACGATTACACACGATAAACGTTCCAGGATGTGAGCATTTGACATTTGGCACAGACGACTATTGGCGGTGCTCAATAAGAGTGCTGTCCTACACGCTACATCACCAGGTGGCTACGTGCAAAATGGGTCCGGCAAGTGATCCGACAGCAGTTGTTAGTCCACAACTCCAGGTGCACGGAATCAGAAAGCTAAGGGTAGTCGACACAAGCGTGATTCCCATCGCTCCGACATCGCACACGAATGCGGCGTCATTTATGATCGGCGAGAAGGCGGCCGACATGATAAGGGATGAGTGGAATCAAAGTAGCTAATGACCTGGTTTTTATCTTTCGTTTAATTTAATGTTTCTGTAAATTTTTGTACAGTCACTAGTTTAATTGAAGCGATAAAATATATTTTTTTTTAATTTTTTAAATACAAATCAAAGCCTCCATGAGTGTTTGTTTTTTAAATCAACAGCGACAGGTCTTTCCAGTTTTAGGCTGGGCGCTCACTTGGCAACTTTTCGTTGCGCAACGAAAAGTTGCCGCTGTTGCCGGCAACTATTGCCGAGCAACTTTTGCTTATACAGCGCTCATTAAGCAACTAGTTGCCAGCAATGTGTGCAAATTACAATAACTATGGATTTCGAACAAACTTTTATTGTTTGTGCATTATTGATAATACTGAGAAAAAAAAACAAGAAACAAAAAAAAGCACTTGGTGCATCCTATAAATCGCGATAGAAAGGAAAAAGGAAAATATCAAAGCCTTTTTCTGGTCTTTTAAATGTTTATTAAACAAGCACGGCCTCTTTTCCACTTCATCGATCAAAGTATTTTCACCAATAAGCACCGCACACATTTTTCTGGTCACAACCTACCCCGACCGTTGGTCAAAATAAATAAAAACCAGAAAGTTGCCCGGCAACTAATTGCCTAGTGAGCGGTCGAATACATTTTTCTAAGAGAGCAACTTTTGAGCAACGATTGCGTTGCTCAAAAGTTGCCGATGTTTGGCAACGAAAAATTGCTCTCAAATTGCGTTGCCTAGTGAGCGCTCTACCATATAAGCCAATACACTTTTTCTGAGCAACTTTTAGTTGCGCAACGAAAGTTGCCAAGTGAGCGCCCAGCCTTAATGTCTGGAGCAAATCGGGTATGAGCCACAGTTGCCATGTGTCCTCAATTGAAAGCCATCACGCGCTGTTCACAATTATTCCAATCGAGGGTCGATGCTCCGAACATAAAGTGAGGAGAAATGAAGATGGATTCTGACAAATGAAAGATCGTTAGAAGTTCAAGCCCCCAGAGGCATTTTTCGCATTAAAATTAAAAGGTTTGGACGGACAGACTAGGCAAACAGACAAATAAACAATAATGGAACATGAAGGCTTGCCTTCTTGAGACTTAAAGGGTTTAAATTTAGTTTTTAAGTACTCAAAGTTCTGAAAAATATTTTAAAGTTTATGTTTTGGGAGGACCTGTTCAATATCTCAAAACCTGCCAACAGCCTACACCAAAGGGAACAGACTAGAAAAGTTGAAGTCGACGGGTTCCAATATGCAGAGGTTGCTAAGAAAATCTATTGGTGTGACTTTGCCAAAGAAGAAGGCGAAAAATTTGTCAAAACCATCAAAATTTACCTCTTTCACGAGATGGAGAATTCCACTTCTCGAATTACATGGAAGAATTCAAAGAGGGTTAAGTTCTGATTGCTTCAAACCAGGCGAAAGCCAATCATTAGGTGTCCGCTTATAATCATTTTACAATCGTACAATGGCGAACTTATGTATTTAATGAGCTAACCTCTCCAGATGACGGTTGTGCTGCGAAGACTGCACGGCACGAAAAAGCTATATGGTCCTGGAGCTACTCCAAAATTTGCAATGTAAGACGGATATTACTGCAATCCAAGAAGTATGCTGAGTAGAAAAATGGAACTGTGAACAGAGAAGAATATATTTCTGTTAACGCAAAAGGTTGCAATGATTGCAGCGGCTTAGAACGAAGGTAATGGATTTCAATCCTATAAGCGATCGCTAGGCGAGGGAAAATTCTAACTTCTGTTCTATTCCAACAAAGCTGAAGATTTTGAAGAAAACATTCTCTTAACTCTGTAATATGTAGCTTATTAAATGAACTACGTCAAAAAAGTACTTGAGGATCTCAATGCTTAAATCGGTAAAAAAAAAATCTTTGGGGGATACGCCGGGGATCGAAGCCTTCACGAACATATTCGTCGACTTGACGCCGGCCAAAAATACGGCTTATAAGTGATCCACAATTGGGGATGTCTACGCAGGGAACTGTTCTGGATACACAAACGTTCTGATGGGTTAGTCTGAGTCTGAGAACTTTTAAGAAACAGCTGGATTAAAGTTCTATATAACAAAATGAAGGTTCCACATTTTGCGCCTCAGCACGTAGGAACTTATTCACAACCTACAGAGGCCGCCTAACAAAATACTGCCAAATCTGTCTACAAGAAACGTGAAAAATATATGGTCACAATGCCGCGCTGCAATTCAGGAAACAGACGAAACCAATTAAAACAACCGACCGTCTTCGATAAGAAATGTGTTGTGAGAAGGGAACCGATGAGGAAGAAGCCAGAGTAGATGAGGAGAAATCACTACGTAAAATGAAAAGAGCCTACTTGCACCTCAAGGATTTCATAGAATCCTTTTTGCATGCTTCAAAACAGGTTGCCAATATCTATGTTATTTGGCATGGAAATCTTGTCACCTTGAAGTGAGTATGCGTTCAAGTATCGCTTCCTTTCTTTATCCCGATTCTTCAGCATTTAGTGTGCGGGGCAGGTTCTTACATGGAACACAATACCTGCTTCCAAGACTGTCGGGCTGTTGGGACGATATTGACATCATCGTTCGCACCAAACAATAAGAAATTCGTTCTCAAAATGTCAGAAGCCAGCCTCTTCCGAATGAAGATAAAACTCTTCACAGATGATACAGCATTGTAATGGACTTCCAAAACAGTAGCAGAACATTTTTTCAATTAGATTTGTTGAGGATTGTGTTTAATCTAAGAACGGACCAAGGAGTCATCACAAACTAAGACGAAACTTCCCTTTCAACAAATTATTAATGTTTGGGTCGACGTTTTGAACTCAAAGAGTTTCGCATAATTTCAAGAGATCCTGAGCACCCATCCTTTCTGATCCATTTCGGCCTGTTCCAAAAATTTATTTAAATGGAAAAGTAAGAATTTTAAATGTCTGGGGTCCATGATCGATTTTAAATCAACTTGTGATCACAAAAGGAAAAACCCGCTTAGACGAAATAAATGATTAACATTGTAGTGCTCAAAATGTTGGACAATGTAGGAAAGGTATAAGTCAAAGTTGAGACTAGCTTCTTATAGCATTAATTTGGAGGTTTCTTTTTTTTAAGAAAGTCTTCAACTCGCAGAGCCCAACTCAGTTAAAGTAGAACATGATCGACAAAGTTGGTACTTCCAAAGAGAAACCCAATCAGTCTTGTGTAGAAGAGCACGACGATAAAGTGGTCCAAATCGAAGGTTTGATATCATTTAGCTCTTAGCCGGTGAACATTTTATTGGTGATGCAGCAGTGTGAGGGCGGTATGGTCCTTATGAGGGTCTTTAAGGGCAAACGAAATTTAGTGCATGCAACAGCCTATAAGAGAAAGCCCAAAGATGACCCTTTGCAACCTTAATTGACTAAGCCTAACACTGGCAGGCTCTGTTCGCCTTACTGATATTGAAAGTCGAGTTAAAATGCATTGCATTGGACCAATTTCGGTGCACAAACGATACAATTCGACTTTTTGCAATCGTTTTCAAAAGACCGATCTGAAGCCATTTAAAATGATTTTTTTAATCTTAATTAAACAACGGATTAATCAATTCATGAGTATTGGACATATTTCCTCATGCGTTCTTGCAGCATTCGCCAACTCACTTCAGTTGAACTCGTATAGTACATTCGGTTTGAACTTCAACGAAAGTGAATTTAGGGCAATCGGTGGCAACAATTCAGGCAGCGTCTGGTGTCAATGTACTCTTTTCAAGTCGATACCTCGAGTCATTGTCAAAATACGCAGAACTGGTTTAAATTTAAATAAAAGTGAATTGCCGCACATCCAAGCCAGGCAAGTGTTGAAGTACGAGACACAGGTAATTGTTTGACGACGTTTTGTTTAAGTATGTAGATACTTGTCTTCTTTTCAGATATGAAAGCCACTCTTATTTGACTTGCCCATGTGCTGTTATTGAACTTGAGAGCATATTGTTGTTTGAGATATGACGTGCTCCTGTTTGTTCACAATAAAAAAACTATTGAGGTAGGACTGATAAAAATCAAGATTGATCGTACCTTTCCACTGGGCTAATGGGACACTGGTTTTGATACCTTAAGGTACAATGTTCAAGTAACCTTATCTTGACAGTCTCTTTTCCTAATTTGAACATTTTTGACAGTTTCGATGGAATGAAGTGCGGTGTTCTTGACAAGAACTAGGTTAAGAGCCAACCGACCGATCTTTGTTGATTTCGAGAGCTGGTGTAGCTTTAAGGCAGATTTTGTTTATTTTCACAGAATCAATGAAAATTTAGGTCATTGTTATTAAGGCTCAGGTTGGGTGCTTTAGCAAAAGGGTAGACATTGACTGGCGGTAACCTGGCAACTGTTTAGCTGCATTTTCATCCAAGTTTGTCGATTAGCTAACTTATTCTTTAAAGTGATAAACAAGTCGAAGTTAGCAGTACTATTATATAACAGCCGAGGAACTCTCAATATGGACCCACAGCGTCAAACGGAAGCGCAAAAAACTCACTTTATTTCGGCTCCATTTGAAGCTCAGGCCAGTAACGATTCCCAAGAAGAAGTCAGGTTTTTGGAAAAGAGATGGAGTCTCTCTTCTCTTTTCTGCGGTCAACAGGTGGCCTCATCTAAGACAACGTCGTGCAACCATCTCGGACTATAAATTGGGAATATGCATCAGAAACGTACGTACGCTGTGCATCTATGGCGCTACTCGAAATCTTGAATCATTCCTCACGCGGTACAAGGCCGACATGAACTGGACCAAGGACATTCGATCTATTGGAAAAGGTAGTAGAATTGAATTTGAAAAAACAAATTTTTTTCAAGCTCCTCTGGACTGATGCGAAACTTATTTTCCTCCAAAATGTCCAGCCATACAGTGGAAGTTTGATCCTGGCTAGTGATGGCTCTTCATCAGCAATTTAGCTGATGCGCTGTTGGGTCCTCCACTTTTCCTTGAAGCAGATAATCGAGGACACCATTGAATCGCAAAACACTTATGGCACTTGTCCCAATATTGATCGGAAGCTTTTTGGTGACTCGGGAGGTGCATCTTTGTATTTATTCCCTCCACGTTTATGTGAACGATCATCTATACATGCAATAGATTTCTTGAACTCCTCCTGTTCTGGAGGTTATCATCTCCTCTCGCTCCAAGACCTCTATACTCCTTGCTTGCATTTGACTTTACTTCAATTTCGCAAGACCCTTTCAGTTTCTGAATTCCATTCAAAGACGAGATTGGAAGATACCAAGTTTCTTACGCCGCAATTTTGGCTACATCTGTCCGCTAGCAGTGATTTCGATCTTTCCAATTTAGATCATAGTTGAGAATTTCACAAATCAAGTGCTCTACCACTTTTCAAATGCCACCGATTTTTGGAGAATCTGAATCAGATCTAAAGCTCTTTTCCATCCTTCACGTTGACAAGCGCGATACGTCCAGTTGGTTAGGCCAATCCTTCTGGCATCCGTCATTGCTTGAAACGTTGACTCAGAGGAAAAAAGGAAGGACCGATCTAATATAAACCTGGTGCAATTTGGCCAAGTTACAAACAACTCTTAACAACGATTTTATTGCCGTTGGTACTAAGACTAGACTGAAGATAAATCAATTGAGAGTCGATTGTTTTTAAGATTACTACATTTTGTTTGTTGGGACAGAGTCAATTTGGATAAGTATTCGTTAGCGAGAATTTAAAAGTCACTTAAGATACCCGGAAAACCCTTTCACAAAGCGTTCTACGGATGGTTACGCAGTCATATTAATTAAAGCCATAAAGACCATCAATCATAAATTCATTGTCAAGTTTTAAGCAGTAAGCCACAGGTGTCTAATTATCTGTTGACACCTTCCGTATCTCAATCTGATGACCTCAAAGTATATACATATTCAATTTCGAACAAAAAATCTCCCTTCATAAATAATCAAATATTTTTTCTCAGTGTAAAATTACTTTTATTTTGTTATTAATTATCACGTCATACTCGTAGATGGCACTGAACTCTATTCCATCAAAACGAATACAAGACGACAGACTAGAGTAGAGTCTGGCCAACGATCTACAGTTCTCGGGGCAAGACTGGTTTCCATCTCTCAATCTGGAACGTTAACGAGCATTAAATTTCGCAGATAAGCCAAACAATTAATTATCTCGTTAGTTGTTTGCGTAAAGTGGGCTTACGATCTTGTCTTTTTTATAGACCTAGGCAACTTTATCTATAGCTTAGTTGTCCTAGGTAAGTTAAGCGGTTTGAAAAGAATGATGAATGATCCGAAAGGAGGTGACGAGGTATCTAAGGAATCTGACGAGGCGTGTTCTTTTCGATTTAGGCCCGAAAGATATGTTACCATGGAGAGAAAAATTTGATGAAGAAGCTAATAACCTTTTTATTGGCTGCAAATATGGGTAAGTCTAATAAAAATATAAAACACCTCATGATAGACAAAAAATGCAAATCTGTGTTGTTTGAAGAATACTAAACAATTTTTGACGTGATATCGCAGTTATAAAAAAACGAGGTTTTTTATGATTAATTGTTCAAGAAAGGAATTGTATATCTCGACCTGGATATCTAAAAGTAAAAGCGGAAGATCTAAACGTTTTGCGATGACGGCATATTCAGATCGGCAAACTGATATGAATCACTGAACTTCCATATAGAGTTCTGGAAAATATTTGCAACAAAACAAGGAACAATGAAATAAAAGCGCACACGAAGGGTTCCGTACCACTGTTAAATATGCAACATCAATTGTATATATTTATTTTTTTATTTTTAAAAGCCTACTTCATAGCATGGAAGGGGCGGGTATGGGAGGGGGGTAGAATCGTACGTACGAGAAAGCTTATTCCGGTGTTTTTAACTTAATATTCATTTTATTATTTGCTGCTTAAGCGGCCATAGTAGAACACAAGTGTCTACCTTTTACGATGCAGATCCTAAGTAAGTAGAATAGTGCCGATGGAACCTTTTGGGTATGGAACCATTAAAATATATAAATTATTCTAACATTTATTTATGACATATTGGAGAGCAGTAGACCATTTATTTTTTCAACCAATTTTTTACTGTCAAAATCATTTTCTGTGATGCGGCTTAGCAAAAAAATTTGCCTTTTATTTAGTCCACCCATGCAACCCAAAACACAAACGAGTACACAATGGTTTCATTTCTTTTTGCACTGTGCAATTGTAGAGTTGTTTTAATCCCTTGAGAGTGAGAGTGACGTGACGGCTAAGAAGCCAACATTCAGCGCGTTAAAGTCGCAAAATTCAAAGGAATGCCAACATATTTGCTGTGTTTTATTTTTGAAATACCATCTTTAAAAACACTCATTTATTATTATTATTTCATTTTAATAAGGTTTCAGATAAACTCGAAACAGATTCATTATTTAATGAAAAATAAACTCAGAAGCAAAAAAAAAAACCTACTAAGTAGTAGGTTAGGGAAGTATTAGAGAAAAAAAAAAGTAGAAGAGAAACTCACTTTCCAAAAGTTGGAGAATTGTTTAAGAGATTTGATCGTAATTTAAAAGAACCATTATGCTTACCGAGCTCGATATTTGCGAACGCACCATCGACTCCTTTTTTTGCGTAATAAGATTGTTGATAACCTCAATAATTAAGGAAAAATTATCGTTTTTCAAAATAGCAACCAAATTTTTATCTACAAGGATTCACAAAAGTTTATTTAAATATTAAAAGCGCTACTTCAACTACATTAAATGCTAAGAGTGCCAACAGAATATCCAAGGCATGACTCGACTTTTTTATTACCAAGAATATCTCTATAAAAGTAGAAGAGGGGCCAGCTTTCAATTCAGATCATTCCACAATACTTTTGATCTTAGGAGATGAAATCACTGCCGAAGAAAATAGCTCAAAATAAGCTTAAGCTTATTATCTGACTGATTGTAACTTCTTCAGACAGACACTAGAGGATAGTATTCAATTAGTAGAAATAATTGAAACAGAAGATCAGTTAACAGTAGCTGCTCAGACACTTGCAGTAATAACCAAAAAGCTGCGTGGGCTGCAACACCTTAAACCAAAACGAAAATCAAACAAAACTCATATCCAAAAGAAATACGTGATATAATTGCGGGCAAGAGAAGAGCTCGAAAACGATGGCAACAATAAATTGCACACAGAGACAAAACAATTCTGAATAATCTTAAAAATCGATTCAAAAATGCGTCTCATAAAAAAATACCTTACCAACGACGGTGACGGCAACAAAGAAAATGAAAAGACCAATTGTACAAATTCCACCAGTTAAAAACACACCCGGGAACTGGGCAAACAGCAAGCAAGAAACGGCGAAATTATTTGCCGAGTATCTCGAAGGTGTCTTCTTACAATATGAAGATAGAGACTGTCATGAGGTGGAAGAATTGTGCGAAGATGAGATACATATTAAATCGGTTACTATGAAAGAAATTGCCAACGTTATAAAATACTGCATCAATACTAAAAAAGCGCCGGGATTCAATTTAATATCAGGGGAGATTCTAAAACAATTCTCTTTTTAAGACCTTCAGATATTTTAACAGATCATAAATGCAACGTTCAGATCAAGGCATGTACCTAGCATGTGGAAAGTGATGTTACCTTCTATCGCCATTGTTATCCAAGCCAATCAAACGTCTGCATAAAATAAAGGAAAATCACTTAACCCAAACCATCAATTTAGTTTAAGAAATAAGTACTCAAGTAATCCAGTAATTCTAGAAACTTATAAATGCCAGTAATTCTTTAGAATCAAACAAGGTGAGGATTACTCCTGACTAAGAGAAATAAAAGCTGGTGTACCACAAGGCAGTGTACTATGCCCTGTATTATATTTCTTATTTACCAGCGACAGGCAACATTTACAAATGATACTACTGTCTTTGCTGTGGGAGAAACTGTCGGAGTAGAGACGAATAAGCTACAGAAGATAGTGAATAATATTTCGAAATGGACCAAATGGAAGATGTCAACACTTTAAGGCTATTAATAGGGGCTAAGAATGATATTAATTGGATTTGTTGGCACGCGAATTGGATCTAATCATAAATAATAAAATTTGTTATTTTAAAGTTTAACTGAACTGTATTTGAATTCCGCTCTTGTTTTTGTTCGTACAAATTGCTGTTGCTCAACCATCGTGGGATTGGATTCGAAGTTCCTTTATGCTTACCAGAAGGAAATACCAGCGCGAGGGACTCCGACAACAAACCTGGCCTGAAAACAACACCCTTTCAAATTTATTGGTCTAACGACTAGGTGCAATATTTGGAAGGCTGGCTTCTCCCATGCTGCGATGAAATATCAAAACAGCGGAACCGCAAGGGACATGGGAAGAAGGGAGAAGGGATTTGAGGTTAAAAATGCCGCACAGTTTCGTCTTTTGAAGATTACCACCTCCCAGGGTAATCATAAAAAAAATAAATCTTTTCGAAAATGGGAAATCTTTTCGCACCTTAAGAAGCACTCGATAATAATATTGAAACATTTTCGAAGCAATTATTGAAGCTCCAAAGAATGAACATAAAATTTAGTAAAATAAATCGCTGAGGGTATATTTCAAAAGATTTCGTAACAAAGCTACCGTAACAACCAAGTCCTTGTTTGTATGACTGGCATACGTTAAATTATTAATAAAACCAAAGTACATTATAAGAATTTGTAAGTACAAAACAAAGCGTTAAGTCATAAATGTCAATTTCAATTGCAACACACTTTTAACGATTAGCCGAAAATGATTTGCATAGCAATATAACAACCCTGGAATTCTCAAGCAATAACGTTAATTTTATGTGCTTCAGTTTCTTTGAATATCGGTGTGTGGTTGGATTTCCACAGCACAATAATTCGCTTGCACTTCTCAAGTATTTAAGTGAGTGGAAATATTCACTGAATTGCAAAGTGTTTTCGTAACAGTGGGGTATAAAAGTCATTAAAAAAAATAAATTATACTTCCATGCATAGCTTAAAATTAAATGCCTACAAAAAACGACGTTCAAAGACATTCTTTAAAGATTTCAGTTTCGTGAGTGCATTCGTTGATTGTATATGAAGACTTAAGATTATGAATGCAATCAGCACCATTGAATGGGATCACAATCATTTAAGAATTCGTGAAATCGTTCACTTTCTTTGGGTTCTTTTGAATTATTTTTATCCTTTGTATTCTCTTTATTCTTTAAATTCTTTTCAATATAGAAAGCATAGGACGAGGCATGGGAGCTTGACGAGGAAACGAGACAAAACTTCCGCGATAAAAAAGGAGTCTACGCAGTCTCCACCTTTGAACAGTATTTAAACAATTAACATCCTAAAAAAAAGCCTTACTGCAGGTTAAAAAAAAGGCTTACTGCAGGTTTGGTCATCTATCAGGTTTGGAAGGACGAAAGTATGTCCGAATATTGGAATATGAACTCAATCTGTCCTGTCTACAAAAAGGAAGATCTTTTATCTTGTTACAACTATTGAAGAATGTCGCTTACTGGATCCTGTCCAGTTTTTGAAGCCCTAACATGTTGTCGACAAGAAATTGATCCGTAAAATTAAGGTAGTAAATGGGTTTATCTATGTTATGTCACCTTCGTAGAGATCCGACAAAAACTCGGATTACCCAAACAACTTAACTCGGAGGAAGCAAATCGAATCATCAACTCTTCCTTTGAAGAAAAATCCTCCATCGGATATACAGTCAATTCTGTGAGTTGGAGGAATGGTAGGGAATGAACTACCTTGAACTCTACGAGCTGAACAAATATGTGAATGTCATCCAGTAGACAATAATCCATCAATTAGAATGGCTCGAAAACATCAACCAAATGGACAAGCTCTGGATAAAAGCACTACCGGTTGAAAATGTCGTTTTTTTTTAGTATTGCCCATCGCTAGCCACACATTTTTCCCATTTTTCTGGCAATTCATGGATACCCGTTCTGAAAAATTCGACCGGTTTGGCCGCAATCCACGAATCGATCCAATTTTTTGACATTATCGAAATGACGGAAGTGCTGGTCAGCCAGGCCATGTTGCATCGATCGGAAGAGATAGTAATCGGATGACGCAAGGTCTGTACTATACGGCGAGTGGGGTAGGACATCCCATTTGAGCGTTTCAAGGTAAGTTTTGACGACATTTGCAACATGTGGCCGAGCATTGTGATGTTGCAAAATAACTTTATCTTGTCTTGCGACCGGTTCCGGCCGTTTTTCCTTCAGTGCTCGGCTCAAACGCATCAATTGTCGTCGGTAGACCTCGCCTGTGATTGTTTTATTCGGTTTTAGCAGCTCATAATACACAAAACACTTCTGGTTCCACCAAATGCACGGCATAAACTTCAGGCCATGAATATTCTGAACGGTCGTCGATGTTGAGGCATGTCCGGGGTATCCATACGTTGCCCGACGTTTTGGATTATCGCAATGTACCCATTTTTCATCACCAGTGACGATTCGATGCAGAAAAGACTTCTTTTTGTGGAGTTGTGGACATGCAAAATCGGCGTTCGACGTCTCGTGGCTTCAATTCATACGGCACCCAATGTCCTACCTTTCGGATCATTCCCATTGCTTTCAAACGATCGGAAATGGTTTGCTGAGCGACGCCAAGTGATTTTGCAAGTTCTTCTTGCGTTTGTGACGGATCTTGATCGAGCAATGCCTCCAATTCATGGTCTTCGAACTTTTTCACCTGGCCGGGGCGTTCTTTGTCTTCGGTGTCGAAATCACCATATTTGAACCGCTTAAACCACCGTTGACACATTCTAACGTCTATAGAATAGCCCCGGGTAAGCTTCGGTAAGCAATTGGTGCGCTTCGGTTGCTTTTTTCTTTAAATGAAAGAAGCATCTTAAAATTTCCCGCAAATCTTGTTTTGATGGCACCAATGTAGACATTTTACGGCTTTACAAAAACTTTTGTGTTTTCACTAATGACCATTAACCTAGACTGAAATAATTAGACAATGACATGAAGTTTCTGATGTGACAGCTCTCATGGTCAAAATTCACCTCAGAGTAATAGATTTGAAGTTGTCTGCAATAACGACATTTTCAACCGGTAGTCCTATTAAGAGTGTTGTCCAAAGAGAAGCACGCATCTCCGGGTGATGGATTTAGCAGAAGCATATAAAGGAAGGAAGTTATTTATTTTATTGAAGTATCATAAATTAAGTGGACGTTGAGGCAACTGACAGCGCCTCTAGATCTCGCTGACCACAAATCTTTTACCTTTATTCTCACTTTGCTGCTTGACGCACTGATTGTTATTGTTTCGTTTTGATTGCTCTGATTGGTATAATCTGGAGGAGCATGTTACATGTCGGAGTTGACTATGAAGCACGTAATATTCCCATGGCGGCAGGTCTCAGAGCTCTCCTTTTTTATATTTTAGACAGCGACACGTATGAGAAGATTAACCAATCGATCCCACATGGAACCGAACGATTTTCTGCTACGCTACGCATGTTGTACCTTACGTAACCAACTGTCAGTATTGAATTTTCATTTAAGCTTTGGATACAGCATAATACCGAGAAGTCATGCACGGGAAGAGTGTTGAGCCATGGCTGTCTTAAGTGCGATATTTTGGTCAGTAAGAATTTCATCAATAATTATTAAGTATAGGAGAGGTGACGTAGCAGAACTGCTCATTCAGACAATACGTAAATACTGTTTGGCAAATTTAATTTGTCCCAGTCATTATCAGTTGCAACAGTGTCGCGTTTACACTTTTTGGTTACGTGCCAGTCATCAGACAATCTCGTCGTAGCATTTTTTTTAGGAATAAAACTCTGAATGCGTGCTGACCAAAGACTTTCATAAAAGGTTCGTTTTGTAATTAATTTTGTGATATTATCGATGAACATTAGTTAAGTGAACATATCATCAATCAATAAATTTGCCGCTGGCTTCGTTACATGGACAAATAAGCATCATTGTTGAAGGTTTTTAACAAATAAATTAATTTCCCCAAAACACAGCTTCCTAATTAACATTTCCTTTCATTTTCCTCAAGATAAAAACCATCCCCGTTAAGACTAACTAAGACTAAGTTCGTCTTCTTATTTCTTTTTTTGAAAAGTCCTTAAGCCACAACTTTTAATGTTTCGAGATTTTAATTTTATAATTCCGGCTCGTTCAACTACATATTTATCTTCATCCCTCATGTCTCTAACATGATTATACAGCATTTTCAGCATTTTCCAACCCCCCGGCAGTAAGTGAAAAGCGGTCATTGCACTGCATCACCCTCAGAGAGAAATGATGTTCCCCGCTGTTAAGCTGGGTAAAAAAAAAGAAAAAGAAAACAGAACTCGAACAACGATGCCTTGCCTTGCGTCATGGTAGTCGGTTTGTAGTGTGCCTTGATGATGAAATTAGAGGAACGAACTGGAAGACCCACCCTTACCTCGTGTGTCCCATATTACTGAAACATTGCATGGCATCAAAGAACGAGGCACAATATGGAAAACCGGTCAGACAGCCAACCCTCTTCCCATGAAGTTTGCTGTGTGCGTGCCTTCATTTGGCACACTTGTGACTATATGTAGTGCTGATAGTGCGAGCATAGTGTGCAATATTGCTATATAATTCGCTGTCGGGTGTTGAAGCACGCGAGGGTCCGTAAATGTACAGTAGTTGGTTAAATTATTCGAACCGTGGAATATTTTTTTTTTTATAAAATGAAAATAAATTTCCAAATTTTATTAAAAGGATGTTTTACCCAATTAAGAAAGATTTCAAAGTTGAGGTCAGATTATGCCGTCAATGCTAATATTTTTTCCTTCTTTTTCTCTATTTGAAAGCAAAGACAATTTCGATGCGTGCTTTAAAAATGGTTTGCATGTTGATTAAATATGGTCGGGACTCTAAAGAAGAATTTCTCTAAGGATATTCTTTTATGTAAAGCTTTCTTGGATCGATATTTGCTTTTCCGACAGTCCCTTATAATGCAGAATTTCACAATCATTAACGAATGTAAAACTATCATTGATGAAACGTAAACAAGCCGCAGAGAAGCATGGTTTTACTATTGATAGTCCACACGCGCAATGAAATAACTGCGACTTTCGGATCTAAAAGTCTTATAGAAATTTAATAGACCAAGTGCAGCTGAACAACTGTCAAAGGTCGCAGACCCTGAGATCGTTAACGAGACCTATGAAAATTCAGACGTTTCGAGAGACCATTTCTCGGTGTGACAAAGACTTGGATTGATGGGACAAAAAAAAAATAAATATAAACGCCTTGTTTCGATGAATACCCAGGGGTCAATGCAGAATCTCGCCTTCGAGGGCACACATAACAGGAAAAGGAGCTCAGCCATCTTTTTGTACGCAAATCGAGGCAGCTAGCAAGGTACAGAGCTCATTAGATAGCCTTCCGTTGACGCACAGCATCCTAAACGCTACTTAACTGCCTCGGCTTCGTGAATGAATGGTCGTTATTCACTGTCTCGGAGTGTCCCGGAAATTTGTTGGGGAGATAAAATCGATCTTGCATTTCGAGTCACAGATCTTCAAGGTTTCGTTCCCCTTTAAGTAATATCGATATTTTTACAGGATGAATAAGTTCCTTAACAAAAACGCTTCCTAACAACCTTCATAATAAAATGTCTGTATGTTAAACTGATTACAGTTTGGGTATCGAGTAGAACCCATCAAGAGCAATTGATTCTATGGTTCTACTTATGCAACAAATAGATCAACAAGTTGTGTTTTAGATGAACACTTAAAGTTTTTAAAGCAAATCCACCTGAGTATGACTTAAAACAACTTAAAAATTCAATCAAACTAACAAATCTGGAATAGTTTTGCTTTCAAAGATGTGTTTTCTCTGAGTCCTTTGGAAACTTAGAAAAGTAGTGAGCTGTATACCTGTGTAATAATTCATTGCCCTTTTCTCTGCATAGATCATCGTGGACCAAATTTATTTTTCATGGTGTGGTATCATTTCATATTGGACCACGAATCAACGAATTCTGACATTTTTACGTAAAACATTCTTCAACTGTTTCTTCAAATGTTTCTTGATTAAATCTTCAAAGTCTATCCCTTCATTATATAACCTTATATAAAGGGTGATTTTTTAGCTATTATCTTTTTGGCAACACTGGTTGAAACAGCTGACGCACGTTTCGTGTTTTGTTTCACTGTCAAAAATCTTCAGTTTGGTCTATAATTTAACCATGAATCGTCTTACAAACGAACAACGCTTGCAAATTATTGAATTTTATTATCAAAATGCGTGCTCTGTTATGAAAGTTCATCGCGCGCTTTTTACCGAAAAATTGTGTTCAGCGACGAAGCGCATTTTTGGCTCAATGGGTACGTAAATAAGCAGAATTGTCAATTTTGGAGTGAATATCAGCCAGAAGCATTGCAAGAGCTACCAATGCATCCAGAAAAAGTCACAGTTTGGTGCGGTTTATGGGCTGGTGGCATCATCATTGGACCGTACTTCCTCAAAGATGATGCGAATCGTAACGTAACTGTGAATGGTGAGCGCTACCGTGAGATGATATCCAACTTTTTTTTGCCCAAAATGCAAGAGCTTGACTTGCATGACATGTGGTTTCAACAAGACGGTGCCACATGCCACACAGCACGCGCAACAATGGACTTATTGAGAGGCGAGTTCGGTGAACATTTTATTTCACGTTCGGGACGGGTCAATTGGCCGCCTAGATCGTGCGATTTAACGCCTTTAGACTATTTTTTGTGGGGCTATGTTAAAGCTCATGTCTATACAGACAAGCCCGCTTCAATTGACGCATTGGAAGACAACGTTGAAGAATTTATTCGTGAGATACCGGCCGAAATGTTGGAAAGAGTATGCCAAAATTGGACTAAGCGGTTGGACCATTTGAGGCGCAGTCAAGGTCAACATTTGCATGAAATAATCTTCAAACATTAAATTATATGGACCGTACTATCGATTCAAATAAAGATTTCATGCATTTTTCTGAATTTTATGTGTCTTTTGAAAAACGTTCCTATAGCTTTTAAAAAATCACCCTTCATAAAAAAAAAAAACAGTTCGAAGACTTTCGACACCGACTGTATTTTGTTTTTTTTTTAATCTCATTTCCCTTACACCGCCTGTGAAAGAGTGCAACATGGTTTCTATCTTATTGCATGCCAAATACAGATTACGAGGACATGCATGATGAAATAAAATTTACCCCAAGAAATCTGGGACTGATTTTCACCACAAATTTTTCAAAGCTCTGCGAAAAAAAAATTGTCAACGATATGAAAATACTTGAATCATTTTCAAAAATCAGTTTTCCTGCTGTGCAGTCGTCATGGATTCGTGAAATCGATATACTACTAATCTGTCTTTTTAAACTTCGATGGCTTATGTAGAGAACCAATTCAGACCATAAGAGTTATATGACAAATCGAAAATTGTCAGTGAACCCATGGGAACCAGCATTATGAGGAAAGCTGTGATCATCAGCCTACAAGGGGCACCATCCAAAACAAAAAACCAAACCAAGATATCTCTGTGATAAATTCTCACCGCTGACCTACAGAAGACATAGAGAGAAATGTCCTTTTTGAGACTACAAGGAGTATTAGTTGCAACTCGACATAATTTAGAAAATGAACAGAAATTGGTTAAAAACACGCCCGATACTCAGAAAAACTTGCTACCAAACTTTACTTCTAATTTGTGTGCAAATCATACTGGAGAACGTATGCAGACTTTTCCTGAGGAGAGTTTATATTAAGTTGGTGTTAAAAATGAGGATCCACACTCCTAACAAGAAGGACTAAATTTTGACTCTGTAAAGGAGTAAACTTGCCAGTTCTGTTTTATAAAACAATATGAAACAAATTCTTTGCGCAACAACTCTTTTGCTTACCAAAGCCCAAGGCCCACAACTTGTGTGTTTTAGGAACTACATATGAGTATCCTGCCCCTGCGACATGTTTTCTTTTTCGTCTCTGCTGCTTTTGCAAAGTTGTTGTGTTTATTCGTAGTCTTTTTGCTGATTGGTAATTTTACATTGAGAAGGGAAGACGTACAAGGCCGCTCATCACCTTTCTCCCTCCCAGATATGCAGATATAAATGTTGGGTTCAAATTGTAAAATTTTAACCAAATTAACCATGAGCCTGTTTACCCGTAGAAAAAAAGATGAGATTTCGGCCTTAAACTCGCTGCAAACTACTCTCAAAGAGTCTCCCATTTTTCGCAGAAAATACCAACGCCTCTACCGGTGGCCAGTAAGTAAAGATATATCTCTGTTTTGTTGCAAACTGCATCCTCATCCCACCCCACTCCTCAGAAAGTTTTGTCCTTTGGAATGTATTCCATTGTGGCTTGACATGGCTCGTACTTTACTGCCAACTCCGAACGGTCCCAGAAATTTTTACATGACAGTTTTTTTTCTCGCAGAGTTCAATCAACAGTCACTCACGAGAGGTTGAATCGCGTAAAATATCTGATGTTCCCTCAGATTTTGAACTCGTGGATTAACGCCTAACAGTCTAGGAACTAGCCACTTGAACCACGGAAATCACTAAGGAAAACTCCTGAACAATTAATAGGATCTTTTTGAAAAACAATAACCTCTGCGAACAGCGAGCCGGAAACCCTACAAGATTAAACGCAGTTGAGAAGTCGATTACATTGGTAAGACCACATCGAGAGAAGAAATTCCAGCTTTGAAAGTTACTGAAACCCAAAGAAAAAGTTCGAAAGGAGAGAAAGAAAGACCGTGGCACTTGTTCAAGAATAGTGCATGAAATGGATGCTTAGTTTGAACATAAAACAGCAGCAAGCTCGCAGCCATTTAAGAAGGAAGGTAGCTCTAGTTCAATCCTATTCTCCCAGCTCAGAGTCGTCAGCCAAAAAAACAATCAGGAATGGAAAAATTACCGAAGAAAAGCCTGTCAGAAGAAGGACCAACGAAATCCAGCCATTCCTATTGAAAAAAAAAACATTTATGAATAAAACTCCCGGGAAGCTTCGTAAAAATATTGGCTATGGAAAACACTGTACTGGATTCAGTATTATATCTTCAAATATATGCAAACAGGTAAAGCTGTCGAAAGTTATTTTCATCCACGTTTTGCCCACAAATCCTTGCATCACGATCGATTGTGTTTTTTTTTCATACCTTCTCATACCTCCCTTTGGGTCTTTCTTGCGGTGTCGGCCACGCCTCTAATGTTATATTTCCAAGTCAAGTGTCTCAAAAGTATAAATAAAAACGAAACTCTGTTGGGAAGTGCACAAAAAACTTGCCGCCAGAATGAATAATTTAATAAGCGTGTCCTTTCCGCATTTTGTCACAAGTGAATCGAATCGTAAAAACACACCCTTTGCCTTTTCAAAATATGCACATATTCAAAGCGTTAATTCGCGAGCGAATCCTAAAACCGTAGAAACAACACAATGGTATAAAATTTGAGTCCGTAATGCAAAGCACGTGTCCGCAACCGCCTCCGCCGTGCGCCAAGGACTCCGATGGGGTACCATAATTATTGCTTTATGGCCAATGCGCTTGGTGGTGGATTGGAATTAAAGATTTAAAACCTGAAAATTGTTGTCCATAATCTTACACCCCTTAGCTGGTGGGAAGGACTCGGGTCAGGACCGTCAATAGCAATCGTCATTGTGCCTTGCCACATCCAACCCCAAGCCGTCCAGTGTTTTACACAGTCAGACGGAGAAAGTGAGAGTGTTGTGCATCCCTAGTGGAATCTCTGATTGTCCACCACCCGCAGGGTAAATTTCCTTATTGACAAACAAGTACGCGAAAAAAAAAATCGCCGATAAGATGAGATGGGATTGCAGGGTTGTTATTCTGTTCACAAATCATCCCCCAATTGAGGTGTGTTCTTCGCTTACACCGGGTCCTGTGAGACTGACTTGTCTCAGGACGGACTGTTGTTGGCTGCTTGTAGTTATTTCTTTTAGGGTAAATCCAGGTACTGATATGCATCAGAAGGCCTAGTGCATCTCTTTTGCCAAAAGAAGGGCAGGGATGATGAACTCATTCAATCTGTGAATGATTCTGTGCTGCAGGGTTAGAAGATGGCAATTGAGTATGAAACTCCGCAAGGAGAAATCCTTTTGATGAAGCGACGTTGAATTGAATTTGTTTCGTCTATTATGATGGCGTCGTCGGGGGCAGTTCCAGACATAATAATGGCGTTTCAACTGGGCTGTTTAGTGTGCGTTGGCTTTGATATTTTGTTGCGTCTTGTTGCTAAAATTTAAGGGATCTGAATATAAATTTTAGGTTTTATTTTGTTTATGTTTGGTTTGGGGAAATCGATGTAGTAGAAGTGGATTTAGGTGGGTGGATGACCACTCGAGACGCCAACATGAACACTAGATGCACTGCCATGAAGATGGAACCCTTTTGCATTCGTCGACAGCAGTTTTTTCTTTAACGTCCAAACAAAAAGTACAGTCCCACACAGCGCACAGTGATGCCAAATGGTTTCATTAATTCCGAAGACGTCACACGATCTACTCAACTACTTCAGTTGGAACTATTTCTGTTCTAGTTTGTACTAAAAAAATAGCCCAGATTGTAGGTGACAGTAAAATGTGCGCGGTAGTGCCTTAAAAGCGTCTGTAAAGTGTAACTCCGAGACTGGTTATGAGCATCGGATTTTTCTAGCTAACTTGAATGATATATGCAGCATCGTTTCATCAATCTTACCTAGATTCCAAGACTATTTCAAACAAGATCTTGCTTGGATGCATCCTGACAGTTAATGCTTGACTTTGTATAGGCATTTCAACTTTATTTACGAAATTGTTTCAGTGCCAAAAGATAAATTTTTTAAGGTCCTAATGGAGCTTGGCTTGGAGCGATCACATACGACAAGAGTGGTGCTAAAGTTTGCCTTCCTTCCAAGATGGAGTCTCTAGACTCTAAGAGCTGCAATCTTTCGAGCTCTCCGAACCTTTTTTCGATTCGAGGATGAACGCCTGTGATGGACTCCATAGATTTAACAATGATGAAGCACACTTGCACTTGAGTGATACGCTGCTGGGCTAACACCAGTCTTCGATAATTGCGTCAAACTCTTTTGCACCTAAAATCGCTATGTGATGTGCAATTTCTCTAGCTTAGATTGTTCGGTCCAGTTTTTGTTTTTTGAAGGAATTGATGTCATATGAAGAACATGTTGGAGGAATGTTTTTTTAACGCACGATTGATGAATTGGATTAAAAGGACATTAGGTTCGCAATGGAGAAAACAATGGCAAATACTTTGAAGCATCGGCGACTGTTTCGAGGAAACTCTTCCCCGAGAGCCTTATCTTGGACCCTTACGATTGTTTGATGAGTCTTTTTTAAATCAAGGAGTTACCAAAAAAATATTTGAACACCTATTGTGCAGCGATGAGGTTGCAAAACGTTACATGGCAGTGGAAAATCAACAATGTGATAATGGTTATAAATTCGGCATAAACAAAAAATGAAGGATCGAACACTCGACGACTAACCAGGTTAACAGAAGAACCAACTTTCGCAAATCGTTGATAAAGTTGGAGAGGAAGGCTTGATGTATAAACTACGACAGGCAGCTATCAGAAAATATGATTTTCCGTATTTAAAACGAACATGATTGAGCTTCGTTTAAAAGATATTGATTCCGGAGTGCTACAATGGAGTGTCCTTGGGTCAGTATTGTTCTTATTGTAGAAGACAGATCTTCCCCACGTACATAGGTGCGATAAGCCCTGATAAGAATATTTTAGTTACCGATATTACAGATTAGTCAGCAAATAAAAAGAAACGAAAATTTGTGAATGAAATATGTGATGCGCGATTCACAATGGCGTTTTGACTGCGTTGCGTTGACAGATTCGAAGCAACGCAGTTGTTTAAACATAGGAAATGTGTGTTTCCATTCACATACACGCTTTGACTGCGTCGCGTTGAGTTGACAAACGTAATGACTCGTAACAGCCACGTCACAAAGCGCCGAAACGTGAAGCAGAAGTTCAAACAATTGAAGTTATGCTTCGATTTGACAATTGAAGAGGACAGTCATTGAAACACAACTGCGCATACAAAAAAATCGAATAGTAAATTAATCTAACTAAACATTATTGTTTATTCCTTATTACAAATGTCCATGTTCAGAATATGTCGTTCGAAGAAAAATTTATTGTCCTTGTTCGGGAGGATGACTTCCTCTTCAGTACTAAGAACAGGAATTCCAAAAAATAATTTTGAAGCGGAATTTGCGGTGGCAAACAATTGCCGACATATTGAATAGATTTAGTTAGAAGATTTGTGATTGCATATTCATTATTGTAAGTGTATTCATATGTGAATAACCTTCAGTTCAGTTGAGCACTGCACACAAAGGTTTAAGAGCCTTCCTGACCGGAACGTGAGAGAAAAAAAAAATCGCGAGCAACCCTCTGGAAGTGCAACTGCAGTCAGGAGGATTGGGAATTTTTTGACTTCTTACAGTTATTAAATACGTCTTTATAGGCAAGGAGGTATGCATTATTCTAAAGAGGAGAATTCCACTCCCTAAAACCGGCTGATTAGCAAGCACCTGGGGCAATGAAGAGGAAGCGTGATTTGAATTTCTCCACGTTCTTGAATAACCTGAAAGTCCCGGAGGCTCTCTATAATATTAACGAAGAGTTCATGTTCAACATGACAAAGAAAACTGCAGCTCTTTTTTATCTGTTAAAAGACTCTTTATCAAACAATTCAATTTCGTATTAGAAATAATTTTAGTTTATACTTTTTGAAACCTCAATAACCTTTGCGACTTGTGCCGGGAACTACGAAAATAGGATGATATCTTTTTTTTTTTTTTTGAAACAGCTGACTGACAAAACATATGTTAAAGCGCCTGAAGCGCATCGCGTAAGAGTTGTAAACGCGACGTTGTGAATCGGGCCTGAATGATAAAGACTTGGCGAATTATAATAGTGAAGCCAAGTCATCACAATTTAACTTTACATTTTAGAAAGTTAACAAATAACCTTTTTTAATCAATTCGGTACAGATACCGTACGCAAAGCTTATGATCAAGGACTTGGGCTAAATACAAACCTCACGTGGAAAAGGAACATGCTGAACGCATAAATAATTCGTCAATCATCACCCGTCGTTAATGGCATAATTTTTTTTTCTGTGTTTATCGATTTTATTAATATTATTATTGGCCGGGCTCTCAAAAAGATCAGTAAATCAAAAAAGTGTGTACTTCTACGAGGTGATAAGGTATTATTATTATTATTATTATTTTTATTTTAATTATTATTTTTTTATTATAATTACTATTATTATTATTATTATTATTATTATTATTATTACAATTATTATTATTACAACTTTATTAACATTTTAATACTATTTTTTTATATTGTCTTTTTGCATGATTTTAGTTAAATTGATGATGCCATTTGCAATATATTTTTTTTTTAAATGATTTTCTCTGAAGGAATATAATGTCCGTAAACTTATGAATGGCAGTGTACATGCATAAAAATGAACTTTTTTTTTGGGGTGTAAAACAATATGATTGTATGTATATATGTGCATGGTTTTTATCACTTACTATGACCATGCTGAATATAGACTGGGACGAAATGAGTCATCCATTTTGGGGTTCCGAGACAGTTTTGTTTCTTAAGGCATCCGCCGAGTGAAACATGAGCCTAATCGCTGAGGGGAACGTTGTTTGAAAATTGGTCATCCAAGCACTGATGCTCAATCATCCAATCGGCATACAGTGACTCACAATGAAAATTGCTCAGCCCAAACAAAATGCTTTTTCATAAAAAGTGCAAATGTTGATATTTCATTGGTTGTAGCATTCTTGTTTCAACAACAACAAGAAACGGAATAGTTCAATTATAACAAAAAAGACAATTATTATTAAAAACAGAGAAGAGAACAAAGGTCATCTCACAATAAAAATGGCCCATTAAGCAAAAGCTTTTCAAATGACTTTTTTTCAAAAAGTGTTTGGTCTGCTTTTTTTGCTTGGTTCCTGTGTTTTTTTTTCATTCCAACATTAGTGTGCAACTGCATTCGACGTTGACGAGTGTTAAATTTAATCATTCAACTCAATTTAGCAAACTAGAATGTCAATAGAGCTCCAGAAGTTAACTGCTGAACATTTTAATAGTGAAAAAAGCCTTCAAAAAATCTCTTTAATTGTTGATAAAAAACTCGTAAAACAGTAAGAAATATAATAAAAATAACAAGATTCAAGAAAGAAAATAGAATTTTAAGTAAGCCAAAAATAATCACCAAGGAGATATTTTCTGAGCATGATGAACTTTGTATTGTTAACAAACTTAGGCCAAATCCAATGCTGAGCGACTGAACTTAAGAGACATGGCGAAGATAGATTGCAACGCAGAAAAAGTTCAAAGAAATTTACGCAAAGCTGGATTATAGGGAATAATTGCAAGGAAGAAGTCATTTGTTCTCCAGAAAAATAAAAAGGTTCGTTTGGAGTTCACACACAACTACGCGATGAAGTATTACTCTTTCTGGGTCAGGTGGACAAGTCAACGTTAAGACGTTGGACATTTGCTTCCCACAATTAAGCACGGCGTTGATCATGTCATGCTTTGGGGTACATGTTCAGGATCTGTCATTGCCATACAACATTTCATAGAAGGGAATATTGGGACAAGTAACAATGTTAAGTTATTTTGAAAAACAACTTGAAACAGAGTGCACTCCGCTGGAATAGTCAGAGAATGGCTGCTGTATCATTGTCCAAACTCCACCGCAATCACCGAACTTACTTAATGTAATCGAAAATTTATGGCAAAAAATGGAAATTGAAATTCGAAAACATGAAATTTCCAATGAAAATGATTTAAAACATGTTTTGTTGAAGGAATGGGATGAAATTGGTTCCTACTACACCAAAAACTTCTAGATTCAGTTCAAATCGTCTTAAATCAGTTATAAGATAAAAGGGACTATCCAATCAAATTTTAAACTCCTTTTAACATGCTTTAAATAACTAATGTAGAGCTTGGCCTTTTTCACTGTAAGATGATATTTGTTTTCTTTTTTTTATTTCATATTAATTTGTTCTTTCTAATTTTTTTGTATATTTGAAACTTGAATATTATAATCTGTTAGAACTCAACATTTACGTTTTTTTAATTTTCCTAAAGTATTTCTACGCAAAAGAATTTTTTTTTTTTTTTGGTGAGTCAATTTCATTGTATGTTCTACAAATTCCGCGAATAGTTGGTTTGAATTCTCGAGTGAGTTGAATCATTTTTCTGCAGGCATTATCTGTAACAAAGCCAGTCTTTTCGAATTTTTATACAGTCTCAACTTAAGTATGCTCAGATGTCAACCATTATCAGCACGTAAGTCACGTAATGTTCCTACTACAGAATTACTATTTTTATAAACATACGAGTATAGAGTCTAGGATGACATTCCCGTGTGACGTAACTGAGCGAAACAGGGATTTTTAATTCAAAACACAAATTGAATGACCCTGTACTCGCAATGCTCGTTTACTCTAGCACTTTTTAACCATGGTGTCATGAAAAAGACCATGTCCTCGAAATTTGAAAAAAATAACCCTTAGTCAACTCTACAAAAGATATTCAACTGAGATCCATAAAGAGTGTCTTATTTGTATCAACCTCCAAAATAGAAGACCTTAACTTATCGCTCCATGATTGACATTTGTAAGTTTGTTTTTGTTATTAAATTAATTTAATCTAAGATAAGATCACAAGTAAACTTTTGTTTCACACGAACAAAACTGATAAGTGTTGTCTTTACACTCAAAGTATCTTTTTCAACACTTAACTTTGATATCAGAGGCACGTGAGTTTTTATTAATCATCATCGGCAAAATAAGTTGTTTCTTGAAAAATATTGAGAATTTACAATTGAAAGATTAACAAGCTGGTTTGACCCGGTCTACTCCGAGTACGTGCGTTTTGTCAATTAAAATTAAGATTTCTTCGAGCTTTGTTTCTTGTGAAGTTTGCTGACATCAAACCTTAGCCACCATTCTTTTGAAGTCAGTAATTGGAGCATTTAATTTAAATAATCCATTGAATTAAGATAGCATCAAGTGAAATGATTGCATTCTTTTGAATAACATTACTGAATGCACAGTTGGCAGTGAATTCAACGAAAATAATTTGAAATCATTCCTTTGAACAAAGGGGGATGTAGCGACATTTTGATTCTTTAGTGGCCTGAAGATGTCTTGAACAAATGAACGACCACAACGAGATATGAGGAGGAAGAAGGTACTTGTTACAGATACACATAATGTTAAAGTGAATAAACTTTCTTAAAATAAATCCAGAAAAAATTAAGTTGACTTCAACCAATTTCAAATGACTGCTGAATTACTGAATGTCATTGAAATCCAAAGAATGTTGACTTCAGTGTTCTCAATGCGAAGTCTTTAATGAATTCAATTACATCAAGCAATAGTTTGAATTCTTTGATTTGAATTCCCAAAACAAGCCTCATACAGAGCTTCTTGAGGATCTTTTTATTGACAGTTTTATAAAATTAAAGTGTGACAACAATTCCAAAACATTTTTCTTGGATTATGATTGATAAGTAATTTCTTAAAATTTAAGTTTGTTTACAACGCGCCACTCTGTATGCTTAAAGTGGGTTTTTCCACTTGACTAAAGTATTCGATTACTCATCAAATCTATTTCAAAACAATCTTCATTTCGATTTCAATGAATGTTCCTTACTTCTTATCACCGGTAAAGCATTGTGCTTTACCTTTTGACTTAGGTATCGTTATCAATTACGGTTATCAAAATTAATTACGATAAACGACACGTCCATAAAAAGCCTTAATGCCGATGTTCATTGTTGTGTGCTTTCGAGTTTTTTATGATTCAACAATTAGGCTGAGGTAATCGATTTTCAAAATGAGTTAACAAACAGCACAATCACAGTATTCCAATCCAAAGACAATTTGATAAGAAAAAATTAAAAGAATATTTACAAGTTCCCCTCTTCAGAAAGGTTAGTCGTAAGTAGGTTCGAGTAATAAAAACTGAAGCATTTGGATTTTGAATATAACTTAGAATCATAACCGGACTGACCACTTAGCGCCTTATACAGAAGGCAAGATTCTATACGAGTACAAACAACGATGCCCTATAACATTTAACACTGCGCTTTCGTGGCTATAAACACTCATAGCCGAACTTGTATTCGTAAAAGATGACCCAAGCTTCCATAAAATATAAGTTATTTGTGAAAATTATTATCGTAAACCACATAGAAGCCATGTTCGATGAGTAATGGAAGGCTGCTTAAGAGACAGCAAGCTTATTTAGAGAGAACCATCTGTAAGTTGTTTTTTTTAAAAGCCTTTAAAATCAGCCGATTTATTATGAAATAGAACAGAATAGAAATAGAACAGCCTGTCAACAAAATGTTTGGATATATCTTCGATGGCTTCGGACCCAATTTCTCGAATAGATTGACCCATGTTACTTGAGCTCTTAAATCGTGTCTGGATTGTTTTTAGTTCTGCAATAAAGAGGATTGTAAGCCTGTTTTTTTTTTTGTTGCTCGTTCTCAGGGGATTGTGAATACCCTTATAATTGTTATAATGTTTTTGGCGCAGAGCGAGCCAACTGATTATGTAACGGATTTAAAGATCGCGTAGTTGTTTAAAACTCAGAATCACTGTCCTTGGATAATTCAAGCTGGCATCTTACCACCTGCTGAATGGTAAACTTATGTATGCAGCGTTGTATTCCAAGATACGATAGATACGAGGGAGCAAGCTGCCCTAAAAAAAAGACGATTTATCACAATTTACCTAAAAAATAAGAAGACTATTTTCTTATATCCCAAGGGGCTTACTGTAAACAAGATGAAGACTATGAAAGACGAATTGAATAAGCGTTTTGCACAGAGCCTACGTCCTACTCTTCGAGGAAAGACGGCGAAATCCTTCTTGGAGAGACTTCAATGGCAAAGAAAGCTAATTTATCTGGCTATCACTGTCCGGTCGGTAGACAGCACGCCGGAAATAGCCATAGTCTACTGACTACCACAATCGTCACAATACCGCAGTATAATTCAGGAATTAGCCGTGACCACTTCATGCTAACAACAACCCTCGAAATGAAAACTGTGGATCGATGACGAGTGCGTGCAGGAGAATAGAACACGAGTAGAAGGTGCGAAAAAGAAAAGAGCTCCAGTAACCGCGAAGCTGGGCATAACCAACTGGAAGCAGCTTTATCTTAACCTCAATCGATGGCATGATAACTTAGTAAGTATGATATTCTAATTTGCATGTCAACCTTTTCATTAAACGATTAGTTTGTCAAAAGAGCTTTATTTCTAATAATTTTCCGGCGCATTGCATATAAAGAACGCAATGTTTTTCAGTCACAGCTAAGCAGTCCTTCATTCCAGCTTGGCAATCAGAGTAAATGTATAGGGTGTAAGGGCTAACCCATATTTCCTTTTCTCAAGAACATTTGCCTTTACATAATTAAGGATGCAAGCTTGAGAAGCTATCCAAAATAGGTGTTATATGTTACACTACATGCTACAGAAACACACACCTTGAGCGGAAAAAAGTTCCTCTTATTGGATCGCCTTTTGCAAGGATCAATTGCACAACAAGAAATTCCACAAGCCACATGTTCGTGTTATTCCTAGAAACCAAAAGACTAAGTGCACCCCAAGGACTCTGGAGTTCCCCATCGAAGGAGCTAGATGTTGATATTAATTAGAAGGTCCTTAGCAACGCAATCCGTCTAACATCCCCACCCAATTCAACAGCATTTAGACAACAAATTCTCATCCTCATCGTATCGATTAATTTGATAAATCACAATCCGAATATTACCACTGTCATTACAAACAATTAAGACATGCGACGTTCCAAAAATAAACAACAAAAAAAAAGCACACTCAAATTCGTCCTGCAAGAATATTCCTTTCGGCTGCCAAAAAAAAATTGTTTTTGCCTGCGAATAGATAATAAACATGCAGCCAACATAGCCAAAAAAAAAAGAAGCCGAAACACCGGCAAAAACAGAGCTCGAAGCTCTCTTGTATTTATCTACAACCCCCTGCGATATCCTTTCGATGGATATAGAACCCCTCTCTACTAATTTCAACCCTCTTGTATGTTTCCTGGCCCTCGGCAACATTTATAGAAAAAAACCATCATTGAAACAAGGAAGCAAATTTCACAAACACACACGTACACGCATAGGCTCGCGCCGAGCCCATATAATCAGGCACACACCATCACACGCGGCACGGCGGGTGGCAAGCAAACCAAAGGACTTGCATGTGGTTTTTTTTTTGGCATTTTATCGATTTTCCTGTGGAGTTTTTTTTAAAAGTAGATAGGTTCAGCAGGTTAATGAACGTTCTTTAAGGTTTTATTTTTAGCGGCTTTTAGTATGGCCTTGACAATAATTGAACTTACCTGAAACAATTAGTGCCTCATTCGGCCCGGTTGTGTAAATGTTTCCCATCCTGTGGTTGTCTCCTCCGAATTGGATATCCTTGCTTGTTTGCGATTAAAACACACAAATTTACACCAAAAAAAAAATAATTCCAATGACAAACAATTGCACTTGCACCTTAAAAAAACAAAAAAACAAAACAATTACACAAATAGATTAATAAACAAATTAAAGCACTTTAAAAATTTAAATTTGGTGACTTTATTTTTGTATATTCCTTCTGTCAAAATGTGACAGCAATTAACTTTGCGCCTAAAAACACACTAAACACTAAAACGAACTTTTGAGTACACACAACAATTTTTTTTTTTTGTTTTTGATTTATTCCAACTTCGGATTTGGATTTGAATATTTTTTCTTGGGATGTTCTCTTTGCGCGAAGAGAAATGAACGATGGACAAGAGAAAAGGAGGCTGTGATAAAAATGGAATTCCCCAAAAAAAAAAAAATGAACGGGAATATGTGTGTTTGTTTTATTTTACGCGAATTTTGGACAAAAATAGAAGGCGAAAAGCACTGATAAGAGAGATGAATTAGGGATAAGTCACACGCGCGCCAATTGTGGATTCAACTGTCAGAAAGAAGCTGAAAGTGACACACACACAGTCGAATGGGGAAACGGAAGGTCACCGCGACGAGCTGCGTTTATTGAATTCTGATTGGGAAATCTCGTTTTCCTACTCAACCGATTGAGGGTGGGTATGGCTGTGGGTTTTTTTTTTTTTTGTTTTTTGAAAATTCTAAGCAAACTACGTACTTGAGTGACGCACCTTTTTTTTTAACAATAAACGAAGACGAAAAATATAAAACAAATGCTCAACCTTTTAAGGTAGATTTGATTGAATTCTCTTTGGTGAAGACGAAGACCGTTTTTGCACCGCACCTCCTGTCTGACGAGACACTCACTCGATTGTTGGATGTGTTCTGTTTCTGATTCTGTTTTGTGTGTGCGCGTTTTCGTGGCGCAAGTGTGTGTGTTTTCGGGGGAATCAAAATAAAATATTTCGATCTGACGTCATGCTTCTAATTGTTTTGTTGTTGTTCTCGATAAATGGTCGGCATAATTGTCCGATGCGAAAGGGTAGAGCTGTCTCGTTCTGGTCAATCGGTTTTGGTGGTTGAGTGTGTTTGGTGCTGTTGCACATACATAACCTTTCCGATGCTTTTGCGTATTAAAGTGGTTGTTTTGGTTTGTGTCAGCGATAGGTGTTTTGTTATTCGGTCAGTTGACTGCTAGAAAATAGAGATGCGCAGTTTGTTATAGTTTTTATGTGATATCGAATTATATGATAAGAACCCTTTGCATGTCAACCTTTTCATTAAAGGATAAGTTTTTGCAAAAGAGCTTTATTTCTTATAATTTTCCGACGCATTGCCTGTAAAGAACGCAATGTTTTTCAGTCACAGCCAAGCAGTCCTTCATTCAAGCTTGGCAATCAGAGTATATATTTAGGGAGTAAGGGCTAACCCATAGTTCCATTTCTCAAGAACATAATAAAGGATTCTAGCTAGAGAACAAGTCCAAAAGACATATCTATGTGTGTTATATACCTACAGAGCCACAAGTTCGTGTTATTCCTAGAAACCGGAAGAATAAGAGCACCCCAAGGACTGTGGAGTTCCACATCGAAGGAGCTAGATGTTGATATTAATAAGAAGGGCCTTAGCAACACAATCCAGCAGTTTGTTACAGTTTGAATGTGATATCGAATTGTATTTTAAGAACCCTTTGTCAACCAACTCATTTTTAATAAAAATGCCTTAAAAAACCTCATTCCAAATTCCTGGCAGAACAACAACAGAAAAATGTTGCTTCGCTGCAATTAATCAGCTAGAAAAAGATGAGTTAGGTCTTCACTCGACTTCAGTAGGCACCTATTTTATTCCCACATGTACACTTCAGGGCCAAAACCCTCACTTCTCGATGTAACCTTTGACTCATAGCTATTTTCCGTACTACACCCTACTATACATTCAAACCTTAACATATATTAGAAAAATATTAAAGCAATGATGTGGACTGCGCTCGCCGTAAAGCCATCGATATCAACAAATGAATATAATCAAAAGGAAACTTTCAGGAGACTTGGACATTCCGTATAGGTTCGTTCAAAACATTTTATTAAGAGATTTGGGCTTGAGGTATCTCGCTGTAAAGCTAGTGCCGAATTTCACAGAAAAACAATGTATAGTTATGAGTACAAAACCGAGTCTAGGCATGAAATGAGTGAGTGGTGAAACCAAATAAGCTTAGACCGAAAGAAACTCAGTTTATATTCGAAAAAAAAATTATGCGGAAAGATCAGATAATCCAGAAGTTTTATTATTTGAGCGGGGACTTGAATGAAAAACCAACAAATTCACTTGCCTTGACTTAACGCAATTACGTCCTGTCTGGTTCATAAAAAAAAATTCGCTCAGAGTTCACATTTCGGTAGCCGAGAGGATATAATAGAAAAACTGAAAACAGATCAGAAATTGGTTAGTAATTGGAGCTATGTGGATTTCTGCCACTGAAAATTTACTGAAAGCGTGAAGGTCTACAATCCAGAATAAACTTTTTGTTTTCTTATAATTTTCTCAAAAAATTCCCTAAAAAGTTTGGTTGCGGTTATAGTCTTTTACAGATTAAGTACTAAAGGCTTTCAGGGAAATATATAAAAGTCAAAAATAGTTTGCACTTACTGCTGGTTTTTCACCCGAAAAAGTCAACGATAGTTCTTTATATTAACTTATTTTGCTTTGCTTTAACAGGCTTCCGACCCGGGAAGAGTCTCTTACTAAGACACGGCAGTCTTCCACTCTTATCGCTCTTGGGCAATCTGCCTACAGTTATCCAGATCAAGGGCTCTAGCATCCGCGATCACTTGGTTCTTAAGAAAGAGGTTCTGTCTTTTTCCTTGTCATCTCGAACCTGGGGACTCTGATTCGAAGACTCTCTTTGTTGGAGCATTTTTATCCATTCGCTCGATATGAAGCTGTCGTATTTTGGCTGTATACACTACATTCACATCTTGATGCAGCTCATCTCATCCATTCGCCCTCCTCGCATACGGTACCTAATATTCGATCAACATTTTTTTCTCTCAAAAGTGCTCGAAATCTGCTCTGATTTTCCTGCTTATCGTCCAGTACTCTCCTCTATATAGTAGAACTGGTTGGATCAAAGTTTTGTAGAGCATATTGTTTCGCTAAAACCTTATTTTCAAATTATTTTTAAATACAAAATGTAAGTTTCGCATTTCCTAGACTGCACTTTAATAAAAACATTTTTTAATTGCTTATATCTCGACTGCACATCGCTATGAAAATGAGTACAAACAATAAATAAAGCGACATTATCGATAACATTGGCGCTAAAGCATAAAAACGACACAAGCAGTCAGGCAGCAGGCCATCGAATTCGGAACAATTCGAGGCATTTTCTTTTTTGTGACTCGCATTCCAAAATGGCCGCCACCAAGCAAAATCCATCATTACAACGATGTCTATCGACATTTTAATTTTCATTCTAAACAGTCGCAAACAAATTTACGTACGAATCCGGGTGCTCTGTTGCACCGTTTAACACAAAGTTTCTCTAAATCTTTTTTTTTTTGTTTGTTTTTCTTTACAATAATAATCAATTCTCGCCTCAACATACAACGTTTGTTTCTCAATTAAAGAAAAAGGTAAGTGTGTGATGTAATTAGAACGTTGCGCATAGCAAAAATTTATCGATAGGGAAAACCTTTCGATTGGAAAACTGTCAAGCGAAATTAAAAAAAAAAAAACAAAAAATGCAAAATGTAGATTTCACTTATGATTCAGTGGTGCAGTGATGTAAAGAAGCATTAAAAAAGGGTATACACGTTTAAGTTAACAAAAAAAAAAGTAATCATTGATCTCATTCTTTGGGGAGACCCTTTGTCTTCTGTAAAAATTGAAAAACGAAGGAAAAAAAATTAACGATAAAATTAATAAATCGGAAAAACATTTCCGTGGCTTCCTTCCTTCCCCGTCATTGTGTTGTTGTTGTTGCTGGTGCTGGTACTACTGCTGTTGCTGCTACTGCTGCTGCTTCTACAAATGTTTTCAATTGGTCTATCGCCGCCGCTGCTGCTGCTCTTGTGTCACCAAAGCAGGAGGAGTGCGGTGGAGGTGTTTTTGGTCACGTAAGGCTTTATTTTTATTTGTTTTATTAATAAGTTCAATTTTCTTTGGCGTACAACGTTTCGCATTTTCATCTCTCACAAAGTACAAATATCCATCTCTCGAGCTTCCGGCGTTGTCGTGGATCCGACGTGAAAGGTCTTCTTTTTTTTTCGTCTCACCGTGCGTCTATTTTTTTTCTTTTTGTATCATGTTTCGTGTGGTGTGTGAAGTGCCTTGAATGCTGGAGTTGAGTTGCCTGCGATTCTAAGTGTGCATCCCGTGTGTGGAGTGAATCATTCATGAATGCAGTGGGAGTGATGGAAAAGTGCATGAAAATAACGTTGAAAGAAGAAGAGTTTTTTGCGGGGTCAAGCAACGGGTCGGACTTAACCTAAGAATCTTGTTTTTTTTTTCTTTCGCTTCGATTCCAAGGATATTCAATGTGGATTCAAGTGCCATTCAACTGCGTCCTGTCTAAAATCTGAAAAACCATAAGTAGGTCAGTTTTTAGTGATATGCGGTGAACGGTGGGTGGTGAAATTTTCTTGTCTCTTGCAAAAATGTATTCATTTTACTTTCGTGACTTTAAGGATGATGAATTTGATCCCTGAGAAATGCCTGTGCCTAAAAATGCATTTGGTTTAAGCAATTGTTTTGGAAAATACATAATACATACTCTGTTATCAATGAACGCTCTTTTTGAGGAGAAATCGCTTGACGCATTCGGGCAGTAGATAGCACGTGAGAACAGCCTTATCGTCTACTGATACATACGATTTAATTTATCAATTGTTGATAAAAGCGAAACAGACACAACAGCAATTGCGCGAAGTTCTCCAGAGTGATCTCATTTGAACTTCATTTGGCAATTGCCACACAACCAATTAGTACCGCGCTAGTGTTTTGTTTTGTTTACTTCTATTTATTTTTTTCTAAACTACAATTGAACTTTTAATACCGAAACTGTTTTTGCAAGGAAGCGGATAGTATTACTCATGTAAAATAGTTTTAAAAGCCAGTTGAAAGATTGTAAAAATGGGTATCCGGAACGGTAAGGCTTTCCTTTCGTCAGGTATTGTGAAATGTTTTCAATTATTTTAAGTCAATCGAAAGCATTGTGGATCCACGAAGCTTTCTTGTGTAACTAGTGTCTCGCGTACTTGCATTTGGTCACATAGCACATCCTATTGTACAGTATGGGACAAATAAATTAGCTCTTAATATTTGTTTTAATGAAAATTAAAACTTTTCTAACTTGAATATTTATCGGGCGTCTGAATTTATGGAAGCAGAGTCAGGAAAATTAAAGTCGTATATCTTGTGATGTTGACTTTTTCGAACCATTGGTTTTTTTTTTTTCAATTTTTTCTACATTTTGAAAACACTGCTCGGCAAATAAAGCCCAGCAAAGTCAAATTCTTACTAATACTGGTTATTAACAGCGGAATTGATTTGAAACGTTTGAAAAAAAAAGTTAAACAGCTAGACGGAAGAGGACAGAAAACTCATTTTCTGCCACCAAAATAATTTCCATGATAAAGTCGGTAAAACACTCTCAAGAAAAAGGTTTTGCTTGCATTTATGTGCGGAAATACCACTCTTAAGGTTGATGTTGAGACATATTTTCCACGTTGATATTTCTATCGGTCGACTTCTGGGTCTGATGGCAAGATGAGAGAGAAATAGCGATGATTTAACCTTCACACGGGTAGAGGAATCACAGTCGCATTTTCTATTCATCTTCCGTGTTTTGCTTTGTGTTTAAAATTTAAATTTGAAAATCATCTTGAACGATTCATCAGTGAAAAGTAATGCTCTCCAACCTGGCTGATAGTAGTGATTCTCCGTCATATGTTCGTACATTTGTGAAATTCCCGATTTTTGAGTGATTCATTCAACTTGTGAGCGTTACGATTTACCATGTCTGCCGCCTTCTATTCATAGATATTCTGAGTTCACTTGGAAAAGTCTTGGCGATCCTGATTCGCGACTACAGAACATTTTCTGGCCTTGGAAACTAGTTTAAATGCAATTCAGTGAGTTGTTGTCTGTGATTTGTCAATTTTTTGACAATTACTGAAAAGACGAGGTTTTGGGTCAAACATCCTTCTATAGAAGCAACATTTTTAGTTTGTTTCTGATTAACGAATCCGATGTCTATTGATATTTATTTTGATTGGAGCCTGGTGGTAGCGCCACAATTTTTTTCGTATATGTTCCCAAACGTTATCATTTGCGCACACATTGCGAGGCTTAGGGACGTTGGAGCTTTAATGGTTTTCATAGGATTGCCAATAATTTTCCGGATTTGAACCCGAATCTCAAGCTCGGCACTTACTCCTGAGCCGCGTTCACAGTTAAGCGTGATTTCTTCCGGTAATCAAAAATCATCTTTTATAGCTCGTGTTGCTATTTATCTAGCCGCCACTGTATTTTGTATTTGGAATTATTTGCGTTTTATCGCGCTATCATAATGGATGAACTTGGCTGAAGTATATCATGGCGGTATTAGGAAACTTTGGGTTATCAAAATTTTATTGGCAGCCATTAGATGATAATGTTAGGACAAAGGCGAATTTAACGTGACGTAAGGGGACTTAATATGGACACCGGACAGAGTAAGATTGAACCCAGTTATAGGAAGCCCGTAAAATTTTCAAACAATAATAATTTTATTTTATCACAGATGACGAATGGCGGAGGTGAAACACCACACAAAGATTGCGAAGAATTGTCGACGCATCACAAAACACATAAAATACTGTAGAACAAATGAAATTTCTTATCATTTGGGATGTGCATATGTAATCCAGGTGTGCTGGAGATAGTAGAGCGTTAAAACAATTTGAGCGACGTGGAGGCATCCACGAAATGAAAGGACGAGTATTTAGTTTTCCTTTTGTTGCATAGACCGAAATCGAGTTAAAGTTAACAAGTACGAAGCTCTAATCATTTTCACATGAAGTTTATTGATTATAAGATGCTTTCATCTCACTTTGTTTATAAAGCAACGGAAAGAATGCAAAAATTTGCTTTAAGAGTTCATTGCAGAACTATTTTAAGTCAGGCATGTATTGTTATTTATATACAAGCAATGGTAGCATTCAGTCGTAGATCGCACTTTTTAATACAGGTCAACACATCTAGAATATCTTAGACATGGCGAAATAGCGCCAATTTCATGTTATTAATTAGTATAAACAATCGATTTGTCGTCCGTTAATGACTTATGTTAAACCGTATTCGACTCAGTTGATCTTCTTTTTCTCTAGCTTCTATGTTACTCAATGTAAAATAAGCAATTAAAATAGTAAAAAGATTAACTATAGTGCCATGACCTGTCTATGGTGCTGGCCTCATTACCCTTGTAATGCTACACGGTAAAAAAAAACTACATTGCATCATGCAGCTCTAGTTAAAACTTACATTATTATAACTACATTACCGGAGCTCTCTATTTCTTTTTTTTGTATTTTTGGCTATCTTTGATCTTTGGCCTTCAGATTTGCATAACTTGTTTTTTTTTTACACACAAAACAAAACTGTGCACTCAGTCCTAATGGCTAACATTCTACAGTAAAATGGCCATCTCCTTTTTTTAATATGGCTCTCCAATGGAAAGTTTTGATTCTCCATAGCGTCGACTTAAGTACCATTGTCAAAACTTTCCAATGAACTTAGCGATTTTGATTAAATCTAATTTTATCTAATCGTTGCCGTTTTTCGTTGCAATATCGCTAGATGCAAATCTTGTTACTGATACTAAGGCGCACTTGTTTTGGACGAGTCGGAGCCTAACTGCTTTAATTCCATCTAAATTGAAGATTATTGATGGCTTCTCAGTGGTTCTTACGAAGAATAAGAGAAAAGCGTCTTCGCGTTTCTGTTTAAACAATTTGTTGGAGACTTGTATCAGTGTCATGAAGACGAAGCAACAAGTCAAAACATTTTACATGCCCTTAAATTCAATTTCACTGAGCCCTTAACAATCAATAAAAGAATGAGAACCTTGTTTTTCCTGGAATCCTAATATCAAATAACTTGATTGACGTAGATTTTGAATTTTCACTCCTCCCGATTAATTTTAAAAATTTGCTTGGCCGTTTTTTTGAACTGGGAATACCACTTCGCGGTGATAAATGCTTTGAATGTTGTTCTTCCGAGCAATATTTCTGATCGACCTCATGGTTGTTGGTATTGTTTAAACTCGACCTCCAAGCATACATGACCTTATGTTCGTGCAAACACTTTATACTTTCGTGAAAGATGCTGACTTTATACATACACATATCGTCTTTCCTTTGTCTTTCAACTGTGCAGGTAGAATCAGTTTTCCTTGGAACAGACATCATTTTCTTTGGCTCAGTCTTTGCTTTTTTCCAATCCGGTAGTAATCTGAGAAGTTTGTTTTTAGAAAAGTATTCAACAGGCACGACGAGAAGGTGATAATTTGTTAATTAAGCTCACAAAATTTACAGCCAGAAGACTAAACATACAAGTTGTCAGTCATTGTTTGGTTCCCAAAGCTTCCATACACTTTATCTACTAGCTAAAGTTTGTCGTTTTATGCAGTTCGTTTTAAGTCACATTCTGTCCGCTTGAAATACATTTTGGCGAATGTTTTTGGCAGACAATTATAAGTGCAAATGAATTTTGTTTTTATTTATTTTTTGGTTCTTTAATTTAATTCTTGCTGGGGCAATGTAACTCTTCGAAAAGTTGTCTTACCGGAAATATTGCCGGATAAGATGTCCCTTTTAACACCCCCATAAACATATTTGACGTTCTGACTTCATTTTTAAATTGATCGTTGGAGTTTCCAATCATTCAGATAGTTGTTCATGTGCTAACTCACGTTCGCTCGAAAGGTGCTAAACATTGAATACATGCGCGCGTTGTACTTCCGAGCTTAACAGAATTCTCGTGACAATTTAACTTGGCGAAATCTTGAACTATATGAAATACTGTTTGTGATAATAAGAGTGATTTGCGCGCTCAAGTAGAGTTTTAGCCAAACCCAAAACAAGTCGCAAAACGAAGTGAAAAATAGTGAAATTATAAAAATTATATTGTAAATTTTTAAAAATAAACTAACTTAAGTGCATGAAAATATTTAGTATTTGTTGAATAAGAAGCAGTTACCAACTCTGGATATACGCGCAACGAAAGGAACGAGTAGTCATGTCAATTCTTTGTTCTCCCTTAACACCCCAACGAGGACGTAAGTGCGAGGATAATTTTTAAGTGAATCGGTTTCGAATTAACTAAAACTGAAGTCTCTTAGCTTTCATATTTGGAAAACTTTCTAATATTAGTAACAGGCAGCATCTTTTTAGTCACGGATTAGTGCCTCAAATTAGTTGTGCTAATTGAGCTCCGAAATTACTGTGTAAATTAAGCCTCTTGATGTGTTTTTTTTTTAAATAACCTTGTAAGACACAATAACTCTCTTAATATTGTTTGATTTCACTGAGATGTTAACTATTTTGATTAAAATTTGCAAAATGTAATTGGTTTGAAAATTGTAAGGCAAATGTCTTTCAGCGAACTTTAGGGGCAGTGTAAATTGCTATACACCAGTTTTTAAGTATACTCTTTGTGCTGCCGATACATTTATTAGATTTTTACCAAGCGGAATATGTTCTATATTGGTTGCAGTTTCAACAGGAAATGGAACGATAAGCAACGATCGATAGGTGCATTTTACAGCCGGAAGGCATGTTCTAACTCCACACTCTCTTAGTAATCTTTCTTACTGTGTGAATTTGTAATTTATTCCTCCGCAGTATGTCAAAATTGACTTGTTACATTAAATGTGCACCGGAAGGATAATTGAACACGATGCTTAACAAACTGGAATTCAAAACGGCACAAATAATCATAGAGAAAGATAGTTTCTGGCTCTGGTATTGTAAAAATGATATATCGGTAATAACCGATTAAATTAAGCGTGTATGCAAATGAATCGAAACAGAAGGAGGGCGTAGCCACCTTAATTCTTGTAATTCAATAAGCCAAGGAATCTAATCGGTTGTAGAGATGACTTACTCATACGAATTAATATCTATGTGGACATTCAGCAGCACTAAAAACCCTTAAAAGTTAATTTACAAATTCAGGAACAATTTTCAACTCGTACAGCTCATTGCAAAAACTGACTTGAGGAAAATAAGCTAATCTTGGTTACGAATTAGCCACCACAAAAATGTCTCCTCAATCTCTGCACGAATCCAATATTTCGTCGCTGTTAAATCAAACCGTCATATGATGTGCATAAATTAAGATTTTGAGTTCTTGGTGTCAGAAAATTTCTTTTTTCGATTTATTTGCAACTTCTACTTCAATAAGCAGTATTCGTCAAAATTTTATTCATGCATAAGATGGCTTTGAGGTGAACCAAACGGACGTTAAAAGGAAGATCACATGCGAAAACTCTAAAGCGCTCAGGGTGAAAAATATGCATTTTGCTAATTTGCCGATTTGATTTCACAGCGACGATTTCGGTTGAGTTGGTTAGATTCCTGCAATATTCTATCCAAACAATCGTCGCAGATCACAATATGCACTATACAGAGCGTAGTCACAAGTTCTCATAAGTATCTTTTCCCACCAACTTTCGGAGTATACTTCCATATTCCAGACTTAGTTTCGAAAAAACATATTTGGCATGCTGAACTTTGAATGCAGGATTTCATTTCACCCGCGCTAATTGCATCGATAAATTCTAATCGTCAGATCAGACTTTGTATTTTCAGTTTATCTTTGAGTCTTAAAAAACTTTTTAAAAGAATTTGATTATAATATTTCAAAGTACGTAGAACAAGTTAAATGAAAGCATCACTTTGTTCAGCTTTTATGTGTCTTCTTAATAGTTCGCCAGAGGATTCTCCTCACGAAATAGTTCTATTACCAAATTCGGAAATATTAACAATGCCAATGTGGTTCAAAATTTCCTTCAGAATGTACTCAATGAAAAGAAGACCGTACGTGATTCTTTTTGTTCGGTCAATTGTCCACTCCAGGTTGCTTATTTTTTAAATTTCTGTTTAAATGTTTTTCATAAAAATGTGGCTGAATGATTGACGGTTTAATATTTTAAGTTCTGAATGTGTCATTGACATGTTCCAAAATAAGTTACTCATACAAATTTAATATACATCAATGAAAACTATATTCAAACGAATGAAAATATGTACATAAGTAAACGATAGACGCCGGTATATGTTCATAAACAAACTCGTTTACGTGCTTATATGTTCTAAATAGCACATAATGTGTCCTGCCAAATTTCAGCGAGAATTGTTAAACAATCTCGGAGACGAGTGGGAGGTTTTTGATGTAAATTCCCTTTCTATTTTCAAAATTTTCTAGTTTAAGTGCGTTTTTTGTGTTATGTAATGTCATAAACAATTTTTGACGCTGAGTTCCTTTTGTTTTGCTAATTCTACACACATCATAATGGGGCTACAGAGTGGACATGCTAATGGAAACTGACTCTGTAAAATATAGTGAACATTTCTTGATTTAGTTAGCAATATGCTAGATAAAAGATCGCAGAGCACGCGGAACGTCTGAAATTGTACGGGCAAACTTATAAAGATCGTGAATTAAAAAAAATAATTAATAACAAAGTCGAGTGATGCTGAAAAGAAAATACTTGGTAGCAGTTGAATTTATTATTCGCTCTTATTCCAAGTCTCGATAACGGTAACGAAATAGTCGTTGCTCTAAGGCATCTTAAATAAAAATACTAATTCAAGTGTTAACTTTTAATGCACATTTTTTAAATGCCAAATAAATCTGGTCCAATGTGAATGAATGAAAGAATCAAGCACTTTTCTCTGTCTGGTGATGGATCGTAGATGTAGGACCAAATTATATAGTATGTCACGGTATCTGGACAATCTCTTGATAGAATTCAATTTCTATTATAAATAAACACTGACTGTTTTTGTGCTCTGTTTTTTGTGTTCAAAAATGAAAGATTTCTTTGAATGTGTCAAGAATAAGTGTTTAATCGACAAACCAATGAATTATAAATTTACTTGTCCTGCGGACTATCTGTTCCAGCACTAGATTAAGGAAGGCATATGATAGCGCATCTTCTTGCATGTTTGGAATATTCGGATGAACTGTTTCCAAATTGTTTTCCAACGTCAAGCGACACAACTGCATTAATTTTTCCGGGATCCCGATTTTGACCATCGCCTTGTAGAGTGATGAATGCTATCATATGCGACTTCAAATTTGCTGGTCTTCTCCGGGATTAGTCTGAATATTAGGTCGATCGTCGATCTAACGGGTCGAAAGCCACACTATTATGTACCGATTAGTGTGTTGCAGAAAGGCTTCAGATGTTCACGCGACATAGGATAGGATATTATTTGCGACATTAAGCAGGGATTTGCCTCGATAGTTCTTTAAAGACAAAGGATATCCCTTCTTAAAGATGTGGCATATAGAGCGACTTTATCTCTATTTCTTCAAAAATAGTGCTCCCGCTTAATGGTTAACCGTTATTGCCACAAATGTTTTATTTAACATGTGCTATAATATCACTTTCTTAACCACGTGAGGTATTAATGCCTTTCATTCTTGGTATCGCAATTATATAAGCTTACTGAAGCAAATTACAATCTTGGCACCATAATACATTTGGATTTAATGAAAATCGTTTTTAATGATTACTGGCGTGAAAACTTTAAAAACAGAATTTGAAATACTAACAATACTAATCAGCTACAGGGGCGAACTAAAGTGTCGCACTTTAAGCCATGCAATAAACAAAATCTACTTACAAACATTGCAGAACGAAGCTTTTCGGAAAATATTCATATTCATAAATTATTCAATTAAATTAGATGCCATTTTCCTCTACATAGCAGCTATCATTATTTTGTTCAGTGTTAACCGAAATTTTAGTTTTATTTTGTTAAAATGATGTTTTGTAGAGTCTCTTAACTTAACGAAGAATCTTGCCGTTGAATAGTCTTTTTGCTTAGACAACACATAAACCAAAGCTTTTTTCGTTCAATCTTCATTTATCAAGTACACACACTTTAACGAAATCTGGCTAAGAAGAAAGCTCTCTGAAAATAGCCCTGATTCAGTCTTTCAATCAAACTTGTTATTTGCGCTCGATTCAATTAAGGTTGGATTCAAATTTCGGAATTTTTTCATCCAAACGAATGAACCATTTAATCTTATTAAATTAAGTGCCCGTGGCTCAGTAATTAGTGCATCAGCGCTGAACGTAAGGTCTTGGGTTCAATTATGAGAAGGAGCATCTAGCAAGGGATTGTAAATCCTCCGAAGAGTACAATCAATTGTCAAGATGAAGCCTCTGAGAAATGGCGACGAAAAAGATTTACAAACAATTTTTCTTCATTAATGTTGTTAACAAATTTAATTTGATAAACCGTATCGTATAAAAAGCCCGCTAATTTTTTCAATACAGTAGATACCGCTTAATCGGGACTTCAGTCATCGTAGTTAAAAGGTCTTCTTGAATATTTTGCAGAAAATGGAAGGCATTGAAAGCAACGATTTTTTTTTTTGCATCACGGTGCAAAATCAAAGAAAAACTTTCGAAGGCTTAACGTGGCGCAACACCATTAAGCCAAAACCGGAATGGAAAATCATATGGATTTTGTTTTCTTGTGCGGTCACTAAAAAGTTTCTTCCTGATTGCAGCGGTGACATATTTTACGAATGGTTCAGATCAAGCGAAATATTTCATTTGGGTTGTGCTTGGCGGCGTAATGGTAACACTATCGACCTATGCTCGCAATTCGGTTTTTCAAATACCATTTCTATGAGTAACAACAGATTGGCAGTTTGTATGATGGCAATAAAGCACAACAAAGTGATGGCACAGTCGAATGCAAACGAATCAATGTACAATTCTGAATTTACAATTTACTTACTGTAAACAAATTTTATATAAATTATTTTAAGCATAAAGAGGGCTGACCTACATAGTTCTAGATCTCTGCTTTACATCTTATTAAAGAAGAATATTGCAAAAGTATTCTTAAAAATGTAAGACAAATCGAACTATTATTTATAGACTTGACTAGCTTTGAATGGAATCAACTCTTATGCATTAAAAAAGGCACGAAGCGACTGATTAAATGACTGTAAGCCCTTTTGTTGTACCTTATATAATTAAAGTATTTATGTATATATTTATACTACCATTATGATTGTGCTACAGCCACTAAAGCGGAAGAAGGGAGATTATTTAATCCTAGAATAGACGACTTACAATGGTAAGTTCCAGAATAAATATTTCCTCTTCATGCAAATCGTACTCAACGCTTAAGAAGCATGTTTTCATTTTTCTCACTTTAACTAAATGTATATATATAGTTGTCCGCCGGAAGGACGAAGTATTTTGTCGATGATTACATACTTTTTATAGTGGAAAATGCTAATGAAATTATTGTCTAATAAACCATTTTGAATTTCAACATCAAAATGTTTCTAATGTAATTAATGATTGCTTTTCGTGCTTTTGATTCCACGTGATCCAAAGACGAGCTGCAGTGATAAAGCCATGCTCTTTCTTTCCTTTTTTTGACCCGACGCAAATTTGCTACATCCCATGTATTTCTCAATATTTTGCCTGTTTAATTTATAATATTTACGTCAATTAGATATCCTTCATGTGGAAAAATATTTGTCATTAATTATTGTATTTTAAGGTGTGGCAAAAAACAAATCCTAATAACGAGCTTTTTTTGATGTGCCAACTAGTTTTGTCCCTTTAAATTTGTTAAAAACAAAACACTCTTGGTACTCCTTTAATTTCACTTAATTTATTAGCTGTAGCTATTTAACAGTTCTGAATTGATCAAATATTTGCGGGCATATTTCAAACAAACCACATTAAAAGTGCTTAACCATGCGATACAGATCAGCAGGTACAATTTTCTTTCGTAGGATGAAAGATCCGTTTGCAGGAAGACAAAGACTTTCCTGATGGCTGCTTTGAATAATTAAAGTGGACCTTGGTAAACAGATCCATTAAGCAGAATTGAACAACTTTCTGCATAGAGATCTAAAAGTCCAGTAATGTGGGAGTTTACTGCGCTTGGATATGTCCATGCGGAAGTATTCAATGCCAAGAACGCAGCAGCTATAAAGAAGCTATTTGTCACAAAGCCAACAATTGACTCAAGGGCCATGTGATCTCTGTGTTCATTGTATGGGGTGACTGAGAGAGTTTATAATTGACTAGAAGTCTATATAACATTGACAATTCCCAAAAGATTTCGGAAAGTTATGTTTTGTTATCAAACTAACCATTTAACAATTTATTTCAACTAGTTTCTCAAAACGATCAGTGTTTGAGCGCGAAGTGTAGCATGTTGGGCCTCGTTGTCCTCCCCCAAAGGCAAATGTTTCGTTTGTTGACGGCCACAGAGAGTGTGCAATGAGCTGCCTGTTTGATAAAGACCAGCTCCTTAAGGAAATGCACTACAAAGTTTCTTCCGATAGTTTCAATGAATTGTGTTTTCTATGCAAACCACCTCATCCATTTTCATTTAACTCGTGGATGGACTCTATTTATTGCGTCGGAAAACGTAGTATGTGAGAAAATATGTAAAGACAGGCAACAGCTCTAACAAAATGAATGAGTTAACATATTACCCAATGAAATCCGAGATTAAAAGATTTGCATTACGTAATAAATGCATACGGAGCTTTTCCGAAAAAATGTACGATATAAATGTGTAAGTATTTCTATCTTTGTGGGAAAATTTGTAAACAACACGAATAAACTCCGTGAGGATGCGCTTCGAATGTGCATCATTTTCACCATGCCAATTGCCGAGTCAACCATGTTTTTACAAAAGCTCACTTAAAAAATCGTTGCATATTCTTTTTATTCGTTAGAAAACTTCTAACCGTCTCTTGCTAAACTCTTAGAGAAGTCTATCGCAACAATCGGTTAAGCTTTTCTATACTTATTTTGCAGCGCTGCCACAAATGCTATTCAATTATCAGTTCATTTAACATAGTTTCCGTTTCACACTGAAAACCGATTTGTCGTAAGCTCTGTCGCAAGTGGCGACTTCCCTTTTTCAAAGTGAACCATTCACTTGCAAGCCCCAAATGAATGAACTACCGTTCGCTTATCTAAATCTGAAACCCCGAAAATGAATAATATTGTTTATTACGTTAACAAATACTATAACTATGTCAGACTGAAGGCAAATACCTGCTCACCCTGGGACAGCTACACGCTAGCCACAAACACACACAATACCTTCAAAATATTTAAACCCGTAAAAATTTGTGTGCGGATTGATTTCGTTGATGGGCAGCCCAAGCAGCTGATTCCACTACCAATGAATTGTCGTTTCCTATGGTTCTAGCCGCATAGTAGGACAGGTTCAGTTAAGAAAGATGTACATTCAGTAAACATTCCTAGTGGTAGAACGTCCGTTGAAAAAGAGTTTCTCGCTATAGTTTGTTAAGAAGTGTAAGAGCCAACAAAAATGTGCCGCTTTAAATTTAAATATTAACAAATAATTTCCAATTCAGTTTGTTTGAATGTAATGTATGTCAATAGTTTTGCTTTTTTTTGCAATTCCAATCGTTTATGGAAAAAGAGTTGAACTATTTGTAATCGAAACGTTACGATTTCAAGCTTTATTGGTTAATGAATCAGTTCAGTAGTGATGCGCAAAAAAAAAACTGCCGCCAAATCGCTTGGGCAGATATTTATAGATTCTTAAAAGTCAAGTGTTATTTGATTTATTACTTTTTTACATACTATATATTTTTTGTTGAGCAACGTAAGCCGGTCGGTGCTTTTTTTTTTTTTTCCAACACAATCCATAAACATTTCGTGCAATAATGATTTTTGTTATTAGTATTAATAAATAACACTTGCTGTGCCGGGTAAAGTTAAAAATTATTTGTTAATTAACGCCGATTAGTTTCAAGTCCGGTTTTGAATTAGAAACTTTTCTACCTTCGTTATTTTCTTAAAATGTTGGATTGACGTCTTCATTGTCGAGTTCTAAAAGTTATTTTGCCTAAACTTATTGGACGGGCTTGAAAGATGCCTGCACACAGCGACGCATTTGCTATTTATCCTATATCAAGTTTTTTATTTTGTTTTTTTTTTGTCTATCTGATGAAATAGAAGTTGATTTGGGGGATTTAATTCGATTAAAGAGTTGATGGTTGATGGAGATATTTATATTTTCGATGTTTGTGTGCACATGGTATTATTAAATAAATCCATGTTTGCCGTGTTCTGCGGCACTAAAAGTTGTGTACACTTTGTTCTTTTATGGGAATCTTTGATTCCCCTTGCGTCCTCTAAACATTGAGCTCTTACTCTGAAGTGTGTAACGCTTGAAATTTAATGCTTATGGTAATCTTGGCCTTTTTTTTGTAATGACCATCGTCTTTGAATGATTCTATAGTTTTGGGTAAACCCTTGAAAAATAAAAAAAAATATAAAGTTCGCCACTTCTTTCGATTGACATGTTTTTTGTTTGCTTTTCGCTGGTCTACGTGATTATTCTCATCTGAGCCACTCGTAAGGATCATGAGAAGTGTTTTGTTTTTCGTTGAATTTGGCTGAAGATTTTTAAGACTTGTTTGGGTATTTCCATGAATTACAGAAAGCTATCATAAATCGCACCTCATTGTTAACAACTCAATTGTACATCAATATTTGTCAAAGTCAGGGTCTTTTCATCAGAATATTCGCAGTCGTAGATTTTTGATTAACCTTCAGACTCCCGTTGATCTTTCCGACAAGTTGTTTTACCTTTGTTTATTTTGATGTACACAGTTTGTTTATGTGCAAATTCCAAAGTTTATCCATAAGAGTCGAGTTTTTATGGACTGAGCTAATAATTTGTCGATTTTTCAATAACATCAGCAGCATACCGCCAAACTGCCTATCTCTTTTTTATTCGTACCATTTCGTTTCTTATATACTCACTGTAAACTTAAACATTCACACAACACACTTTTGCTTGAAGAAATTCAGGTCTTGGCCCTTTGCGAACTTATGTTCCAAATAAACAAGAAAGTGAACATTAATATTTGTTCTAATTGCTTCTTAGCCCCGTGACAATATCGTGCAAAGCCATAATTTTTGTGTTTAGCTTTCTCTCGGTACCATAACGAAATCAACTTTTTGAGATTTTCTTAAGCCTATGTTTACTCTTATGTTCATTGTGCAAAGTTTATTTCAAAATAATGATTTTGAGGTTGCAACTCATCGTTGTAATTCCAATTTTTTTTTTGGCTATTCTGCGAATTTTGGATTTCGGGAACTGTTTCCATTGGATGATGTTTTTATTGAACACTTGCGCCAATGAGATAGACTTAAACGGCCAATAAATCTTGGAAAACTTGTTTTGGATTACCCACGAAGACTCTGCGACGAATTTAATGGCTGTGCGAAAAATGTTAACTTTGTGCGTAGGTGAATTTAATCTATTTATATCATAACTACTGTAATGAAATATATAAAATTTACTGTCCCCTACGGATCTTCTTCTTCTTCTTAAACTATAAGCGCTATGATTAAAGTTACTAAAAATATTGTGCAGCTTGAGAAGAGTTGCCTTCTTCTTTTAAAGTCCGACAGTAGAACAATTCAGTTAAGTAAACCAAAATATCTAAGTTTGAGAAGAATTTGCATTTCATTTCTTTGAAACGGCACAAAATTTCTTGATCTTTCTAATCAAAAATAAAGGAATCAAGAGAAGCCTGTAAAAAATTCATCAATCTTTTCTTTCACTTGGTCAAGAAGAATTCCTCCAGTATTAATCGCACAGTCTTAAGCGACCATTTGGGGCAAGTAAAGTGGTAAATTGAATTGTTGGGCTCAATGTTCAAATCCGATCACTTTTTGGAATCAAATAAACGGCATTTTCATTGGACGGTCGACCAACGATGGTAGTCTGAATTAAAGTAGATAGATGGTTCATAGTTGCAAAACCCACGTGCTACAAGTCCGTAGAAAATCCTTCGTCCCAACATAATACAACCATCAGATAATTAAGAAAACACTTTAAGCCAAAGAATCAATGTACTCAGCTATTCTTTCGTGATTTGTGAAAATTCATCGATTTTTTGTAATTATCCTTAAAAAAATGTCAATTGACCACGAATAACTTAAAAATTATCTTGTGAATTAAGTTATTGAATTCACCGGAATCCTTATGACGTTCTGCTGGTAAACGTTTCGTAATTTTTCTGTCGCAACAAATGTATTCCAGACAAATTTTCCAACAGCAGAGCTCGGCGCAAGGCTATTCCTTCAACAAATACCACATACTTAGTTGGCAGAGAAAATTCATAATCTGGCAGCACTGGTTTTGATGTCAAGTATTGTGGTTCAATAAGTTTCTTCTGAGAAAATTTTGCTAAACTACGAATTTTGGTGCAGAAAGTAAGCGAACTGAAAAATTATCAGACCTCCCGAAAATCAAGTTTTAAGTGATTATTTTAAAATTCTGAATGAAGCAATTGATTTCTTTTATGTACTTGTCATCTGTCAAAAAGCCATTTCGATATTGGCCACATAGGAATTGACCAATTTTTTTTTTTAATTGGAAAAATCATTATTTTAAGCATCTGCAAGATTGTAATGAAAAAAATTAATCCATTCAATTAATTTATGAACGACATGGGTATAACAGTTTTTAACTTATCTCATACGAATTTCCTAATTTCCCTTCATCTTATTCTCTACTTCCAAGCTCCATAAATCTTTGGTTTCGTAGCATCGTTGTCCCTCAAAAAAATTAGACCACTTGTTTCATTTATGTGATGTAATAATCAACATATTAATCGCTGTTTAATTACTCCCCCGTGGGAAAATTTTCCCTCACCTTCCAAACGGTACAAATTTTACCGACAACAGCAATTTGCATATTATATCTTATATAAACATTCTCATTTTGCTTTTGTCTTATAAACGTGTAAATTAAAACGGAACAGGCACACCCTATGTGAACTGTCATCGAGCTGTGGTCAACTGTACGCACTCATATTTCCGAACGCTACTAATGCGAATGAAAATACATAAAAGTGAATCATGTGACAGGCGAAAAACTGACAGCTCTCCCTCTCGCAGTCAGTATTCGTGACACATTCGTTGGAGTAAAGTGGAAGTCAGTTGATTTATTTTTAGGAAATGAAGTAAAATTTTTGGTCATGATTAAGTAACATTGATAAAATCAAAGAAAAAAAATAAAAGTAAAAACCGTGTTGGTAAATAAACTAAGAAAAAGAGCAATTAATTGCGTAGTTTGTTGTTGGTTGTGTTATGTTTTAATTGTAATGTAAGTAATGCAACGTAAGGGTGTCGGGGGTTTTCTTCTTAGTTGTAGGTTTTGGGTGTATGCCTTTTGCCTCGATGCAGTTCCATTCGCAACGAAATATACACCATTAATGGCAAAGGGGGTTGGTTTGCGATTATACAGAAAGTATGCTTCCATACGATTATAGCGAAATATCGTGTGTGTGTCTGTCTGTATTGGAGTGTATCGATTTTTCGCAACCAATGCGATCTCCATCGTGATTCGTTTGAGCTTTTGTGTATATTTTGCGATTAGAACTGTTGTATTATTCTATAAAAGAAAGTGTCTAGGGGCTTCTTTGTCTCAATAAGAAACGTGCTGTTGTGCTCTTAACGCAGACCACAAGACAATATACTTGCCAAGTGTTTTTTTTGTTAATGGAAGCCCTGGCGTCACGCTGTAAGAAAGCGTATGGGCTTTTCCAAGGAACCTATTATTACCGGTCGGTGTCTGTATTAACACCTCACCTTCGTGTATGGCTAACAACACGCCCTGTGCAAAGTTTAGTGAAAACAACTCACTCACTTAGTTGTGGGTAAATGTAAGTAGAACTTAAAGATGTTCTCCCTTTTTCCCCCTCACTGTGTAACTGCACTTATTATTATTTGCGAAATTGTGTCTAGTTCACACCAGTTTTTTGAGGTCATGCTGTAAATGAAAAGATAGAAATAGTTAATGAAACCAGTCTTTTAACGTTCATGGGACCCTGTGAATTAAATAGACTGTGCACCGACAGAGCTTGTGCAAAAAATAAAAAATTTTTAACATCAAACCTCTTGGTAGAAGTGCGCAGGAGATTTTCATACTATTAACCATACTCCAAGTGGCATTCTTTCATTCTTTAAGACTAGTCCCCTTTCCAATTGTGTGTGATTCATAAGTTGAAAATTTTTGCATTTAAACGCAGTCAATATGTGTTTACATACAACACTCATTTCGACTATCATAAAGTGTCAAGATTGCCGGTGTTTAAACGGCCGACAGAGACGACCTGATTAAATTTTAATGGATCTGTTTAAAACGAATTATTTTTAAAAATATCTTAACGATTTTAAATAAAATTGTTATCGTTTAGTGTACTATTTGTTATCAAGTAATTCTTCAAGTACTTTGCCAATACGACCAAAGTCACGTAGTCCACCTGAAAAAAACTTCTACTTTTAGCCCCAACGTCTCCCAGTTAATACCAACCATTGGACTGCAAACGTACTTTTCATATATATGAATCTGTGTTTTGCAGTTATCCAGACAGACATATTAAACCATATAAAGTCTGTAGGCCATCCTTGTTCTAAAGTTAAGATTTTTCTAACGAAAAGGAGATGAGATGAGAATCCGAAATTCCGGGAAATTGTGGCAATTTAAAGTTTGTCATGGATGCACCGGAAATGAGAGAACAAATTTCTCTAACAGATGCTCCGGTCTTACAATACTTAAATCTCAGTTAATGCATTTTTCTGACAATAATCAATGCTTTCCATTTCGGAGGATTATTTGATGAGTGCGGCGCATGTCTACTTACCGGCTTTTCCTAATCGAGAACAACAGGAGACATTAGATACGATTTTTTTACATGAATGATAAAAAGTAAGTCGATCGGAGACTACCCGTTCTGTGAGTTTCTGGATGGAAAACAGCCACTCCTTACGATATCATTTCTTGTGCTTTACATGAAGTTCCAAGGCTATTAAGATGAAACGAAAAGCCACCTTAAACTGGTCGCTATCTCATTAACAGGTCATGTATTCTTTTCGTATTCGATTGTTGTGATAAGGACGACAAATTTTGCGAACTTTTACTCGTACAAATTCAGTGATTTCTCACATCGTACGCAACACATGCAGTCAAGATACCTTTGAAAAAACACTTGCCAAAAACTTATTTTGATAATGTGCCAATTGTAAAGTTGAATGAACGTTAAGAGATTCTATTGACTGTACGAAAGATCTTCTGATAATCGAGCATAGCGTGCTAAAATCAATTTATTTTTAATGACTGTAGCAACTGAGATGCATTTGTCTAACTTATTAATATGCATGAATAATTCATGAGAAAGAAAGAAAACTTGCAGTCTCTCGACGTGCCAGTCAGATCCATGGAATGCGTCTCAATTCGAGTTCAATCTTTCGTTTCATTTGCCAGAAAAATCACAATTTTCTATCACATCAATCCTTATGGATCTGATATCTCATTTACTTAACATACTACTTCATCGTTTTAAGATGACGAAATTCCAGGCAACCCTTGTTCAATTGAATAAAGTTTTTTTGCACTATTTTGTAAATAGAGTTTGATTTTAATCATAAGGAAATTGACAATTTTATGAAATGCAACCCTGTTGCGCCAAAACATAACACTCCATACTGCTGTAGTGGTGTTTGGATCAAACTCTGGATATCGGGCGTGTCAAACCCATGTATTTTTCATTAACAGAGTGATAGTTAATTGTCGCTGAGTGTCCACCTTTTTTGTCCGGTTTCATCGGATTTGACAATATGCAGCTGCTTAACCAGGTTGTACTAATTAGATCTCCATTCACAAATGCCAGATTCTCGGGAAATGAAAGAGCTAACAGCATCGGGCGGAATAGACTCAGCAGATGCAATTTCTTAATAAGCAACTCATAAGTCTGCATACATGCATGGGATCACTTAGCTGCCACTTTGAACGTTGGCTTGGACTCGATACTAAGCGGAAAATTAAACTAAACCTAAGACTTAAGAAGGTCTCGTTTCGGGTCAAGTCTCTGGCCAGGACATATTAGACGAACAAGCTTTAGTCCGAGCCGACTCGAATATTTCGACTTCGTTCATTTTAAGTATTTTACCTTGTGAAAAAGGATCGTTTGATCGATGTTCAACACTCCAGTTTGCTTGAATAAGAGATCCCGTTCGTTTTTGCTTCCATCGAAAGTTCTTTCCTTAGCTCATGGCCTAATCTAATAACAAATAATCCAACAGTTCTTAATAATGAAAACAATTGAATTCCTTGTGTTAACTGTGATAAAATTTGTCTGTGTCAAAGACGGCTTATCGTGGGACTACATTGTTTTTTGTACGTTCTTTCATTATAAATAGAAATGTCTTTAAATTGTTCATTAGAGATAACAGAATAATTCCTGATTTTGTATTGGATTATATGTACTCACATTCGGAGGGGTTTGTTGCTCTTTGTACAAAACTGGAGTACTGTCTCTCTCGAGATTACAGTCTTAATTGTTTTCAATTCGAACGTGCAATCGATTTGATCTCAATGATAAGCACTTGTATTTCGATTGCAACACTGGTTTTAGAAAAGTTTCGTCTTCATTAGCAAAATAAGCGAACTGGCCTTATTTGGCATAAACAGATTGCATGTAGACAAAAGACGACATTTATTTCAATGAACGATGTTATAAGTTTCTTTGCACCTAGGCTTTCAAATGATTTATTCCTCTTCGATATATTACAGCGAGGCATTTATATTGAACGCTTCGCTGATATATCCAATTTCTTTGAAGGCCAACAACCATTGTCCACCACTGAAAAAAGCTATCTGAATAGCTCAACATCAACCAGATTGTCGTACGACTACATCTACATCTTTCATCGCTGTTCAAAACCGGAATGGACCAGGACCTCAGCCGACTGTTCATTTTGATAGTCCACCGAGATTATCATTGTTCTGAGGAGATGGTGAAACGAGTTCACATCCACCGATTGTGCGCAAAATAAACGCTCGCAACGTTTCAGTTTCGTGGGTCCGTTCAACTTAGTTGAAGGACAATGTCTCATTGCCACCATTAATCAACCCATTACAGTGGTAGTTAATCAACCCATTACAGTGGTAGAACTTGCCGAAAATCAACGTCTGTTTTCGGTGACATGGCTATGCAGTTCACATCTGCTAAAAATCCATTGCTTGCATTTATTTGGTAACGAAAAAACCGAAATCTGCAAAATGTTTATTAGGAGATTCGCGAATGAAAGATCGAGTTGATTGCAATTGACACTCGTACCAATATTACATCAATGGCAGCTCATTGACTCAATGAATCTCCAGATAAGAATAATATTTTTTTTTATAGAGTAGTGAGCAACTCAGTATGTACGCACAGACAGCCTTGGCAAGGATCTCCAAATAAATATTGTCAAAAGCACAACTACCCAAAAATGCATAAATCGCTATTGCAAGTTGTCCCAACGGAGTAACGACAGGTTTTTCTCTAGTCTTATTCTTTGTGTTTCTTTCCCTGAAACTGCTAAAAAAAAATCACCACAACAGTCAAAGTAAGAAGTTTTTGATTGTTTTGCTGCGTTTAATGCTTCTGTATGCTCCTTTTACGTGATTTGCTTCTATCGAATTCAGCAGTTGCAGCAGTATCGACATTGAACACGGAGAGAAACACTTTGATTTGATTTAAACTGTCGCATGTTCTTAACTCTTGCAATTTACAGGCATTTTCACAAGTTACATTTTCAGTGATTTTCTTCCAACAAATTATTTTTTTTCTGCTCTTTTCATCACTGGATCACTGAATCGTTGATCGCTTCTCGGAACGTTCGGTCATCCAAAACGCACTGGAGCAGTGTATTTTTGTTGATTGGTTTTGGCGATTTGTTAATCAGGAGACAGCCAGGTTGCCGTAAGGACATTGAGAAATATGCTTCGTCGTCTCTATATGTTAAGCTCGAAGGAACTCCCTTTTTGTTGAATTCACCTCAATTCCTCGTGGTGAATCATAACTTCTGGCTCATACTCACGTGTTTTTAGCAAAGAGTTTGCCATTGGCTTTAGCCACCACATACAGTCTTTCTATCACTCCCAAGGCCTGGTTGGCTTGGCTCCTCCATTCCACAAAAGCAATCTCAATTTGCCTCAATGTTCCGAGGAGTGGTGTTAGTCACACGCACAATTGCACTTTCTTCCTTTTATTTAATTTTCTTGTTAAATAAATCATTTTTTTTACACTAAAAAATCTAATTAAATATTTATTCCTCGATTACAAATAATTCATTCCCCATGGATTATTTGTACTCGAATGAAACTAAATTACAAAAAAAAAACAACTTAGATTTAATAAAAAAAAAATTACAAAAAACAATTCGTCCGATCTCGCTAAGTGGAATACTTTTCTTTCTTCTCTAATCGTTGTGCAGAGATGCTTCATGGCGCTTCAACAAGTAGTAGGGCAAGGCCCCCTTTAAGTCCCTTGGCACTGGCTACTCTAGATAAACATTTACCAAATTTATCGTCCAACAAACGTCTCCAAAAATACCAAGAAATCATACCCGAAAAATTATACAGTGACGTGGGATGCATAACTGAAATTTGCAACAGTGACAACCTCCCCGAAGTCGAAATATTTTCCCTGTTGGAAGAAAAAATTCCTAAATATAAAGTACGATCCGATGTGCTAACTGATTTTACAGGATACTCAAACGAAGACTGGTTTGTACCAACACCCGCATTAAAAGTGCCCGCTGAGGGATTGGGCCTGACAAAGGATCAAACTAGAGAGACATTAAATTATTTCCTTCTATGTGGAAAACGAGTTAGCCAAATGACCCGATCGTACGATGATATCGAAGCCGTAACACGTCTCCTCGAAGAGAAAGAGAAGGATCTAGAGCTAACAGTACAAATTGGCAAGGAACTCCTCACGCAAAACAATCTCCTAGAAAGTCGTGTCACCGAGCTAGAAAACGATTTAAAAATTACAACCGAACATCGATCACAATTACTGCACGAGCTACAGAAGAAGAATGAACTAATTGCAATCCTGACAGACGATGAAACTGGTGGAAATGATGCGGCGAATACCTCCCAACCGTATGTCTCACTTGACATGCTACAAGAGAAGATCGCCATGCTCCAAGAACAAAATACATCGCTAAAGCTCGAAGTTAGCCAACTTGCAGACGAAACAGACGAGGTAGAGGCCCGCGAACGAAAGCTAATGGAAGACATAACTATGCAGCTGAACTCGACACATAGTCAATATGAAAACCTTAGCCTCGAGGTGGAGAAGTATCGAGAAGAGAATCGGTTACAGCGCGAACAAATAGCCAATTTAACGGCTAGACTAGCCGAAGCCGAAGTTCACATGCACCGGATGGCACACGAGAACAGTGAACAGTTATCGTTATTGGACATCACCAAGGAGAATCAAAATCTGTTGGCATTGGAACTGATTGAATTCAAGAAACGCTACCAAGAGGTGATAACGCTGCTCGAAGAGGCACAACAACAACTGCGCAAACATCAGAAGAAGCAACATGGTCGTAGCTCGTTTCTGGCCGGTTTACCTGGCATGAATCATCCTCATCCGGATTCATTGCAATCGGAACTTATGGACACGTCTTTATACTCAGAGAACAGCATTGATTCTGGTATTGTAGGCGATCATCGCAGCAATAGCCTTGTTCCCAAGAGTGGTGGCAGTGGAATACTCTCGCCATATGAAAAAGTATTTGAAACGGTGCGTTGCGCAACGAAATGTGGTCAATTCACAGACGCCAGCGGCATGTCACAGTTAGGAGGTGGTTCTATGTCAGTAAGTTCCACATCAGGTCCGCGAATTTCTGCTATGCCATTCATTGGATCCTCAACCGGCTATACAAATCCAGCCGGTGGCTATTCTGGCTATCATTCTCAGCCGTACTCTAATTATGACAGCGGTTCGTCGATGGTGGAAAGCATGTCTTCGGAACAATCCAGCGATGATATGTATCCTAGTCAACCGTCAGGCGTGCCAGGAGCACCAGGTGCTAAAGATCTAGAGGCTGCACTGAAACGACTTACTCCCGCAGAGGTGTTAGCGCGTCGCGCAATGCTTCAACACGCGCCACCCGGTACGTACAACTACGACGAACATCCCTCGGTGCGCATGCCATTGGGTATTAGAACACCAGACAGCATTATGTCCACTGGATCATCCTCAAATTTATCCTTCACAAATCGACAATGGCGCCTACCCGATAAGTTGCAAATAGTCAAGCCAATTGAGGGATCACAAACGCTACATCACTGGTCTAGACTGGCTACACCAACGTTTAGTGGACTATTGGAGGAGCGACCCGGCGTAACTATACGCGGTGGTCGTGGCTTAGAAGATCTTGGTGTATTATATTCACTCTCTGATGTCGAAGAGGATATGGACGACCTTCCCGGGAAGCAATTCGAAACGCCCGGTGGTAGCATTTATACGTACACAACAAGCGTTGTGATGCATCCAGACGATGGAATTATCAACGATTTAAGTTTCTTGTCCCAGTCACAAATATCATCACGGATGGCTTCGGCTTCCACTTCCAGACAGCCAAGTTGTCCACTCACCCCAGAATGCGGTCGATCACGAAGGAATTCGTGTTCAACGTTCTCATTAAATATGAGTCTGGCATCTATGCTCAATGAACGTGGCATTAAAGCTGTAACACCAAGTGCACTAAACACACCAGCCGGTCCAAATTTCACACCAACAGTCACCCCCTGCAACAGTCCAGTGGGCTCACCCGAACGGTCATTATCACCGGAAGAGCGTCGCTTTGGATTCATTTCGTGTGGTGCTGATTTAATCAAAAGAAAGCTTAAGGGCGACTTTGAACAACATCGACCCATTCAAACGCAACAACAACAGCAAAGAATCATGCTGTCCAGATTGGAAAAGCGAGCGCTGCGTTCGCTGAAGCTCATTGAAAAGCTCGAGAGTATAGGTTTAGAGAATATAATTGCAACGCAACCAAGTGATTTGCCTCACATTGGTCGAGGTATAGCCAGTCGAAGTTCAAGCAGTCCGATGGCTCAGCTGACTAGTTTGAGGAACTTCCCATCAACAAGTAGTGCCGCCTTGCAGCAGCAGCACAATAGTGATATGCGTTTTAATCGTGATGATGGCAAGTTAGGAGCATTGCACAAAACAGGCGCATACAGCGGCTGTAATCCTATTAGAAGTAAGACAAATGAAAATGTTACGAAAAGTGATGATACAACAATAACAACAACAGCAGCAACAAGTGCGGACAAAAAACCAATGCGGAACACACAAAAAGAAAGAAGTCCCCCCACAGACAGTCGAATTAAGCAGATGCAACGCCAAAAATCACGACGTAATCTCAAAAATGGTCCTGCTGTACAGCGATCCGATTTGGGTACAATAAGCAGTGGTGGTTCCACCACTAATAGCCGAGCCATCCGCTCAGATTTAGGTAGAGTCGAGCCACCAAGCTCCGATCAGAAAAAATCACCAGAACACCAGAGTGCAGCACAGTCATTTGTCGGTTCCATTAGCTCCTTATTATTTGGTCGCAAAGGCGGTTGGCTATAGTTAATTTTCACTTACCTATGTTTAATTTTAAGTTCGATCATATCGTGTACATATAACACACTCTATATATTTTTAATGTTATAATAAATAATTTTCCGTTCCCATTTTGCCGAACTGACAAATAAAAAAAAAAAAGAAAAAAAAAATGTTAAATAATGGTCCTTGCGTTGGCGATATCTCTTTGTGCGATAAAATGTATCTTTTTTGTTTTATATTTGTTGCTGATCTTACATTTAATTCGATAATTTAGTCCGTGACAAGTGCCTAAATTTAGTCTAAGTAGTTTCTGTTTAAACCGGGATAAGAACCAATAATAGAAATGCTTTTGTATATATTTTAAGACATCTAATTAATTGTCCTGTCTGTCCCATGGGTGCTTTTGCTTCTTGTGCATGGATTTCTTATAGCTACTTTTTTTTTTTGTTGATGTTTTATTAATTTTTTTTTAACTATGACAATGATAAGTGGTTAAAACCTATCTCCTCGCTGATGAAAGATGGAGAAGATAAATTGAAGAGTAGTATTTCATTGATAGACCCTTGAGTCTATATCGTATAATAAATGTATAAATCGCGGACTAAATTATCCTTTATAAGGCGACTATAGTATAGTTTGCTGTTTAAAAATGAATAAATATATTTTTTTACTCTTGAGCCAAAATCAGATATTGCCGACGCAATTACGGTAAAGCATTCTCTTTACCAATATTATTATTATTATGTTTTTTTTTTTATAAAAAAAAGAAAGAAGAAATTCAAAATAAAAGCGAGAATGTTTTTGACAATGTGACCTTTATAAATGAAACAAAAAAAAGAAAATAAAAAAAAAGAATTCTTTGTATTTTAATTTTCATAAATTGTTTTGTCTTGTTGCTTGTGTTTAGTGATTAGAATTGAAGATATACAAAATAACACAAAAGAAGAATGAATTAGAACAAAAAAAAGCATAAGAACTGTATTGATTTTTCATTTGAATAACAGCCCCCCTAGTTTCGGATTTTGTGATGCTGTTTATAGAGAATACTTTATTTTATTTTCCAGTCTAGTCTTAGTGTATCATACTGAATTTGTTTTTTTTTTAATTATTTTGCTTTTTTCTTTATAATTTATATCGTCTTCGATCTTCATTATACCTCATAAACCTCGCCTCATGAAATGTAATACGTGTCATAATAAAATACATCATCTTATTTTATTTAGGCTATTGTCAGAAGAAATTGGTGCTAAAAGCGAAGCGAGGCTTTGTTTTTCAAGCACGTGATAAATAAACTATCTAATGTGCATTCAAAAATTGATTAAATGAGAATTAAAAACAGAAAATTTATTGTGTTTGATCTAACAATGTATGTATGTTTGTTGTGGTTTATAAAGCTTCGATTTGTTTGAATCTGTGGAAGATGTGGCTTTTACTTACTTTTGTGGCAGTGCTGCTGCTTCCCATGCTATTTTCTTTTGTTTGTATTCGTGTGGAGAAAAACAATTACTTTATTTGATTTGCATATTTTCCTTTTGAAAATCATACATTTACATACCATTAAAAATCGATGGCTATTTGATTTACATTTAACTGGCCTGTGTGTGCATTTCTTTTGCATATTTTACATAAGAAGTCATTTTTCTTACTTCACATTCCATACCATTGAAAGCTTTTGAATAATTGGATTTCACGATTGCCAACGAACTACAATTTGAACCGAGAAGAATGAAATGAAGCTATTAACTTGTGTCGGAATGGAATTTATGGGAGGTTAGATTGGGACATTTGTTTATTTTGATACCTGAACCCAATTTGATTAAATCTCTTTAAATTAAGGTCACAAGCTGGCATTTGTAATGTACGAGTACAGTCAAAACTGGATAAAAGATCTAAATAAGCCCATTCGACTTTTTCTTCATCAATCATAATTTTTAGAGAATCGACAACAGTTTGAAGGAATCAAATAAGACAGTATAATTACATATGCTCATCCATTGCAATTCATTTCAATTAAGATTTCCTAGCATGCGTTAGGCATGTCAAGTTAGTGGGTTGTGCTGACAAATTTATCAAATGCATTTTTGCTTTTACTAAACTTGCTTATTGAAACATGCAATCACTTTGTATACTTATTGTATTTTGCAAACTAAGAGAATGACCTTACAACTTTGAACAATCACCCAATCATGATCAGGAAGCTCATGCTGCTGTCACGTGAAAAAGAAACTGTTTCTTTGCAAATGCAACTTGTACTGCTGCCTAAGCGAGTGTAAGAGTTTCTAGATTTCCTGTTATAGCATAGTAGAATTGTTGATCCATAGAACAGATTGTAGTTACATGATCCGTGTTCTAATGTGTAGCATGGTTTCATACGCTCGGAAGCAATAAATCTAAAATCTAAAGTGTAACGCTTCTTTCCCTTAAAACTAAACCCCTTAAATAGCGTTATGATTTGGATTGGATTTCATGAATAAGTTTACAAATAAGATCACGAAAAATACAATTTCGATAGTTAGAAAAAAAAAACTGCTGGCAGTACACCGTGCCAGCACACTGCCATAAGCATCAGCATAAAGTAACATTTCCTTTCTCCAACTTAGCCAGTTTGCATTACATTAACCCCTTCCATATAAGCTTCATTTGCTGTGACTAATTCACTGCCTTATTTTGCTTCTTACATAATCACATCAGAACTTTTGGGTGAAGTCAAACAACAAACTTAAAAGGGGTAAGTCGATGGAGTTGTTATTTCTCTAAGTAAAAAATTATTTCTCTCAAAGAAAAGGAAAAGGTGTTGGTTTATGGCTGTTTAAATAAAATCGTTGTCCATGTTTGTCTACTCTTGAAGTTGGATTAAATGCGAATCATAAAAAAATAAAATATCGAATGAGATGTTTAAATGTATTTGGCTTAAAAGATTTCTCTAAACAGCTTGAGTATTTCATGCATTTTTGCGATTCATGAGTTTTGAGAACATCTTTTTTTATTCAAAAACGTGAAAATCTCCCTTTTCTAGGTATGCATCACTGAAATAGAAGCTGAGTCTGATTTGTGGTTTCCCGTAACTTATTAAGTAATAAATTTTATTACACTGAATTTAATTTACAGATTTGTGTTTATATTTTGTAAGCAATAAACTAGCAAGCTTGAATACAATTATTACCCCTCACACTGCCCTTTTTTTATGGTTTTTGTAATGATGAAATAGCTTTGCAGAAAATGGGTTAATAAGCTCCGGCCCTTTGTGTAAACTGACCTTTATACTCTTCGAATAGATTTTAATTATTCAAATGCGTAAATTTTTAATATTATCCTCCCGAACTAAGTATGTATGATGAATTTGGGAGATGATGTTCATGGAAGTGAACAGAATTCTGATAAAATTTGTTTCAAAAGTAGTTGGCATGCAAACAGAGTGCGCTGCTGCACATATTCTGATAATAAATATAAAGTCATTTGATTTCCAAAGAAGCAAAGTGCCACTGTTTTATTTTGAAGTTAGAGAATTTTAATTTCACTTGAATAGGGCAGTGGTAAGCCAAGTCTTGAATCTGCTTTTTCTCTTTGCTGTCATTTGCTGGAGAAATCCATTTGTTTCGTTATGGCCTTTTTTACCCAGCAGCTTTGTAAAAGTGAAATAAGCAAGTAAGTACTTCATTAAAAGCTTCATCGGCAATAAAATTGAATTCATACATTGTCCATATTCCAGGAACGTGTGGTTAACACTTGTTTGCTTTTAATTAGATGGCATGGTTGAACTTTAATTGATGATTCATTCTAAATAAGCACATGTTATTTTTTTGTTGTTACTTACCAATGCCAATTATTCAATTACACATTTTAAACTGAGCGTGACACACACTATGCTTAATTCGCACGTGATCAAGTATCGTTACTAAGATAAGAAAAGGTGGGATCAAATTTGTTTAAATACATCGTTATGCACAGGAAGCAAAACAATTTGTTACTCCTACTTTGCCTTAGATTTGAACTAATACATATTTGTTCATAATTTTCTACCATCAGTTCCATGTTTCATTTTTGCTTCTTATCATGGTTTCCCATACAAGTTTCATTCTGAGCATTTTCACACTTTGGCGCCGCTTTGAAGAAGATGGTAGTCCAAGGTTTCTGGTGTGCTTTGCGAATCAATAGAATTGTTTGTGTATAATGACGAACTTAGAGGTTTTCATCAACTAGTGTCAACATTTTGAGTGAGATCAAGGAGATAAGTATTGTTTAAACAGATAAGAGGGTGTATAGAGTTCTAGCACATGTAACGACGTAAGTACTTAAACCACTATACAAAACCTAAACCCCTATCCATGGTTACATTTGCAATTGACATGCTTATTTGTTGGACGATTTGAATTATGAAAATGTTGTCCTTGTGGGAACTAAATCATTTGCAACGAAGTCATTGAAATTTAGAAAGAAAGAAGGGAGTAACACCCTGATGTGAATATTTCAAAAATAATGTTTGCCTCATTTGGCACACAAAGCTGCCTTGATAATAATTTACACTTAACAAAGTGATGGAAATGTTTTATGATTAGCATTGATTAGCTTTTGAATCTAGGCAATTTAATTCACAACTAATATTTAAAGACTTTTTTGGTTCTTGGATTCAATTCAAAAAGGAATCGCAATTCTGATTCAATTAAAAGAATTGTTGTTAAAACAAACAAAAGAAATCACATCAAATAACTATTGATGAACATATTTCACGTTCTTCAAATTGATGCATTGTAAGAGCTTGATTGGATTCAAATACAATGATCTTGATGATCAACCCTTTGCCTTTGAAATCAGTCCTGATCTGCTTTGTACTTGGAATAATTGTCCTAGTGAAACTTTTAAACGTCAAAAGGAAGCACACAAAAGAAATGATCCCTTTCAGCTTCATCTTCCATGCAAATTTAAATTTTCTAATCTTCTAATAGTTCTCACCGACACAATTCCTTCTCCCAAAGATACTTTTCCTTGATAAATTAATAATAATTTTTGCTTTAAATTTGTATTGTCTTTTCACTGGCCTCAAAAAACGCACAATTTTAGAAACGTTTCTTGAACTTTTATACTTATTTGAATTTTTACATATTTCGTGTACAATTTATCTGAACCATGTTGAAAGTAGGGTTACTTTGAAAAAGCCACTTCTAAAACAGTTTAGCCTCGCTTCGCTTTTTGTCTTTGTTTTTCAAATTACGCTGTTTCTCTTCCATATTTTTTTCATATTCATTTCATTAGGTTATTTTTATGTCTTATACTATTCACCTCACTTCATAATACTTAACTCATGAAAAATCAATCAAGAATAATATAGTTATCAAATGTAGAATTTTATTTTAGTAACAAACAAAAAACAAACACTGTAAAAGAACAAATATAAGGCACACAGAAAACCAAAATCCTCGTTACATTTAAAAACATCACGAAATTCTTATATGAAAAAAATTAAACAAATGTTACAAAATAAAAGATAAAAATATGTATTTAAACAAAAGCTTTGCTATAGTAGATAAATAGAAACAAAAAATAACTAGAACAAAAAAGAACTGCATATATAAGTGCTAAATAAGTGCAGAGCAATAAAAAATAAAAACAATTGTAAAAAAAAAGGGTAAATCAATACAAAAGATTACATTTATTTTTCCATACCCCGCCCTATTGGAGGAGGCTAGATCTGTTCAAGTACAAGTGTGCCATTCGCTCCGAGAAGAACATCGCATTTTATATTTCACCTTTTCACCCGGTGAAGAGACTGAAATCGTCCAAGTTTTCTCAAAAATCTTATTATACACTTATTAAAAGAATTAAGCATCGTTGTTTTGTTTTGTTTAATCCTCTCCTTGTTTGTTTTGTGCTTGTTGTTAGTGTCCTCTTAAGGAGGAATCGGACTGATTTCTGCATTTTGGCCACTCTTCCTTGGTCAGATTTATCCTCCGCTATCGGCGAAATAATATTGATTATTTGTTAAAAAAGATAATAACAACAATTGTTGAAAGGTGATTAAAAGTACAGAATTGTATTAAATATACATACTTGGTTGTGTGTTTAATACTTTGTGTTATTTGCATGTACATACTCCGAAACGAATTGATAAAAAACAAAATATAAAAATATATAAATATTATATGCAGTAAATAAAAAGAAAACAATTGAAGTTCTTGAAAATGAAAAAAAAAACATGGATGAGTTTTTATTTGTTTTTTGTTGAAGGAAGGGATGAGACTTTGAATAGTAGAACCTTATACGCCAGTCTTAGGTGAATTAGTTATTTTTTTCGTGGCTCTTAGGTTTAATTTTCCGTTTTTCTGGGAATATTTAGAAGCCAATGATTTTTATTCATAGATAGTTCTCTTTAAATATCCTCCACACTGATTCTAGGTTCACTACTCTTTATTTAGGAAAGACTTGACTTTTGGATGATATAAAATCATCTAATAAACCGTTTCGGAACACCTACTGTCGAAACAAAAGGACGATGGTTTAAATCCTAAATAGGATCAGACCTTGACCTACACAGGCCAATTTCGTATGCAGTGTTTATTTTATTAAATTTTTCGTTTTCCCAAGACAACACAAAGATTGGATGAACCCTTTTGCGTCAAACCACGGCCCATCGTATCCGATAATCATTTTACATTCGAATCCGCTTTAGTTTTGAAAAATGCGACATGTTAAATCAGCTTAAAGATACGACGCGCTTAACCTTAAATACCCTTGGTTTGAAATCCAGCTTGATTATGTTCCTAGAACTTAGTTTGTAATGACTCATAATCCCTAAGTGCCGGACACACCGAAATTTTCTAAAGCTGGCTGATTTTATATTTTTTATCACTTTTCCTAGATTTTGACAAGCTTCTTTAAATGTTCCATGCCTCTTTACGTTGGCCAACAAACAAGCCATAAGCAGGCTTTTCTGATAAAAAGTTTATTTTCTATTATTATTTTTTTTTCCTGTAAGTGGTCGCTATTCAGGATGATCTTCTACATTTGGAATTTAGCTTCAGGGAGGAACCCCTTGCGATTCATAAATTTATAAACTGGAATAGGTTGAAAAGTCTCTGATTTCGGAAGAATAAGCTGACCTTACAAATTAAAAATGATCCCAAAGAGTCGGTGATGTAAATAGATTTATTAATTTTTTCAGTCATGAACGTTAATAAAAAGCTAATGGAGAAGAGATTTCAGTTGTATTATATGCAACACGTTTTAAAAAGATTGTTAAGAAAACTTCTTTTCTGTGGACCTTCATATTATTATGTAGTTCGCCAATAGGGCAGCAAAAAGTTAGGTGTCGTTAAAACCCTTAGCCAGCTTCAGCGTTTTGCCGAGTAAGGGCTTCTTTTAGGTCGTGCTGCTCGAACTTGTAATTTCAGCTAACCATATTCTTGACAACATTCAGCCAGCAACATTGGAAAGGTAAAGCACGCAGCACTTGGTTACAGATATGGATGTTACACTAACTGAACCAAAAATAACCTTTTGGACAGTCAGCAACAACACGACCATGACGACCGAGGGCGAGCTCCAGCTCACATTATCGATCAATTGTATATATTGGTTTAGTTAAACTCGCAGTTCATGTACTTAAAATCTTTCTTTCTTTTTCAGATAACAACGGTAGCGAAGGAATAGAAAATCCAAAGTCTGGTGCGAAGAGCGCACACCGATATCAGCGGATTTCTTTGCAGTGGCTCTTTAAAATATTTGGACATACACATAAATTGAGGAGTTTAAACACATTTCACACGGCATTATAGCCACAAAAGTACAAACAACATCATGACAGACTATAGTGATTTAGATCGACAAATAGAGCAGCTCAAGCGATGTGAAATCATAAGGGAGAACGAGGTAAAGGCATTGTGTGCAAAAGCCCGTGAAATTCTCGTTGAAGAGGGCAATGTACAGCGAGTTGACTCGCCAGTCACCGTATGCGGTGACATTCACGGACAATTTTACGATCTCAAAGAACTTTTTAAAGTCGGTGGCGATGTACCCGAGACGAATTATCTCTTTATGGGTGACTTTGTCGATCGTGGGTACTATAGCGTTGAGACGTTCCTGCTGCTGTTGGCTTTAAAGGTTCGCTATCCGGATCGAATTACATTGATACGGGGTAATCATGAATCTCGACAAATCACCCAAGTATATGGATTCTACGACGAATGCTTGCGAAAGTATGGATCAACTGCCGTTTGGCGTTACTGCACAGAGATATTTGACTATTTAAGTCTGTCGGCGATAATCGATGGAAAGATTTTCTGTGTCCATGGCGGCCTAAGCCCATCAATTCAGTATTTAGATCAAATCCGAACGATCGATCGTAAACAAGAGGTACCACACGACGGACCCATGTGCGATTTGTTGTGGAGTGATCCAGAAGACCAGACGGGTTGGGGTGTTTCACCACGTGGTGCTGGTTACCTATTCGGATCCGACGTAGTGTCACAATTCAATCGGACAAATGACATTGACATGATATGTCGAGCACATCAATTGGTCATGGAAGGATTCAAATGGCATTTTAATGAGACTGTGTTGACAGTATGGTCCGCACCGAACTATTGTTACAGGTAAATTGACTAAGTTATCAACTCTAGTCTTAATCTATCTCTGTTCCTTTTACAGATGCGGAAATGTGGCAGCAATTTTAGAACTGAATGAATTTCTGCACAGAGATTTCATTATATTCGAGGCAGCTCCACAGGAGAGTCGAGGTATACCATCAAAAAAGCCCCAAGCGGATTATTTCTTGTAAAAAATAACATCACGATTTCTCGACGCCAGACGAATTTCTGTTGAAAGCAAGAAGCCTCGTCGCAGTTAAACAACTCACTTTTGCACTTTCATAATCGATCAAACCAAAAATCATGAAAACAAAAAAAACAAGTTGACTTTTCAGAAACATAAATAGCCGTGCATTTCACCTTAAAATCCTACTTAACTTTAATGAATTCATCAGAGTTTGGTTTCCTCTTATTCAAGTGCAAAAGTGAATCCAAATACAAACAAAACCAACCGCGATAAACTGAAAATTTATTTAAATATGCGATAGCGTTAGGAGTCCGCGCACCCTTTAATGTATTTCTTAATGTCCATTTAAAGTCTTTATTTTTATTTCTTATCTAAACTTATTACTAAGAAATATCCTATACGTAAGTTTAGTGTTCATTCATAATCACAAGACTTTCTTTTTTTTGTTTGTTTTATTTTCCTCCTCTTCCGTTTGTTAGTGTAGTGTTTTTAATCGTAATCATTCTGTTCAATTTATTATTTAGTAGAATTTATTATTATTTTTTTTACTTTGAGATTTAATTTTAGACAGAAAGGAAAATAAATTAACAGAAATAAAAATTAAAAAATAAACTAAGAATCCATATTTTTTAAGAAGGAAAAAAAATGCATATAAATAAATATAAAAAATAAAAAAAAAAAAAACAAGTAACAAAAAATATTAATACTATTATTGCTACTTTATTGAACGTATTTAAAAAGGAAACAAATATTGAAATAAATATAATTAAGAGATACATATATCGTGCAATGATCGCATTTTCATTTTTTTAAATGTATTTTCCGCAGCTATCATGACCAAAAAACCTGAAACCTTAAAAATGCTGACTTGACTGAAATATTGTAAAGTTTGGAAAAAGTGGGATGGCATATCAACATCAACGCTTAAGTTTAGACGTTCTCACAAAAAATAAGACCACACTGCTGTCTGACTTTAAAAACTCTTGCCCCTAAACGATGCTCTGTAACATAGCTACTCAATTGGTGACATATCAACATGCCAACGGCTTAAGCTCCTTAAGGTTACATCTTGCTGAGTCAGTCGATAGACGCTATTAAAAAATTGAAAAACAAAGTTTCAAAATTATGTATAAAGACTCAGTTGTTGTTGAATCATCACAGGTAACTGACCTGTTCCATTCCATTGTTCTATAAGGACTTGCACTCGAGGGGAGGACTTCATACACCAAAGGATTGACGGCTAATCATTCAGAAAATGCTTCATCGATAGCGACTTTATCGTTGTTGCGAGAAAAATTGTATTTTGGAATCGCTTGGCAAACAAACCACGAACCAAAAGCCCGTGTGAAGGTATTCGTGTGAAGTCGTGAGCATTGTGACCTTTCAGGGAGACTGATAATGAAGAAAAGGCGTTTTGGTTTCAATATAATGTTGCAAATCGAAAGGTGATCAAACAATGGTGCTTTCAAAAGTTGTTTTAAATGTGGTTCTAGATCTTTTGGATATAGGCTTTTCACTGTGCAGTGATAAATATAACTATAGTTTGATAAATCCACAATCCACGTTTCCATGACTGTAACGCTTGCACTCACATCAATTTCAAAGAAATATGGCACATAAATCTTACGCGAGGTTAATCCACACCAAACAGTAACACGAAGTGAATGTAAGGGACGTTGATGGAGATTATTGTTTACAAAATCCACTCAGATAAAAATGTGACTCGTCGCTCATCATAAAATTTCCTAAAAGTCCTTGGGCGATGTTAAGGACAGTTCTGAAAAACTCGACATGTTTTTCTGGGTTACCACGATTGTTAGGGTAAAGGTGCTGATTTTTTCTCAATATCCGACGAATCGTGCCACGCGAATTTGGCGAACTGTGATGACCTTCGTCGTTTTGATGTTTCAAGATCGGCTGCGACACTTTCCCTAACGACTTGAATGTTTTAGGTCGATCGATAACGAGGTCTACCGGTACGCCTCACATACCAACGTTCCCACATTGCTCAAATTTGGCCATTATTGTACGAATAGTGGGAGCTGTTGGAGCATTTCGAACTGCATTATTTTGCTGGTAGGCACGTTGAGTGTAAATTATTGACCGACTGTTTCCAAAAACATATATTTATAAATAAAAGAGTTATTTTACTACATAGGAAAGAGCATTTTGGGCCACCCTGAAAACACACGCTTCAAACGAGCGCCAATTTTCTATGAAGCCAAGGTGATTATTATGATTAGAACGTACTTGTCTTAATCCTTTCGGACCTGACGTACAACCACTAACAATATTGCAAGTTTGCAATTCGGAGATGTTTTGGCCAAATATTTGGATCGAAACGAGCCGAACAAGTTGGAAGACGTTGTTTTGTTTTTGTAACTTATTGTACTTTACTGGCGCAAAAGCGGGCAGAAGGTTTCTCAATGGAAGATCGTGCTTAAGTTTACCAGTATTTATTTGAAAAGAAAGTTTTTAAACGATATACATATGTTGAATTTATGGACATACTATACATACATGTGGATGAACACTGTGTTGCTAATGATGTTACAGTTCCAATTTGATATCAAAAAGACTTTGGTTTTGGCGCTGGTGTGAGCCATCTGTGTCAGTGAGTCAATAAGGAGGTCCATCAGCTGCTTTATGACAATTTTTTCAGCTCCTACAAACTACTCGTAGCGCTCAAGGAATAGAAGATTCTGGCGGCATGTACACCTCGATTGAATCGAATGAATGATTAAATGATGAAGAAAACTAGACGATCAAGCCAAGAGGTTGTTAGAAACGAAGATATCTTTCTCATCAAATGGCTTGACAACGGTTGCATTCACGTTGCTTCAAAAAAATAGTGGGTGGGACGGTATTATACCTTCCCGAATACGACGGGAAAGAAGGAAGCCACAAGGTGCAATATGGTCCAGTGCACTCAACGATCCCATTACTTTAGGATCAAATGAAATGTTTTCAAATTTGATTTGCGGCATTAAAAAATACATCAAATCATATGCCCGAATAATTTTTTCATTCCACCTAATTTATTTGGACCCGCATTTGTGACTTGGTTTTTGTCTACTTCAGTAACTGTTTGTAAGTAGTAGCCAGTTCTCGAATTAAGTTTTTAGGTCTATTTCGTGACTTATCTTCAAGATTTGTGGTCCGAACGTGTCGTGTAAAATGCTGATACCTTCTATTGCGAAACAAATATCCATGTCTTTTCAAAAACTTGAATTTTCCACTTGGTGAAAGCTTGTTTGAAATACTTTTATCTCTGCTGGAAAATGAACTCAAGTTGGCGTTGAGAATAAAATATTCTGCTTATAAATCAATTTGAACTGTGAAAATCAATCAATCAGTTATTGACTTAGCTTCCGATAGAATTGTTGCAAGATTTATATTAATAAATATGAAATTGTTTATTTTCCTAGTGCTGGGTACTATGGCCGTCGTCGTTAAGGTTTGGATCAGTCATTCTTCAAATTTATTTCGTTACCTTAGAATGTTTAATTGCAGACGGATCTAACCAAAGAAGAATCTCAACAGGCGTTTCGTATACTAGCCCAAAGTTGCAAGAAAGAAAGTGGTGCTACAGATGGTGAGTCGTTTTGCCCATTGCTCATTTTATTCTATAATACTATAAGTTTCTGTGTGACCAATATTTATGATACAGCTGACGTTGAGGCTTTGATTTTGCACGAACCAACAAATAGGATGGAAGGAAAATGTATGCGCGCCTGCCTTATGAAGCAATTCGATATTGTAAGAGAAGGACATTGCAATGGTTAAAACGATTTACTAATGTAAATTTATTTTAGATGAGTGAAGACGGTAAACTTGTTGAGGATACTGCTCTGCAGATTGCCGATATGCGTACAAAGGGTGACCAAAAGAAAATGCAAATCGCAGAGAAGATTGCTCAAGTCTGCAAGGACATAGCTGTATCAGATAATCAGTAAGACGAATGACTTAAAAATCGTTAAAAGAAAACTAATGTCCATATTCTTAAATAGCTGTGAGGCTGCTGAACAATACGGAGAATGTGTCTTAAAAGAAGCCAAAAATAATGGTATATCTACAATAGATTTTTAAGGACATGTTGGTTTGAAATAATACGTTTTTTAAAATCGATGTACTATCTGAAAAAATAAATCCTTGTTTAGCGAATTTGGATCTTTTTATTCTTGAAGGAGTATATTTCAATAAACACTGCTCTGCGCGAAAGACGGGCGATGTTTTGTTTGTGGCATAAAATAAGTTACAGTGTTCTGTTAAGAGCGGTCATTTAAAACCAAAAAATTGGTTTGGGTGCGAGTAGGCCTGCCCATACCATGAACTTCCCATCTCAAGATACAAAAGAAATAGGTGCTATTTTATTTGCCTACACCATGAAAGTCAATTCGGATCATCATCATTCATTCCCTAATCAAATACATTGCAAACAAAAAGATCAGATACATATATTTTTAGCTGCCTTTGAGGAAAACCATATTTAATATATAAAATACAAATTGCGTATTTAACATGGATAGATTAACATATTTCAATTTGGAAATTCTTTTTTTCTGACTGAGTTACATTTCTACTAAAAGAAAATTAGATTTTTAGTTTTACTGCGGAAATAACTTAACATAATTTGAAATAATTTTTACCGTTTTTTTTTTTTAAATGATAGCTGGTTGGACTTTTTTTGTCATTAATCATTTAATTACTAACTTGAGGTGGCGTTACAGTCCGCGTGACATTGGTATTTTATCCTTTTGGCTAAGTCGATGTCGCTGTACAAATCCTAGCATATAGTTCGTTGTTGAATCTTTTCCTCCACTCACAGTCAATGCAGATGGGACTAAAGATTAAACTTTTCACTCGGAACAACCTAAGGGGCCTTCATCCGCTTTTGAAAGTGTACATGCTTCTGCACCGTATAGTAGGACGGGCATGATATGGGTCTTATAGAGCGGTGCTTCAGTTCTTCGAAAGAGGGCTTAGCTTTCTTAACCAGAGGTATTCTTCATTTGATCTCAGCGCTGGTGCTATTATCTGTTTTTACAGCGAAGCCAAGATAGATAAAGCCCTAACTACCTTAAAGTTATAGCTGTCTATGGTAACGTTCTGACCCAGACGTCGGATTTGGTTTTTTTGATGGCAGCATATGCATCTTTTTGCCCTCTTTTGTTGACAAGGTTCTTTTGCACTATTGTCCAAAGTATGATATTGAAGAAATCGCAAGACAGTGCATCACCTTGTCTAAAACGTTGTTTGACATCAAGTGGGTCGGTGACGTCTTTGTCGACATCAATTTGTGCAGGATGGCGGTGACCTAAATCGCCATCCTGCACAAAAGTACGAGCTTGGCAAGGATGCCAAATCTAGACATGACTTCATAAGTCTCGTCTCCGTGGACAAAACAGACACCAAAACTAAACTTGAAATTGATGAAAAGGTGGTGCGTACTGACTTGGCGCTCCTGGGTGTTTTTCCAAGATCTGCCGTTATGTTAATATTTGGTTTATGGTGGACTTTTCTGGTCATTAATACAGACCTATCAGGATGTTGACGAACTGCTGCAGATGTTCACATCATACGGCGGAAAAGATGTTAAAGGCAATTTTGAGGAGATTAATACTGAGAATTCATTCATCTCGCATGATTTCTTCTGACCATGTACTGCAGATACAACTTAGAAGTTCTATCTTGCTATCTGTAACTCGTCTAGGTCAGGTAGATGGCATTGTTGGTTCTTCCATGTCCTCAGCATTGACTGCAGTTCTACTATGATACATCCATTTCGAATTTTGCAGGCTTCGGTTTGGGGTGCGTAACCTTGAGGTAATTGTTTTTGCTGGCTGTCCATGGCTTGCATTAAACGACTCAATGAAAGCATTTTCGACTGTAATATAGGACCAACGACCCAAAATCTTAGCCAGTCATCCCTCAAAGAGTATCCAACTCAACGTGAAGATAAGATATTTTAAATTTAGAGTTGCGAAAATCAATTTCATAACAACAACTTTAACATTGGAAGTTGAATTTTTATTTGCTTTTGGCAGTTGTTTTTTAACTTCTTCAATAAAGAGTTATAAATCAGACAACCAGAATTATCAAATATTATATTGCTTAGTTTCAAAAGTATTATATTACATTTTGTAAGAACTCTGTTTATAAGGATTCATATTTTTTAAAAGTTTGAGGACCAGTTGAATAGTGACACAAACTAAATTTCGAGCATGAAAATTTGTCTGAGTTATCACTGCAACATCACTTACAAATCATTACTATTACTAATGCTATTAGATATAGGAAAAATTTTAAAAAGTTGTTTTGAAATGAGCAAAGGGAAATTTGTAACCAGGCTTTGCTATTTTTTTTGTTGTTTGCAGAATTTAAATTGTTTCGATAAAAGCATTGTGAAAGGCCGCTTATCTTATTTGTTATATTGCTTTCTTTTGGAGGATATTTACCATTGCTCTGAATAGTCTCAGTCCAGAGATTTCGACCGCCTATTCTTTCCGAGCTGGAAACTGCTCAGCATAGGATCCTTTTCTTCTGGTCCAGTTTTCTTTGCAAATTTTGATAGTTGTTTCTAAGCCGATTTCGAGAGATTGTTTATCTCTATATCATTTTCTGGAAAGTCATTTAGCTTTCTTCTGTCGCTTTTTCTTTGAATTCAATTGCCTCATGTAAGCTGCGCCATGAGCTTCTTTTTGCTAATATATTATAATGATAAGAAAGCGTCAAGTTACAGCCGATCAGGTTTTGAACAAAAAAAACTGGTGGCTCCATAATTTTCTAAAGATGTTTTCATGTGTCAGTGTTGCAGACGTCATTCTGAGTCATGAAAATGGGAAAGACTTACATGATTCACATTTCTGAAACAATTTTCAAAGAACTTCCGTGGAAATTTGGATCAGGAAATAGAGAAAGGGGCATATCGATGTATGAAACGGCCGCAACTAAAAACTGTTTTAGTCTTTTTGGTAGTCTCTATAGTTAGTAACTTACTTAGTTTAGTCAATTGGCTAAATAAACATAATATTGATGAAACTTTTGGCATTAAAATTGAACACAAAAAAAAATTTATATGAATTTGTCCGGAAACTTATGAACGGAAGTGTATATATTTTTGCATATTTTTTTATCTGATAAGGTAGCTATAAACTATAATTTTAATTTATTTTGAACTTTTTTTATTGGAAAACTAAATTGATTTTAATTGAAGAAGTCAAATTGTCCCTTTTTTTGACAGTTTTTTCGTCATAAAATTCAAACCACCCTGTGAAATTTAACCAAAAGCTTTTCAGGTGATCTTTATGCACACACGCTTCGAATGAAACCAATTTGGCTTCGATAGCTTGATTTGTTCTCGAGTTAGGCTGTACGAAAGAATCCGCACAAACGTACGTACGTACGTACACACACACACACAGACATCTTTCTAAAAATCATGGAATCCGACTACTGGGACCGCCAATCGTGGAGAAATATAAAAATTTTGAATTTCGAAAATCGGACCGATTACAAGAACTTCCTGATGGGAAGTTAATAAACATTAAATACAACTTCATGCCAACGAGACTACCATCGAACTCCAGTGACTGACTATGGTTTGGTGAAGTTGACGTCTGATGCTCACCTAAGGTGAAAAAATTTGAACCTATTCGGTACATCTCAGACCAGCGAACCATGGGGGTTGAGCCTGAGTTAAGGCTGCCTTCTATCCTTCCCGAGCCCGCTGCTTCCAGTTGCCAAGACCAAGTCGTCTTGCATACGCGGTTATTTCGTCTCTATACCGGAGGTTCGGTCAATTCCAGAAGGCTCAGATTCAAAGACTTAACTGGAGCCTTGGTGTTCATCCGCTCGATGTGGCCCAGCCAATGTAGTCGACTGATATTTGCCTTACGGACTATGTCAACATCGTTGTACAGATCATAGAGATCGCGATGTTGTCGTCTCCTCCATTCGCCTTCCTCGCAGACAGGAAAGAATATCCGACGCCGGATTTTGCTTTCGAAGGAGCCAAGAATAAGGTCTGCTGTCGTGCTTATCGTCCAGCTTTCGCTTCCATAAAAACGTCGGACAGGATAAGGGCTTTGAAGAGCATGATTTTGGTCCTTCCAGTGAGGATTTTCGAACCAAGTTGTTTCGACAAGCCGAAATGACGTTTGTCAAGGGCTATTCTGCGCCGGATCTCAACTGTGGTGTCGTTTGTGGAGTTAATATTTATCCAGAGGTTGACAAACTCCTTAACTACCTCGAAATTGTAGCTGTCCTGGGTGGTGAGTGACGGATTGGTTCCTGCTCGACAACATATATTTTGTTTTATCCTCGATAACTGACTTATGAAAGATAGTGCCTTCCGTGTTTACCTTCGCTCTTCGCACTATCTGTTCCAGTTCCAGATTGAAGAAGCCACACGACGGCGCATCTCCTTGCCGAGTTCTGGTGGAGGGTTCAAAGAGGTTCAAGAGGTTTTTGAACCGAACAGCAAGGCGCATCGCAACTGGATCAATTTTCCTGGGAACCCGAATTCGGTCATCGCATTGAAAAGTTCTGTGCGATGTATGCTGTCGAATGTTGCTTTGAAATGAAAAGATGGGACGTATCGATTTAAAACTCACTAGTGTTTTCCAAAATTAGTCTCAGTGTGAAAATATGGTGTATAGTCTATTTGCCGGGCCGGAAGCGTCCTGATACGTGCCGATTAGTGTGGAGCAGAAAGGTTTTAGACGTTCACACAACACTTTGGAAAGGATCTTGTAGGCAAAATAAAGCAGCGATATGCCTCGGTAGTTGGCGCACGAGGTAGGATCTCCCTTTTTGATATTCCAGTAGTCGAGCATGCATTCATCTTCCCATATTCTGCATATGATCTGGTCTATCCCGGGACTCTTCCATTTCCTCGAACTGGGAGGCTGCGAACTCTCTTTTATTTCTTCACAATATTTTCTTTTCCTCCCTTTTTCTGGCGCAGTACTCTTCATCTGGTTTCGTTGCAGCCCCCTTCGGTTTGCCTCGTCAGTTGTAAGTTTTTTACGATCGCACTCGCTTTAATACCACGAGTTTCTTGGCGGTGGCGGTCGATATCCTAAGGTAGACTCGGCTACTTCCTGAACAGCTGAGCGGCAATGCAGCAACATATCATATTGAAGACATCTATTCAGACTTATAAAAAAACGTGTGTTTACAGAGGAGAATAAAACTCCTACTCACGATTCACTGTTTCTCATTCTTTTTATCATTTCTTATTTTCAGAAACTTAAATTAAAGCTATAAAATAGCAAAATCCATCTTTGTACCACCAAAAAAATTAAGACTCCACGTTACACCTTGAAATGCATTCTGAAAGATGTCTTAATTGAAAAATCACGTTCCTTCTTTAAGTGGCCATCATGCCAAAGATTTTTTCTTAATTTAAGTTAGCAAAATTCTTACATTCATCTGGTAAATATAAACTACATTAAAAGGAAATTAATAAATACTAAATATACAACAATATTTCCAGCGTGGCACTGTTTAAATTTCCATTTGCTTCTCCAAATGGGCCTTTAGCTGCTGATTGAAATCGTCTTCTATATTGTCGTCGTCCCAATTATCCTCCCAAACATTAACCGCGCTATCATCCTCCTCGGCTATGTTAAAATCTTAAAAAAAACACAATGCAAAATCAATGGAAATATGAATTTTTTGTTAGCGTTTATACCTTCAGCCGGGAACTCTTCAAAATCATCATCCTCCTCCAAGAGACCCAAATCTCCTTTTGTTTTATTCTTTTCAGAGGTCATTCGGGCTACGATGATTAACTTATTTTGGAAGGAAAATTCTGTCTTTTCTCGAGCTACGGAGTACAATCGTGGCCAACACAAAAAAACAACAAGCTGACTTGCAATTTGCTGTACGAAATCAACATTGTTGTTTTTTTTCTCACGACTGTCATGTTTCATGTGTCAGCAATGTCAGTTTTGTGCATTCAGCCTGACATTACAGTGAGGCAAAAGTTTATTGTAATGGCCGATGTTATTTTAAAGGGTGTTATCTTCATATATAAGACAAGCTTTATAGCCTGAATTTTTCGAATATTGTGGAGTTGTTTTGGTGGGAATAATGCACCAGATCATCTGTCAGGTTTGAGAGTAGTATTATTATTATTAAGGCCTGGAGTATACCCCGGACTCCTATTCAACTTAATTCAAGCACAAAACACTTAAAACCATTGCAAGAACTTAAAATTCAGAGGATGGAGGGAAAGGGAACTCTTGTGAGAGGCTTTAAGGAGATGAAAGTCAAAGTATTGCCTGTGCGCAGCATTCTTGACATAGGCTTAATCAGTAGACGTAGTTTGTGCGCGCTGGAGAGCCACATGGAAGTGTCACGAAGACGGTTACGTGGATTGGTGTTAGAAAGAAAAAATTGTTACAAGGAAGGGAATCAATCAATGATATATAAGGAGTATATCGCCAACTTCTAGTTGTTTTGCAAGGTTTTGTAAATTGATCAATTTGAATCGATTTTCGAACGGAGGCAAGTTGTATCTATCAATCCTGGTCAGGCATTAAGCACGATACGATCATATGACATGCAAATGTTATATTACCAATAGTCTTCCTGTCTTCCTTGTGCCGTATCGTACCTGCCAGTAACAGTCTTCTTTGACTTGCCGACAAATCGGCTCCAATCTCCTCCAAAAAAACCTACCCAGAATGCATCTATTTTTCTCACACCTTTTTCTGCAATTCCAGTTGCAGAGTCAACTCGTTGTCAAATAGATTACTGCAAGGATCATACCGATTCCTTTGTGATCCTATTTCATTTTGAAATAGAAAGTCTTTGTCTTTACAAGTGTAAAGGACGATGATAATATTCAATGATGAGAAACTGAATCTTGTGCTTTCATTTGTCTGGTTAAGACAACCTTATGCTAATTTTTTGCCAGCGCTGTAAAGGATGGGGATAAAACCAACATTGATATTTCAATAAGTTTTCTATGGTATCGGTCCAGATTTCATGAAGAACTTCCCAGAAGGGTTCTTGAGAACTCCTGTTTCTCCAGAGACGGATTGTTCACATGGTACCGATCTCTAACGTCACAAAACAAAAACCAGAGCTCAAGGCTGTCAAATTATAGTTACATGGTGACCAAGCGGTAAAACGATTGATTACAGGACGCATGTCTTTCATTACTTTCACCTAAAAAATGCAAAGAGACGTTCCACTGTTCGGGAGATCATAACTTTCACGAGGAAGTTTTTAAGCTGACGATTTTGTACGACGAATAACAGCAAAGCAATAATATCTTACTTGTTAATACTTTTTTCGAGTTTACCCAAGCGAGTTGTCATCAGAAGCCCGAATATTCAACCCTCTCAACCTGATACCTTCTTCACATCACATATAGCACCACGAATTTGACATAAGTTAGATGCTTATCATCCCTCTGGGGAATGAAGTTCTACATACCGAGGAGTTAAGGAATCTTAGCGGCCAGTTAAAGCTTGTTAAGCCGCCGCAATTTGCTTTATTTTTTGTGTGTTTGAAAGATAATGGGAAACATTGATAAGATGGAATCAGATAGCGCATTGCTGTCTATGTTGGATCTTTTATAGGTAAAACAGTAGCAGATTATATGGCTCCTAAAGTTCTAGTTTCGGACAGGGACGGTGTTGTGGAAGAAATTGATAGGCAACATAGACATGTAGGTACTAACTTAAACCAGCTTGAAGTGAATCTCACTTGGGTTAGAGACAGAGTAGTCTTCTCGAAATTTTTGAGTGGTACTGAAAAAAAAAGCCAACTGGACCTTGCAAGCAAATAATCCGAGAGCTTTGGGCGCATCGGAATATACAGGGTCCTGCTAAAAATGCTTAAAATTCTTCGAAATTCTCTCCCCCTACATCAAACCACTTTCGGAGACGTGTCTGCCACGCCTGGAAGGCATCCTTAAACTCCTCGACAGGAATGTCTTGGTTTTGGATGTTTTCGATGGACTCTCAATGCTTTCCTGTTCAGTTGGGGAAACAAAAAAATTCAGGACCGAAAGGGGGCTTGGGGACTATCAAGCTAGTATTTCGGGCCAGGAATTTGGTAACGATAAAGGCTCTGTGTATGGCGACATTGTCATGGTGGAGTTTGACCGTGTCTTGGATGCCAGCCATCACGCGCGTCATCCGGCGTTTCAGGGGCGTGAGCACTTCTAGGTAAAAGGCTGAGCTGAAAGTTTCACTCTGTTATATAAAGGGTCCGCCAAATAACTTTTTTTTTGAAAATGCTATAAAATAACTGCTGAATATTTTCTCAAATTTCTTTTTTTATTTGAAAGTACAATCCTTCCGGTTAGTAATGAAAAATAATTTCATTCAAATGGCTGCCTCAGCTGGCCATGCAGTAGCCTACACGATCGGTCCAATTTTTAAGCACATTATCGATTGTGTGCAGCTGTATTTCACCAATGGCTTCACGAATATTGTCCTTTAAAGCGTCAATTGTCTCTGGCTTGTCGGCGTAACACTTATCTTTGAGGGCACCCCACTAATAAAAGTCTAACGGTGTCAAATTGCAGCTCCGAGGTGGCCAAACGACATCAGCTCTGCGGCTGATAATGCGATCTTCAAAAACAGGGCGCAAAACATCCAGTGTAGCTTCGGCTGTGTGGAACGTAGCGCCGTCCTGTTGAAACCAAATGTTGCCAACATCCTCCGCTTCAATTTTTGTGAAAAAAAATTCGTTCAACATGGCCCGATACCGATCGCCATTGACTGTAACGGCCACTCCTTGCTCATTTTCGAAGAAAAATGGCCCAATTATGCCTCTGGACCAAAATCGGCACCAAACAATGACTCGTTTTGGGTGCATCGGCTTTTCAATGTATGCGTGCGGGTTTTCTGTGCCCCAAATGCGACAATTTTGCTTGTTTACATACCCGCCAAGATCAAAATGAGCTTCATCTGATAAAAAGATGATTTTTTCGGCAAAATCTTCAGCAAGTCGATAGCAGGTCCACTTAGCGAAGCGAAATCGCATTGGATGGTCAGTTGGCTTCAACTCCTGAACCAATTGGACTTTATATCGCGTCATACCAAGGTCTTTATGCAAAATTCGTCTCAATGATGTCTCCGAAATGTTCAATTGTTGAGAACGACGGTGAATTGATGTTGATTGCGCTTCACGCACACTTTCTGCCACAGCAGCAATATTCTCGGGTAAACGCACTGTTTTTGGCTTTTCACGCTTTGGTTTATCGATGAGGATGCCAGTTTCTTTCACTTTTTTCACAAGATAACGAACATACGGAGCTGAAGGTGCTTCTCTTCTTCCAAAATCCGTACGCAATTTTCGCACACATTCTGCAACATTACCATGATTTTCAAAGTAATGTCGCAATATTTCCCAACGTTGTTCAAGCGTATACACAACCATATTCGTTTAGCGGAAGGATAAAATTTATTATCTGTCAAATCAGACATGAGCTAAGTATTACCATTCACGAAATAAGAGTTGAAAAAAAACGTTAGATGGCGGATCCTTTACAAACAATGCGCACTTAAAACTTAAGCGAACGCTCCATCGCCATGTTACAAAGTCAAAAAACAGACTTCACGCGGCGTAAACTGGTGACCGGCTGCGTTAGAATGACAGATCCCTCACCATATTTCCCGAACAGTTTTACCGGGCTGTAATGGATAGTCGTTCATAATTGATCCTGTATTTGGTTAACAATCACCAAACCCGTCTCACGAATTTCGTTCACAAATGTGTAGGTTCTTTTCGAAATTCGGACTCTTGAACAACACGGCTTCCTCTTTAGAATTATCTCTCCAATATTTTTCCGAAGTTTTTAAGGCACAAGTCGGTCTATGTTTTTGAGCGCAATGTCAAAAACATATGATTTTTGAAGTTTCAAAAAGAAGGCCCACCCTTTAATATTCTTTTTGTGTTCTAATCAACGAAAAAACTCAATAGTTTGTGTGATGTTTTCTTTATTTATTTCCACTCATCTTCAATGACAACACTTGATTTGCATTTAAACCAAAATTTTTAGCAACCAATGCTTTAAAAAAATACTAATAAATGACATTTCTGAGTTAAGAATCCATATTAGTCGGAAAGACTTATTTTCCTATCCCTCAACTCCTTGGCTATGTACTGGTTGATGATGTAACCCGCCTCACAAGGATCATTTATTTGCATCATGGCCATGCGCTCATTGAATTGTTCAGCTAGAGCGAGGGCTATCGATGTCAGCAACGCGTTGTTTCTTCCAACTTCGTCAGCTAACCTCTCAATACCGTCAATATTGATTAAATTGTCCTCCGTCATCTGTTCGAGGAAGACATATAGTATGTAAATTATACTGAAGGACATACTTCGTAGTTGCTTACCAGTTTCAATTTTTTAAGCATGCATGCCATAAGGCACTTAAGTGGACGTGAAGCCTTCTGAACATTCAAAACGTCTTGGGGCAGTTCTTCTTGAGGGAAGCCCAATTCCTTGGCACAAAGCATTTTCACGTGCTTAATCTTTGGTCCTAGACTGAGTTTTTGTTGGCGTTTCAGGCGAATGTCTGAGTCAGCAGGTGCTTCAGCTGGCATCTCATCATATCCATTCATTTGGCACGGATAGCGCATGTCGGTTGGAAGCTATGTTTCAAAAAATTCATAAAATAAAACTAAAAAGATTAGGTTTCGTGATCTTACCTCGACGAATTGGGCTTGAATTAGGCTACAAAATGTACCAAAGATAAAGACCAGCACAGAGCTTGTGATGAATGTCATGATGTTTGTGAATAATATTTGCGAAAGAAGCACACCACACAGAATGTTTAGAACTTCTTCTTGTGGCCGGCTTATAAAGCCGCCTCGCATTACAAGCTACTTTCTTGGCCAGACAAGGTTAAGATCAATGTGAACAAGTCTGTTTGCAAAGTCAGCTTTTAAAATTGACCTCAAGTGGGTTCGTTTTTCGCCAGAAGTTGTGGCATCAGCTTGCAGCTAAAAATAAAAACAAAATAAGAAAATTTATTTTTTCGAATTACAACTATTAAAAGAAAATCTTTAGTTGGAAATAGGCTACGACTTTGATGGTGAAAAAATTCTGATGAGGCTTGGGAAGATTAGGTCGAGAGTGCACATTGCCATTTCCACACGGAGTAAATTTGGTCCATTATAAATCTTTACATTCGAGCATATTTGAAACCGATCAATTTAAGCAACTATTCCATTAAACCAATAGTCTGTGCTCAAGAACATAGATGCGTCTGTAGGCCTGTAGGACGCAGGAGAGATATCTGCATCTTCATCAACAGAGCTTTTGTTGACACTGATCTGCACAGTTTGCCACTTACGGAGCTTAGTTCCAATGGCTTAGTAAAATGTACTTGCTTCCATGGGAATGTGGGTGACAAACTTATCCAAGGGCAAAGGATTTTGCTTGAGTTCAGGCCATGTTAACGTGGAGTCATTGTGCATTGGTCTCATTTTTCACAATGGTGTGGTATACTCTGAACAAATTTTCAATCAACGCCTTAATTGAACTGCTGTCATTTTGAACTGTGATTGCCGGCTGTTGTCCTATTGAATTTGCTGTTTGATTCCTTGCTATCTCCAGTTAAGATCGTCCCGACATTTTGCTACAATCTGAAGGCCTCGGGCCACATATTTTCCGACGCTCCAATTATTCTTTTTTCAACCATTCATTTTTTATTCAAAGGATGAATGAAGTTAAGCTGATTCCGTGGCCAAAAGTCTCAATCGAGACATTGGCCCCGTTCAGAATTCTAGGGACTTAAATTTCAGTCAAAACGTAGAATATTGAACGGGTAAACTGACTAATGATGCAGTTGACAGTTTCATATGTCAAACATATTATTTTCGGAAATTTATTTCAATTTATACTTGGAATAATTTTCACAAGTTTCGCTTTTCGTTGCAAACGAGTTGCAGAGCCCATCGTTGATTTTGCGAAATACTGCAAAGTTTGGATTGAGTGAACGGCCAACCAGAAATCCCAGCTTTTCAGAACAGAGTGCCGATATACACATAGTCCAAAAAGAGTCCGTACATACGCCAAAAAGGTCTCGCGGTTCCAATAAGATTGACTATAGTCGGGAAAAACGATTGGTAAGAAGTGTCGCAAAAGATCCTAAGCAAGGTGCACCTGTTATTGCCGGTGCATTGAAAACTACAAACGGAATTGATATGTGTCCTCGAACAATAAGGAATTTGTTTTCGAAAGCTATTCATTCAAAAATCCAATAAGGAAACAAGGCTGGGGAAGAAGAATTCGTTCTGGAAAAAGTATTTGTTCAATTTTGGCAAAGCAATCTTATGGGGGCTCCTTCCGGTGTTGGGAATCTGGATTTGGTTACTAACAGATCTTAAATTTTATTTTTATCGCCTAAAAAAACGTTAGTCAGGCTTTTATATTACTTGCTTGAGAATTTTATAAGTCCCAAGTCAATGGAAGTCATAATTGTTTCGAATCCGGGAAAAAGTCCGATAATATTCAAGGTCTTTGAAAAACGTTTACTTAAACGATTGCAACCGGTAATTGAAGTAAGACAATTAATACACGACCACCAGTTTGGTTTCAGAGTCAAGTATTCCACAATCGATAAAGTCTATCGAATAACAGACTTAATTGAAAAAGCCCTGGAAGGGAAAAAAGACTTGCTCTAGTGCATTTATCGACGTATCGCAGGCCTTCGACAAGGTATGGCACGATGGGCTTTAGGTAGGTAGAAGAGGTGGTTCAGTTAGAACCTAATCTGCACTATGTGCCGTTTTAAGGTGGTATTCCAGTCTAGACATTTAAAAAAAATCTATTTTTTTTATTTTTCGAAGTTTAACTATTCAAGAATATATCTACTAGAGGATTTTTCAAAATTCAAATTGTTTTCAGAGATATCGGTATTTTGCATTATTAGGCATCCAAACTGGTTCGGCCGGAACTAATCGAGCAAAAGACATTAGGGATTCTCCGTATTTCTCAGTAGAACCCTTTGTCCTTTGTATATATTGTAATACAAGAACCCAAGGTGACTTGAATCTTTTATATTTACTGTTCACTTACGTCCAGTTGCTAACAGTTGAATTCTAACCTTCAAACCACGAGGGCGTACATATGTGCTGTGAGTGAAATAAAAATATTGTGAAATATTTTTTTAATAAATTGGATAAAAACTCCTCAGCGCAAAGGATTACGCGTCCAGATCGACAAACAAAAACTCGATTTCACGGTAATAGATTCAGGGCACAGGAAGACACCAGTTTTACGAGTGCATCAAAGGAGGACAGAACTGCTCTATATGAAGAGAGAAACGCGAAAAATAGTTTTTTCGAAGACGAGAAAGGTCCGATGTATGAAGCAGGAATGGCAGATTGAATAAATGTAAGTCTTCAATATCATTTCATGACTAAGACTGCGAAAAACTTTACGAGAAACTTTAAACACGTTTTTCTCGAAACTGTATTTTGCAAAACAATACCGACGATTTGTCAGGTTATACTGGACCGATTTACCTGAAATTTTTAGAGAGTCTTCTTTATAGACTTGTCTATCCCCACCCCCAAATTTTTATTACTTTTTTTTTAAATTCGAAACAGTAAAAAAATTTAGTACAAAAATTGTTTCTTTTCAGGCAGTCGCCATTTTGTGAAAAAAAATCTTTACAACTTTTTCGTAGTTCCAGACATTGCGACATTATTCTAGATAAATAATCTTTTTTTTTTGGTTTCAGATTGCTAGGAGGGTTGAAATCGTGGGAATGTTAGCGCGCCAATTTTTTGAGACCCCCACTTCATCAACTGCTAATTTTTGAAATTTTCAACTTTTTTATTTTTTTCTGTATTCTTGTTTTTTTAATATATAGTATAACTTATAAAAAATGGATACCAGAAATAATATTTGTCTTTGTTTTTATGACGCTTCAAAAATTACATGAAATTCATTCAGGTTCATGCCACTTAGTAATATCTAGCACTAAAAATCGATTACTTATCGTAGGGACAAAAAGACCTCTAGGGGCGAATTTCTTTTGTGTTGAAAATTCACAACAGTGATGAGATAACTTCATACCCTTTTTTATTGCGATATTTCTAAGCTAGCATTTTTGAATGTCTCCTACATTCTTGGCACTTTGACAAAAAAGTCTGAGATGAAGTTTTTTTCTATTTTCAATGTTTTTTAATCTTTCTGTATTTAAAATGTTAAAGGCTGCTGTTGTGCCGCAGAAGGCCGCCTATTTGAGAACTTTTTCAATAAAAAAACGTTCGGCCAAGTGAGACCTCGTGTAGAGCGCTTTCAGCAATATAACCCTTCCGCTCTACATTTGAGCAGTGCGCAAATTCCTCCGACTAGCCGCTTCTCCTTCCACGAAGGCGTATTAATCTTTCTATTTATTTCGGTAGAAATTAGGAGAGATTTATGGACCTATAATGGTTTGCATAAGTATAAATTTATTGACCCGTTTGACCTCTATTTAATTCGTCGGAATCTATAGGATGGCGCAGAAAACTCAAACAATATTGTTTTGCTGTCTATAAAATGAAACAACAAAATTTAATTTGAATTTTTTAAAATTAAATAATTTTACGTCTAAATTTCATATCTCATTGAAGACCTGATTGGTAAATCAAGTAAGCGCCACATTTACCAATGCCCATTTGGGTTATTCTCACCGCATTTTTAGTCACTTTTGAGGAATTTCGGCCGGTTAGTTTTCGAACATTTGTCGGACATTCTCTTTAAGAGCTTCCAGGATCTGTAGTTTGTTGCCATAGACCCGCAGCTACAAAAACCTCAAAGAATGAAGTAGAAATCGCTTAAAGGGGCAGGTGGGTGACCCGAAAATGCATCCTTAAAAGTGTCAGGCGTGTGTGGGGTTGCACGGTAACCGACGACACCTCTGCCGTAATTATCTTTTCATGAATAGTTCAGATGGAAATGGCTCTCGTAGCTCATGATAAATTTCGGCTGTCCAATAATTCTCTGGGGTAATGAAGAGAGTAAGCGTAGTTTAAACAAAATTAACGGTCAACAGTCAGTATCAGTCTGCAGTTTTTAAGTTATTATCTTCAGCTCTTTCAGTAAAATAAGATGCAGACTAGTTGCCAAATCTTCAGTCAGAACGACTTAATTATCATGGAAACGACCAATACGCCTTGCTGCATGACTTGTTGACGTAAGATGGCTGGAAAGTCTGTTCCATTGAAAAAAGAAGCGATCATTACAAGAGCATAATAATTTAAGGAGTTAATTATTTAAATTGAAGCGCATTGCACGAACTCGTTGAAGGAACATGCTCCTTTGCCCTTCTTCTTCTGTAAATACTGCAGTCTGTCATAAGGTTTTTCTTCACTTCTTCTTCAATCTTTCCGGTTTTCTAGTTTTGCCTTCGATTTTTTGCATTCGCTCAGTTCGCAGAATTTTATTTGTGATACATTCTTCAAAGTGTTCGTAGGATTATGCTGCAGGCATTCCTCTGGCTTCAGTTGTTTTTACTGCCATCTGAATTTACGGATCGTATTTTAGGAGAAGTTTCTATTTTTTTTAAACGACTTTCATGTGCGACTTCATTTTGCACAGTTTGATAATTCTCATCTGCTTTCAGACACGATCCATTTTGGTTTTAGGCCTAAAGTCCCTTTCTATGGACGTCAATCGGTTCTTTTCAAAATAAGACTTCCAATACTACAATGCAAGTATTTTGTTATTTTTTATGTCATGTTATATATTGGTATTAAATAAGAAATATATTTTACATTTAATGTATTTACGGAAATTACATAGTCATTAACAAAAAAAGTGTTATTCCATCCTTTTTGCATTTCGCTTACAATTTTTAAGTTTGCAAAATAAAATTTTACAAATGTCTTCACTGCCCATCGATAAATGATCCACCATTTAATTACACAATAAATTTTGTATTCAAATTACATAATAGTTTGTAAAGAAAAGGTAAATTAAACAACTTTATTTTGTCATTGTTGTTTTTGTTTTTATTTTTAAATATTTTTTTTTACCATCTAAATGAATACAAATTTCAAGAATTTTGATTAATTCTCTGCGTTAAAATTTTTAATGCGCATTTGTTTTTATTTATTTTTTTGTTTGTTTATCTTTTTTTTTTTGTACTTGAATATTTTCTGTGGGCGTCAGGTGTAAAAATAGTAAACTTCCATCGGATTTTTGGATTTTATTTTTTTTTGTTAACAATTTTTATCATTTTATTGTAAAATTATTATTTTTTATTATTCTTATTGTATTGTATACGATTCTTTTTGTTTTCTTACGATTGGTTACGTTTTTTTTAAACAGAAACATTTTTTGTAGAACACTGCCGAACGAAAGTTTTGTTTTGTTTTGTTTTTTGTTAATAACGAGATAATTACATTCTATCTTAAATATATTATTTGTAAACTACTTAATACAAATATTTTTAGTATTTATTATAAAATTATAATTTTTGTTTACATATTATTTTTACTTCACTTTAATCCGTTGGGTAGCGTTTATTGGCACATTTATTTTATATATTTTTTTGTTTGTTATAATAATACTTATCTATTGTACATATATTAAATATTTATCTTAGAGTATGTTTATATAAGAATGGTGTTAGTGTTAAATAGTACATGCATATTACTTACAAATTAATTTATATATTTATAGAGATATACACATGGTTAACAAAAAATACAAATTACAAGATTATCAATACTAACGAACGTTTGATTTATTTGTTTAAATAAATTAGTAAGGAGTTTTGGTTTTAAGATAAAGAAATAAAAAAATAGCTTTAATTGGAATATATATGCATTTAGACATGGAATAAAATGTGTATTCACAAACGAGGTGTTTAAAAATAAGTAAACAATTAGTAACAACTTAGGAGGGGCAAGCTTAGGTGGACAAAATGATTCATAAATCTTATTTCAGAACCGTTTCAAAGATTGCACGATCGAAACAGAGCTTGTCTTCTAAAGAAACGTTGTGTTTTGCGGGGAGGAAGATTTCGACACCTCCTTTAGGTCGAAATCGTTGACATCTTACAGGTCATGGAAATGATATCTGTAGACAATATTCGAGATAAAATGTCCATCATTTATGTTGGCAGGCAATCAGTTCCTAAGCACTGTGGCCAATACAATCAGTCAGTATCACTGATTAACACTGGTTTTGTTAAACGAGCTTTGGGATGGTTTTTGAAAAAGGTAGGTTTGATGCTTAAAAACGGCCGACGAATCAGTGACCGCTGATTTGCTGATTTACAAGACAAATCATAGTTGAGCAAACAACGAGAATAAGGGAATTTCTTATTAAAATTTACAGGCGCTAAGAGGATATGACTACCCCTGTAATGTAGCTGGCTTTGAGTCAATAGAGACCCTTGAGAAGGGTGGTATTTGAAGCACTTGTCAAACTTGGGGCGAATATGCGATTCATGAATGGCAGCCAGATCAGAAGACGAAGAATTCTTGCATCTCTTCACGACTCCTACATTTTTCGGAGCGTTTAGTTTTTTTCAAGCCAACTTAAATTATTATTGACGCACACCGCAAGACTTAGAAGTCTTCCTCCTCTAGCCATGGTAGTGCCATTCGTGAATTGTCGCTTGGGCTCTTATTGCCCTCAAGATAGTATAACGAGTCTTGCCCGATTCACAATGCAGCGCGAAAGCGAGGCGAGAAATCGCTGTCATCATTAAATCGTTTACCAGTGTACAATGAAAGCTAAATTTTTGACAGCGAGCTCATGTAATCTATGAACAAACTACAGACCGAACACCATGTTTCTCTTTCTGTCTACTCATATCAGCCTGATTTCACGCTGTCACGCTGTTACGCCGCGAGAGTTTTTTAATTTTTCGAAAACAACGCGTTGCGATAGGACGAGTCTCGCGTCATTTTGTATTGCTTCAAACATTTGCATTGACTGAAATTTTTTTTGACAACTCTCGCTAGACTCGTCTCGCTCTCACGCTGCATTGTGAATCGGGAATATAACGCTCAAAAGAGAAATTGTGGAAAAATATCAGGATCTCGTGTCGCGAACTTGAGCTGGATTCAGTTGACGAAAAGCAGCGTTTCCTGACTTTTGACACATGAGACTCAGTAGCCGTTGAAACAGTGATCTTCACAAGGAAAATCTACTTCGAAGAAGGACTGCTGCCATCAGGTGGAACGATTATGAAAACCTTACCGCCCAGTCCACTTTCTTCCGCAGCTTCTTCAAATTTGGCACCATACGACCTGCCTGCAGAATGAGATTCGTGTCAAAAGATGGGGGGATCACTGCGTTTTTAAGCGTATTTTTTTGGAAGCGAGAGAATATTTGAAACGCGACTGGGTGAAGTATATCCATCGAAAAGGGAACAACGTTCAAAAATAAATCGAATTGGCTAAATCATGTGTAGTCCAAAAAGTACTTTTCTAACCACCGTCGTATGCTTCCATCATAAGCCTCAGTTCAATGTCCAAAGATGAGGTACATGATGTTGAGAACAAAAATAAGAAACTGATCTTACCATGATCATCAGCAAAGGTGTGGATTAAATTAGAAGTAACAATCAAATAACCATTGTTAAGACATTTAACTATTTTGTTCGAAAGTAAATTTCGAATTCACTGAGAAAAAGAATCTTCGATTTCCAGTCTACTTGCTTCGATAAAAGAGCCCATTTCTGATGGTTGTAAAAATCAAGCATAACTGATTTGCTGCTGAACTGCTGCGTTTTCGTGATTTGATTTATTTCAAAAGCTGACAATTTTTGAGCGTTTTCAAAACCATGGAAAGAAGCTACTTAAGAGTGATAGATCGATAATGAGGCCCATTTTAGGGACTGACTGGAGAACATCTTTTTTTTCAATCTACTCGGAAAAGATTAGAAGTGAAGGAGGGATGAAAAAATGTAAGCAATGGTTTTGCAGGTCATGAAAAACACCTTCTGTAAGAATCGGGGAGGTCACTTTTGGACGAAGGTATTTTTGTAGATCAAGATCTCTGAGAACTCTTGCGACAGTATGTTAAAGCATGATCTGGAAGTCTGAAGCAGACTTACTTGATCCCTCTCCTTTGTCAATCATTGGTAAGCTTTTCAGATTAGTGAATTTCCATCTCCAAAGACACAGTATAGACCTAAACTTCACTTTAAGCTATCCAGCTCGTATCCACCACCAGTAGGCTTGCCCAACCTTTAAAAGCACAACACAAATAAATTGAAATAATAAATTACGACCAATCTCAGTAGTACGCTGGGAATGGATGATAGTTCGATGGATTGGATGCATGGTGATTGGGTGATGGGAGCACCGGTCTCACAGACGGATGGTAATTCCCTGAAGATACCTGATGATAAGCTCCGAAGCCGCGCGCCGAAACCATATGCCGATTCTGTGCGACAGCAGACTCGCCAAGTAGCCTGGACTGATCCGAACTCAGAAGTCGATTGTTTTGCTCCATCAGTAAATGTGCGGTGGGATCGACCAGCAGCCGATGCTGATCTGCATTGGACGCAGCCAATAATCGGTGTTGCTCTGCCGAGGACAGCAGTCGATGGTGATCGATGCCTTCGCGATTGTTATGCTGAATTTGAGATGGCAGAAACGATCGGTTGTTGCCCACACCCATGTTGCCATTGGGTGTCAGGTCTAGGGATACCATACGAAGGACATCGTGATGCGGATGATTGTATGGTATCTGCGGCGGGGAAGACACAACGTAATTTGCTGTTCGACTTAGATCGACGGAGGTGGTTTGATCGTGATCCTGATCACTCAACTGATCCGGCAGAAGGCTGTGATTATGCATGGATTGATGCTGTTGCTGCATGGACAACTGGCTGGAATGCTCCTGTTGCTGTTGTTGGGCGTGATGCTGTTGCTGTTGTTGCTGCTGCTGTTGTTCACGTTCGGATAGGATGTCGTAGATATGATGATGATATCTACCGAGGCCCAAATTGGAGCCTGTCGGTGGCAACTGAAAGTTGTGATGATAGTTTGAGCCAACACTTGAGCGAGCGGTCATGTCGAGGCCTTGCAGGTCAGACAGATCATTATTGGAATTGTTCCGATAGTCAGAGGACACTTCAAGGTCTTGATTGTTGCTGTACTTAAGATTGGCCGCACTCGCCATGCTTTCGTACTTCGAGTATACTAAATCCATTTGGGATTGGGTGAACTTCATGCGCATGTCCTGTCCACTGGAACTGAAATTGAAAAGCGAAAGTCTATGGAGGAACACTGTGCTTTTAAATTTGCGGAAACTCTTACCTATTTTGAGGAATAATGCTGTTCTCATCATCACTAGAGAGCTGATTGTGACCGGACATATTGTGAGGTCGATCACTGTCTTCGTCTCTCTTCCGGCAGATGTCGTTTCCGCTGAAATTGTATCGCGGGATGTTTGGCGATGAAGCCGGTGAAATCAGTTCATGTTCAGTGTATCCAGATCCTCCGCTTGCACCAACACTCGAGGCATTCCGTCTTTGTTGCATCGAAGGCAGCGGTGAAGAGGCTGATATACTAGGTCCACCTCCGTTCGCACCATTTCCATTGTTACCGAACATGGAATAGTCTCGACCGGGCGATATGGCCTGCGGCGATGGAGGTGTTTGGTGATGGCTGGAAAAGCCCTCAGATTCTGTACCACCTCCCATGTGTTGGCCCCGAGGTGTCGAACCGGCGTCCACATCGATATCGTTGTTGTTCTGATTACTTTGCGGATCCGTTGGGGTGGAGGTGTCTGGCGATATATTGCACGAGTTCATTGAGTTACCGCCAGACGGGTACATTGGCAGTGATGGAATTTGCATGGGGAAATTGTTCAAATTCTTCATCAGCTTGATCTCATTCTCCAGATTGTCCATATTGGACATGTTTGTTCCACCGAACCGGTTCGATTCGACTTCAATTTGTGCATTCATTTGATTGCCATTATCGAGGTTGGAGTTGACTTGTGCCTACAAAAAAAAATCCAAATATGATTAAAAGAGTTTTTTTTTAGGAACTGTACTCTTACCTTCATGTCACCATTTTCATTGTCCATTATGCTTCCAACAGAGTTGAGTGCAGCTTCTACGAGCATACTAGCCGAGGACGATGCACCACCGGAAGTGGTCAGTCTTGCATTGGCGTTGTTATAGAACGAGTTCATGAAGGATTGCGAGTGCGAAATGGAGTTCATGTGCATTTGTTGCTGGTGCGATGCCTCTGGTCCTACACCATTATGATGGAATTGCGTCATTTGTCCTGAGCCCACAGCCCCGGGATTATTTGAATCGACCACATCCAGAAAAGACGAGTTCTCATCCTCTTCGTGTGCGATTGGATGATTATGGTGATCCGATGCTGCCGAGCTCATTAAGCGGGCTATGAAATCTCGATTTGGCATTAGCTTACTTGGATCATCGACACCACCAGGAGGAACTCCGGCCATTCCGATGCCATTGCCTGGATTTCCGGCGACAAAAGGTCCAGGTACGTTCAAACCACTCGATGACGGACAGTCCCGTGACATATGTCGATCGTCATCGCTTATCCATTTTTTACTTCCCTTGCTCACGACAAGGTTTTGACGCTGCATTATCGAATTCGACGGCGAATGCTTGTATGTTGGGGTTTGCGCGGCATTTCCCATGTGTTCATGATGCCTAAAGCTGTTTTCATGATCGTCCTGAATGTCGTGATTGCCAGTAGGTAAGTGCAACTTATCGGCGTTGTCTTCGTCGTTCAACATCGCGCCAACTGCTGCGGCAGTTGCCTGTTGCTGTTCCGATATTCTTTGAGCAGTTTTCGACAGAAATGTTTCCACCAGACTCAACTGAGCATTTTGCTTTCGTCGCACCTGTTCCATGCGTTCTTCTTCGTCATCGAGGTCGTCGACTTCGTCCTTGGGGCTAGTTGGTCTTTGTTTTTTCTTTCGCTTCCTTCCCACTTCTTTGGTGAAGATGTTGTTTATTTTTGACGAAAGCAACGACAGATTTGTCTCATTGCGGCAGAGGTCCTTTATGGACTTGCCAGATTTCTTGATACTCTCAAAGATGTCATCGGAGAATTCGGTGTCGCTTTTGCTATCTAGCATACTTGAGCTAAGCAGGGAGTTTTGATCTTCCAGACTCTTGCGGCGCCGGCGTGGTGCTTGCTCTGTAAATAAAAATTTATTTAATTAATTAAAATCATTTAGTTAAGGCTGATGAAGTTTCTAAATATTGGTAGCTTGCAGACGATCTTAAAGAATTTTTAAGCAACAAGATTATGCTACGTTGACAGATTCTACATCGGTAGGATCGGAAGGCATCGGTAGAAAGAATTGCAAATAGACCATCGAGGATATCGATTTTTAAAACAAGAATTCCAAAAACTACGCTTAGGATCAAGTCACTCTCAATGAACGGAATTTTGGTATTCAAACTTCGCGGTATACTGAATCAACTTAAACGATGCAACAAGACGCAAATTTATTCCAAGGACGAACGCTACGGTGGTGCACTGTTTCAGAATGAAAATATATTAGTTTTAAAAAACCGATGAGGCGGGCTACTCCAGAGTGAAGAAGCAGAACTCGTGGCATAAAAAATGTTCGCAATTTGGAAACAAACTTCCACCGACGCATCCTGTTTGGATCTAAGTGGGTAACTTCTGCGTCACAGTAAAAAGTGGATTTTTGAATCATAATATATTTGGCCACTTTTCTCTTTGTATAGAATAATACAACGAGCTCTTTGCGATCCAACATACCAAAAAATAATCTCCTTATGGTTGAAGTGAGCAGGCCAAAATGCGATAACAGCTTTTAAAAGAAGGTTAAAAAATCTGAAGAGGAAGTAAGAAAAGGGGAGCGAATCCGACTACGAGATACGGGAGGACTTGGACAAGAACAATAATAAAAAAAAGCCACAAAGTGTTCGTCGCACATGCACACGAAGGGTTCCCTGCCACTGTACAATATACTATACTTTATATAAATAGGACTACCGGTTGAAAATGACGTCAATGTTTCATTGAGGAAAAATAGATATAAATGTAATATTCAAAGTATTGCACATCGCTAGCCACACATTTTTCCAATTTTTCTGGCAATTCATGGATACCCGTTCTGAAAAATTCGACCGGTTTGGATGCAATCCACGAATCGATCCATTTTTTGACATCATCGAAATGACGGAAGTGCTGGTCAGCCAGGCCATGTTGCATCGATCGGAAGAGATAGTAATCGGATGGCGCAAGGTCTGGACTATGCGGCGGGTAGGACATCCCATTTGAGCGCTTCAAGGTAAGTTATGACGACATTTGCAGCATGTGGCCACCGAGCATTGTGATGTTGCAAAATAACTTTATCGTGTCTTGCGACCGTTTCCGGCCGTTTTTCCTTTAGTGCTCGGCTCAAACGCATCAATTGTCGTCGATAGACCTCGCCTGTGATTTTAGCAGCTCATAATTCACAACACCCTTATGGTCACACCAAATGCACAGCATAACCTTCAGGCCATGAATATTCTGAACGGCCCTCGATGTTGAGGCATGTCCGGGGTATCCATACGTTGCCCGACGTTTTGGATTATCGTAATGTACCCATTTTTCATCACCAGTGACGATTCGATGTATAAAAGACTTCTTTTCGTGGCGTTCAAGCAGCATTTCGGACATGCAAAATTTGCGTTCGACGTCTCGTGGCTTCAATTCATACGGCACCCAATGTCCTACCTTTCGGATCATTCCCATTGCTTTCAAACGATCGGAAATGGTTGGCTGAGCGACACCAAGTGATTTTCCAAGTTCTTTTTGCATTTGTGACGGATCTTGATCGAGCAGTGCCTCCAATTCATGGTTTTCAAACTTTTTCACCTGGCCGGGGCGTTCTTTGTCTTCGGTGTCGAAATCACCATCTTTGAATCGCTTAAACCACCGCTGACACATTCTAACGTCTATAGTATAGCCCGGGTAAGCTTCGTTAAGCAATTGATGTGCTTTGGTTGCTTTTTTCTTTAAATGAAAGGAGCATATTAAAACTTCCCCCAAATGTTGTTTTAATGGCACGAATGTAGACATTCATCGGCTTTGCAAAAACTTGTGTGTTTTCACTAATGACCAATAACCTAGACTGAAATAATTAGACAATGACATGAAGTTTCTGATGTGACAGCTGTCATGGTCAAAATTCACCTCAGAGTAATAGATATGAAGTTGTCTGCAATAACGACATTTTCTACCGGTAGTCCTATTATATTTAACTTTATATCTAACTTTTTATAATTTTTCTAACATGTTATCGCACCATAGTAGTACACATTCGGTGAAAGTAGCAAGTGTTTGCTTATAACGGTTCAGAAGTCAGATACTTGAGAGTGGACGGACGGACAGCAAAGGCCTTTTAATGGTATTCCGTTGACACGCTGTGGGTACGGAACCCTGAAAAATCGCGGAATTAAACACACAAACAGAAATACAAAATTAAAATCAGAAACACGCTTACTTCGAGTGCGGTGAAGCAGAAAATTTGTTAGATAACTTTCGTAAGCCAATTTCAAAGCACCCGAATATTACGAAAACTAGTCCCTTAGTGTCTTAGCTGTGATTTATAAAATATTTTGCGTTGAATTGCCTCTGAAGCCCCAGCAGATGACCTGACAACCTCACCTTATGAATCTCTGGATTTTATTTTTTTACTAGTTTTTACTATTTTTTTAAAAATTGGTTCGCGAAATTCTAAAATACGCCTGAGAATAATTTGAACGTATTTTTCGGCAAGACTTTGAAGAACCATCGCTAAATCCTAATTTTTATTTTGATCTTTATTTGACTTATCTTTTTCTGAGGCTTGAATAAGCGTTTGCAAATTCTTAAGCGGCTTAGATATTGTTTCTTTTTGAAGGGTTTGTGTAAAGATTTTAACAGTATTTTGTTAATTAATTAAGGACTTAAGAAAGTATTGTTTATTGAGTGGAAATATAATTCATTTTATGGTGCAATAGGAGCTTTAGTCAGCGTATGGAAACCAAGAAGGATTGCCTCAGTCTCACATTGTCACATGAGATATTAGAATCTTAAGTACTCATGATGAGTCTCGGAAAGTTGATAATTAAGGTACGGTTAATTTAAATGAGGACTATTTTTCGCTCTTAGACTTGCATAGTTTCATCGAATTTAAATTTAGCGAGCTTTATTTTGAAATAAAACGGCCTTAAGCCCATCCTGGACTTTTTTAATAATTGACCTTTCATAAGCCCAGTCTTTTATCTAAATTGTTGTGGAATGGTGAGAGATGAAGGAAACAAATACAAAAAATAAGGGCCCAAATTTTTCATCTACATATCATATCGTCTGCCAGATCAAGACGTGTCTGTGCGCAGTCTAGTAAGGTAAGCTTACACTTTAGGCAGGTGGCATACGTTAAAAAGAAACAAAGTATTTTCTCCTCAGAATATTTTCTGAAGTTGAAATAGGCCTACTCTGCGATTGCCTACTTTGGGATTGCCTTAATCTCGAAACAAATCGTATCTGCTTCTTGGGAAATGAATTTTGTAGGAAACTACGGAAAAGACGGCGGGTTTCGTAATGAGTTTGGGATGGTTTCATTAAAAAAGATCATGAGGCACGTCTTTTGGTGTTTTTAAGTGAAGAGCAATGGACCAGTACGCATTTATGCAACCAATCATGAAGAAAAAGTTTTCAAGATGCTATGTTTCTTGCTTTAGTTCGAACCTTTGACGCACAGGAGAGATCCAAATCATTTTCTTACTTATTTCAGAAACTAAAAAATGCATTGACAATCTTTGTTTTTCTCTTACCCAAAAAGTCCACTTTCATTCCACCTGAGTATGCGTCAAATGTATAAGCCACACTGCGCTCTATTTTCGGCATTTGGTCCTGTGTATAGTTGTGGACCTTCTTATAATGGAATTGAAGACACTGTTTTGTTGTAAAAGCCGCTGTACACTCAGCCTCTGCGCATCTATTTAAATAAGAAAAACAAGAGTTACATTTTTATTTCAAAAACGTTGTATAATTTTCATACTTAAATGGTCTCACGCCCGAATGTGTTAGCATGTGAATTTTCAGATTGCTTCGATTTTGGAAAAGCTTCTGACATCGCGGGCAACTAACCACAGCTGAGTTCCGGCTGTGCACCTCCTTAGAGTGGCGCTGCAAGGCCGCCCGAGATCCTAGAAGTTTTGAACATAATTTACACTGAAAATCTCGTAAAACTTCAGCCATATCTAAAATGAAATTATGAAGAAATAAATTGCTTTTTTGGTGATTTTTGAATGAAAAAATGAAATGGATTTGATGGAGATGTTTTGTGTAAGGTTTGCAAAATATCAATATTCAGTTATGACATGGAATTTCGAAAATAATAATAATTTCGATAATAAAATAAAAACTTTGGTTGGTTTCGTGTTGAAATGTAAAAAAAAATAAGAATGGTTTGGGTGGGATGGTTAATGCTGAGTCTCTATCTAATCCTATAGTCGGAGTTGTGTACCCAAAACTCCAAACTATGAACTTGAGAATATCAAGCATTTTCGCTTTTCGGCTATGTATTTAAAGTACATGTACCCTGGTGCGTGAAGGTGCCATATTAATTATCCCTTGCTTTATATTTTTAAGAAGTTTTGAAATTTCGACGCAGCGTTAGATTTTGGAATATGTCATTTAACTTGATTGCCTACCCGACTTATGCTTGAAAGATTTCTCTCTAACTTTTTAATTGCATAGACTGTGTCTGTAAATGTGCCTTAAGGGGGTATTCTAGTCTAGAAATTTAAAAAAACCGCTCCGAGAAACGAGCATCAAACGTATCAAAGGAGGCCAGAACTGCTCGATATGAAGAGAGAAACGCGGAAAATAGTTTTTTCGAAGTCGAGGAAGTCTGACGTATGAAGCAGGAATTGCAGATTGAATAAATGTAAGTCTTCAATATCATTTCATGACTAAGACTGCGAAAAACTTTACGCGAAACTTTAAACGCGGTTTTCTCGAAACTGTCTTTTTCAAAACAATACCGACGATTTCTCAGGTTCTACTTGAACAATTTACCTGAAATTTTTAGAGAGTCTTCTTTATAGACTTGTCTATGTCTGGAACTATCCCCATCCCCAAATTTTTTTTTAGTTTTTTTTTTTTTAAATTCGAAACAGTCAAAAAAAGTAGTACAAAAATTGTTTCTTCTGAGGCAGTCGCCATTTTGTGAAAAAAAATCTTTACAACTTTTTCGTAGTTCCAGACATTGCGACTTTTTTTTGGTTTCAGATTGCTAGGAGGGTTGAAATCGTGGGTATGGATACGCGCCAATTTTTTAAGACCCCCTCTTCATCAACTGCTAATTTTTGAAATTTTCAACTTTTTCTTTTTTTTTCTTTATTCTTGTTATGTTAATAAATAACTAATAAAAAAATGGATGCTAAAAAAATTAACTGCCTTTTTTTATGACACTTCAAAAATTACATGAAATATATGCTTCTAGACTAGAATACTCCCATAAACTCCAACTTTTCGAGAAGGTCTGTAAAAATGTTTTCTACTCAAATAGTTTTCAAATTTGATAGTCTCCGTTGAGAGCCATAAAGGTATGCTTCCGCGCTAAGGTAGGATCCAGATGGGGATCTTGTTCTTTCTGATAAGTAACGGGTCCGCCATCTAACGTTTTTTTTTCCAACTAGTGTTTATTTGTCTGATTTGACAGATAATTAGTTTTATCCTTCCGCTGAACGAATATGGTTGTGTTTACGCTTGAACAACGCTGGGAAATAATGCGACATTACTTTGAAAAGTATGGTAATGTTGCAGAATGTGTGCGAAAATTGCGTACGGATTTTGGAAGAAGAGAAGCACCTTCAGCTCCGTATGTTCGTTATCTTGTGAAAAAAGTGAAAGAAACTGGCATCCTCATCGATAAACCAAAGCGTGAAAAGCCAAAAACAGTGCGTATACCCGAGAATATTGCTGCTGTGGCAGAAAGTGTGCGTGAAGCGCCATCAACAACAATTCACCGTCGTTCTCAACAATTGAACATTTCGGAGACATCATTGAGACGAATTTTGCATAAAGACCTTGGTATGATGCCATACAAAGTCCAATTGGTTCAGGATTTGAAGCCAACTGACCATCCAATGCGTTTTCGCTTCGCTAAGTGGGCCTGCGAACGACTTACAGAAGATGCCGATTTTGCCAAAAGAATCATCTTTTCAGATGAAGCTCATTTTGATCTTGGCGGGTATGTAAACAAGCACAATTGTCGCATTTGGGGTACAGAAAACCCGCACGCATACATTGAAAAGCCGATGCACCCAAAACGAGTCATTGTTTGGTGCCGATTTTGGTCCAGAGGCATAATTGGGCCATTTTTCTTCGAAAATGAGCAAGGAGTGGCCTTGCTTTACAGTCAATGGCGATCGTTATCGGGCCATGTTGAACGAATTTTTGTTCACAAAAATTCAAGAGGAGGATATTGGCAACAATTGGTTTCAACAGGACGGCGCTACGTGCCACACAGCCGAAGCTACACTCGATGTTTTGCGCCCTGTTTTTGAAGATCGCATTATCAGCCGCAGAGCTGATGTCGTTTGGCCACCTCGTAACTGCGATTTGACACCGTTGGACTATTATTTGTGGGGTGCCCTCAAAGATAAGTGTTACGCCGACAAGCCAGAGACAATTGACGCTTTAAAGGACAATATTCGTGAAGCCATTGGTGAAATACAGCTGCACACAATCGATAATGTGCTTTAAAATTGGACCGATCGTGTAGGATACTGCATGGCCAGCTGAGGCAGCCATTTGAATGAAATTATTTTGCATTATAAACTGGAAGGATTGTACTTTCAAATAAAATAAGAAATTTGAGAAAATATTCAGCAGTTTTTTTTATAGCATTTTCAAAAAAAAAATAATTTGGCGGTCCCTTTAATAGCAGTTTGGTCTTCGCAAAGTACACCCACAGTCCGCTTTTGTGTACAAAATGTTCTTGCAAGATTCCGATAATTTGCTTATCATTGGAAGGAATGTCCCCGTGGTCATAATAACTAAGTCATGAATGTGGTTGTATCTCCATGCCTTCTCAGTTAAAACCTCAACGATTTACGTCATGGAAAGAAATCAAAACAGTGGTGGAATAACTCAATCCTCGGAGGTCAGTACCCTTTCATGGCTAGCTTTTCCGATGTTAGAGTTTATGATTCTAATGTTCAGCACTTCATCAACCAAATCTTGGACCGGACTGTTTTTTTGGATTTGTATGTTTCGAAGGAGTTATTGCCTATGGCTCTTAGTCACCTGTTATCATACTTGATCCTTTTCGCTTGTTTTAAGATGAAGGTGATTAATGTATTGGAATCGATGCCTTTTAAGCTTGTTCCCCATCAATAATTCCACAGTTTTCTTAAAAGACTTAAATCATATAAAGATTTATAACAACTCCAGACAGCACATTCATTTGACAACGAACAAAAATGTTGGAAGACTCTGCTCAATTTTGTTTCCCGGTCTTAAACTTGAGAGAACATTCGAACAAGACGAACATCGCGGAGAAGGGTCAACAAGGGTCTCACAGCGCAGTAAAAATGAAAAAAATCGAAAATATTGTGTAAGCTGACCGAAGAGTGAGCATTCGATGTTCAGTCGATGTTTCAAGGATCTCATATGGCTACATTCCCAGGATGTTTTAATATGAGCTTCACATGAGCAGACTCTGTGAGTTGAATGAGACTGTCAAATTTTCCAAAAAAAAAGGCGCAAAAACATTTGGCGTTCGTTTTTTGTGATTCCATGAGAATTGGAACTACAATTTCAGGCTGTTAGCAGCTGCTATCGAAGTCGGAAGACGGAACTTCGAGCGTGAGTGGTGTTTTAGGAAAACAATGCAACAGCATACAACTTTTCGAATTGTTTAAGCCAAGCTCTTTTCTCCAGACTTAAAGAGCAGCTCATGAGTAAGAAAGTGAGTTGGGATGGCAGATCAGGCAAATTGTTTCATTCATCCATGGGGAAATTTAAACTCAAGGGGCTCACTGATAGAAATATCGAGAATACTAGTCGTTGAGCATTAAAACAAGTGCAAAATATTTTCAATGGAAACTGACAAAAACATAAGGCGTGCAACAATTCAGATGAATCCATGTTTCATTCCGGAGATGGAATGCGAACCTTATGAAAGATTTACCCCAGATTTGCCGCTTTCAATGCTTCTCATTCGTCAACTGCCCTTTGAAAGCAAAATCTGTTTTAAAGAATTACTTCGTAAAAATATTTTTGCGGACATTCAAAACAGAAGAACAGCTCCCAAAACCAAAAAAAAGGAAACGGAAATATAAACCTAGGAAAAGATTAGAATGAGCGAGTGGCAATGCTTGAAATGTGTCCAAAAAAAAAATGTAAAAACTAAAACCTGCTAATTTTTCAAAATACATATACTCATGCATTAGGTCCTGCTTACCGCTATGCATTCGCTTTATGTGAACTTTCAACTTTTGCGGCTGACAAAATTTACGCCCGCAAAAGTCACACAAAGGTCTAGCCCGTTGCGGATTTGCACTGCAGCCGTAGGTGCGATGCATCTCCAAGTAGTTGAGACGCAAGAAGAATTTGTTACAAAATTGGCACTGGTAGGCACCCTTGCCCTCGTGCATTTCTGCCGCATGCTTCATTATGTTGTCCTTTCCTAATACCGCCTCACCGCATACCTTGCAGTGATACTTTCGAATCGTTAGACTGAACGAGGGGTCGTGGAACACGGAACAATGTGTCCGATAATAGAGAGGATGCTCGAACTTGAGGTTACAACCGCCACAATCTGAAAGAGAGGAAGTAGTCGAAAAATATGATTATTAAATTGAGCTCCACTTACTTGTCTTTTCGGTGTGTTTTTTCCGCCACATAGTATTGCAGTCGTCACTCCAGTAGAAGAGCTCATATCCTGCCTTCAATTCCCGACATGTCACCAGAAACGCTTGACGCTCTATCGACACCAGATTGGCGGTTCGTTCTTCATATGAAAAGGCGGGTCTAATGAATCGCAACCAGTTTGACGTATTCGGATCATCGCAGGATATTAAATCCGATTTACGATCACCTTCGCAGATCTCAAAGATGGTCTTCATGTTGCTGTCGTCGGCGATGTCGTTCACCTGAACTGGCTTCCCTATTACCGGACCCAGCTTTGTAAACGGCGGAATATCGGACTTTGCAAACACTCCATACGTGTTTGCGTCGATGGTTCGCAGTTCGAATTCATTTGGGATTGATGCTTCTGCAAAGGAAACTGTCAGGCGTCCCACAGCATCAGACATTTGGGAACAATTATCGTCGTCCTGCGCGTTGTCATCTGCGCACTCATCAGGCCTCTGAGCATTTGTTTTCAGCTTTTCCAGTGCCTCTATATTCTTCCTTTCGATCCAGGTGGACAGGTCCACGGAATCTTTTATGTAACAAATCGCATTCCTCAAGGGGCAGTGCTCGTACTCGTGCATCACGGTGCAGTCTCGACACGATCGCATTCCATACTCACCGCCGGTTCCATCGTTGTGCTCGTCATCCTCTTCGATGAAGTTTTGCTCGTTTTTAATTTCAGTCGCCAGCATTCCTTCATCGGCCTCTTCGCCCTCCTCGCCATCATCTTCGAAGTCATCTTCTTCATCGTCTTGACCTTCTTTCTCCTGCTGTTGGGATTGCGCCTGTTGCTTCAGTTTGCCATTAAACGTAGCAGCCTTTGAAGCTTTCTTGACTTTTGAGCGGTCACGTATTCGAAAGTTTTTATCTGGCGGGTTTATCGTGCCGGCTTCCTCTTCATCATTCTCATTCTCTTCATCCTCATCATAGTCATCGTCGTCTTCAGCATCACTTGGATTGAATATCTGATAACTCTCGGCGGAGGTTTTCTTCAGGCAAAGAGCACCCTTGAAGCTATCGGTTTTGATATTTGCTGACTTCTCAGCTAGCTCGCTTTTTATCTTTTCAGCGATTCGACAGTCAAGCACTTCAGGCAGCGTATCATTGTCCAGACTACTGCTAATCGCCTTGTCTTGTGCATCATGCTTTGGGACCTTCATCGAGAAGTTCGGAAAGTCCTTCGCTTTGGTGAAGCCATTCAGTGGATCATGAAACTGGACACGTTTTTTTGGCTTCGAACCGGCCTTTGTCAGCGGCAAAGGATCATTGCAATTTTCCGTTTGACTATTGCTGAAGTCCTTGGCACAGAGATTGGATTCCATTTTGAAGTTTGGAAAGTTCTTAGTAGTGGACGAGATCGAAGGGAGACTAAAAGTAGAAAAAAAAAGACAATGAAATAAGATTTGTCTTATGGCATAGCTGGAAAAGACTAGTTATCAAAAGTTATGATTGGACAATCTTAATTATTTTTCAACGACATCTTAAAAGCCCCTCTCAAAAAGAGTCTTCATTTTTACCCTCCCAAAATCCTTCTAAAGGACGATCACTCCAGCTGATCCTTAAGCCGGGGAAAGAGATAGACAGATTTGGTGAAAATAGTTGGTATTTGGGTAGCTCGGAGCCTGCTTGTCGAACGACAGCCGTTGCAACTTCGGCTTGTGTGCTGGTGGATTGTTTCGCACTAGAGAGGGAGTTTGTCGCGTTTTTTCTTTATAGTTTCCAGGAATCTTCTAATTACGTTTGCATAGTAATAGCCTGAAATAATGCCTCCCTGTACATACTCGGATGGCATAACGTTCTACGCCGAACTTGCGACTTTGATTGAATTCGGTGTCGGCGATCTTTTCCCGGTCTTAGAAAGTTGTTCTATTTTAGTATGGAAATGATCGATCGAAGTCTCATTTTTGCTCACAAATAGATCGTCTTTAGTTCTCAAGATCTTTTTATGAAATGTCAATTTCTTTTCTATAAGCCGACACATTGAAAATGCAAAGTTCATTCATGGTATGCTGCCATATGAGATCGGTTTGACATCAAATAAACGTCTGAAGCGCTCAATTATCGGATCTCTTGCAAGATCTAAGGCCATGCTCGTCTTCTGTCAATAGTCAACCCAGTTCAAACTCCTTGCTGGAGACTTTATTTTCTGAGTACTTTCCGAGCCGCGAAATAGGAAAATGCGCCTCATCTTGAAAGATGACTTCTTGAGCATAATTGTTCCCAGTTTCGAGCTACTCTGCACGTAATAAAAATGACGCCAATACAACCTTAACGTCTAGCTGTATGCTTTTTGGAGTGGGGTCATTATGGGCCTATTTTTTTCTAAAAAGATGAAAAGGTGATAATGGAAACGCATCCGCAGATTGAGTACCTTTTTTAGAAATAAAAATTGAGGCCCACTCAACGGACTTAACAAATAATTTAGAGACGATTTCCGAACTGTAGAATAATATTGATCAAATTTTCTTGAAAAAAACGGCCTTAATTTTAAAAATGTGTTGAACAATTGGTCAACAGGAAGGTCTATTGCCAAGCCAGCCGAGTCAGTCTTTTGAAAAAGAAAGTTCACTCTTTTGCAATAAATAAATAATTGCTTCGCATTTTTTAACGTACATCCGATTTGAAACGAGACAGAAAGATCATTTATCTCAAAAGTTACTGGTGGTGCTAATGACGAAATGAAGGATTATGATCACCGGGCTTAGAGACTTCCTCAAACGAGACTACACACGTTATTTTCCGGCTTAATAAGAGGCAATATAGTCATGCTTAAGAGTGCTGTTTGATTCGCAAGGATTTTTGTAGTGGAACTGAAGAGCAAAGTTCTCGTACACCCGGCTTGACACACGAACATTTGATGACTGAGCCGGAGTTAGTACGCAATGTTTATGTTATCGAAATGCTTTCTGTGTATTCCCAACTTTTAGACCAGCTGACCACTGAAAATGACAACAGACAATGCCATTCCTGACGTTTAAATGTGTGAATCGCGAACAATGTTTAGGCGTTCTATTTCCGGAGTTAACCAAATAAAATGGACTGCTCTCCGAATATATCAATTTGCAAGTGGTGAGTTATCCGAAGCTGTATTTCGAATGAAATCTGTCGATGCTTGCGTTGAAATTTTATTTTTTTGTAAAATATTCCAAGCATAAGGAAATGTGGAGATGCCAGGTGCATGATACAGCTGATCTCAAGTTGGACCATACCTGTTCACATGTGATCGATCAGCGGGTGAGTAATTTGGAAAAGGACATTTAGAAGGCAAAGCCTTCTCGGATTCGAATGCAAATAAATTTAAGAATGATCAAAATTTCTTTTACAACTTTTTAACGTCCCGTTTTCGCCTCCGATGTGTTCTAGGACGCAGCGTCCTCATCGATAATTTAATCTCAGTTGGAAGTTCTCATCGAAACGAATCATATGGACCCAAACACCACTCTCATCATTCGATCTTGGTCACCATTATACTCTTTCAAATTGAAAATTTATTAAGTCCTGTTGTCGCAAAAGACATATTAACATGTTGGGCTAAGTTTGGAGCAAAGTGCCAGAATTCACCATTAGCATTGATTCTGATTACTAAAGCGTTTTATTTTTACTATAAACATTTTATGTATGTCTCTGTGGCCATGAAAAAAGACTTTCGAAGATGAAAGAGGATGTTGTTTGCTAAAAAGTAAAACAAGCATTTTACAAGTTGGCTCAAAAGGTATCACCCTATCGGCATGTCATACAAATTTTGCAATTGGTGGCAACTTAATATTTTAATTTATTATTTGCTTTAAAGCCATGGCCACAGTACTTCTCAAGGTTATGGAAAACTTACGATTATTTTTTTATGGAATAATTCGTCAATGATTGAATGAGTGACAGAAGAGGAACGCAAAGGCCTGGTAGTGCTATAGTCCATGTTGATGAGTTGAAAATATTCCCACTCAAAGTCCTGACACTCTGCTTACTGCTTCTAAACAACGCTCATTGCGCGCCATTAACACCGCTATTTCATCGAGACACATTTTTTTGATGTCGGCATGATTAATATGAATACCGGACTGCTGACTGATACAAAGCCATGATCAGTAAGTATTTATTACAGCTAATTGATGAATTAGAACTGAAGGACTCTAATAGGACGGTATCACCGCATACAAAGCTTGCGACGAAGGATGTGTTGCCAGGTCCCGCTTTAGCGATTTGGCCGACTTAACCTCTACAGACGTTTTTTGAAGTTATGATCCTTTAAGAACAAGCCACAGAATCTGGAATCTCTCAAAGAAAATATGTGAGAAGAATGCAGAAACTTATAGCCTAAAATTCTCGCCAAAACGGAGAATTTGGTATCGACTTATAAGCTTGCGTTTTATTTTTAAGATTTTATTCGACATAAGTTTGATATGTGTATGTGCTTTTGAAAGTTTGGAAGATTTAGTTCAATACCCTGCTGTCTCTGATTCGCCTTTCTAATAGATCCATCCACAAGGAAATCTACACAAACCTTTGTTTTTGTCAACACGAACTAAAAAATGTAGCCGATACAGCAACCACTACACGACAACCAACCATAAAGTCAGACTACTGTCGATATTCGACCAATCCAGTGTGAGGGCCAGTAACTATATCAGAATGGAAATTGTGAGTGGACCAGGAATTGAACCTAGGACCTATGAATTGAAAGGCTGGCGCCACCCAGCCGTTTTAAAGATCTAGCAGAATAGCATTGGGTGAATATATTTGCTCGTGAATCAAAGAGGAAGTCTATGGTTGAGGTCATTGTCCAGAACATCGAAGTTATTGTCGGGACAATTAAGTTGGAGGAAATTTTACGGACCATACTTGTAGTCAGTTGGTTGCCAAGACTGTCAAGATTGATAAAATCCAAGTTTGTAAAAAGGGGTTTTTAAGCCTTCTCTATAAACGTAACGCTTATGGGCTTGTGATAGCTACAAACTTATCTTAGATAACGATGTCCACGAGAACAAAGTAACACTCATGAGCAATTGGAACTTGTGTCTGAGTAAATTCGATAAATATTGCAGCTGCCAGCTAATGTGTAATAGGTTCTCAGTGGTGGTATCAAAGCCCCTACTAGTTGGACTCCTCCAAAGACTCAAATCGCAATTTCATAAACCCAACCAGCCATAAGACGCTTTGTTATGTGTTCAAGAATTCTCCGGTCTTTTCCTTAGGATGAAGAGTTCTTGTAATAATCAATCATGTATTCAATACGAAGGTAGGGATTGGCTTCGTGTCATAATTTCGTACTGCGAACGAATTCCTTTGCAATCTGGAATTCAGTTCATGAACTTCCTAGAATTTGTGCAGTATTTCCAGAAATTATATGTCATAAAATTGGTAAATGTCCCTAAGGTGAACAACTTTGCAAGGACTTTCTGTGTACTTACCTTGAAGTCCGTTCAGTATCGTTCTCGGCAAGATTCAAAAGATATGCAACGAATTCCACGTCATTTTTAAAGGCTAGCCGCGTCCTAGTTACCTCCCATCTCTCGGCATTTTTCGTTCCAATGTAAATATTTTTACTGTAATTTTGATGACGATACTTTTTATTGCCTCCACTGCCGCCACTGCCACCACTACCACCGCTGCCACCGTTACCACTGCCGCCACCACCGCCTCCCAATCCACCTGTGGTCGCCGCACTATTATTACTTAGACTCGCACTACCACTGCGAACATCATGGAAATTATTCACTAACACATCACCACCACCGGGCCCGATTGCTGCCCCTGATGCTCCCGCACCACTGGTACTGCCTATCGCAGCCGAAACTGCATCTAATGCGTTACTACCCTCATTGTTGCAATTCACGTTAGTGTCACCGTCGCCGCCACCGCCACCTATTTCGGATGTTGCCTGCGACGAGGAGCAACCACCATTTATACTGCCACCACCTTCACCGGCGCCACCACTATTTGTCACCGAACCTAGCCCACCCGACCGATTCAGAAATATGCTGCGCGAATTCAAGCTGTTCTCCGAGCTGTCGTTAAAGTCGAATGCACTAAAGTCCGCGTTCGATTTCGACATATCTCCGCTGACTTTGGTCCTTAGAAAAACACAAAACGAAACTTTGCACTATTTGATCCTGCGGGGGCTACAGTCGAAAACGCGTCTCCGTATTTCGTACCCGTATGTAAGCTCCCCTGCGCGCCGATTCACGTTAGGTATATTTATAGGCGATGATGATGATGTTGATGATGATGATGCTGATAATGATGATGGGTGATGACTTTTCATCTCTCATTTCGAGGATGCTGTCCTTCTTCGAGCGCCTTCCATATTTTTTTTTATGTTAAAAAAAAACAACAAAAATCCTCAGAATTCGATTGGGCCTACGAGAAGCATGTTGTTTATTGAAGTTTGCATCTCGTAATGTTTAAAACTGAAGTTTTATTTTTTTTTTTTTCGTAAAACACACGCACTCACGTCGATAAATTCCTGTGAAAGATTGTTCCTTGTTCCTTCTTCATGCAGTCGGGCCATCCCCCGACCAAAGGGATGGGCCAGCGCCAGCCGAGGCTTTTTCCTCAAGCAGCATTTCAGATGCCAGCACCAGCATCGTTCAGCATATTCAATTAAAGTTTCTTAAAATAAATTTCTTTTTTATCCTTTTGGATGAACAATCTCGGTTAGCGTTTAAGGATAATGGATTACGATTCGAAATTCGATTTAAAGTCGTCTCTTCGTCCAGCAGGAAGAACACAAAAAAAAATCGTCGAGCAAAAAACGAAAGAAAGAAACGAAAAAAAAAGAACTCTTAGTCCGAACACGCTCGCGAAAATATCCTTAATCAATATTTAGAGCTGCACGGGTATTTTGGCGAAATTTGTATTTCGTTTAATCACTTTCCAGGAATTTATTTATATTATTTGTTTTTTTCTTCTCGTACCACTTAAAGTCGGGAGAATAAAACTTTTATTTATGTTGGACAAAAGTTGCTGTCAGAACGAAAGTTTTTTTAGCCACCCGTCTTCGTCCTGTTTTGCACATCTCGTCCTTTTTCTTTGTCGCCTTTTTCTGTGTGCGTTTCCTTTGGTTTCGTCGTCTATGTTGGCCATTTGCTCTAGTGCTCAGCCGCTTTCGTGTTTTATATTAGTATCCTTTCGGAATGTTTATTATTCTTGTTTGTGTTGGTCATAAATCCTGTGCAGTTTATGTAGTCATCAATTTCCTTCGTTGGCAAGTGTGCGTCGACTCACATTTGTGTTGGTGTAATTTCGTTATAAAGAGAAAGCGGAAAGGATGTACGATTGGGAGAGAATATGTGTTTAATTGTGTATGTGTGTGGATGTGAGGGCGAGTTAGAGTTTATTCTACGTGTTTTTTTTTCTTTTTGTTTTGTTGTGGTAAGAGAAAACGGAAAGCTAACGAAAAGCACAAGGCAAGGACTTCCTCTTTGTAATAAATAAAAATAGAGGATAACTCTATGCGTGCTTAAATGCAAATTTGTAGTAGATTGCAGCAAGCCAACATTTTACAAAAAATGGGATCCTTCGAGTCTTACAACGAAAGATTGAAAAGTTTTTAGTTATTTAATATTGTTAAATTTTCAAAATCTACAAGACTCAGAAGGCTTAAGTTCATTGAGCCTAAGGTCTTGAAGCGCCTTGTTCTCGAGCCCCCTTTTCTGGGTACTTCTAGGACAAGTTAACACAAAGTTTTGCAGACAATTGACATGTCAAGAAATTTCACTCTAGCAAACTTCCTAGGTAGAGTAGGTGATTTTATTAGCGTCAGGGCTAAGTCGATTCCGGATGTTCTGACGAAGACAGTTAAGAATTCAAAATCTGGTTTTCATGTGTCTAAGAGAAGGAAGGCGAACTTTTGCATTCAATCAAATTCCGATCTTGGATGAATTGGTCTACCACAGCGATTCTGTGAGCCAAATAAGCGGAAACTAGTCGAGGAATTAGTGCGGTCAAACCAAAGTCTTCCTTCGATGGGGCATAGTGGTTCCAAGGGGTGAACAAAATCCAATGCTGAGCATATTCCTCACTAGATTAGTGTAGGGTCCGCCCGCAAAATAATCAAATTCCCATCAGTGTCTAAGAGCAACACTTAAATTACTCTGAAATGAAAATTCAGGCATTTCGACAGTTGATTCAAATTTAAAAGGAAACCGAATCAAGATGGCTTCGTTCAAGTTTCAAATAAATAATAATTGTCGTGGATAATGACCAGAGTTACTTAATTCCATAGATTCAGTCTTGTTGGGCATAGGCCTCTATCATCTCCAGATAACTAGTTCCTTAGCTGTACGCAAGGTTGGCTTAGAACCGGTACATCTTTTGCATGCACACATCTTTTACTCTGCTCTGCTTCTATGTAAAGGGAGAAGAAAATAATGCCAAGCAATTCCACTGGCCTTTGAGCTCCATGATTCTGCGGCGAATCGGAAACGACCGGGATGTAGTGTTCGATCAAAATATGATTTTCAGCCGAAACCGAAACCGAACCTTTTTTAGACAAGTTGAAATTGATTATGTATTTTTGTTGTTATTATATAAATTTAATATATTTTATCACAAACAGAAAGTTATCTCGTCCGTCTAACCTGACTAGAAAATAAACAAATTAAAAAATACAGCTCACGGACCAAGAACTCACGCGAAGTTAACCGTGCTAGTCAAAGAACAAAGTTTGTGTTGCTAAGACTCAATGCAATCTCACCATGCACCAGGGTTCATTTCGATCAGTCCTCAATCTTTGGAGTAGATTTCCCGTTCAATAGTTATAGACTATCAGAACTCGAACGAAAAGTGGAAGTTTATCTTTTTGAGTAACCTTAGTCTAGAACTCTCCTTCCATGTTTTACCACGACCGCGAATAGTATAGTATTTAGTATTTTGTATAGTAATATTTCTGGAAATTTTCACTTCGACCGACAGCCAAGCTGCCATAAAATCTACATCTAAGCTTGTCAAGGAACGCCGCGTATTCCTTAAGGAGATAGCGGACTTAGGGAAATCCACGGAAGCTGCAGAGCACATGAACTTGCCTGTGAAGGAACAATGCACCCTCAAAGATGCACCTCAAAATATATTGACATACCATAAGCTACGGTCAAACTAAGCAAAAAATATAAATACATCAATCATCTTGCAATATCACCAGACAAACCTGGAACCTCCTTAATTAACAGGGAACCAGAAAGCTACTAAATCTCCTCAATGAATGTAGACAGCAATGTTCCCATTTTCCAGCTTTGCCCCAACTTGCTAAAGCAAACCGGAAACAACTCGCTCAGTTCATTTGATAAGCAAACTAGTTCTCTCCACCTTCTCCTTCTTCACTGTCCCGGAGGAAAACCTCTCAATACTCACTTACTCCACAATATAGGTAGATACGTTAATCCACATAACCCTCGCGGAATCACAATGGGCCAAATTGCTGTGCGCCTTGTGGAAGACTAAGTTTCGGCCGATTTTTTGCCGAAACAGAAACTGTGGCCGAAACCGAAACCGAATGTTCGGTCGATCACTACCGGGATGGTTATGGATTTTTATATTGTAAGTTTGTTCGTTCGAAAAAAGGCATTTCCTTCTTCTTTTGACTCCTTCGTTGGTCTTATTTTTAGGTCGTTTATATTTCCGGTCGTAGTAGTATTCTTCAATAATAATGTATTCGAAAACATGTTTAATATTTAAAAGATTGAGTTCTGAGTACATTGATTCCGTATTTTGTTTCCAGGTTGATCCAAATTTCGCCTTTATTAAAATCTTCAAAATCTGATTTTGTAATTTTTGAACATCCATCAAATAGCTATGAGTTGTATTGCCCCAAGCAAGTTTGCCATATCTTAAGATAGATTCTACCAAGGAAAAGAAGACTTGTTTTAAGACACTTAAGGTAGTTAGGTTGCTGAGATGATGTAAGGCATAGACAGCTTTCCTTAGTCGTTTGTATAGTTGCGCTATTTGTAGATCCCATTTGAAAAAAAACAGTCCACTTCTACTCCTAGGTATTTATAGCTTCCTACGTTTTCTATAATGGTGTGCAATTATCATTCGGATCGAGAGTTTCCTTTAGGGCATTGAAGTGTAAGCGATTCAAAGTACTTACTGCTGTTGTCAAACGTAAATCTCTCAATAGGGCGTTTACATATGTAATGAATAATAACGGCCCTAAAATTGATCCTTGAGGTACCGCGTATTCTGATTCTTCTTGGTGACTGAAGCTATGCGATATTTTTACTTTAAGTCCTCTGTTTTGAAGATAGCTTTTGAACTATGACAAAGTTTTTGTTAAGGTTCGCATTTATTAAGTTGACAAATTCCGCCAGAAGTTTATTCGTGTTTTTATTTTCAGTAAAGCCGAACTGGTTCTGATTGATTATTTTATGTTTTTTAATGTAGCTTTTTAACTTTTCAGCCATAACTTCTTCTAATACTTTGTCAAATACTGGTAGGATTGAGATAAGTCTGTAGTTGAGAACGTCCGTCTTTACACCTGTTTTATTTATTGGCCTTTTAATTGCTACCTTTAATTGTTCGGGTACGCATGCTTGTTCAAGACGTTGGTTAACGAGGTGGGATAAAATTGGTGCTAGTATTTGAGCATTTTCCTTAACATCTTTTGCCCGTATATTCGAAAATTGTTCCCGGGTGTTGGCGTTTGAGCTCCTGACAATTGTTTGAGAATGCTTTTACAAGCATCGCATGAAGCTCTTCGCAATGTAAAAAACCATTTATGCCATCAAAGGTATCATTCCACGTAGAGCACCTCTCTACGCATTCACACAAGCTTTTCTTGCACTTTCCTTCTAGAAAGCCCATGTTCATTACTGCTTTTTGCTCGTAGAACTCAAAAGTGTCGAGTTTTGAAATACTCTTTCTTATGCCTGCTATAACTGTTTCAGGTGTCTTTTCAGATGGCATAGGATCTAGGAGAGGTATTTGACAAATGTATTGGCGGTTTTTTGCGATTGCAGCCCGCCAACATTGAACCATTTCATGAGGTTCTTTTGGTTTCTCAGAGTTCCATCAGACCGTTGGTCTGGAACGCACTGTTTCACTGTGATGTAGAAAGAGTCACATCGAGTCTTAGTTACTCAGAGAGTAGTGAAGCTAAGCAGTGCTAAATATCCGCTTCTCTAACTAGCATTTTGTAGACAATCATCGGCATCATTGGTTCACTATAAGAAAGTATCCACTGGGCCCCACGGGTATGTCTTGATTCGTTTCTTATTACCTGCCTGCGGGAATGTCTACAATTTGTTAGGGAACATCTGCAGAGGTTTCTCTAAAATGCATTGCAGAAACGAATGTGGAATTGCATTGCAGAAACGTCACGTCGTTTTAAAGAATTATCGACCCTTGAGACACGAGAAAGGAGGCCACAACCATTCCCACTCAAAACAGATGGCAGTTTCAAAAATTTAAAAAAAGTGAAGTGAAGGCCTTCGCGGTCTTGTAGCGAAGATTGGGACGAAGAGCTGGTCAAAAGTCTAAGATAGGATGAGTTTAAAAAACCTTCAGATAAATCACATTGGAAACTATAATGAATCAAATCGACTAAATAACTAGATTGAGGACCAAGTGGTGGACTTTTCGACAGAAAATAGGTCTCTTTTTTTACTCTTTTTGTTTATAAGGCTCCCACTTTTAGGATATTTCAAAAGATGTACGCAAAATTGTTGAAGCTGTTCACAATAAAGTTTGACCGTTAAAAAATTAAAAGTTTAAGTCTCCTTAGATGACAGTGTAGATGTCAGCCAACACAAAAGAGGTCCCGATGCAGTCTTAACCCATTTTAACATCACTTCAAGTGCATGTTAAAAATTAGGTGACATCTCATCAAAACCTATTCAACGCTTCAAGTCCTTCACCAAGCAATAAGGTGCTGATTGTCCTGTAAAGTGCAATTTAAAGAGATTCTTACCACAAGTGTTAAATCGCAAAAGAGTGACACGTTTAAGGGAATTTTTCAAAAACAAGAAGTGAACTCTTTAGATAATAGGACATGCGCATTAATAACATGAGTTTAGAAAGAATGACACTATCCTGATGAGCGGTTGGTACTGCTCTGGCACGACACTTCAATGGAACCTCATCTAATATTTGTGTGCCAATTTGTCACAAAAATTAATGATGTGCACGGTAATTTTGAGATTCTTTCGCAGCACACGCGTCAAATGGAATGTTATGGAAGCTTTTTACAGCTTATGGTATGTTCGATTTAACATTTGATTGAGAATGCGAAAAAAGCAAAATAGATTCACTCAAGAAACTTTTCACACGAATGAAAAACAAAAAAACTTAAAACAACTAATTTGACAAATATTCTCGGTCGTCAAATCAGGGTTAGAAGACGGTCTTAACTAAACCAAAAACGAACAAGAATGAAACTATAGTTTTCGTGACTGAACTCTGAACAATTAAAAAGTCTTGAAGTTCCAAAGGCAGTGCAGTTGGGATATTTCCTGATCACGTTTATTGTTTATAGTAGCATTAGATAGGTTTACAGTCTCATTAAAAAAATTATTGCACATTGATTTAATACGAAATTTTGGAATTCTGTGAGTCTTAGAAACGAGAAAAATTCGAGGTTTTTTCAAACTATAATTCCGCTGAAAGAAGGTACTATGAACTGTCAGTGATAGTCATGGCTTCAATTCAATCACTCACCAATCATAATTCAATTTTACATTTCACGACCAACTCCTCAAGTGAACATAACAGGTAAGCAGGCCCTAATAGCAGCTCAATTTTCGGGCAGATTTAAAAGGTTTCACCTCCAAGTTCAGTATCTTAAAAGGATGGTCGCTCTGATCGCAAACATTTGGGCTTGAATGACTGTAATAAGTTTGAAGCCTTGCTTAAGGCAACTATCTGCATTGTCCCCTACCTTGAAGCCAGTTCTACTTCCATTGCTCCATTCAAAGTAATCTGAAAATATTCCCAGAATTTTTAGGGCTCAAGATATGCCCTGAGCTCACCAAATCGAGTGGGCCCTGAACCAATTACGATTACCAATGCGTCGTCCAAGAAATATACTTATGCGGTATACGTTCGGCTTTACTGGCTTTACTTTCTATTTCTTTTTCTTTAAGATGCGAGGGTGGAAGGGCTCATCATGATTCCTAACTTGGAATACGAATTCCTTTCGTCGCGCCTCTAAATGGAAATTTTGAAGCTCGCACAGGGATGTCGCTGGATAGAGGCTTTCGGCCTCCAGAATCCCTTCATCATGGTTGGATTTTACACCAACGTTTTTGAACGGTCGAGTCGGCGTGTTGTTAACGAATGTGAGCAAAGCCTATTTTGGGGTTCGTTTAGAAGTGTCTAGGGTTGCCATAGTTATTTAAATGGAAAGTGCTGTCGTAATCCAAAATATGTCGATATGGTCTGCAGAGGACTTACAGAAAATCTCAGTGCATCGTCAAATGGTTTAATGTTTAATTAACAACAAATTTAAAAAGGAGAAAAGAGTTTTGGAAGCGATTGATCTGAAATAATAATCTTCTAAATACGAGCAGAAAGACTCGTGCATCAAGACGGAGCAAGTCGACGTAATGCAAGACCATTTGGGCGAGTTGTTGTTCGTAAACTCCTCGAATTATCAGAATAAAGGCAAAAAATGTTAGAATAGAAAAGGTTTAAAAAAACCGTGTGTCACCTATCGTTAGTCATGGAGGCTGTTCTCTTACGATTTGGATTTATTTCTCTTTAAGTCAAGAGGGATATGTATTTAAGGCCTTACAATTAGACTCAGAAAAGAACTTGTATGGTTGGAGGAATCGCTGCAGCAGATATGCAGTCGATGATTCGTAAGTGGAAACAAAATTTTTTTTAGACTGTTGATCAACTATTCAATATTCATGGGTGACCGAAAATAATTCAAGGCATCAGATTACAATAACCTTTAAGCAGTGATGGTCAAACTTAAGCTCAAAAAGACTACAGGTGCCGACAGGATTACTGTCGATTTTTTCAAGACAACTGAGTTGTCCGAATGTAAGTGGAGTAGACTCTGTTATTTCCTTTAAGAGTAGTTTTAGGCCAGAAAAGTGTACAATCGATCAAATTTTCACAATTTAACAGAATTTGGATAAAAACTCAGAAGTGTTGAGTTGGTACTCATGTAAATTTTGGCACCTCGGCCAAACTCGTTCCACTGTACAGAATAATCAAGTTCGCTATTTCGTTAAGGTTGGTAACAATCTAACCGATGACTTTGAGGCCAAAAATTGTTTCAGTGTTTGCGCTGCTTGCATAAGCCGATGACATTGGTTCAACTGGAGGAGCACAAAAAACAGTCAAGGATCGAAACCGGAGTGGCAAGAATAGAACTCAAGGTGAATGAAGGCAGAACGATCATACAAGTAAAAAGATTAGCCCAGAAATCAAGCAAAGAATAACTCCTGTAAAGAAAGTTGTTCCTGAACCACAAAATACCTTATCAAAGGCTGATGAGTTGCTCTGGGTCGTAAAAATCTTTAGTGAAATTTTTTGTTCGCTTTCCAAATATGGATTACGGAGGATAAGTTCAAACTAAGAGTTGTGTGAGCTACACAGTGACAAAGATCTACATAGCTAGTAGGTACAGGACACAACGACTCATATGCGGATGGACCCAAAGAGCCTTCGAATTTACACTAGAAAGATAGTGCAGAATAGAAAAAATTTAAAGTTCGGTGCCCCACACAAGTGAGATAAGTCGCCAACCAACTTAGAGAATGTAATTCGAGGCAACTAAATAAGGATCGAGCTGGTTCCCCTGGCCTATCGTTGTAAATAAATTTTGGGCTCAATCTTTTTCAATCTTTAACAGAACAGCAGCTGAAAAAATACATGATAAATATGCACAAGAGTTGATTCTACGAGTCGGGCGGATGTCTTTATAACAGAGTGAGTGGAAGTTCTGTAAGCGAATTATTAATTTCATGTACATTAAGTTGCATGGTCCCAACAACCCATTCATTAATTTAATTTAGTGTCAATAACCATACAAAAAAAAAGTTTTCCAACTCAGGAAAAGCTCAAATTAACTCAAAGCCAGTTGCGAAAGAGAGACTTGTTAATTTCTAGGAATCCATTCTGCTTTTCTCTCTAGAACAATAAAATCCTACTAGAAGGAAAACCAACTACCAACCCTTATGGGAGAAAGTAATCAATAAGTTTTGAACTTTCTCTTTTAATTCGTTCACCCACCCTCAAAGGCCATACACAATACAACGAGTCTATTACCCTCTGTGGTTTCTATTCCAAAATAACCAAAAAAAAAGCCAAAAAAAAAAAACAACACAATGACAATCTTCTACAAATCCACCAGACGACAATATCCATCCGCCCGGTGCGAATGATTTCTCATTGCATGCGACACGCATCACAAACAATTTCCGCAACCCCTACTACCTAAGGGAGTTCAATTCCATATGAAAGGTTTCTCTTTTTTCGAATCCCAGTCTAGCAACAAGGAAAACACTATACCACGCGCACCCCCAAAGAGAAGGACAATACCCAACGACAAGACAGAGCCAAAACTAAATGTTGTATATTTCGATTTCTTTTCAACAAAAAAAAAGAAACACAGAAAATACATTTTTTCTTTCAACGAATATCCTTTCGTTTTCGTTGTGTTTGGCAGGATTAATACGTCTTGCGAATCGGTCTCGTCTGGTTCGTGTTGTTTCATTAAAATTTTACAAAAAAAAAAAAATTAAATAAAATATTAATGTGTAGAGTCGATGACATTATTTATTTAACGTAATTAAGTGCAAATTGTGTATGTGTGTTAACAAAAAAAAAATTATAATAATAATAATAATAATTATCATACTAGTTTTTCTAGTGTCTGTATTTTTTTTTTGAAAATCACTAAATTAACAAAATCAAGAAAAGAAAAAAATAATCAATATTGTGTGTGTTTTGTGTCATCCCCTCGAGTCATTCCTAAAAGCTTGACAATGTGCTCTATACAACGTGAGAATTCCTAGTTCACAGTTAAAATACTTTTTTTTTTCTGTTTTAATTTATACACAAAATTTCTATAAACAATTGTTTTAAATTAAAAAAAAACCCCAACAAACAAAAAAAAAGAAACACAAATTAATGAATAAAAGAATTCCTCAACATCCGCATGAACTATCCAAGGACGTTTGAAATGAATTGAATTATGTTTTCTATACACCAACACAAAGTTACATAAAAAAAAGTTTTAAAAAATTGCAAAAAATATAAATTCGGTTTTGTTTTTTTTTGCAAACGTCATAACTCGCTAAAAGCATACACACACGTACACACAGGAGATATTATCATTGATGTATGCCTTCCTTTTATCCTTTTCATATGTGTACATATCCTTTTTTTTGTTTAGTGATTAGTAACAAAAAATTTTCTTTTCTATTTTTTGTCTATTCTAGATTTATGTTGTTTTTTTCGTTTTTTTTTTTTGCTATGCAAATGCGAGTATGGTTACCATACATATAGGGGTTGCAGCCACCCCCATTTTAATGGTAGTATGTTGTCTTATTTTTTTTTTTTTTTTTTCGTTTCATTCAAATGGGGGTAGCGAAATTTTTTATACACGAACTCACATGTTCCGATTGAAGTATAATTTACTTAAGTTTTAGTTGCTGCAACGAACGATTCGGAGGGTGGATTGTTGGCTAAGAGAGTAGGAAGAACGAAGAAATGCAAGCCAAGTAAGAAGCAAGTCTGAAACGACGATGAATTGCTTTGTTTTAATAACTCGGGGTCAGGGACTGAGCAATAATTGTACACGAGTATGAGAAAGAGTGCGAGTGTCTTGTGTGCTCTTGTGAAGGAACCATACACTTGGTTATTTCTCCTGAATCATGACCCAGTCTGCGTGGTCGTTCTAATGGGGGTTTTTTTTTTTTTTTTTCAAGTTTCGAAATGCTTTTGTCTGTACGAAGTTTTGGCCGACAGAATTATTACTTGTTAATTAAGTGCTTTTTTTTTGTACCCACAAATTGTTCGCATTGTTGGCACACTGTAAGGAGTTATTAGCGAAATTAACTGGTTTTAGGGTTGAGAGGAAAATAAAGTTTAGATTTGCACATCCTTTCCGGAGGGTTTTACTGTCATTCTGATAATTTTTTGTTTTATTTTTATGTCAAGGATATTCAAACAGTCCAATCAAAATTATTTCTTTGCGATGAAATCAACAAAGTCGTATTTTAATAAGACAATTAAGTATGATTGGTCCTTCGAGCTATTCCTAATTGAAGAATTTTACTAACCAAATCAAACAAAGAGATTTTCGGATTTAAATTTAAAGAAGATCGATTTCAATAAATCGAATAAATGCCTTTAGCCAGCTGATTGGTCTTTCCCCAATTGTTACCATGAATTACACTGTATCTGCTAAACGCACATCTAAGCCAGTTGGTGGCTCGTCAGTCCTCACAATCTAACTTAAGTCGGAACATCGAAGAAGGATCTTCAATAAAATAATAATTATGTTAAATGACTAAGCTATCATTCCATTGATCCGTGGAGGTTCGGAACCTGATCCAAAGCTTCTTTCCATCCTTCACGGTCCACTTTGATTTCTTGCATCCGCGAGGACGTGGTACTTGGACCGGTTTTTTGATTTTTCGTGGTCCTTGTGCATGGTGAAGCGAAGTCTATGATTTTTTTAAAACTTGTAGTGGAGAGACTACTTACATTCGCAATTTTCGCAATCAGGATCATTGTAAGTCGAAGAATTTTCCTTTGGAAGATCCATAAAGTCTGCACCGCTGTTTGAATCTATGTTCGACATTCGGCTTCATAAAGAAGAGCTGTAAGATGACTGTGTTTGGTAGAGTATAATTTTGGTCCTTCGAGCTTGGATAAATTGAAGCAGCATCGATTGTGGTCTCTGTGGAATCCATCGGATTGTCCTGAAATAGAAAAGGTCCTTCAATAACTCAATGCCTTAGTTGCAGATTGTGATGTTTTTATACTGAGTTATTTAAAGGGCTCTTTTTCAAATGCCTTGGAAGCTTCAATAATGGCTGTCAACCTTCCAGAAAAATAATATTGTCTCCCAAGTTTATAATTCCCCGTCGCAAAATCTGTTCGAAAACCAGGGTGAAGAAATCCCATGACAACACATTTTTTTGCTGGAATGTGTGTGCAGAACTGAAGTAATTAGAATTACGCAGTACATCGCTAGTTGTAAATGACATAGAAGGATCAGTTTGTCAGAATCCCGAATTTGGTCATCGCTTTGTATAGTTCAGTGCGAATATTCTTTAATAACTGTTGTAAGACATGGGAACGCTTTTTTCTGTGGATGAGAACTGATGTTCCTATAAATCAAACCCGAGATTTCGTACCCCAAACGTGACAGATGTCACATTGTATAGAATTTCATCGCTATCCATAGGAAGCTGAAGAAATGCTCATTTCTCAATCACTGAGTTGATATTTTGAAGATGGTTTCGTACTTGTTTTATCGCAATCCCTGGATTGTCGGGTTTGCTTTTTAAACCGATAACGATATGTCTTCCAACTCAGGCTTTTAAGGCTCTTCGCTTGAAATTTATCGCACTCCTTAAGAAGAGACCCATGTGCATCATCAGTAATCCATTTCAAGGTGGAATTTTAGTTTTCTGTCATTAGACATTTATTTTGATGATGCTAAGACTTCATTTATTCCTCGCCATTTTACTCTGACATTTTGGAGCCTCACATTACTCATCTGGTAAAAAGCTAATTTTTCAGATTTTGTCGGATTTATGTTGAGTCTTGGCCGTATTACAACTCTTCGTTTCGAGTAACTACATTCGTTAGGTTTTTTCTTTCTCTTAGTGTCGAGCTTACAATTCGTGTACTCGAACAGTTGATTGATTCCTAATCCTGGCTGTCGAAGACTTCTCCTATAAATAAAAAAGTGTGAATATATATAAAAACATTTTTTGAGCGATTGAGTCGCATTTACCGACCAAAACCATTGAAAGGAGTTTATGAGCCGCTGATATATTATCGTCTCATATTAAATCAGCGCTAGTTTCGACTTTATACCATCCTGCTAGTGTACGTTCATCAATCAAACCAATACTCCCGATTCCCGAATAGCCCGACAAGTGATTTTGTTGAATTTTATCCAAGCCATGGCAGCTTCCTTTAACAAAGAAATTGGCTCAGATGATGTGGTGACACGTTTTATTGGTCTGTATTTCTTTCTTTTTGGCTTTACTATTTCTCGGTATTTATACCACTCCTTTAAGCCGTCTTTTGCCAGATTTAAACAATAACTCAAGGTTTTGATGAGCTCCGCGAGTTGGGTATTCTATTAGAGCTTCTAAAGTCGATAGCCTCACAGCCTAGAAATAAGTTTTAACCTTGTTGCGGATTTCGGATAACGTGGTCTCTGCACTGTTCCAAACTGAAAAGATGTCCTTATCCGAGGAAGAGCTGTCATATTTTAAAGCTCCTCGTTATCCGCGCTGGCTTGTTCTTTGAGCAGGGGATTCAGTTCCTTTTTTCTTGAGCCTGACGGCTGCTATTCGGAGATACTTTTAGCTGAAGCATTGTTGTTCATTTTCTCAAAGTAGAATTCTCGTAGAGAAGACACCTTCCGCACCGGTGTCTTGCTGATTGCTCAAGACTCGGCTCCAAATAGAAGACTTGCATGATGAGTATTTTGTAGAGCAAGATCTTTTGTTTTTGTTGACTTGGGATTTTGATCCTAGTTGCTTAGACACACCGAATTATCACCTTTTGCCTTGGATGAGTCTTCGTCGGATCTCCATCTAGCTGTCGTTTGTGGAGTTGATATTTATCCCGAAGTAGATAGCGGACCGATTTCATGTCAACAGCATTTAATTTTGAGATGGACTTTTTCTAGTTGCGGCCATTATCGTAAAGCTGCTGGAATGCATTCACAATTCCTTGTGGATTGGTGACAAGATTTCACTTGCAGCGAGAACACTTGCGACAAGTTTTGGCCCTTTTGTACAAATCATTCGCTATATTCTTGTTCATCGACTCTTCAATATCCTTCAGCTAAGAGACTTCTAATATTTTCACTCCCCATTAAGCTTTATACTATTTTGCTTATCCTTTATTATTCTCAGGATCTTTTTATGTGCCTCACCTGATGCCCTGTCGGTAGGTATTTTTGGAATTGTTCTGCGTCATTCTGATAATGTTTGTGGCAGGCAATGTCAGATTTGAGAGTCTTTTGCTATCGTGCTCTATGTTGGCCCTGGCTGTTTTCAGGTGTACTTAGGCCTTCAATGTTGAGCCTCCTTATAGTTGCCTGGTGCAGCATTCTAACATTGAAAATTCGGACATAAAATCAAGCCGCTAGTAAAGCACGTTTCACATATATTGTGGATCTTTTTGTGTGGATTTCTTTGAATCGGAAGACCGGATTTGTTGCGCAATTTTGAGCTCATACTTCGTACAGGCTCCCTTCCAAGAGGTCATAAAAAATCTCTCATAGAGCAATCAGCTTCCTAGTTGTGGACATGTGCACATAGAAAACTAACATTTTAGGACTTTCCCTGGATACGGTTCGCCCCAAGCTTAAGCTCATGGGCTTGTTAAGGATTATCTTCGTTTCCAAACATTGTCAAATTAAGATGTTTTACGAGCAAGGTTCGTCGCTTGCCAAGATGGTTATCCAATGTGACCTGGTGACTGTATGTCAGTTAACGGGTTGTAAGCATTTTACCCTGCTTAGGGTTTGAATCACTGATATCTACTAACAACATGTTCACGAGTTCGACATTTTGAAATAAATTTTTTTGCCATTTCAAAATCTTGCTTGCTTCCTGGCCTTAACCAATTGACTTATTTATTTGTACTTTTCTTCTTGTTTTCAAGCTTCTGCATTAAGAAAAGACTCAAGGACGATGTTTAAAATGTATTTTCTTTTTTGCAGGAGGAGCATAGTAATGCGAAAGGATTCAATTTATTTATGCCTTGAATGCATTTCACGTTTTCACAAGTCCCTAGTCAAACTGATTTAAGTAAGAAACCATTCGCCATTGTTTTGATTTGTTTATCTATTCTCACAATGTGCACTCAATTAAATCTCACGCAAGAATTATGTTAATTAAGCAGCTCACGCTTCAACGCACTCGATAAATTTATGCATGGCTTTGCTGGACTTAATCGCTTTGAGGGGGTGTGTGCTGTCTGATGAGACTCTTGGACAAATTTTTGAAGGACATATAATCCTGCCATATGATAGTTTAATGGAATGCGCTTATTGCTATCGTAACTTTCAACTGCAAGGGTCTTGGGGATTTCCTTTCAGTCGTTTAACAGTTGTTCTTAACCACAAGTCACGTCCCAAACAAATCGGTACAGCAATCAAAATGTCACATCGCAGCAAAAAACTGGCGCAACGATATTGCCGAAAAGTTTGCCTCAACGGAACAAGCATATAGGCAACGTCGTGTCGCGTCGTTGAGGAATTGAAAAGCAGCCACAACCAGTGCCACCCCAGCCTTGATTTGATTTACGTAATGGGGCTGGAAAGTTTTCACTCCTTGCCATGACTTAAAAGTCCACAAAATGTTTCGACATTAAAACACAAAACGGAGAAATGGAGAGGAAACGTCAAAAAATGGAACGCCGAACGATTTTGGGACGTTTTTTCCATGAGTCATATGTCGGCGGCAGGAAGCGAGAAAATACCATTTAAAAGGACATGCAAACATCGGAAACCTTTTAAACAGATTACCAGCTGGTATTTGAGCCCCGGGGTGCCAGTGGAATACAAAGGACATTTTGCTGCCGATGTAGGCCTGCGAGGTCGAAATAATTTGAACTGACATTTTGAGCGGTCGTTAGCGCTGCTGGCTGGGGGTTGTGCGATGCCGATAGTTGCGGAGGAGTATGGCAGCTTGGGTCCATCGGATAGGGTCGCTTAGTTCGCCAATACAAAAGTCTAATGTATCGCATGATGAATGAGCTTTGGTGGGCTGTGTCCTTGTTTGTATTTATGTTACGCCGGGTCTAAGTAGTCATTAGTGATTCCGTTCGAATGCAAAGTTTATTTTGTGGAATTTTGAAAAGTTATTGTAGCCCTCGTTTTCCTCGTTGGCACTAGTGGGTGCTTTGGAAATAAGATCGCTACGTGTTTAGCCTTTGGTTGCATGTGAACTCGGATTGTTGACAAAATGGTAGTGACTGATTTTGTGGCTAGCTTTCGTAACTAAGCAAGTAGCTGTTTCTTCAATACAAAGGACGCTGAGGGCTTTGCGAAGAAAGGATACGAAGATGGCTTATAAGAATGTTAAATGGGTAGATAAGTGTGAAAAAAGTCACTCTCAAAAGTGGGAGTGGTTAAAAAGATCGAAAGACTATACATAAAGACACTGAAGGAAGAAGCAACCTAACAACAAATTGACGAAGTTGAAATGGTTTTTCAAGTTGTTAAAATCTGGACATTTGAAGGAGCAAGCATCACAGCTGTAAAATATATCAATGTGAAAAGTTGCAAAATTTGAAGCTGATCAAAGAGGCTCATACTTATACTAATAATACTTTTTTAATGTCAGAATTTTAGGGGTCTTGCAAAAAATTAGTTATGATTAACTTATATAATTATGAACATTGCATCTTGCTGTCGTTTTAAGCTTAGCTCAGAAGTATAGGCCACCAAGTTTGATTTAACCACAATTATGATTTGGATTTCGGTCCTATTTTAATGCAGTGTAAAGTTTGCATCTTGCCCCTAGGAAGTGTATTGAACATCCTTCAAATGTACATCCATGGGAGCGCCCAACGTCTCAGTTCCGAAGAGCTAATTTTCGATGACATTTCGACACACGTCGGGCAATATGTCTGCTATAACTTAACGAATAATCATTTCTAAATCGTCAGGAGTCTGTGTATTATGTGCATAGAGATGGTCGTTGGTATAGCCTGGCTAAATATATGCAAACTCCCCAAATCTCATCTCCAAATTTACAAAAAGTGTGTCTTGTGTGACATCACATCCATATCATTGATTTTAGGCTTTAAAAAACCGCTGTTATGCTGTAAAGGCTAAACATCGACAACAAAGTTATTACACAATCGTCCGAAACACAAAAAAATTCACACTTCACTAATGAGAAAAAATTACTGCGAACTGAATGAATGCAAATAAGTCGGTTCAAAATTTTCCGTCCCCAATGTGATCCTAAAAGCCGATTATGTTGGGATTAAAAATGGGATTGGATCAAGTAATTTCTCAATAACGCCATATCTTTTAGTGTCTGAAACAGACACCTTCTGTAAAACGAAGCGATGTTTTGCCGGGGCTTGCGTAGAAAAATTAGAATTATTTTTGAGGCTGATCAAGGTTTTTACAATAACTTTATGCGAAGAATAAATATTATTTATGAACAATCGCGAAAAATAATAACACCTAGAAAGGCTCGTTCACACAAACCATGGATAACATCCGAAATGATCGGACATTGTAGACGAAGAGACGAGCTCTACAGAAGGTGGAAGAACAACCCACGAAACGAAATTTATAAAGAGGAGTACAAACAATATCGGAATAAAGTAAACAAAGATATTCAGATGAGGAAGTCCGAGTATTACAAAACGCAATTCACCAGTGTCAAGAATGATCCCAGAAAAACTTGGAGCATTATAAGTGATCTTATAGGAAGGAAAAAAAGATCTATAGATGAAACTATATCTAAGAATTTTCCAGCTAACACTGATCCGAAAAAAATTGCTGATGAATTTGCTGAACACTGTTCATATATGTGAAAGCAAAACAAGTGACCACCAAGGCCGATTTATTTCACCATCCATATATGTAGACGAAGCGAGTGAGCTGGAAGTTGTAAACATGCTGGCTGCTCTAAATGAAAAAAAAGGCCCAGGTGCTGACAACATTAGAACGATTGACCTGAAGTTGAATGCATCGAAGCTAGCTGCAGTCATGCAATCAATAATCAACTCCAGCTTAATACAAGGTTCTGTAACCAACCTTATTAAAGACGTGACGATCGGTCTATAAGGGCAGTGTAAGGAACAGGCATGAAAATTACAGACCAGTCGCCATACTACCTGTGGTCGAAAAATGTCTGGAAGAAATTGTAGTGCGACGTATTAGCAGTTTTATTAAAAAGCACAAAATTCTGAAAGAAAACCAGTACGGTTTCCAAAAGGGGAAAAGCACAGGGACACTACTAGGCGAATTATCGAGCACAGTGACCAAGAGCCTGAAAAAAAATCATCACGTCCCCATAATGTTCGTCGATTTTCGCAAGGCTTTCGATACTCTGAGCCCTGAAAAACTTATTGCAGCATTGAGTAGAATCGGATTGAGAGGATCCCTTGCAAACTGGTTGAGAAGTTATTTGACAGGAAGAAAAGCACAGGTGAAATTGTTCAAAACCACAAGCCATGAAAAAAACAGTCACTTCGGGGTACCACAAGGCTCAAAATTCGGACCGTTGCTATTCATACTGTTTAAGAACGAGCTACTTCGCGTCCTCAAACGATGTACAGCCTTTGCATATGCGGATGATATTGCAATCGTCGTTAAGCATAAATGTTTTGCTACCGCTACAAAAATAATGCAAGAGGAGTTTAAAAATTTTTCAAGATGGTGTCACGACAACGGGTTGATTATAAACCAGAAAAAGACTAAGCTTATGCATGAACGTGATTTTATATTCCACAGATTAAAGGTAGAAATATACATATATGAAAGACACTATTTTACAAGGAAAATTTTGAGGAATGTCCTTTCGTTAAGGTTCCTTCATAGGAAGGTCTTCCATAGCTCGCGATAGGCTCATTGTTTTGCCTTTAGTAAATAAAAGGATTTGCCCCATTATCGTATCAAAGGCTCTCTTCTATGGTTATGAGCACAGACTGACTGCCTTGTCGATCATATAAGCATTTGGAAGAGTTTGTTTATTTTTTATGATTAACAAGGTGGCCCAAAATGCTTCACTCAACTTATTTTGCAAAATATCGCTTAAATCCTCTGGATTCTTTGTTTCCGAAAAAACTCGACTCAAAGATATTCAAAACACAAGAAACAGAAGATGCGTCGGTAGTGCCCATTCCCTGACGATAATATCTCCTTTAAGACTAAAAATATTGCATATGAGAGGCGAGGCGTCAATATCGTCTAAACGAAACTTGACCATGCTATTGACCGTTACCCATTCGCGTCTACAGCACATTTCAGTGTCAGGGTTGAAGATGTTCCATTACAGAGTGCAGACCGTCAATTGAAGCTGAACTGCGCTCAATTCCTCTTGAACCTCAAGAACATACTAGACGATTTGCTTTCGAAATTCATCATGATTGATGAGGAACCTATCTGTTCAGCGTTCAGCAAATTGAAGTTTGTCCAGGGGCAAATGTGGTTTCAATAGGTTGATGTAAAGGCACGCAAAGCTCGCTTGAAAATTGACACTTTTAAGGATGCGTTTCCGCCTAATGACGGGCTTGTATTTACTAAAAGGCCGGGTAATTTGACCGCTTTAGAAATATTGCTTTGAAGATGCGAGTCGATGAGAATAAGCCACAGATTCTGGAAGATAGTAAGGAGAGTATCAGATTGCCAGAAGCTCTCTCTCATTGTAAAATGCCATTTGACATTTAAAAATCAAAATTATGAAAATATATAATTTTTTTTTTATGATATAGAAAACATCGGGTGAGTGTTTTTGGACCACCTTGGCTTAACAGACTTTAACATCAAATTTTGACTTATGGATGTGTTTTTTTTGGTCCTTTCTTAAGATTTTTAAAAAAACTTGCGATATTTTACTGTACTCGAATATTTGTGCATGCTTTTGCTTCTGTTTTTTCTTTTTAAAAATATACTTGTTTCTTTTTCCTTCTTTTAACTTGTTTTTGAAATATACTTGCTTCTTTTTCCGTCTTTAAACTTGTTTTTCAAAGTTTAATTTTAAACATACTGATGGACTCGTTATTTTGTTTAGCTCACCGATATCAATAATGGTCAGTACAACATTGACGACAACAGTTTCGCAGCAAACTACGGCAAGTGGCACCAACCAGACCTCGCACCAGCTGCGCCCACAAAGCTCACTTCACTACACCAGCCTTCAGTCATCGGCGATTCGCGGCAGTTACTATCTAAACAGCCCCTCCTCATCTATGCCAAACGGTGGCGACACTGAGTCAAAGGACACCGCCGACTCATACCAACCAACATACAAAGCTGCCTATACGAATAGCGTCCGCTCACCATCATCATCGTCGATAAATTCCATTCCAATTCCGACAACTTGTGTCGCTCGTCCCAAGCCGGATTTACTGCTAAATAGTCCGACATCGTCATCGAAAGTGTTACGCAATGAAGTGAACCTCTTAGAGTCTGCGTCACCGCCCTTAAGCGATCAAATCTCAATATTGTTCCCAAAGTGTCGGCCAAAAAGCGATGCCAATACGAATCCTGCCACCAATTCACAACCAATACAAAATTCGGCCAGTAACATTTTTACACAATCACCTGCGGCTGCATCGGGCTCATCGTACTCTTCGGAATCAGTGTCTTCAGCTAGGATCTCAACAAATCCATTCCTTTGTCTTCAGACTCCGAGTGAAAAGCCGCTCAATAGTAGATACGATAAGGACCAGGACACAGTAGAGATGCCACGAAAGCCGTCGGCCTACAATCAGGCCCTCCAACAGCAGCAATACCAACAACAGCATTACCATCACCAGCAGTTGCAGCAACCAAATCAAAATAGTCAGCAGCGAGCCATGAAGAACGTGGGTAATCAAAATCCTTTTATCAACCGCAACTATTGGGACACTCGTCACAATACCACTCCTGCGGGAACCGTCCTTAATTCACCGGAACTCACTTCGGAGAATGCATCCCGCCGTCATGGACATAATTACTTGCAGAAACCGCAGCACATTCGACTGGGGCGCAGTCCGGTCAGCCATCAGAATCCAGTTCATGAGTATTGCAGCAACGAGGCCAACGACAGGGAGCACCACGATTTGCAAATTCGCGCCGACACTGACGGGGACAGCTACAATCGGAGCACGGGCATGGTATCCAATGGCGGCGTTGTGGTTTTCGACGACATCGCTGACAGCTGGCAAAGTGAGTATGATTTGGTAAAATTTTGTAATTTGAGCCTTTTTCGTAAAGGGTGTCTAAAAATTAGCGGTCGTGGACTCATTGAAGCGTTTCTTTCAGTTTGGTTTTTATTTCGTCCCTTTATGGCGTTTCATTAATCCTGACTGGTTTAGCTGGAAGACACGAAATAAATAAAGCGGAATAGGGAAAATATGCTAAACTCGAAAAAAGGGATATCTATGGTTGGATTCAGTCATTTAATTCAGCTTCAGTTTGTTTAGGTGACCAGAATCTAAGGTCGCAGTGTCCTATTCGGGAAGGAATAACAGTCATTCTTCACGGGCCCACTTCTCGCGAGTGATTGGTGATTTTCCACAGACCCTTGATAAAGCTTCTACGGTCATACAGAGTCGGCAATAAATTGTAAGTTCAACCCCCGCCATTTGTGCAAAGAGTATAATGGGCTAAACTTTTAGACTAGACTCCTTTGAGAGTCCTCCCAAGGTTGGTTAGTTCGAGCAAATGATATCGTAGCAGAGGTCTGTATTGGGACCGTGGTGGTAACATGTTTTCTGTAGTAATAAAAATCTCCTAGATGTTTGTAGTAGATTAAGGAGGATATTCGGAGCTCGTTTCAGACCTCGTCTTTCTGCATTTGGCAAGGAAATTGAAAGGATTTTTAAACTCTTGGTTTGTTCAGATATTCATAGTTATTTTTACTGCAGCTAGGAGGATTTCAATTCTCAACGGGGTCATGATTCTTTTCTTGAATTTGTATAGGTAAATGCATTAACTGCCACCCTCGGAATCCAAAATAGACTGCCTTCTGGTGTTCTAGTTCTTTAAGCTTACATTGCTCTCTCTGATCAGCACAGAAGCAAGTTCAAAATGGACTTCAAAATGTGTGCCGCGTGCAGCGATATTGATTCTGTTGTGTTGCAAAGTGGCTGGCAAAATATTGACATAGAAAAGTCGCCTAAAGCGCCCCGTCGAATTCGGTGTATCTTCCCCCTTCGAATTTGTCCAGTAATCTTAACTATGTGGCTGAGAAGTCTCTTAGTTTCTTCGTCTTCAATTTTTGTTTTTCTCTTGTGCAACCCTTACCGCCCAACTAAAGATGTCTATTGCATCGAAGGGTTTGAGTTAGACCAGAAGACGTACTGCTTCCCCTGCTTATGAAAGATAGCATGTCTTTTGCAGTGGATCTCTTTTGTTCCACTGTAGTGAGTATCTTCCTGTAGAAAATATGTTTCCTTAACCAGTGTAGTGCCATAAATTCACATAAAATGTGTTCGTATGTTTCATTCTCTTCCAGGCACAGCCGCCATTCTTTTACGCTACACAGGTTCGTTTTTTTAAGGTGGTAAGTCAGGGTTAAGGGCCTTTTCGACAGTCTTGGAGTCCAATAGGTTGGAGGATACGTAGGCTGCTAGATATATTTCCGGCCTAATAATAAAAATGCGAATATTTATCATCAAAACATTTTCCACTCCGATTGAGACACCTCCAAAACATGGTTTTGGAACGCTTCAACAGCATGTTCTGGCGACGAAAATCGTTGACCACGCGTTTTTTTCTTGATGTGCGGGAAAAAAAAGCAGTCATTGGATGCCAAGTCAGAGCTGTACGGCGGATGACTCAACAATTAGACGTTTTGGCCGGTCAAAAAGGCGCTGGTTTGAGCCGATTTGTGAGAGCTCGCATTGTCATGGTGAACAATGATTCGTCTTCTCTTGTTCGTTTTTCGAATTTCTTCGAAGAATTCAGGCAACCAAAGTATGGTGTACCACTCAGAATTGACCGTCCTACGTTACTCAAGCGAAACAGTCGCCACATGACCAGTTTTGCCGAAGAAACAGGCGACCATTTGCTTCGAAGTGCTTTTTCCGCGAAGAACTTTTGTTGGATTTGGCTCGTCTTCGAAGACCCACACGGTCGATTGTTGTTTTGTTGTTGTTGATCCATCATTCGTCACCTGTGACAATCTTATAAACGTCTTTTGAAGCACCGCGATCGTATTTTGTTTTAACATTTCTTTGCACCAATTGACACGAGCCTTTTTTTGAGCGATTATCAAATTGTGAGGGATCAAACGAGAACAAACCTTTTTTACGGCCAGGTGTTCATGCAATTTCGAATGTTTGCTGGTGGGAGAAATGCCATCTATGTTCTCTGGCACAACGGCCGTTTTTGGACGACCTTCACGAAATTCGCCTTTGAGCGAGCGTCGGCCATGACTGAATTCATTAAACCAGTTTATCACAGTACTATAGGATGGTGCTTCATCGCCATGCAAAGATTTAAGTTTATCAATGCACTCCTGTCGTGATAATCCACGCCGAAAGTTGTCAAAAATGATCGCACGAAAGTGTACACGAGTTAATTCCATTCACGATTTAAATGACAACACGTTCTGAGTGATGTTATGCTTAAAAACGTCAAACTTTCCAATGAAAATGTCAGATTGCACCTGGCAACACTTAGTGGTGCCTACGCCAGAAATATATCTAGCAGCCTACGTAATGCACTAAGTGCTTCCTGGCTATCTTTAAAGAGTTGGATTCTAGAGCCTCTAAAACCCTTTAGGAGATTGTGTCTGGCGCGGATCTCAATGGCTTAGATTCCAGCCTCGATAGGACCTAAACCTATTGGTCTAGAGATTCTTGATACAGCTTTAACTCCAGAATCCATTTTGATGCGTCTGTGATCACATCAAATTTTTGGGGTCTAGTGTGGGAACACCAATGAACCAATTTTTACGATGCAATATTTCAACCTCAAATAACCAGCCGAACGAATGCTGTCGTCTCTCTCAGAGATTGAGTATACTTAGGCTCACTAGGTTGGCTGACTTGTTTTTCTAATCTAGCTGCAGTCTGATGGCAGCAAATGACATTTCTTTCAAGATCTGTTGACAGTTTGACCATCGCAAAGGAGAGCACCCTTTGGCTACGGTTATATCCATTTATTTCCAGCATGGCCATGAACCATCGATTGGTCGATTTTTCTATACCTTTTTTTCTGATCGCTCTCATGATTGAGTCGCAGCCAGTGTTATCGAAAGCGCCCTCCGTGTCGAGGAATGGTTCTAAGGTGCCTACAGCCCACTCAACCTTATCTTACGTGAGAGAAGTGTTAAGAGACGAGCCTGCGAAATTTACTGTTCGGGATCTTAATTTGCGCAAGAAATTGATTGAGCCAAAACCTTTAAGATGAAAGGTCTTATTTAACTACTATCCCTTTGCGGGACGAAACTATTAGCGGTAGTGGCGGTCTGTACTAATTTTAGGGTGTATATCCCCATTCAAACTTCTGCAAGTTGGCTTTATTCCATGTCCGATGAAGCTCCGGACGCCTTCCGATGGCAGTTATTAACTATGAGGACTGTCATCCTTATAATTGAGGTCCTTACACTTGTGCGGGGAGTCTTTTGGTATAGAATCAAACACGCTCTAACCGAATTGCTGATGTCCAACAGCTACCTGCTGACCCATATTGAACCCGAACCGTGCAGCAATTAAATCCGTCTTTAATAGCGTCAATGCTTCTGAGCCAACTGGGACGAATAGGTATTGTAAAATGCCAACGATAAGTTCATAATCATAACGCTAATGATGCTAAAATTTGGCTCTATGAAGGTCCCCGGGGCCTAACACACGATGAACATATTTTGGGAATGGTCATTGAACTGCTCCGTTTGTATAATGCCATTGTCGCCATTGTGAAGATGTGGTCAAGATTTTCCTAACTTAAGGGTGGACCAATCAAGATATTTTATAGGCAACGTTTGGAAGTCTTAAAAGTCTAGAGTTGCAGCGGTAAACAAGGTCTCCAAGGTTCCATTCATTTGACATTCTGTCATCTTACCATATTTAAAATATGATTTGGGAGTCTTGCCAACCTTAAGCTCGCTTATCACCGCTTGCTGGCTTAATCTTCTTAACCGACATTGGAACCGTGAAAAGTCTCTGCTTTAAACTGAAAGCCTACCGCTTCCTTCGATCGTTGGTAAGTTTGACTTTAATTCTGACATCTAATCATAGCTTGCTAGTTACAACGGAGGTGTAGTTGTTCCTTTTTAGGTGAACCTCGAGTTTTGAACCCAATAATGTGACCAAACCAAAGTAGCCGTATTTGCGTATGATAAGACAGAAAGGTCTTTATTCTTTGACAACATGTCGTTCATGTTGTCCTTATTTCCTTCAAAATCAACTTATTTCGAAGGTTCTTCAATTTCCATGATGACGTGCTGGAAGCGACCGATTACGCGATTGAGCGTATCCGAGCATCTGGACAGAATTTGAATTGAATTCGGCCCAAAAACGATTGAATTGCGGATCTTAAATCGATGAACATTTGGTTGATCATCGATATGTTGAGCCAGAACTCCTATGTACATACCGATTAGAGTGTTGCAGAAAGCAAGGATATCCTTCGGTAGTAACTAGAAGATGTGGCATATAAAGCTGATTGTGCAGTCATCGAGCATTGCTTCATCTATCCATTCTTGGTTGACGACTGGAGGACCATCACAGCCCCCGGCCAGATCTTCTTCAGGTTTTCAACAGCGACCTCTTCAAAATTGAAGGAGGATGTGGATATCTACCGTATTATCCGTCTGATCCCGTATAGAAGTTGTTGAAAATGTTGCTTCAAGACATCTTCTATTCCCTGCTTTCGAACTCGATCTCGCTCCTTCACTTTATTTGTTTTGTCAAACTGATCCCTTCTTGTTTCCTCGTAGATATCATGAGCTGCTTTCATCCTTCGCATTCCACTTGCTTAGCTACAATCGAAAGGTTTTATTAAAAAAAAAGGTGGAAAAGCTTGCAACTGTACGTTGTAGGGTTTTTTTTAGAGTCAATGGCGGAGTAGACTTTGGTTCAGACTTTCAATTTAATCGTGTTTTAAACACTGATATCTAGCAAACCCTAAAGAGACGATATTGCGTCTAAACCAAAGTTCAGCGGTTTATTTGAAGAATGTAGTCCTCACCAATGAAGTATAGAGACGTGAGAAAAGGGCATTTCTTATTATTTTCTTTTTCCTTTTTCTTTTTTTCTGCAGGCCTTCGTGTCACGACTGGTTCCCCACCAGCATCAGCGCCACCTATAGTTGAAACCGAAGCCGATCACAGCAACATCGAGGTCAGCAAATGCGAAAGTGAAGCGTTCAAAAACTACAAAAGATATTTAGATAAAAACTATGCGATAAATATCGAGGTCCGCAACGGCATTATTGGTGGGCTCAATCAAACTCGAAAAAAAAAAAATTCAATTAACAAATCTACTTTACAGAGTACGAGGGATCTCCTCGTCGTTTTGGTCAAGGAATACCCGAAGACGACGAATTACAATCGCAAAATTTCAAATTCAATGCGTTAACATGTTCACCGCAGAAAATGCACCCAGTACGGCCAGGCTTTCCACAGGTACATAACCTCTCGAATGCCACTCGACAACTCTAAACGGTTCACCTGTTTTCTTTCATTTTTTGTAGCGTATTGTCTCGCCACCTCGAGAATCACCCCCTCCGCTGTTGAACTTGAAAATGTCACCAACCAACAATACGGAAGACACCAGCAACGATGTCTCCGAAATAGGAACTCTATCCGATATGACAACGTCTGAGGTGATGCCAGCTGAAGCGGTGGTGGCAGCCCCATTGTCAACTGTTGGCCTTTGTTCGTCGGGAACAACGCCAAAGGAAGACACACTCGCATCGGCGGCAAAGTCATCAACCTTTGACTATCTGTATGAGTTTTCCGAGACAAGAAAGGTGCTCGAGGAGTTCTTCGAGTGCCCATCGACCGATGAGAAAGCCATCGAGAATGCAAGTGATGTTGACAGCATTGTAAGTTTTACAAATTCCTCTCTAGATGTTTGTGTCTAGTTTTCCATTTGGAATTTTTGTTTTGTTTACTCCTGAAGGACATCCAATATGAGTTCCATAGTAATGTGGGAGCTGAGGAACAAATTGCGCTACCCGCACAGTTGGATCATTTGTTTTCTGTGCAGTCGGGTCAGGTGGACAGTAGTCCTTCGATGGATGAGAATTATCGTGAAGATGATAACGACGAGGACAGTGAGGGCGGCGATGAAGATGATGATTCGGAGAGTCCACAAACGAAGGTGGTTACGGCGAGTAGGTCTCCGGTTAAGCCGCAGCAAGTGCAGAACCATGTGGACAATCGTCGGACGTTAACCAAGGATAATGACAAGTTGGTGCAGTATAGGCGGGATATAGATTTCTTTCTGGAGTCGGCCAGCCGCAGTAGTGGCGACCAAATGGACAGTCAGGATGGAATCAATCACAATCCCGTGCAAGCTAGAAGCTATCGCTGTTCGCCGGAGACCACAGACTATGATTCAAATTGCGGGGATTTGGATAGTGAGTATTTTAACAAACCGTCTAACAGAAGTTAAGACAACGAGAGCATGAACCTCTGAGACTGGAGGCGTTGGCTTAGCGGGATTTCTGTGCACTTTCTTTTGAGATTATATGGTTTGCTCGTGGCGTCAATTTGTAAGCTCTGTTCCACTTCACTTCCTCGTTTTCCTTGCTGTAAGCTTGGTGGTGGAGATATTCGTCTACTACTAGCTGAAATTTGTCTTTGAATGACAGTACTTTCCACAGCGTGTTTCCAGGTCTGCAATCATGCAAAGTACACACACACGCAGCCTTGTTGTCTTTGATGAACTTTATTTTAGAAAAAACCGGGAAATTATGTGCCCATTTTGCTAGCCTTTTGTTATTGAGGCTCTTTATTTAACTCTAGCAGAGTAAGAATGTTTACGTAGTCTTGTGAGGAGCGCTATGGGTGGAGGAGAAATCGATGATTTCCTGTTCCTGTCAGTAGTGCATTCCCGGTCAATTTTGAAGTTCTTTTAGCCCCCTCATGAATGACCAATGGCGACTAACCTATCTCTTTTCAGAGACAAGGCTACGCAAGTAGCCGTGTATTCTGTGGGACCCTTAATATAGTTTTCATTTTTGGAATTGTTACTTTTCGTTAATAAGCTGGATTGCTATCATCTTCTTAAGCCCACCTTTCAAGCCAGGGTTAATCTATGGCAATTCAAACTTCCAAAGCTCAAAGAAAATAATGTCGAAAAGGTGAGAAATAAGGAGGCACCCTTCACTATGAAAGAAACCCTTTGGACGGAATAGGCCAAATATAATCCATGCAAGCAATACTTGGCTTTGGTTCGATTGGTTGAAGGCAGCAGGAAAAGTCAGCTGCCTTCAGAAATTTTTTGAAGCAAGGTCAAGTTAGTATCACAGAACCAACAGCACCACTGGACTAATGGCCTCAAATGAGTACGATTAAAGCCATGAACATGCAAAAGGGCTTGAAAGCTTATTCATTTTACTATATGACGTAAAGTACGCATAGTGCATTCGGGCTTGTTTAAATAATAACCACTTCCAAAAATCGATTTCAATTTTGGGCCCACCCATCCAAGCACACTTTCTTGGAATTGCTTCCCCCCTCTACCCATCTTACCGAATTTTTAAGAGGACGACATCGAATTATTGATGAGTGATTTTACTCAAGCTCTTGATACCTATGTCGTAAAACTAATAAAAATATTTTGAACTTCGAGAAGTTCAGTCTCCGAATAATAAGAGTCCAACTGTCTGGCAAATTATTCAAACATAAATGAGATTGTTGCCGTTCTAAAGTTGATTCTTCAGGACGTCTGTTAAACTTATAACTAGCAACGTAAACGGAGTATTTGTAAGGTTCTACATCACTTGTTCTACCTGGACCTGCCTTAAAATGGCGAACCTTTGTTGGATGTCGGGTGTTAGGTTTAAAACTTTCCAGCTTTATATAAGCGTGGTATTCTTTTAAAAATGTATTTTAGAGCAAATTTTGCCGTAGCCTTAGATATCCTTAGCTGAAAATTTACAGGGTCTTCCTCAGCTGGTGTCTTACCCTTTTATTTTATAAATTTTCCATGCCCAAATGGAGGGCACTGCCTTCTGAAAGTAAAGACAATATCTGAAGCTTATCTGTTTGAGGAAGATACGCCTTCTGATCCGAATTAGATTTGGACATTCAAAAAGAACGTGTACAGCTATTTCGTCGTCTTCCTAATAGAGTAAGCAATAGACGACTGTACTAAACCCTAATTTGGTTCGATGTGATCTCAAGCGGCATTGGCCTGAGAGGAAGCTCACTAAAAGCGCTGTAAAGCGCTCCTTGTTTAGTTTAGGGGTTTCTCTGCCAGAGAAACGACTGTACAATAATTTTGATTGCCTTAGCCCCGGTAAATTTCTCCAGTGGGCGATACGGTTATTGATGAGACCTGTGACCGTAGTCCAGTTTACGCCACAGAAAGGTCCAGTCCTGGAAAGTTCGTATGCAATTTTGTTGATGACTGGAATCTATCCTAACCTAACTTTTTTACGTTGTTGTAGTAATTGTAAGGCGTCGTAGCGGCTTTTGCCAGATCTGGATTTTATAAGATTGGATGATAATGCCCTTAGCGCCGCTTGGCTGCCTTAATATTGGCTTCTTTTTGGCCTTAAACAAGGTTTACTATGGCGCAGGATGCGATGGCTTTTAGTTCGGCCTGGACTACATTTGGATGTTTTTCCATTGTTATGGGTACCAGTAGCCATGATTGAGCCATCATTATACCATATTAAGTTTCTGTGCCGGATTTGGTGTTCACCCAAACCAGTATGTCACATTCATGATATCTGTGATGAAATTGAGTATTCTCAGGTGTCCCAATTGGTGACTAAGTTTGTATTTCATTCCCAGTTGCATCCTTAGGGCACTTCTGGCGGCTGTTTTCCATATTATAATGCTAAGAGGAGACAACCCTTAGACAGCTTTCAGTCCAGCCTGATAGAGTAGGTGCTCATAGTACCACTGATGCCCAAACAAGCTAAACGTAGCACCTTTTCTATATATAAAGAAGTTGTTAGTTCTAAAGTCTTTGGTCACCAAACTATGGCTGCGTAGGCTTTAATAGGTCTGACTATCTTCCTTCTTACCACTTATTCTTACTGATTGAATCTTTATTTATGATAATTTTAATTATTAACCCCACAAGAGTTTATTCATGTGAGGAAGCTTATCAGATTTCATGCATGCAAACCGAGAGCCTCAACTTGAAGGAAGCACTTGGATCTATTTCTGTTTAGGTGGGGGAGGCAATTAGTTTCCGTTGGATAAATTGAACGGACCCATGATCAAAGCTAGAGTATGTCTTAAACTTTCATCTGGTTTTCGAATCTGGTCAAGTCCCCACTTGCATTTGAGAATAAATAAAAGATACTGACCCTGGTATGGCCGAAAGACGGAAATAGGCTGGTTAAGTGAGTCGTACTGTAGTGGCTTGCTCTATTGATGCCCTAAATTTGTCTCATTTAAATAATATTTTGTGAAAATGTTGTCATTAGCTTTGCTGTGAAAAAACCGCTTTTGCATGTCTAATTATGACGAACAAAATACTGCGAATCCAATGAATGCAAATAAATCGATATCAAATACTTCGTTTCTATTGTGCAAATTGTGCAAAGAGAAAGTTAATAGAATGGAAATAATCACGAAAGATCTAGTAATTTATAGACAAAGCAAAAGCGGACAAGTGGCAGTCGAATACGCACACGATGGGTTCCGTACACAGCGTACAAAGTCTAAGTTTCCGCGTTAAATTGAGTTGCATTTGAAGTAAATAAATAATTTTTCATTGCCGTAAAATTTTCTGGCCGTAAAATTGAAATACGTATTAACTTATAGCGAAAAATTGAGTTGCGATTTAGTTTGTTGTTTAAGGACCCCCTTTATTATTCCTTTTTAATATTGCTTTAAATTATAATTTTTGTTGTAGCGGCGATAGTTGTACACAATCTGCGAAAATTGTATAATTGTTCATAATAATAAAAATGGGCTTTCGTTGGCATCCTTTTGGGTACGGAACTCTTAATAAGAAGCTCAGAAGACTAAATTTTCATTCAGGAAAGCGGGACGTGCTTCCTTAGCGTTCTATGTGCTCAATTTCGTGGGCTCCCAGATGGAAATCCTTTTTTGGAATGTCAATACATTTGCTTAAAAGGCAAGACTTTAGAGGGTATGCGGAACAATCAAGGGTGCTCGATTCTTGTTGTCATTCGATCCCAATTTTGTTTATTTTGAATACTAGCTTTTAGTCAAAAAATTCGACAACACAAGAGTGGCTAAAAATCTTTTTGACTTAAGCAATCAAGGTCTTAAAATAAGTCTAAACTTTCCAAAACGAGAACAGAAATTTCATTACAATTTTTTTCTTCTTTCAGGTCTATCAGGCGAATTTAATGGTGTTTCAACATATTGCAACTACACCAAGTGTTATGCGACCAGTATGCCCGTCCTAGAAGATGGTCTCTCGAGTGGTCACACCTCGGATACCGAAAACAATAATAGGCCCGTTCAGCTGCAAGGAATTTCAATGCTCATGGATGTGAAACGCATCCAAGAAAACAGCAACCATGTTAAATCGAATTGTGCCTCACCCAACGTAGATGCATTTACCGCCATCAATGAGAGTCCAGTAAATGGCCAACTTGATGACTCTGGTCGCGACTCTGTGCGCTCCAAGCAGGAGCATGAAATCCTGGGACAAAGTCCCAGCAGTAGCAATAGCAAAGTTTTTCAAAACATTGATCCAGACTTGGACTCACTGTACTCAATAAGTAAGTTCCCACAAGTTCCACTTTCAGCTCTAGCTAATGCGATTTTTTAATTTTTGTTGCAGGCGTTTTCCATCGAGGAGCTGATATGGTCCACGTAACACCACCACCACCGGCACCAGCCCCGCACCGCAAGCCTAGTGCCATAAACTCGGAGGTCTTTGAAAAAAACCAAACGGACTTCAATAAGGAACAGAGGCCCACAACATTGTCGGGCTTAAGTACTTTGAGCCAATTGAATCGAACAAAGTCGGTGAAATCATTGGAAAAGACTTTCATCTGCAACCAGCCACCTTCCATTCCCGAACGGCTAAGCAATGCTTCGCCTTCGAGCAGCTCCCCTGTGTGGGTGCCACGCTATCTAGACACCAGTGCTGGCAAGAGTCTGCTCGATTCTTCCGACAGGCAAGGGAAAAACCTTAGCGGCGATGAGGACGATGTCGACACAGACTTGGAGACTGACAGGCTACTCGGGCATCAGCGCCTCGACGATCAAGGCTTCTACGATGACAACAAAACTTCACCGTGGGAACGTAAGCCCCGATCTCTACTCGCCTCATCGCTATCCAAATTCTCACCCAAGGTGCAGCAACAAAATTCAAAAAATTCCACTGGAACTCTATCCCTTAGGCAGGGCTTCAACTCCCTACTAACAAGTACACCCGAAATCCTACCACCCATACCGCCAAAGAGCTCAGCCGCAGGTCTACTGCATAACGTTGGCGGCGGCGGCGGCGGCTCAATGTCATCGCTCGACCATAGTGACAAGTCCCCCGAGAAGCCAATACCCGAGGCACGTGACGAATGCGCCATCGTTACCATCGGCAGTCCGAGCGGAGACTCCGGCTCCGATGGCTCGGCAAATGGTAGCCAGAAAAAGGATAACCAGAGCACCGTAACCGGGGAGAAAAAAGTTAAAAAGAGTAAGAACCGAGAAGGTAAATTGTTAGGTTTCCTTCTGTCGCGATCGAAGTTTTCATATATCTGTGCGGATCCGAAGGACTGTCGGTCGGCAGATATGTGAAGACGTTTTGACGTTTCCTTTTGGTTTTCTATTGCTAACGTTTCTATTTTTGCATGCGTTCAATTTTCAAATCAAATTGCTGCCTTCACATTGATTTATTTGTAAGGAATTTGTTTTTCTAGAGTGTTCGTTTAAGTCGAACCTTTGGGCCTGTTTACTAATGTTCTTTACTGTGCACTTTTTTTAGGTGGTGCAGTGCTTATTGAAGGCGTTTTATTCCGGGCGAGATACTTGGGATCGACCCAGCTGGTGTGCGAGGGTCAGCCGACTAAGTCGACTAGAATGATGCAGGCTGAGGAGGCAGTCTCAAGGATTAAGGTAAGTTCAAGCATTGCGAACGAATGAATTTAACCTTTGATTTGAGATATGTTGATTAGGCTTGGCTTTGTGCAAATCCATTTTTCATTCTAACCGAGTTTATCTTATAACATTTTTGAATTTCAGATCCTTGCAAGCTACGACCTTTGACTCTTCAATAATTTTTTTGAGTCCTTATCAACTAAGTGGCCTCGGGTGTGGTCATGAGAGTTGTGGAGTAAGTTGTTTTGGCTATCAGGGTGCCTTATTCGATTTTCGTAATTCAAAATTATAACAAATCTCCACATTTCGAGGTCCAAGTAGTCGGATTCCATTACTCGTATTTTTAAAAGCGTTGCTTGGTAAACATATCATCCGGAGATCTAGTTTGCTTATCACTGTTGTGGTTTCTTATCATAGACTTAAGTCTAGAGATCTTTCCAGAAAATGACAAAGAGATAAACAATCTCTCGAAATCGGCCTAAAAACAGCTTTCAAAATCTCCAAAGAAAACTGAACTGAATGTGATCCTCTTGAAGCCATCTATCAGGTTGGCAACTAATTTTTAGAAAATAAAAGACAATTTTTTCATGGAACGAAATAACTTTATTCTCTAATGTATTGCCCATTTTTAGCAAAGACCTTTTGCCATCATAAGTCCATAAAACTTCTGGTTTTAACCAGCAAAAAACTGAACCGAACATTGTTATTGAAATTTTTACCATGCAAGGAGTTTTGCAAAGATCGCAATAAAAAGTAATCACATGGTGCAAGGTCAGGACTATATGGTGGATTTGGCACAACATCCCAACCAAGCTCCAATAATCTTTGCCGAGTGACCAAAGACCTTTTCGATTTCTCAATTCGGGCCGCTTTTCTTCAACTGCATTGTTCAATTTTGTTAGTTGTTCAATGTAGACATCTGAATTGATCGTTCGGTTGGGTGGTAAAAGTTCAAAGTAGACAATTCCTTTTTTAATGAATATCACCTTTTGATGTTGTTTAAGCCAGTTCACCTGGCTTGCTCCATGATCTTTTCCGGTTGGCATTGTTGTAAACAACCTCTTTTTTAAATGTTGTAAATTTTCGTTTTGATTTTCCATTTTTTAATAGACGCCAAACAAAAACTACACTGAAATTGATTGACAGTTGAAGTACCAACTATCAAATAACAAAATGTGTTTGACATTTCGATTATGTCAGCAAACCTAAAAATTGAACTAAAGCCATCTATGAGTGAAATCCGCAATTACTTAGTTGCCAACCTGAAATTAACCAGAAAGAAAAAAATCCTATGCTGAAATTTTCTCCAGCTCGGAAGTGGGATGTGGTTGAATTCTCTTGACTGAAATTATATATCGGGCTTTCAATAAGAGCGCTACAAAAGTTTTTTTTAAACAAAAACGGTTTTGGATATAAATGAAATTCTTTATTCCTGTGCAAGTACGTTCGATGCCATTATGTATAGAATTCGATTTCTTTTGCACGGCCGCCACGGGCACGCTTGCAGAAGTCCATACGCTGAACCCAATTCACGGTTTTCAAGCATAGATCGGCCGATACTGCTGCAATTTCACGTTCGATATTCGTACGAAGTTCATCAATCGTCGCTGGCTTTTTGGCATAGACCATAGACTTGATGTAGCCCCACAGGAAAGTAGTCTAACGGCGTCAAATCACACGACCGAGGCGGCCAAGCGAATGGACCATTTCGTGAGATAACACGTTCTCCAAACTCGGTTTCCAATAAATTGATTGTCACATTCGCTGTGTGGCTTGTGGCGCCGTCCTGTTGAAACCAAATGTCCTCCAAGTCCATATCATCCAATTGGGGCCAAAAATATTCGGTTATCATTGAACGGTAGCGATCCCCATTCACAGTAACGTGCTGGTTTTGATCATCACGGAAGAAGTACGGCCCAATGACGCCGCCGTCTTTTTCGAGATGCAATGATGACTCATGGAGTACGTGTGGATTACTGCCTGACCAATACCGCATATTTTTTTTTATTGACAGAGCCATTCAGCCAGAAATGAGCCTCATCGCAGAAGATGATTTTTCGATGAAAATCCGAATCATTTTCAAGTTGTTGCTCAGCCCAACTCACGAACATACGATGCTTCTGGTGATCAAGCGGCTTCAGTTCTTGCGTCAACTTAATCTTGTAAGGATGTAGGCCACGATCTTTTCGCAAAATTCGCCACAACGACGTCACAGAGATGCCCAACGCTTGAGAACGACGTGTGAGAGACACATTTGGGCTTTCTGCAACTGAAGCCTCAGCGGCAGCAATATTCTCGACACTACGGGCACTTCTTTGTCTCAATGGCATGGGAATATTTTGCACTGTGCCTGTGGATTCAAATTTTTCCACTTGACGCTAAATTGTTGATTTTCTAGGACGATTATGACGCCCATAAATTGGACGTAGCGCTCTTAACGCTGACGCCACTGACTCCGGATTTCGGTGGTAAATTTTAATAATTTGGACTCGTTGTTGGCTCGAATATCTTTCCATCATGAAATGGCAAAGCTTACTGAAGAGAAATACCAAAGAGCGGCAAGAAATATGGCGTCGTTTGCTGTCCCTGTAGCTCTACTTTTGTAGCGTTCCTGTTGAAAATCTCTTTATATCGGGTTTTCAAATGGGACTTTACAACTTCGATTTAATTTGTGAACGCACCCTTTCACTAATCATCGAACTGTCATTGTCGATTTATTCAGTAAACTCAACATTTTCATCATGGTAAAGTACACGAACGAAATTCGGAGTCGGTGACCGCAACTTTAAGAGCGTTTACTCCAATTTTCGATCGTAATTCTCTCGTCTAAGAAACAGGCAATAACAAGTTAAGTGCAAAAATTTGAGTTATGTGTCAGTGAGACAACGGGTTGGTCGAAGTGTCAAAAATATCGCTGTCATTGAGGCGTCCGTCGCAAATGATCCAAGTCAGTCAATTCCACGGCGTTCTCTAGAATTGGACATCGGTCAAATACATTATGGTATATTTTGTATAAGGATCTTGATCTTACACCAAAAAACAAGATCAAGCAGTCTCAAGAATTGAAGCCGAAGGACAATTTGAAGCGCCGTACGTTCTCCGGGTTGGCGGGTTCTTTAAAGCTGCTTTTTCTTTACCTCTTTCAAATTTATAAACCATGGTTCTTGTTTCAAAAAACATCTCCGAATGGTGTTGAACTCATTTGAGCTCCACGACACAAGGGAATATCATGAGAGGAGAACTCTAATGAATTTGCTAGGCGTGATTCGAATGCTGCCTTCTGGGTATTTGAACCAGAGGTTGGCTCTTTCTGCTTCTCCAGTCTGAACTTTCATTGACTAACAGTTTTTTTTTTTTTTGGAATAAAAGTCCGCGGGATTCTTGTAATATCTGAGCTGAAAAGATTGAAGAATGTTTGATGGTATCGTCTTCTTTGATTATCCCGTCTTAGTTCAACAACTGAATGTACAGAAGACCACGATTATCGTCTGTTACTGAATAGTTTTTTTTTGTCTTGCGGTGTGTTGCCAGAAGAAATCCTTCCAAAAGCACGATGCTTAAAAAGGATTAGGGTTCTTTGCTGCCCTCCAATTCCAATACTCATTCATGTAAAGAAGGTTTGTCATGATCTCAAGGCGAGCTACAAAGTATAGACTCGTTGCATTGAGACTGAAATTGCCATACATTGATTTCACAGCTTATCTGCTCAAAGTAAAGGCCTTGGAATTGTTTTGAAAGTGTACACAAACAGGCCCTGCAGCCTTATGCCACACAGCACACCCTAGATTCTTTCGAGCTTTGTCACTCAAGAGGGTAAAACATTTAACAAGTCCAAAAAGGTGTTGTGTTTCTGTTTCCCAGTTGAGACTGCTCTTCCAAATTATTTTACCAAAAACAAAATATTTTCTCCTTAAACATTAAGTCACACTCACTTTCTGTTTTGTAAATATTTGTTTATGACAACTGTTATCCTTAAAGCAAGCATCGATTGTTCCTGCCGCATTTCTACCTTACTCCACAAAAAGCCAAACTATCTGCCTTGAAGTTAAATTCCTACAAATGCATGTGTGCACAAAGTTTTGTGACCAGATGTACCTTCCGTGCCTCAGCACATTTACCATCCCGGTTATGATTATAATCGATCCCACCCGCCTCGTCGAGCCATACTGCAGTTAATGGTTATTTCGGTTGAATAAGTGTTGAAGGTTTTATTTCTCACTCGTCAACTCGAAGGATACATTCGATAAAAATTTCGCCAATCATTTCGAGGAGTATTTATCCGTCGTCTGTGCCTCTTTGACGATACACAAAATAATTTCCGTAACGTTTTATTGGCATTATTAGTCTTGATTTGTGGGATTAGGCTACAAGTCGCATAAATCGATAAGCTGGGGCGAAAGTTGTCACCTTATGCAGATGCCACCAGAGTCGTTTTTAATGTCAACTCGGATGGGACAAAAATGTGATATTGTTTCGGTTTGTGGCGAAATATTTTTTAAAGTAAAAGCTTGAAGGAGAGAATGTTTCCATACTTCTTGAATGGTGTGATAGTGATTATTTAAAGACTTTCTTAAGGACTGCCAGGACAACTCATTGAACAAATGTACGGGTAAGTGTGGAAGCATTTGTTCAACTGAAATTGAAGTTTGTTTTAGAACCAAATGGCAAGTTTAAATGTGAATGCACCTAAATTAGCTGAACAGTTTAGATTTCTAAAAAATGGTCCAAACATTTGAAAATTTGTTTCTTCTGAGTTTTTATTTTTTGTGAAAATAGAACGCATTTAAATCTTGGTCGTGAATGTTTTGTATATTTAAGATAGTGTAAAAAATTATTTTCGAAATACCAGACTTCATGCTTTTATTTACAATCAAATGTCGTGCCGCCAAAGTTGGAGCATTTTTGAAGCTGAAGAAAACCGACCTTTAAAAGAACGACAATCGATTAAATCAATCAATCAATTATTCGCTCTGCAGTTGAATACAATTCGAGAGTTCCTTTTGAAAAAAAGATTATCAAAGAACTGGTCGACCCTATTTAAAGTGCGTGGATTCGATGGGTCGGTTGCAGCGAGCCTTATTTTTCCTTGGACACGTGGGTATAAAATTTTAAAACAAGAAGGGACAAAGGGTTCGGAGACCATAAACTTCAGTTTATGACTGTAGAACATGGCAAACTAATTGGACGCAAAACGCGAAAAGCGATTGAAAATCCGCGACCTCTACTAAAGAAAAAAATCCAGATTTCAAGTTTTTTTGATAAACAAATCCAACTAGACTAGTCTTTACGATAAATCTTAGCTTAAATTATGCTGCAACGACTTCGAACACTACGAAGGCTTGGAAATATATTCTTTACTGGCGAAGCACATTTTATATCAATGCCTCTGTAAATATATGGAATATGAGTTACTAGTACCTTAATAACCGAGGGAACGGAATCAAAAAAGTTTGCATTGACATTTCAACAGTGTTTTTTGTGCGGGGGCTTAAATGTGCTCTATCTTTAAAACCACCGTAATACAGTCAATTCAGACATCTATTGTCAATCTCAAGTCATTGTTGCCCCAACTGCAGATGGCCATTTAAGGAACATTGGGCGGCTCTGGACACAATTTTCAATTGAATGCATTTTTTTTATTTAATAATTCATTTTCTTAAATGCTAGACAAAGCTGCTTAAATCTCACTCAGTTAACTTAACTATGTCTATGTCATAAGCTAAGCCTAACAAATTAAAATAATGTCTTCCGAATTGTCACTATCTATCATACATAATTTAATTATATTAACTTATAACAAAACTAAGAAAAATGTTTATTGTTTCAATCGAAAAACTTAGTGAATAGACTTGTTGTATTTTACTTAAACTAAACCTAAAACTAAACCATAAAATATAACCTTAAACTTAAAATAACATTTAATCTACCTACTGTAATACAATAACGCTAACGGCCAAGGCTGACAGAACATGCTATCATTGCCAGAATGGCACCAATGATTAATCACGACAGACCTCTGCTCTTCGTTCAACCAACAAAAGTTTTGATATTGCCTTACGACATCAGAACTGTCGCGGTGTGATACCGCCTTACTGAACCGAAGAGTCTCCAGTGAGCTACTTGCGACGTCTTAGTCGTAGTTGACTAGCCCATCCACAGCTTTTCGACCAACGTGGCAGATTAACGGTACCGCTAATCTATCCTGGATCAGACCTTTTCTATCGAGATAGAGAAATGCTGTCTCATGATGCATATCACTGGTGTGAAAAGCCCCGGACATCAAGTTGTTCAAAGTCATTGCTCTTGTAATGTGACTTCGAATAAGCTTTGTCAGAGAGTTATTCTCTGTGATCAGGTTGGCCCCGTTGTACAGGACTTCATTGCTACAGAATTTTTTGTACTCAGACTACGGAGTTCTATATAAATTCAGAAAAGCCCTAAGGCATCGTCTTTCCAAAAACCCGAATCTTTTCATTTAAGCTTGTTCCGACGTTGAATCACACCGGACATGAACAGGCCGAATGAGAGCCGTGTAACAGATCACCTTTATCCTCGCAATGAGTTGGTTGTTGTGAAACAGTCTTTTTGTCAAGGCAAAGGCTCGGCCTAGGGCAGCATCTTTATGTTTGTTAAAATAAAGATACTGATCTAGCCCGAACCTTGGTATCTGACTACACTTCGAATCGCTTGTGGTTGCCCTTTCTATCCAACGATAGAGAAAATTTATTACTTCTTTCTAGTGTTTCAAGACTCCCCAGACAACGGAGTCCTGAACAGAATGGTTTCGCACTTTTGGAAATGGATTTTCAACTTCCAAACGGTGCAATATCCCTGAATCATTTCGAAGTCACCTTCCAAAAGACTAACGATGACATCGATCTTTAGAAGGCTCTACACACAGGAAGTGTTTCAGTAGACAAGCTGAAGTTATATTTTCCCAATGGGTACTTTGGTCACCAGACCTTACAATATGCAATCGCATCTTTATGAGAGTTCATTAGAGGTCCGAAAAGAATTTGTGTCTAATATGTATCTGAAAGCTGAAAGTTTTGCAAGCCGTAAACGCATCTTTATCCTTCATTATATCTATGATAGCTTTTGAATCTAATTGAACTCGGAACATAGAAACACATTGGCATTTGGGAGTTGTACTTCGTTGTACGCCGACATTAAACGCGGTTATCCCTAACTGAATAAGATCAAACGATTTGGGTCTATAAAGCCTACGTTTAGGGATTGTCCATTCCAAAAACTTGGACAACAGAATTGCTATAATGATTTTGAAGACGGATTCTTAGTTTACTGGTAAAGTTTCTTCTTTTATCATCATGCTCTTCAAACGAGAAATAATCATTTACGTATCAAGAACAGTTCTAATATTCTACACAATGACGTTGGAAACCCCTGCATTGGATTATAACACCGTGTTTGAGACTTCAGAGACGTCATGGAAGACACTACAGCATATGTTTTTTTTCTCGAATGCTTCTAAATCATTTTTTGTTATTCCTGAAATCTAGGCATTTATTGAATGCTTGCTCCTGAAATTTAATTCATGGTATGGGATAAGTGGTTTTTATTTGAAAATCGGTTGTAGACGCGAAGTTAGCCAAAGCAAGTCTTGAAACTATAATTAATCCGGAGACCTTCCACTAACATTACCTGTAGAATGTGTTGCACCCTGATCGCATCATTGATTAAATTTTAGAATTAAACTTTACCGGGTTGGGAGGGGGTATGAAAGTCTTTCTTCTTTGAACGTAGAAACATGAAAATGAGTATAACAGCTACTGAGTATAAATAAATAATAATATTAATAATTATAATACTTAAAATAATAATAAAAATATAATAATAATAATAATAATAATAATAATAATAATAATAATAATAATAATAATAATAATAAAAATAATAATAATAATAATAATAATAATAATAATAATAATAATAATAATAATAATAATAATAATAATAATAATAATAATAATAATAATAATAATAATAATAATAATAATAATAATAATAATAATAATAATAATAATAATAATAATAATAATAATAATAAAAATAATAATAATAATAATAATAATAATAATAATAATAGTAATAATAATAATAATAATAATAATAATAATAATAATAATAATAATAATAATTTTGATAATAATAATAATAATAATAATAATATTATAAAAAAGATATAGAACTCAGAAAGACTTATAAAAAAGTTTGTGAGAACATAACCCTTCTATTTAAGTGGGTAATGTTAAATTCTGATCAAATTAAACGACAAGAACATTTTATGGATATATGTTTGTAAGTATTTATGAGCTAGAGGATCAATCGCTAATGTGCTAAACAGTATCAAGGAATATACCGCATCCTTTTGCATACCTTCAATCAATTCGAATGTACTGAGAGAAGTAACACTGTCATTTTTCATAATGAACCAAACTATTGGTGAGGATCTTTTGCAGCATGGTCAGTAGTTAATTGCTCATGGCTAGTATAATCCGCTTAAGAAAGCTTCTAACCACTTGGAGTCGAAGCTTCTTTGAATTCAGCTTTATTCCATTGAACATTTGATTCCTGTTTATACGCGGCGTGTATGTCATCATGGCCGGCACTGATTTAAAAAATTGTCATCCACTCACTTAGAAAGGACTCTTTATTTATTATTGGAAGGAGACTGATTGTCCGTAAATTAGTCGGATTGGATTTGTTCAGCTTCTCTTATGAAAACAAATTAAATGATTACGACAAGGGACGCCATCAATCAGCACAATTTATGCCAGCCTCATTTTTTTAAGTCATTCCCCTTTAAGCGCTTTATTGTATAAGTCATTGTCATATCTCATCTAAATGCTCGAACTCATTGAGGAAACAATTTGAAGACGCCATCTAAAGACTGTTTTTCCCCATTTTATTTTCATATGCTCGTGAATATCCTTGGATTTGGAATACATTACCTCACACATATGCTCCTGTAGACATTGGTAAGTCCCCATAAGTAAATTTCTTCATCATTGCTTGAAAAAAAAAAACAAAACTCACCGCCTTGATTTTCTTTAAAGCTGCTTACACAAGTTCATTTCAATTTCCTTTTTGATTTGTTCGAAGGATTTCTTTAAAAGAATTACATTTTCTTGCTTTAAAGGCTCCCGATGGTGACGTCCAACCGAGTACCGAAGTAGACCTTTTCATTTCAACCGAGAAGATCATGGTCCTCAATACAGATCTGAAGGAGATTATGATGGACCATGCCTTGCGAACGATCTCGTACATTGCCGACATCGGTGACTTGGTTGTTCTCATGGCTAGAAGACGTTTCGTCTCGCAGGACATTGACGATGGGCCCAAATTGAATCGGACCCCGAAGATGATATGCCACGTCTTCGAGAGTGACGAGGCGCAGTTTATTGCGCAATCTATTGGACAGGCATTCCAGGTGGCCTATATGGAATTTTTAAAAGCAAACGGAATTGAGGATCATAGCTTTGTTAAAGAAATGGACTACCAGGAGGTGCTGAACAGTCAGGAGATTTTTGGCGATGAGCTGGAGATATTTGCGAAAAAGGAATTGCAAAAGGAAGTTGTTGTACCGAAGGCCAAGGGTGAGATTCTTGGTGTGGTGATCGTTGAGAGTGGTTGGGGCTCGATGTTGCCGACTGTGGTGATTGCGAATTTGATGTCCTCGGGGGCGGCAGCACGGTGTGGCCAGTTGAATATTGGCGATCAGCTGATAGCGATAAACGGATTGAGTTTAGTTGGATTGCCACTGTCCACTTGCCAGACGTATATTAAAAATACGAAGAACCAAACTGTGGTGAAGTTTACAGTTGTGCCCTGCGCTCCCGTGGTGGAGGTTAAGATCAAACGACCAAACACGAAGTACCAGCTGGGATTCAGCGTTCAAAATGGAGTGGTATGTATCAAGTATATAAGAATTTTTGATTTTAGATTAAGCAATTTATGTTTTTATGACACTGAGAGTTTTGAATAAAATACTGCGAATTAAACGAATGCAAATTTTCCTTCGGAATTCGGATTCAACTCATGATGCAATTAAAAATGAAATACATTGGAATTTTAGGCCAGTACACAATCATTCAATTCTTCCACTTATCCTGTTCGGTCTATTTAATTTCAGGGGTAGTCTTTTTCCATCAAGAGGGCACGAATCATAAAAAAAAATTCATTAAGTCAACCTCTTCTCGAGGGCGTCAAATCTTTCGGAAGAAAAAAACCTTATCTTGAACCTCCAAAGTGCTTGTTCATCAGCTTAGATTATCCTTTAGTCGGGGAAGGGGATATAAGCCGCTTGTGCGAGAGTGCGGTGATTATTTAAGGAATTCCAAATCATCATTTCAAATGAAAGTTAATGCATCTTCGGACTTGTGTCTTTGTTTGGGTTTATCAGTAAATCAGCACGAAGTTTGCCTCGCATCTGTTCATCTAAAATGTTTCCCATAATATTCTGATTTGGTTTGCAGAGTTAGAGCCTACGTGTCGGTTAAGACGGTCTTTTACTGGTCATAGACCGTTGTTTCATCTGAGGATAAAAATGGTGAGTCCACTTTAAACTGAGTTTGACTTGCTATTGAAGTGGCAATTCGTTTCTTCTTTAATTCGGCGGCAGTTAACATTTTAGGCATCAAACGTGACGACACCATGTTCATGTGAAGGGTGAAGGATCCTTTGCATATGAGAGTTCAAATAAATCTCTACTGTTCCCTCTTCCATCAGCTTTATCAAGATCTTGAACTTTTCCCACATTTCGTCGCACAACGTGGATATCTGTCTTCTGTTTGTGTTGTTCCCAGCTTAAACTGAGTCCTTACGCCAGTGTGCGATTTACCCAAAATGTATTATCAAGTCGACGTGTATACGTACAGAATTTTTTTCTGACAGGAATACTTGATGTTTTCCGTGTTCTCCGCGAATGTTTGTTAATATACAATCCTTGGGTTGACTGCCTCTTAATTATTTTAAGAATTTTAAATTGTTAAAGAAAGCTGCATAAAGGCCTCTGGCTCTGCTAGAATAATTTAGGATCAGGACCACAGACTCATGTGAACCAATGATGACGTGAACATCTTCTTTGAATTTCGAAATGGACTGCTGTTTGGTTTTCCGGTCGTGCTTATATAAAAGTTATTATTTAAGTCCGCAGCCGGGTGGCGAAATTCGTAGTGCGCCTGCCTTTCAATTGATTCCCAGGTTCGATTGCTAGAGGGGTCTAGTTTTTCGAATCTGGTTCAGTCAAAATTTGCCATTGGGATCAAGTTAATGACACTGTCACTGGATTGGTGGACCAGCGATAATAGTTTGACTTATGAGTGACGTTGCTGCAGTGGTTGTTGTATCGGCTTAATTCCTTATTTGTGTTTTGAAAATAGTGGTTTGCGTAGATTGTGTGTAGATGGCTCTGCTACGAAGGCATAAAACTGACAGCGGGGTGTTTAGCTTAATATTCCAAACTTTCAAAGTTCATTTATCAAAACTAATGTCGAACAAAATTCTGGGAATAAGGTGAAAGCTAATAGGTCGGTATCAAAATCCTCCGTCCCGTTTCGGGCTCTACCCACGGAAGTGTATTGATACCAAATAAACCTGAGTTTCTCAAACCACTACATGATATTTCATTATTTTCTTAATTCTTCCGCTGGCTCTGTGCTGCACGCATAATAAGAGTTCTAATATCCTCTTGAAGAGTGAGCAAAAAATTAAGAAACAGTGACTCGACGCTTCATTTGCAATTTTTCGAAGATACATTTCTAATTCTAAGAATGTTCATCTCATTTACCGTCCCCGTATCTTTGTCAATTTGTACCCTTAACACGGTTACATTTATGTCATCTGGTTAGGGTAAAGAAAGACCTTCGCGAGATTCATCATCCCCACAAAAATTTTGGAATTTTCGAAATCGCTTTTTAGAATTATCTATACTTTTATTCATTATTATTCAGTACTTAAAAGTACATTTTCATAAAGAGAAGAAGTTTGTAAGTTTGTATCTAGGAGGTTATATTCGACACGACCCACACGATTTCAAAAATTTCTCCACCGATATTTACAATGGTCCTTGGATTGAACATTGCCTATTAATTACAATGTTTGCGAACGCTTTCGTTGCGGCACTAGATACTTACTTGCTTTCTAAAGAAAAGTTTTAGAACGAAAAATCTTCTATAAAAAAGTCCACGATGATAAACCTCTATAGGATACGTTTGTGTATACAAATTGTTGAAACATGACTAAAATTTTGTAACATTTCTTGGACAATCCGTTCGCTTTGAAGTCTCAGGGTGAAAGTTTACGAAAACTAATAAATTGATACCATTATGCGAACTTTTGTCAGCAATTTGCTAAGTTCATTCTCTATATACCCTGTTGATAGTGTGGGCCACTTGCTGATTTGTTTTTGAAAAACTTAGCAAAAAAAAGACTCTTCAATATTGTCCAACCATAGTTGTCTTATTAAAAAAACTAAACCCAATTTTTAAGTGCTCTTCCGATGGATTTGGCTGACGTCTCACGAATAGCTTGACCGTTGCTATTCTTGAGCGCACGATTCTTTTCGGGACTGTTTTCATAACGTCGATCTTTAATTGCACCCCAAAGTGAATGGATTGTTTAACGGGTTGTAACCATGGCTCGGTAATGTCCAAAATGTTTTAAAACCCAAAGAGAAATGCGTAACAACATTTCTGCTTATTTTGCATCAGTTAATGAGTCATTTGGAGTTTGCAAGCAAATAGTCCTCCGCACATTATTAAATCAAAAAGCAAATAACGCTTACGAGTTTTTTCACAAAGTATACCACCCACCCACCGTTTAGTTAAATCGCTTCGTGCCGACCACAGGGGTACTCAAAATGAATTTCCTGCAAAGTGTTAGTTAATCAAATAGAAAAAAAATTGATCAGCTTGATTTTAAAAACTGAAAAGAATTAAATTATAGTTTTAATTTCAAAAAAAGAATGTCCTTTCCATAGGGTATCCTTTAGTTATATTCATGGCTACTTTCCTTACAAATTCCTTAAATTCTTTCCTTTTATAGATTTGCAGTCTTTTACGCGGAGGTATTGCCGAAAGGGGTGGCGTTCGAGTGGGACATCGGATAATCGAGATCAACAATCAGAGTGTGGTGGCAGTGCCGCATGAGAAGATTGTAAATTTACTGGCGACATCTGTTGGCGAAGTAAATTCCTCATATCCTTTATACAAATTTTTTAATTCGAATAAATTCCTTCTTATTTCAGATTCTTATGAAGACAATGCCAACATCTATGTTTAGACTCTTGACAGGCCAGGAAAATCCTATTTATATTTAAACTTAAGCATTTATTTTAAATTTTATGTAAAAATGTGTAAATCTAAGCAACCAGTCGAAGGATTAGCAAAACATACATAAATATTTACTCTGGAGAAATTTTCAAAAGTTCTGTTTGCTTCGAAATTATTTTTGAATTTTTCTATTTTTAATATTTGCATTTTATTTTTTAAACGAAAAATTTTATTTGCGGAAAACCAAAAAAAAATACCTTATAACAGAAAGGAATTGTCAAAGCAGTACATTCGAGTACAAGTGCAATATACATATTTAAAAACCCTTTTCCGTCCGCTTTAATCAAACTTTAAATTAAAAAATAATATTTACACCAATGCACTTTATACTGTCTGTGTCTGAGAATGGCTTAAACACTGAGCCAATTTGCCAATTGGAAGGGGAAGAGTGGGTTGGATGGACGTAGTTGAATCCGGTATCCTTTTCTCAGAGGAAAATGTGACAAGTTTTGACTAAAATATTTAAGCCCGAGACTGCAACTATGCTTCTTGTGCCAATTACAAGGGTCACCATGGCGGAACTATCGGGGTGACTTAAAAGATTCACATTTAATTTTGAATAAACTTTAGAAAGACGATAAAGATATATATTCGGAAACCTATATTAACGTGATTAAGGACATGAATGAGAGAGTAAAGATAAATGTAACGAGATTGGATCTTGTGGTAATAGTGGTAACAAAAGTCATCGTTTCTTGAACAATACATGTGACTACCGATCGCTGATTTAAAAAACCATAATCTCTCGGACAGAAATTCCATTCCACATTCTCTCGAACAATGCAAACGCTCTGTTGGCATTCTGTTGGGTTTTTGAAAACCAGTGATTGATGTGAAAATGAGCTTTATGCGTAAACAACATATTTCCAAACTCTTTTTATGTTCAAAAACTTTCCAGAATTGTTTTTTTGGCTTAGGTTTCTCGTAAAAACCAAGTCACTTTCATTGAAAAATTGGATGACCTACATTTTGTCTCGATGAACATTTCCTAGTCATCGTGACTCAGTGAACATGTTCTAAGTCACAGTTTTTTGGATGTCAAGACTTTTTCCGTTTTTGGTTTCGAAAACAAACGAAACGGTGAATTTTATTGATACTCGAGACCGCTAAAAATCATTTTACGGGTATGATTATATTATTTCGTTTTCCAGTTGGCTCCGTCTTTAATTAATACCATTTTTTTTTAATTTCAATAGTCAGCATTATTTGCGACTTTTCGTTTCTATTTATTAGTCTTAACGTTTCCAGATTGTGTCGAATTCATCCCACAAACTTTATCACATTAAGTCTTCAGCAAACATCAACTGCATCATGTGTTTCCAACGGAAGCCAACTTCAATGGCAATTATCTTTTGAAAAATAAACTGAGAAGTTTGGAGGAAAGCTAAACCTTATTTTAGCTACTTTAGTACTACTTGCTTTCAGCTTAACCTTTCTGTCCTTGTTTATTTTATTCTGGTGATTTATATAATTCTATTTGCTAAAACCAATATTTTATAGGGACAACTAACTACAGATAAAACACATAATAAGACTTGTAACCATTAAAGTATTCTAGTACAATAATTGCACCCGCTTTCCAATCTTTCTTTTATTCTCATCACACCACAAACAAACAAATTTAGTCATTATTTCTCGAATGGCTATTGCAGCAAATAATACTCTGTATATAGAATTATCATACAACAACAAAAACTAAAACTTGACTAAATGTTTAAATATAAATATAAACACCCAATATATAAATAAATATATATTTATAGTAAAAAAAAATAACAATTTTATTTACAAAAAAAGAAAACTCTTATCTATACTCATTATGTAAATGCATTTTCTTATATACAAATATATAAATAAACAACAGCATCAAACAAACTTCAAAATCGTCCAAAAAATATTATACCTATTAGTGTGTTAACATAAATAAAATATTATTATATATATATATATGCAAAATTAAAAAGAAATAATTATATGTATTCAAATATACATGTAGACACATAGTATATATATATATAAAGATTCCTTATGATATACATATATAGTTTTGATATGGAAAGCTTGCTAAAATTAAAAAAAAACAAATAAAATAATATAAAAACAAAAATATATTAAAATTGTATTTAATAGCCACGTCATATTTTAAGAGAACACATATATATATATACATACATACATTAAAATATATTTCTTTTTTTGTGTTTTACAAAACATAAATAACGCAAAGAAGGATTTTATTTTTGTTTTAAAACCAAATTGCAGGTAAAATATGCAGCACCGCTCCTAACAAAAAAAAAAAAAATAAAGAAAACAATTTAAAATAAAAATGTAAAATAAAATTAACGCGATTGAAAATCAACTCCACTATATGCAAAGTAGGTTACGTACATTCATTCACTTGCAAAACACAAAATAAATAAATAAAATCCAGCCGATTAATATTAACAAAAACAAAAAAACAAACATATAAATATGTATCTATACTGAAAATTAGCGAAACTAATTGAATTGTCACTGAGATTGTTTATTAATGTTGTTATGAACCTTCTGTTAAGCATTTATGCTCGATCATAGATAAATTATAATAAATGGAAAAGCAGAAATGAACTATAGTACTGGTATTTGCCTTCTTCTAGTGTGTCTTAAGATTAATAAGTCCAAAATCAAGGTGTGCATGCTTAATGCACGGTTTATATTTTCTTTTTTTTCGTAAATTTTAAATCAAAATGCATTTATGTAGCTGTAGTAATTTGACGCTGTAATTTAATGTGTATTTAGATTTCCACTTAAATTTTGACTATTTTTTTTTGTGTATCAAAAGGCAGTTGTTTGAGTTCTTTTGTAATAATATGATTTCTAAAAAAGAGGTTCCAAACGGATCGATAAAGAAACAAACTATTTTAGAAATGATATAATGTAAAAGTTTCTATGACATTTTGGCCCATTTGTGTTTCTATTTCATCGGTAACGACACGGATGTTGGCTTCGAGGTCTTTTATTGACATATCCTTATGTCTCGTCTCGTCCAGATGGGCTTGAGTTTGAGAATAGGAGCAGCGCTGTCTCGGAAGCCATTTGGATTATCATTTTAGGAAAGGGCCCGACCGGAAATCTTTTCCGACAAAAGCTTTAATTTTGCAACTTATTTTCAGTCACTAAGTCTCTCTTATTTGTGATACTTCAAATAAGTTTCTTTTTCATATTATTAATTTTGGAAATTATTTTGTCGTCGGCAAAATGTGAAGAAGAGGCTATTTATGACCATGATGACGGATTCTTTTCACGAGGATTTCACATTCACTTAATTGTGTTCCATTATTCCATAGAAGCTTCAACACATCCTTTAAAAAAAAACGTCTGGCGGGCGCAGTTGGTTAATCACATGCCTCGCAAGTGGATCAATTGTTAGATTCCACGATCATTCTTATGTCTGGATGGACCCATGCTTAGGGGAGATCACCCTTTGTGTTTATAGATGAAATAAACTTTGTTATATGAACAAATTCCTCGAACTGCGGTCTAAATGTGTTACAAGAAACCAAGTTCGAATCCTAGAGAAAGTCTTGGATTTTTAGCGAATCTGATCTTGTTACCATTTGCCAATGCTATCAAATCAGTATCGAGCTACTATGTCAAAAAGAAAACCGAAAGCATATTAGTGACGCAATCTTCAAAAAACTACCCATGTATTCGTAATAATAAAATACTGCGAATTGGCTGAATGAAAATGAGCCTGTATCATATTTAGCGCCACTATTCAGACTTCACCTATGAAGCTACAGAAATCAAAATGTTTTTGATTTGCAAATCGCTACACAATCTTTAAATTCTCCTCCTTATCGTTGTGCCTGCACTGAGCAAAGTGTATTATAAGGGTAGTCATAATCCCTTGAGAGTTAAAATATCATAAAAATAAATTTGAAATAAGTTGGGAAAAACCTGTCATAGCTAATGTATCAACCCTCCATGCCATAGTTCGTCAAAGGCTTGAGAGACGTCACGCAAGTCACTGCAATGTATATTTGAGTATTCTAAGGTTTGTCTTATTCTGCAAACCTCGTCAGTCTTCGAATGCTTGTTTCTTACATTAAATTGATTGACTGAAATAGGGGGTTTTTCTTAGACGATCGGTTCAGGGCGTTTCAAAATTAGTTTTTGAAAAACCTTTCAGATATGAATATTCTTGACACACTCTAGTGTGGTTCACGATCTTAAGCCCATAAAACATCCAAGATTGCTCATTGGCTTGGTTAAATGTTTACCACAGGTTTCTCTAGCAATTCCTTGAGGATATATCCGGTTATGTTTTGCAAGTTTGATAGGCTTTATTCTTTTCACATCATAGGTTCAGTGATTGCTTACTCAAGATTGTCATAAAGTGCCCGCCCTTCAATGGATTGAATGTTTCCTGCATGTGGCCGAGCGTATACATATGCCCACTTCTTCAATCTATTTTCCATTGTTTGTGTTGATTGGAGGAAACTGAAATTGCGTTTTTCGAAACGTTTCATAGTTGGAACATTTTGCTCAGATTTTTGACATGAAAAGAATATTCGCGGTCTTCGAAATCTCGTGTCGTAGTTTTATTTTATTTGCTCCGTGCGATTATCCAGATTTGGGCTCTTATTTTCGTAGTCGCTTTTCTGCGTGGACTATGCCGATAATTTCAAGTGGATTTACATACAAATCGCCGGAGCTGATTGTCCTTTTTGAAAAACTTTCAAGTTCCTCTTTTCTTGCTTAGAAAAAAGAAATAGCACAATATTGGAGGCTACTTTTTATTATTACTTCGAGAAATGGCTGGACCACGAAAAAGAAATTTATATATCTTCTTTACTTCATTATAAATAATGCGTAAAATAGATACCGCCCATATCTATACCTTTCAGGTTCCGCCAAAGAAATTCGTAGTCAAAAGTTCAGCACATAAGTCTATTCAATGATTGACCTCTTTAAGGAGAATAAATTCTGCATCAAACAGCCTAACCAAATAAAGGTGATATACCGAAAATAAGTTCTGGCGTTTTTAACTACCGAATGTGACAGTTTAACTTTGTTTTTGAATGTCTTCAAAATCTGTTTCATGCTTTTTTTCATATCCAGCTAGCGAAGGTACGAGTTTGGAAGCTGATGATCGGTAGGCTTTTTTTCTCCTGTCGAACACTTACTATGAAGTCTCGGTCTGCCGAGTCTTTTTGAAGCTGCCATTCGAGCTCATGACCTAAGGCGTTATTCTCCATTCTCTTGAGTGTAGACGGTGAATTTTTGATTGCTGGACCAATGTTCATGAATGTCCTGGTTTTGATTTTGTCTCCAAAGCATAATGCAACGGTCGTTGTTTTATTTTTATCTTCAACTATTTTGCTTGTCCAGAATTCAGCTCCGTTTTGACAAGCGAAAGTATTGACGGTTGCTTAGGATCAGCCTCGTTATCGTCTCGATAAGCGTTATTTAAAAGAAGATGTTAGCCAGCGCTAGCGTGTCAGTATTTAATGCAACGGGTTAATCAGAGTTAAAGGCATCAAATTCAAGGAATGATTGCGGACATTGTTGGTCGAACACTTACACACAAATGATTAAGCTGTTTCCTGGTTCACAATCGAACTGTCTCGCCGATGACTTACTTCGGAGGTGGTCCAATCGGATAAGTTTCCATACTCTTTGCTATTAAAGCAAAAAAGCAGGCTTATCTTCGATCCTATATCTCATTAAGTTGGACCAATGTCTACAATTTCATAGCTTATTTAAGATGCATTTGGTTAGCCGTACAAACATTTCTCCTTCCGAATAGATTTTTGAACACTTCTGTTTGGTACCTAATAAAGTTGTTGAGTTAAATTGATGTTTGGACTGAGTACTCAATTTTTTAATCAAGGGTGCGGTTTAAAAATTAAAAGCCTCATATACGAATTCGGTGTCTCACCACTTCGATTCAACGCAGAATCTCATGGAAGAAGTCTTTCTGCAAATGAATGGTTGCATTGATTGTTAAAAAACTCTACACTTTTAGAATTTCATAAGGATAGCGACTTCATGTTGATATCATATTTGATTCTAGGACGTATCCAACTTGTCGAAACTAACTGCTTAATACACAATTACTTACAGCGCCTTATTACGCTTAACTTTATTTTTCCAACAATAACTTACATACTCTGCGTTGCTTTAAAAAACCTTTTCTTTTTCATAACTTTTTATGTTTTTAGAATTTAAAAATTAAGATTAAAAGAAAAGATTGTTGTACCTTTGTTAGATGCCGATGAACATACATATATACCATAAATACTTTCTACATACATACATATATTGTTAGCTTCATTCAACTACTTAAAAGTAAATAAAAAAAACAACAGAAAAATGTCTAACAAATCAAAGACGTAAATAAGAAATAATAATAATAATATGAAAAAAAAAAAATATTATAATATTTGATCGAAAAAGCTTAAGAGAAATAAAGGAATTACGCAAAATGTGTTTTTTCGTTTTGATAAATGTTATAAGAGATTATTTTCTTTTTATTATTTGAAGTATTCTTGCGACCCATGGAAGTTCTCATCCTTAAAGTTCGGTATTCTCTAACGAATTAATTATTAAAATCTGACGAAATGGAAGCAAGCGTAGCCTTAAAAGAGAAATCTGTATGGATGGAAAAGGAAACGCTGTAGTAGCAACACGGTCGATGTTAATTATGTTTAAAGACTACTTCTGCAGACATTTATACGGCGACGCTGTTAAATCCTTCGAAATTCGTCAAATCAATGACAAATGAAATCACAAGGCAGGTGGCTTCTGGTGTCACCAAATCAGTGCGAGATAATCTGGTACGGTTAGAGGAAAGTATACCTAGTTAGTAGAACTCATCATTGGTTGGCTGATACTAAAAGAAGAATATCTTTTTCGTACTTACATACCACGCCATTGATCCTTGTAGGTCTTTGGCACGCTGTTTCCAGTAAGACAAAGTTTTCTACCATCGCCGATTACGTGAATCGTCAACCAAAGGTTCCATTATTGCTTTTTTCTGTGAAACTGCTTGCTGCGAGTTGCCATTTGACTCGCTGGCTGCTTTTAATGTCGATGAATTTTTACCGTCTGGACTAGAATCACATTTTTCGTAAAGTGCGCAGTTGTACCTTTTCGTGTTCCGGCGAATTATTTCTGTAAAAGATTCCTTAATTTTTTTCTTTCTAGTTTATCGTCCAAATTATATCCTTGTAGAAGAACTTAAGCATCATCGAACGCCTTATAAAGGGTGATTTTTTAAAAGCTTTAAGAAAGTTTTTCAAAACTTTATTTGAATCGATAGTACGGTCCATATAATTTAGAGTTTGAAGATTATATCATGCAAATGTTGACCTTGACTGTGCCTCAAATGGTCCATCCGCTTTGGCATACTCCAATTTTGGCATACTCTTTCCAACATTTCGGCCGGCATCTCGGTATAAATGCTTCAATGTTGTCTTCCAATGCGTCAATTGAAGCGGGCTTGTCTGTATAGACATGAGCTTTAACATAGCCCCACAAAAAATTCGTGTGTTCAATCGCACGATCTAGGCGGTCAATTGACCGGTCCCGAACGTGAAATAAAATGTTCACCGAACTCGCCTCTCAATAAGTCCATTGTTGCGCGTGCTGTGTGGCATGTGGCACCGTCTTTTTGAAACCACATGTCATGCAAGTCAAGCTCTTGCATTTTGGGCAAAAAAAAAAATTGGATATCATCTCACGGTAGCGCTCACCATTCACAGTTGCGTTACGATTCGCATCATCTTTGAAGAAGTACGGTCCAATGATGCCACCAGCCCATAAAACGCACCAAACTGTGACTTTTTCTGGATGCATTGGTAGCCCTTGCAATGCTTTTGGCTGATATTCACTCCAAAATCGACAATTCTGCTTATTTACGTACCCATTGAGCCAAAAATGAGCTTCGTCGCTGAACACAATTTTTCGCGATGAACTTTCTTAACAGAGCACGGTGTTGTTCGTGGATGTGATATTTGTTCCGAAGCAGAAAAGCTTCAGCTCGTCGGAAGAGCTATCGATTGTGATGTTTTGTTCAAGATGCTGTTGGGCGGATCAATTTCTCGTTGACAGTATTTTTTTGTTCATCTTATTTACCAACTTTTCAGACCTTTTCCTCTTACAAGAGAAAGTATGCTCGGGTCGAGCGATGCTACAAATGTCGTTGGCATATCACAGTAGTTGCGATATTGATACCTACCCGACGCAATAAAAGATAAACAAGAATAAGGTCGAGGAAATCTTAAGTCAGCTCAAATCCTTGACTTGACCCGCTGCGCCGTCTGCCAGAAGAATCCGGATCCAAGCTACAGAGAACATCGCAGACTTTCGAGCTATGCAACATGCCGAAGTAGGCCATCATTTAAAGAGTTCAACGCCATGAATGCTGTCGTTTGTAGCTTTGAAGTCGAGGAATAACATTTTGGAATACGTCTTTCCAGGCTTTGAGATAGTGTCAAGATTTGCCAATTTATCGAGTCAAAAACTATTCCGGTATAGGCCAATGGGATCTTATCAGCGGCGTTTAGCAGAGACATGCTTTGATAAGACAAGAGCCTTTTTGTGGCCATGCCATCTTCTTCTTCAATTAGTTTAAGAACTTCTTCACCGGTTGGAGTTAGGTTTTCTTCATTCACAATTACTCTGTCTTGGTCATAGCCGCCAAGGATCCAATTACAGTACTCTTCCCTTACTGCTCGAGCTTTTTTCTTTTTTTTCTTGTGCCTCATCTCTCGCATCCGTCATTAAATCACACACTTTTTGTCGGCGAGGCTAGCAGCCGATAATGATGTCGGTTTGTTTTATGAATCATGCTGTCGCACTGTGAGCCTTTCGCTTAAATGCTCTCCTTAGGCTATGTCTATTGTCGATGACCGTAAGACGTCCAACTTTGAAACTTTTTCCTGTTGCCTGGTGTAGCTTTCCAGCAATTAAAAATAGGACTTCTAATCGAGCTGCTTTCAAAAACCGGCTAAGTACGTTAGGTCAGCACGAGAACCAAGTCTCGAAGAGTTTGCCAACTTTTGTTTGTAGCTTGAGGGAGCATAGTCATAAGTATTTGGTACTAATTTTATGCCTCCACGCGTTACTGAGAAAAATAGTGGTGATCGACAGACGGACAAGGAAGTGATTCTATAAGTTGTCGATTTTTTTGAGGTACGGAACCTTAAAAATGGAGACCTGACATTAGCCCCTTGGGAATGGCCACACATCCAGAATGGTTTTTGTGTGCTGTGTCAACTGGTGGGTGGTCAATGTGGTTTGTAGTTTGATCATCCGGGGATAGTCAGGATGTTGTGTGGATCTTTTTGTGCTCAAGATGTCGCATATCGGTTCCAAATCTTTCTTTCTTTTTCATGGTTCATAATCCTATCCAGCTTACTTTAAATCCTACAGCAGTGAAGCATACTCGAACATGGTTGTCCTTTTTCGCGTCGTTTTGGGCGTCATCCTGGACGAGTTGGTTCATTGCACATATTGGTTCACCTCGCAGTGCTAACATTTTTATCTGGGGGGCTTTACGAGGAGGCTTTACGTCAACTTGATTGACTCAGGGATAGGGATCGTTGTAAGTTTGAATTCTTCCATAGATGAATCCTCAGCATCATTTGAGTAATACAAAATGAAATGCTGTCCTGAATCAGCAAATGACTAAGTCGAGTGGAGATACTTTTTCTCTTACGTTCTAGTTACCTTAACTGTCAATCAAGAAACTGATAGATACAAAGTCAATGTTCAGCGGCACATCAGATACTTTGCATTTCATGCATGCTGCGCATTCTCTCAAAATCCTCTCTATAGGCCATCGCACACGATTAAGCTTCCAAATAACCCGATTCTAATTGTCATCAGCAAGTACCTGAACGGGCGACAGTTACTAGCTGTCATAGCCATTTTGTCAGGGCCCGATTAAGATTAAGGTTCCTCTTCTTCTTCTCAATTGAATTTCTCCCCATAACTGGATGTAGCCCAGAAACAATACACCTTGTCACCGTTTCAACGAAATTGGTGCTAAACTGCGCGCGCGCGCGCATAAATTATTTATTAAGCCTCTTTGTTCGAAGCATACGAGTTAACAACACGAACCATTTGAGCCCATTCGACCATGTAAAACAGAATTAGAAATTATTTTTCATAGGCGCAAAAAAACAAAAACGAAAGAAAAAAAAATAACATTTAAAAATTATGACATCACGGTGACAGCGACAAAAAGTATCTTGTATCTAAATGGGCGATCAGAATTGCAAGCGACACAAACTTTCACTTAATTGTTGTTCATATGCGATGAGGAATTTTTATTTGTTGCTATTGCTGTCTGTTGTTGTTGTTGGGTTTGTTTTTTCTATACCGCTATACTCTTTCATATGCGATGAATCACATGTTGTCATCCGAATCCATCTCCAAGACATCATTTCATTTGTTTACGGCTGTTTTTTTTTGTTGTTGTTCAGATAAAAAACATAATTTTTCTTCTAATTTAACGTGTCGAAGAAAGTTTACACGCTTTATGGGAATTTCGTTGTTGGAGTTGTAATTCGTAATAAATGTCGACGCAGAGATGAGTCGGTTTCCTATCGTGATATAAAGCGGTTTGCTGATGAGTGACAGTGGTCCGATGGGAATGATTCAGAATTGATTGGAGATACTTTGGCAGATTGACCTATTGGCAGACAACGATGGACTGCGAATGATGGAACGATGTTTTCTAATCGCATAACAGTGACTTGATGTGCACCAATACCTTTTTTTTTTCTTAAATCGGTTTTGTGGAAAAAAGTCTTAGTACCAGCAAAGCTGCTTTTGAAATTGGGTCCGTCTATGTACAAGTCAAATTAAGGTATTTTTTTTTGTTTGTTTGTTTTGCAAACGTCCATCAGAACCATCCTATTCGTGGTCGGGAATTCGCATCTCCTGCTTTAATCAGAGGCGTTAAAACAAATGCCTCTATCATTTTCAACCAAGACAATAGGTAATGTAGGGTGATGGCATGTGAGGTCAGCCGTCTCCAGTAGTCGACCGCCGCACCATTAAATGATGCGTAATAGCAAATGCGTTTGTAAAATAGGACACAGAAATTTTTCACCCAAAAGGCTAACGGTTTGCCTGCCTGTGATCAAAGTCTGGATGCCATGCAGCTCCTGGTTTCTCCTTGATAATTGTTAGTTTGATTCAACTTCCTGACGGTGGTGAACGTTTGGTTTTGGGTTGCAAAAAAAATAGTGCAAGTGAATTCGAGAAATCCATGTATCTAGTGAAATACTGTCGGTAAGTGCATTTAATTATTTAATTTCAGATTTTTACAGATTCTTTTCGTTGTTTTTTTTTTACCCGAAAGTAGAAAGTTGCATGGTTGTCCTTGGCTCGGCCCCACCCCCGGCCGACTACAGAGGACTATGTTTTTTTTTGTTTTTGCCTAACTTGCTATAAAGATTGAAGGTAAACCTCATTCTACATTAGTTTTTGACCAAATTTCCATGTTTTTTTTTCCTTAGTTTCAGTAGTCGGCCCCTGTTTTCGCGTTGAAAGAATGGGTGGCTGACTTCAGAAGACGGATATTGTTGAGTCGGTTGAGTTTTTTATATTTAGAGTAACAAAAACAGGTTCACATTTAGAACTTAAGAATTTATTATTTATTTGAGCATTAAGAAATGGAAAATTCAAAAGAAGGGGCTAAACGCGGTTTCCACAAGTACCCGGAAGAAGTACTTAAAGAAGCCATGAAGAAGATTCGGTAGGAAAATTGGCCAATAAGGAAAGCCAGCAAAGAGTTTGGAATCCCAAGAGCAACAATCCAAGACCGCATTTATGGTAGGGTTGCCGAAAAACCGAGAAGAATGGGACCGGATACTGTCCGTGCAGCCGAAGAAAAAAGTCTTGTAGACATGGTAATGGCAAATGGTATAGTCTTGTATGCTCTTTTGCCAAATACGACACATATCACCCAAAATATACCTCCCATATCTTTTGTGCCATTTATTTTCAGTAACATTCGATACAATAAGTTTTTTTTGTTTTTTAAATTAATTATTTTATTTATTGTTATAGTTATGTTTTTGTTAATTAATGGAAAGGCATATTAAATTAAATAAATGTTCTTCTTAAGTGTTAATTTAAAGTTTTTTTTATGTCTTCTTAGTAACCCTCTTTTTCTAAAAGTTAATTAAACTATTTTTAAAGAAAATTATTTTTTTTTTCTTTTTTTTTATAATAAATTCAGAAAATGCTATGCCCTGTGTAATTAATTTGAAATAAAATATAATGAACTTTTTCTTTTATCATATGAGTTTGTATAGTTATAGTTTTTTAAAATTAAAATATATTGAAAATTAAAAAAACCTGCTATCTTAACTTAGTCAAAACATAAAGAATACAGAAGCAAAAATGGGGGCCGACTTCTTCAATTAGGAGGGCCGCCTACTGAAGAATGTGGTTTCCATTGATATTCTTGTAAATAGTTAAAAATGGGTAGCAAATATACATAAAAATCCTTGAATTACCTAATTTCCACATTTCAAATATTCAATTAAGCCAAATTGTCTATTTCATTTTTGAATTACGGATTTTTCAAAGCAAATCAAACCTTAAATTAAAGTTAAGGGGCCGACTACTGGTGCCATCACCCTTGTTAAGAGCGTGGTTGTCTGGTGTCTAGGAATTCTCTACAGTCTGAAAACGTGAACAAACCTTCGTTAGTCGAAGCTTAGTCAGATACCTTTCGGTTCTGGCTTGATCAGTATCAAAAGTAAGAACAAATATTGCATTGAGTGTTATTTTAACCGAGACAAAACGGACATTACAGACACACAAAAGCTTTCTTCTTTCTCGGATAAGAAATGTCAAATCACTGTTGAAACAACAGCTTCGGAATTCTATCAATCACTAACAGAAACAAACTGTGGCTAATTTTTGTGGGGATCCAATCCGAGTCTGATTATATGAACTACCATCAGGCTTACATGCGTTTTTCCGTTCTCTGTGTTTCACTGTACCGTGCCTGTATTGCAGAAATGTAAACAAGGCTGTTCTCCGATCCTGAACGCTTTTATCAATTCATAAACACTAAAAGGAAATGGAATGGCTACCCCTCTACACTCATATATTCTGACATCTCCCCGTCCGACCCTGAAATTATTGCTAACCTGTCTGCAAAATTTTTTGGCGGCTCTTTTACATGTGGGCATTTTCCGCAGCAACGTTATTAAAAATAATAGCCTATCTTTCTTTTCACCCCAGGACCAGATGAGCTCCCCGCCATTGGTCTCAAAAAGTACGTGAATTTGTTATCCCAAAACCTTTACTACTCTTTTTCATCTTTCTCTTAATCAAACATGCTTCCCAAAGGTTTGTTAGGGCGCCTTTATTATTCCCGTTCATAAAAATGGCCGTAAGGACGACATCTCAAACTACAATCCCATTGCGAAGCTCTCTTCCATTCCCAAGCTTTTCGAAAGCATAGTATATGACTCTATGTATTTTCATTGTAAGTCCATCGTGTCTCCTAAGCAGCATGGGTTTTTAAAGGGCCGATCTATGATACAACTACTTATTTAACCGAATTTACCTCGAACACGCTGCAAGCCTTACAATATGGATATGAAGTCGATGCTATTACTACCGACTTCAGTAAGGCTTTGGACGAAATCTCTTACTGAATCATCTGCCTGAAGCTTGCTGCACTCGGTTTTCCTCCATCCATCATTGGCTGGATAAAGTTTTAGTCAGTACCGGATCCCCTTTAGATCCCTTCTATTCAACCCAATAATTGCTACCTCTGGTGTCCCCCAAGGTAGTCATTTAGGACCCATTATCTTTATTCTAACAATAAACGATGTAGAACACATGTTAATTGACTCTGATCCCTCTATGTACGCTGATGATACGAGTATCATCAAACGCATCTCATCCCCTATAGATCTCATCACTCTGCAGAATGATTTGAATGGGCTCTACACTCGGTGTACCAAAAACTATTTAGAGCTTAACGTTGAAAAATGTAAAGCTATGACTTTCTCCCGAAAACGCCTTCCATTTGCCCATCGATGATACTTTTTAGACGGTATACCTAATCCCTTTATTGATTCAATGGGTGATCTCGATGTTCTTATGGACAAAGAGCTCAATTTTCGTTCGCACATTGATAATATTATAAGGAAAGCCAATAAGATTCTTAGGTTTAGAGACTCTTAGGTTTAGTAGGGTATCAGACCGCTTTAGAGCAGACGTTGGATGGCAACGTCGACACTATTGGTGGTTGAACGATGAATTGAAGTCTGTCGTATGCGTTATTTTAATCTTGGCTGCCCTAAAGGTAAACTAGATAGCATGTCATGTTAGCCTGGGCGGCTTATATATTTTTTAAGGTAGTGTAAGTAGTAAGAAATTAGTTTTAATTTTATTTTAAGTTAGATTAAGATTTTAGGATTTAGATAAGTTTTAAGTTAATATTAAGGCCTTATTTAAGTAATAATCAAAAAGTAATTACACAAAGTTTTTCTGTTTAATGAATATTTTCTTAGTCTTCAAAATTAGTTTTTATAGTTTAAATTAAAAAAAATTTGGTTTGGGTGCGAGTAGGTCTGCCCAAACCATGAACTTCCCATCTCAAGATAAAAAAAAATTTGAAAGACTTACAGGATTCACATTTCTGAAGCAATTTTCAAAGAACTTCCGTGGAAATTTGGATAAGGAAATAAAGAAAATACTGTTTTAGTCTTTTTGGTAGTCTTTATAGTTAGTAACTTACCTAGCTTATTCAATTGGCTAAATAAACATAATATTGATAAAACTTTTGGCATTAAAACTGACCAAAACAAATATATGAATTTGTCCGGAAACTTATGAGCGAAAGTGTATATATTTATGCATATTTTTTATCTGATAAGGTAGCTGTAAACTATAAATTTAATAAATTTTGAACTTTTTTTTATCGGAAAACTAAATTGATTTTAATAGAAGTGAAAATGTCCCTTTTTTGGAATGTTTTTTTTCGTCAAAAATTGGTTTGCAATGTGAAATTTAACCAAAAGCTTTTCAGGTTATCTTTATGCACACACGCTTCGAATGAAACCAAGTTGTTCTCGAGTTAGGCTGTACGAAAGAATCCACACAAACGTTCGTACACACACACACACAGACATCTTTCTAAAAATAATGGAATCCGATTACTGGGACCGCCAAACGTGGAGAAATGTAAACATTTTGAATTTCGACAATCGGACCGATTACAAGAACTTCCTGATTGGAAGTTAAAAACTTAAGTCTGAGGACCAATTATTGACAAAAATAGAGAGATTTGAAATCCGAGGCTATTTTGCTTAATTCTGCTGGACTATAGCCCATGGTTTCAAAATGCACTTTTTTCCTGAATTCGCAAATGACGATTTCTAAGATATTCATCATCATGAGCATCACTAACTGAACACAAATTTGAAAATTTAGCTCTGAGAACCAATTATTGACAAAAATAGAGAGATTTGAAATCCGAGGCTATTTTGCTTAATTCTGCTGGACTATAGCCCATGGTTTCAAAATTCACTTTTTTCGTGAATTCGCAAATGACGATTTCTAAGATATTCATCATCATGAGCATCACTAACTGAACACAAATTTGAAAATTTAGCTCTGAGAACCAATTATTGACAAAAATAGAGAGATTTGAAATCCGAGGCTATTTTGCTTAATTCTGCTGGACTATAGCCCATGGTTTCAAAATGCACTTTTTTCGTGAATTCGCAAATGACGATTTCAAAGATATTCATCATCATGAGCATCACTAACTGAACACAAATTTGAAAATTTAGCTCTGAGAACCAATTATTGACAAAAATAGAGAGATTTGAAATCCGAGGCTATTTTGCTTAATTCTGCTGGACTATAGCCCATGGTTTCAAAATACACTTTTTTCCTGAATTCGCAAATGATGATTTCTAAGATATTCATCATCATGAGCATCACTAACTGAACACAAATTTGAAAATTTAGCTCTGAGAACCAATTATTGACAAAAACAGAGAGATTTAAAATCCGAGGCTATTTTGCTTAATTCTGCTGGACTATAGCCCATGGTTTCAAAATGCACTTTTTTCGTGAATTCGCAAATGACGATTTCTAAGATATTCATCATCATGAGCATCACTAACTGAACACAAATTTGAAAATTTAGCTCTGAGAACCAATTATTGACAAAAATAGAGAGATTTGAAATCCGAGGCTATTTTGCTTAATTCTGCTGGACTATAGCCCATGGTTTCAAAATGCACTTTTTTCGTGAATTCGCAAATGACGATTTCTAAGATATTCATCATCATGAGCATCACTAACTGAACACAAATTTGAAAATTTAGCTCTGAGAACCAATTATTGACAAAAATAGAGAGATTTGAAATCCGAGGCTATTTTGCTTAATTCTGCTGGACTATAGCCCATGGTTTCAAAATGCACTTTTTTCCTGAATTCGCAAATGACGATTTCTAAGATATTCATCATCATGAGCATCACTAACTGAACACAAATTTGAAAATTTAGCTCTGAGAACCAATTATTGACAAAAATAGAGAGATTTGAAATCCGAGGCTATTTTGCTTAATTCTGCTGGACTATAGCCCATGGTTTCAAAATGCACTTTTTTCGTGAATTCGCAAATGACGATTTCTAAGATATTCATCATCATGAGCATCACTAACTGAACACAAATTTGAAAATTTAGCTCTGAGAACCAATTATTGACAAAAATAGAGAGATTTGAAATCCGAGGCTATTTTGCTTAATTCTGCTGGACTATAGCCCATGGTTTCAAAATGCACTTTTTTCCTGAATTCGCAAATGACGATTTCTAAGATATTCATCATCATGAGCATCACTAACTGAAGATAAATTTGAAAATTTAGCTCTGAGAACCAATTATTGACAAAAATAGAGAGATTTGAAATCCGAGGCTATTTTGCTTAATTCTGCTGGACTATAGCCCATGGTTTCAAAATGCACTTTTTTCGTGAATTCGCAAATGACGATTTCTAAGATATTCATCATCATGAGCATCACTAACTGAACACAAATTTGAAAATTTAGCTCTGAGAACCAATTATTGACAAAAATAGAGAGATTTGAAATCCGAGGCTATTTTGCTTAATTCTGCTGGACTATAGCCCATGGTTTCAAAATGCACTTTTTTCCTGAATTCGCAAATGACGATTTCTAAGATATTCATCATCATGAGCATCACTAACTGAAGATAAATTTGAAAATTTAGCTCTGAGAACCAATTATTGACAAAAATAGAGAGATTTGAAATCCGAGGCTATTTTGCTTAATTCTGCTGGACTATAGCCCATGGTTTCAAAATGCACTTTTTTCGTGAATTCGCAAATGACGATTTCTAAGATATTCATCATCATGAGCATCACTAACTGAACACAAATTTGAAAATTTAGCTCTGAGAACCAATTATTGACAAAAATAGAGAGATTTGAAATCCGAGGCTATTTTGCTTAATTCTGCTGGACTATAGCCCATGGTTTCAAAATGCACTTTTTTCCTGAATTCGCAAATGACGATTTCTAAGATATTCATCATCATGAGCATCACTAACTGAAGATAAATTTGAAAATTTAGCTCTGAGAACCAATTATTGACAAAAATAGAGAGATTTGAAATCCGAGGCTATTTTGCTTAATTCTGCTGGACTATAGCCCATGGTTTCAAAATGCACTTTTTTCGTGAATTCGCAAATGACGATTTCTAAGATATTCATCATCATGAGCATCACTAACTGAACACAAATTTGAAAATTTAGCTCTGAGAACCAATTATTGACAAAAATAGAGAGATTTGAAATCCGAGGCTATTTTGCTTAATTCTGCTGGACTATAGCCCATGGTTTCAAAATGCACTTTTTTCCTGAATTCGCAAATGACGATTTCTAAGATATTCATCATCATGAGCATCACTAACTGAACACAAATTTGAAAATTTAGCTCTGAGAACCAATTATTGACAAAAATAGAGAGATTTGAAATCCGAGGCTATTTTGCTTAATTCTGCTGGACTATAGCCCATGGTTTCAAAATGCACTTTTTTCGTGAATTCGCAAATGACGATTTCTAAGATATTCATCATCATGAGCATCACTAACTGAACACAAATTTGAAAATTTAGCTCTGAGAACCAATTATTGACAAAAATAGAGAGATTTGAAATCCGAGGCTATTTTGCTTAATTCTGCTGGACTATAGCCCATGGTTTCAAAATGCACTTTTTTCCTGAATTCGCAAATGACGATTTCTAAGATATTCATCATCATGAGCATCACTAACTGAAGATAAATTTGAAAATTTAGCTCTGAGAACCAATTATTGACAAAAATAGAGAGATTTGAAATCCGAGGCTATTTTGCTTAATTCTGCTGGACTATAGCCCATGGTTTCAAAATGCACTTTTTTCGTGAATTCGCAAATGACGATTTCTATGATATTGATAACTATGAGCATCACTAACTGACCACAAATTTGAAAACTTGGCTCTGAGAACCAATTATTGACAAAAATAGAGAGATTTGAAATCCGAGGCTATTTTGCTTAATTCTGCTGGACTATAGCCCATGGTTTCAAAATGCACTTTTTTCGTGAATTCGCAAATGACGATTTCTAAGATATTCATCATCATGAGCATCACTAACTGAACACAAATTTGAAAATTTAGCTCTGAGAACCAATTATTGACAAAAATAGAGAGATTTGAAATCCGAGGCTATTTTGCTTAATTCTGCTGGACTATAGCCCATGGTTTCAAAATGCACTTTTTTCGTGAATTCGCAAATGACGATTTCTATGATATTGATAACTATGAGCATCACTAACTGACCACAAATTTGAAAACTTGGCTCTGAGAACCAATTATTGACAAAAATAGAGAGATTTGAAATCCGAGGCTATTTTGCTTAATTCTGCTGGACTATAGCCCATGGTTTCAAAATGCACTTTTTTCGTGAATTCGCAAATGACGAACTCTAAGATATTCATCATCATGAGCATCACTAACTGAACACAAATTTGAAAATTTAGCTCTGAGAACCAATTATTGACAAAAATAGAGAGATTTGAAATCCGAGGCTATTTTGCTTAATTCTGCTGGACTATAGCCCATGGTTTCAAAATGCACTTTTTTCCTGAATTCGCAAATGACGATTTCTCTGATATTCATCATCATGAGCATCACTAACTGAACACAGATTTGAAAATTTAGCTCTGAGAACCAATTATTGACAAAAAAAGGGAGATTTGAAATCCGAGGCTATTTTGCTTAATTCTGCTGGACTATAGCCCATGGTTTCAAAATGCACTTTTTTCGTGAATTCGCAAATGACGATTTCTATGATATTGATAACTATGAGCATCACTAACTGACCACAAATTTGAAAACTTGGCTCTGAGAACCAATTATTGACAAAAATAGAGAGATTTGAAATCCGAGGCTATTTTGCTTAATTCTGCTGGACTATAGCCCATGGTTTCAAAATGCACTTTTTTCGTGAATTCGCAAATGACGAACTCTAAGATATTCATCATCATGAGCATCACTAACTGAACACAAATTTGAAAATTTAGCTCTGAGAACCAATTATTGACAAAAATAGAGAGATTTGAAATCCGAGGCTATTGTGCTTAATTCTGCTGGACTATAGCCCATGGTTTCAAAATGCACTTTTTTCGTGAATTCGCAAATGACGAACTCTAAGATATTCATCATCATGAGCATCACTAACTGAACACAAATTTGAAAATTTAGCTCTGAGAACCAATTATTGACAAAAATAGAGAGATTTGAAATCCGAGGCTATTTTGCTTAATTCTGCTGGACTATAGCCCATGGTTTCAAAATGCACTTTTTTCGTGAATTCGCAAATGACGATTTCTAAGTTATTCATCATCATGAGCATCACTAACTTAACACAGATTTGAAAATTTAGCTCTGAGAACCAATTATTGACAAAAATAGAGAGATTTGAAATCCGAGGCTATTTTGCTTAATTCTGCTGGACTATAGCCCATGGTTTCAAAATGCACTTTTTTCCTGAATTCGCAAATGACGATTTCTATGATATTGATAATTATGAGCATCACTTACTGAACACAAATTTGAAAATTTAGCTCTGAGAACCAATTATTGACAAAAATAGAGAAATTTGAAATCCGAGGCTATTTTGCTTAATTCTGCTGGACTATAGCCCATGGTTTCAAAATGCACTTTTTTCCTGAATTCGCAAATGACGGTTTCTATGATATTGATAATTATAAGCATCACTAACTGAACACAAATTTGAAAATTTAGCTCTGAGAACCAATTATTGACAAAAATAGAGAGATTTGAAATCCGAGGCTATTTTGCTTAATTCTGCTGGACTATAGCCCATGGTTTCAAAATGCACTTTTTTCCTGAATTCGCAAATGACGGTTTCTATGATATTGATAATTATAAGCATCACTTACTGAACACAAATTTGAAAATTTAGCTCTGAGAACCAATTATTGACAAAAATAGAGAGATTTGAAATCCGAGGCTATTTTGCTTAATTCTGCTGGACTATAGCCCATGGTTTCAAAATGCACTTTTTTCGTGAATTCGCAAATGACGATTTCTAAGTTATTCATCATCATGAGCATCACTAACTTAACACAGATTTGAAAATTTAGCTCTGAGAACCAATTATTGACAAAAATAGAGAGATTTGAAATCCGAGGCTATTTTGCTTAATTCTGCTGGACTATAGCCCATGGTTTCAAAATGCACTTTTTTCCTGAATTCGCAAATGACGATTTCTATGATATTGATAATTATGAGCATCACTTACTGAACACAAATTTGAAAATTTAGCTCTGAGAACCAATTATTGACAAAAATAGAGAAATTTGAAATCCGAGGCTATTTTGCTTAATTCTGCTGGACTATAGCCCATGGTTTCAAAATGCACTTTTTTCCTGAATTCGCAGATGACGATTTCTAAGATATTCATCATCATGGGCATCACTAACTGAACACAAATTTGAAAATTTAGCTCTGAGAACCAATTATTGACAAAAATAGAGAGATTTGAAATCCGAGGCTATTTTGCTTAATTCTGCTGGACTATAGCCCATGGTTTCAAAATGCACTTTTTTCGTGAATTCGCAAATGACGATTTCTAAGTTATTCATCATCATGAGCATCACTAACTTAACACAGATTTGAAAATTTAGCTCTGAGAACCAATTATTGACAAAAATAGAGAGATTTGAAATCCGAGGCTATTTTGCTTAATTCTGCTGGACTATAGCCCATGGTTTCAAAATGCACTTTTTTCCTGAATTCGCAAATGACGATTTCTATGATATTGATAATTATGAGCATCACTTACTGAACACAAATTTGAAAATTTAGCTCTGAGAACCAATTATTGACAAAAATAGAGAAATTTGAAATCCGAGGCTATTTTGCTTAATTCTGCTGGACTATAGCCCATGGTTTCAAAATGCACTTTTTTCCTGAATTCGCAAATGACGGTTTCTATGATATTGATAATTATAAGCATCACTAACTGAACACAAATTTGAAAATTTAGCTCTGAGAACCAATTATTGACAAAAATAGAGAGATTTGAAATCCGAGGCTATTTTGCTTAATTCTGCTGGACTATAGCCCATGGTTTCAAAATGCACTTTTTTCCTGAATTCGCAGATGACGATTTCTAAGATATTCATCATCATGGGCATCACTAACTGAACACAAATTTGAAAATTTAGCTCTGAGAACCAATTATTGACAAAAATAGAGAGATTTGAAATCCGAGGCTATTTTGCTTAATTCTGCTGGACTATAGCCCATGGTTTCAAAATGCACTTTTTTCCTGAATTCGCAGATGACGATTTCTAAGATATTCATCATCATGGGCATCACTAACTGAACACAAATTTGAAAATTTAGCTCTGAGAACCAATTATTGACAAAAATAGAGAGATTTGAAATCCGAGGCTTTTTTGCTTAATTCTGCTGGACTATAGCCCATGGTTTCAAAATGCACTTTTTTCGTGAATTCGCAAATGACGATTTCTATGATACTGATAACTATGAGCATCACTAACTGAACACAAATTTGAAAATTTAGCTCTGAGAACCAATTATTGACAAAAATAGAGAGATTTGAAATCCGAGGCTATTTTGCTTAATTCTGCTGGACTATAGCCCATGGTTTCAAAATGCACTTTTTTCCTGAATTCGCAGATGACGATTTCTAAGATATTCATCATCATGGGCATCACTAACTGAACACAAATTTGAAAATTTAGCTCTGAGAACCAATTATTGACAAAAATAGAGAGATTTGAAATCCGAGGCTATTTTGCTTAATTCTGCTGGACTATAGCCCATGGTTTCAAAATGCACTTTTTTCCTGAATTCGCAGATGACGATTTCTAAGATATTCATCATCATGGGCATCACTAACTGAACACAAATTTGAAAATTTAGCTCTGAGAACCAATTATTGACAAAAATAGAGAGATTTGAAATCCGAGGCTATTTTGCTTAATTCTGCTGGACTATAGCCCATGGTTTCAAAATGCACTTTTTTCCTGAATTCGCAGATGACGATTTCTAAGATATTCATCATCATGGGCATCACTAACTGAACACAAATTTGAAAATTTAGCTCTGAGAACCAATTATTGACAAAAATAGAGAGATTTGAAATCCGAGGCTATTTTGCTTAATTCTGCTGGACTATAGCCCATGGTTTCAAAATGCACTTTTTTCCTGAATTCGCAAATGACGAACTCTAAGATATTCATCATCATGAGCATCACTAACTGAACACAAATTTGAAAATTTAGCTCTGAGAACCAATTATTGACAAAAATAGAGAGATTTGAAATCCGAGGCTATTTTGCTTAATTCTGCTGGACTATAGCCCATGGTTTCAAAATGCACTTTTTTCCTGAATTCGCAGATGACGATTTCTAAGATATTCGTCATCATGGGCATCACTAACTGAACACAAATTTGAAAATTTAGCTCTGAGAACCAATTATTGACAAAAATAGAGAGATTTGAAATCCGAGGCTATTTTGCTTAATTCTGCTGGACTATAGCCCATGGTTTCAAAATGCACTTTTTTCCTGAATTCGCAAATAAACACAAATTTGAAAATTTAGCTCTGAGAACCTTTTATTAACAAAAATAGAGAGATTTGAAATCCGAGGCTATTTTGCTTAATTCTGCTGGACTATAGCCCATGGTTTCAAAATGCACTTTTTTCGTGAACTCGCAAATGACGATTTCTATGATATTGATAACTATGAGCATCACTAACTGAACACAAATTTGAAAATTTAGCTCTGAGAACCAATTATTGACAAAAATAGAGAGATTTGAAATCCGAGGCTATTTTGCTTAATTCTGCTGGACTATAGCCCATGGTTTCAAAATGCACTTTTTTCGTGAACTCGCAAATGACGATTTCTATGATATTGATAACTATGAGCATCACTAACTGAACACAAATTTGAAAATTTAGCTCTGAGAACCAATTATTGACAAAAATAGAGAGATTTGAAATCCGAGGCTATTTTGCTTAATTCTGCTGGACTATAGCCCATGGTTTCAAAATGCACTTTTTTCCTGAATTCGCAAATAAACACAAATTTGAAAATTTAGCTCTGAGAACCTTTTATTAACAAAAATAGAGAGATTTGAAATCCGAGGCTATTTTGCTTAATTCTGCTGGACTATAGCCCATGGTTTCAAAATGCACTTTTTTCGTGAACTCGCAAATGACGATTTCTATGATATTGATAACTATGAGCATCACTAACTGAACACAAATTTGAAAATTTAGCTCTGAGAACCAATTATTGACAAAAATAGAGAGATTTGAAATCCGAGGCTATTTTGCTTAATTCTGCTGGACTATAGCCCATGGTTTCAAAATGCACTTTTTTCCTGAATTCGCAAATGACGAACTCTAAGATATTCATCATCATGAGCATCACTAACTGAACACAAATTTGAAAATTTAGCTCTGAGAACCAATTATTGACAAAAATAGAGAGATTTGAAATCCGAGGCTATTTTGCTTAATTCTGCTGGACTATAGCCCATGGTTTCAAAATGCACTTTTTTCCTGAATTCGCACATAAACACAAATTTGAAAATTTAGCTCTGAGAACCTTTTATTAACAAAAATAGAGAGATTTGAAATCCGAGGCTATTTTGCTTAATTCTGCTGGACTATAGCCCATGGTTTCAAAATGCACTTTTTTCCTGAATTCGCAAATGACGAACTCTAAGATATTCATCATCATGAGCATCACTAACTGAACACAAATTTGAAAATTTAGCTCTGAGAACCAATTATTGACAAAAATAGAGAGATTTGAAATCCGAGGCTTTTTTGCTTAATTCTGCTGGACTATAGCCCATGGTTTCAAAATGCACTTTTTTCGTGAATTCGCAAATGACGATTTCTATGATATTGATAACTATGAGCATCACTAACTGAACACAAATTTGAAAATTTAGCTCTGAGAACCAATTATTGACAAAAATAGAGAGATTTGAAATCCGAGGCTATTTTGCTTAATTCTGCTGGACTATAGCCCATGGTTTCAAAATGCACTTTTTTCCTGAATTCGCAAATGACGATTTCTATGATATTGATCATTATGAGCATCACTAACTGAACACAAATTTGAAAATTTAGCTCTGAGAACCAATTATTGACAAAAATAGAGAGATTTGAAATCCGAGGCTATTTTGCTTAATTCTGCTGGACTATAGCCCATGGTTTCAAAATGCACTTTTTTCCTGAATTCGCAAATGACGAACTCTAAGATATTCATCATCATGAGCATCACTAACTGAACACAAATTTGAAAATTTAGCTCTGAGAACCAATTATTGACAAAAATAGAGAGATTTGAAATCCGAGGCTATTTTGCTTAATTCTGCTGGACTATAGCCCATGGTTTCAAAATGCACTTTTTTCCTGAATTCGCAAATGACGATTTCTATGATATTGATCATTATGAGCATCACTAACTGAACACAAATTTGAAAATTTAGCTCTGAGAACCAATTATTGACAAAAATAGAGAGATTTGAAATCCGAGGCTATTTTGCTTAATTCTGCTGGACTATAGCCCATGGTTTCAAAATGCACTTTTTTCCTGAATTCGCAAATGACGAACTCTAAGATATTCATCATCATGAGCATCACTAACTGAACACAAATTTGAAAATTTAGCTCTGAGAACCAATTATTGACAAAAATAGAGAGATTTGAAATCCGAGGCTATTTTGCTTAATTCTGCTGGACTATAGCCCATGGTTTCAAAATGCACTTTTTTCCTAAATTCGCAAATGACGAACTCTAAGATATTCATCATCATGAGCATCACTAACTGAACACAAATTTGAAAATTTAGCTCTGAGAACCAATTATTGACAAAAATAGAGAGATTTGAAATCCGAGGCTATTTTGCTTAATTCTGCTGGACTATAGCCCATGGTTTCAAAATGCACTTTTTTCCTGAATTCGCACATAAACACAAATTTGAAAATTTAGCTCTGAGAACCTTTTATTAACAAAAATAGAGAGATTTGAAATCCGAGGCTATTTTGCTTAATTCTGCTGGACTATAGCCCATGGTTTCAAAATGCACTTTTTTCCTGAATTCGCAAATGACGAACTCTAAGATATTCATCATCATGAGCATGGTTTCAAAATGCACTTTTTTCCTGAATTCGCAAATGACGAACTCTAAGATATTCATCATCATGAGCATCACTAACTGAACACAAATTTGAAAATTTAGCTCTGAGAACCAATTATTGACAAAAATAGAGAGATTTGAAATCCGAGGCTATTTTGCTTAATTCTGCTGGACTATAGCCCATGGTTTCAAAATGCACTTTTTTCCTGAATTCGCAAATGACGATTTCTATGATATTGATAACTATGAGCATCACTAACTGAACACAAATTTGAAAATTTAGCTCTGAGAACCAATTATTGACAAAAATAGAGAGATTTGAAATCCGAGGCTATTTTGCTTAATTCTGCTGGACTATAGCCCATGGTTTCAAAATGCACTTTTTTCCTGAATTCGCAGATGACGATTTCTAAGATATTCATCATCATGGGCATCACTAACTGAACACAAATTTGAAAATTTAGCTCTGAGAACCAATTATTGACAAAAATAGAGAGATTTGAAATCCGAGGCTATTTTGCTTAATTCTGCTGGACTATAGCCCATGGTTTCAAAATGCACTTTTTTCCTGAATTCGCAGATGACGATTTCTAAGATATTCATCATCATGGGCATCACTAACTGAACACAAATTTGAAAATTTAGCTCTGAGAACCAATTATTGACAAAAATAGAGAGATTTGAAATCCGAGGCTATTTTGCTTAATTCTGCTGGACTATAGCCCATGGTTTCAAAATGCACTTTTTTCCTGAATTCGCAGATGACGATTTCTAAGATATTCATCATCATGGGCATCACTAACTGAACACAAATTTGAAAATTTAGCTCTGAGAACCTTTTATTGACAAAAATAGAGAGATTTGAAATCCGAGGCTATTTTGCTTAATTCTGCTGGGACTATAGCCCATGGTTTCAAAATGCACTTTTTTCCTGAATTCGCAAATGACGAACTCTAAGATATTCATCATCATGAGCATCACTAACTGAACACAAATTTGAAAATTTAGCTCTGAGAACCAATTATTGACAAAAATAGAGAGATTTGAAATCCGAGGCTATTTTGCTTAATTCTGCTGGACTATAGCCCATGGTTTCAAAATGCACTTTTTTCCTGAATTCGCAAATAAACACAAATTTGAAAATTTAGCTCTGAGAACCTTTTATTGACAAAAATAGAGAGATTTGAAATCCGAGGCTATTTTGCTTAATTCTGCTGGACTATAGCCCATGGTTTCAAAATGCACTTTTTTCCTGAATTCGCAGATGACGATTTCTAAGATATTCATCATCAGGGCATCACTAACTGAACACAAATTTGAAAATTTAGCTCTGAGAACCAATTATTGACAAAAATAGAGAGATTTGAAATCCGAGGCTATTTTGCTTAATTCTGCTGGACTATAGCCCATGGTTTCAAAATGCACTTTTTTCCTGAATTCGCAAATAAACACAAATTTGAAAATTTAGCTCTGAGAACCTTTTATTGACAAAAATAGAGAGATTTGAAATCCGAGGCTATTTTGCTTAATTCTGCTGGACTATAGCCCATGGTTTCAAAATGCACTTTTTTCCTGAATTCGCAAATGACGATTTCTATGATATTGATAATTATGAGCATCACTAACTGAACACAAATTTGAAAATTTAGCTCTGAGAACCAATTATTGACAAAAATAGAGAGATTTGAAATCCGAGGCTTTTTTGCTTAATTCTGCTGGACTATAGCCCATGGTTTCAAAATGCACTTTTTTCCTGAATTCGCAAATAAACACAAATTTGAAAATTTAGCTCTGAGAACCTTTTATTGACAAAAATAGAGAGATTTGAAATCCGAGGCTATTTTGCTTAATTCTGCTGGACTATAGCCCATGGTTTCAAAATGCACTTTTTCCTGAATTCGCAGATGACGATTTCTAAGATATTCATCATCATGGGCATCACTAACTGAACACAAATTTGAAAATTTAGCTCTGAGAACCAATTATTGACAAAAATAGAGAGATTTGAAATCCGAGGCTATTTTGCTTAATTCTGCTGGACTATAGCCCATGGTTTCAAAATGCACTTTTTTCCTGAATTCGCAGATGACGATTTCTAAGATATTCATCATCATGGGCATCACTAACTGAACACAAATTTGAAAATTTAGCTCTGAGAACCAATTATTGACAAAAATAGAGAGATTTGAAATCCGAGGCTATTTTGCTTAATTCTGCTGGACTATAGCCCATGGTTTCAAAATGCACTTTTTTCCTGAACTCGCAGATGACCATTTCTAAGATATTCATCATCATGGGCATCACTAACTGAACACAAATTTGAAAATTTAGCTCTGAGAACCTTTTATTGACAAAAATAGAGAGATTTGAAATCCGAGGCTATTTTGCTTAATTCTGCTGGACTATAGCCCATG